>OY796886.1:47007374-47607374 GCA_963680785.1 Diplosoma virens | reverse complement strand
TCTGTCTGTAGCTGTTACTTGTTTGTCCGGTCGTATTGTTGCTGCATTTGATCAAGCTGCTCGATTCCGTGCTTGAATAGTTTTTGTTTGTGTTTGGGATAGGCTTAGAGCGAAAGTTAGCGTTTAGGTTATGGCTCGATTAGGGTTAGAACTAGGGTTTAAATGAAGGTTAGGGTTAGCAATTTCAATCAATCCCACGGTTAACCGCGCTGTTTCTTAAACAAAAACGCAATTTCCAGGCACTTTGGGTCTTGATTTGAGCCGTTTGCAAAGCAAGAAAAAAAGCAAGCATGCAAGCAAGCAAGCAAGCAAGCAAGCAAACCGCTGTGTATTGTTGATTGTTTACGACACCAAGCAACCAAATTGACATCAGATGAACAATCAACAAAATTAAGCTTTTCTTGTCAGAATAAGTATCTCGGCCGAACGTTTGTTAAAACATTCTATTTGAATAAGGTAAGTCCATCACCACGTTTCGCCACGAAACGATTTTTTTTAAATAATAGAGAGCGTATCTCAAACGCTACTAGTTAATAAAATAACCAAACACAAAATGGCCATTTGCGGCATTTCGATGTTTCATTCTTCTGTCTGTCTGTAGCTGTTACTTGTTTGTCCGGTCGTATTGTTGCTGCATTTGATCAAGCTGCTCGATTCCGTGCTTGAATAGTTTTTGTTTGTGTTTGGGATAGGCTTAGAGCAAAAGTTAGCGTTTAGGTTATGGCTCGATTAGGGTTAGAACTAGGGTTTTAATGAAGGTTAGGGTTAGCAATTTCAATCAATCCCACGGTTAACCGCGCTGTTTCTTAAACAAAAACGCAATTTCCAGGCACTTTGGGTCTTGATTTGAGCCGTTTGCAAAGCAAGAAATAAAGCAAGCATGCAAGCAAGCAAGCAAGCAAACCGCTGTGTATTGTTGATTGTTTACGACACCAAGCAACCAAATTGACATCAGATGAACAATCAACAAAATTAAGCTTTTCTTGTCAGAATAAGTATCTCGGCCGAACGTTTGTTAAAACATTCTATTTGAATAAGGTAAGTCCATCACCACGTTTCGCCACGAAACGATTTTTTTTAAATAAGGGAGAGCGTATCTCAAACGCTACTAGTTAATAAAATAACCAAACACAAAATGGCCATTTGCGGCATTTCGATGTTTCATTCTTCTGTCTGTCTGTAGCTGTTACTTGTTTGTCCGGTCGTATTGTTGCTGCATTTGATCAAGCTGCTCGATTCCGTGCTTGAATAATTTTTGTTTGTGTTTGGGATAGGCTTAGAGCGAAAGTTAGCGTTTAGGTTATGGCTCGATTAGAATTAGAACTAGGTTTTAAATGAAGGTTAGGGTTAGCAATTTCAATCAATCCCACGGTTAACCGCGCTGTTTCTTAAACAAAAACGCAATTTCCAGGCACTTTGGGTCTTGATTTGAGCCGTTTGCAAAGCAAGAAAAAAAGCAAGCAAGCAAGCAAGCAAGCAAGCAAACCGCTGTGTATTGTTGATTGTTTACGACACCAAGCAACCAAATTGACATCAGATAAACAATCAACAAAATTAAGCTTTTCTTGTCAGAATAAGTATCTCGGCCGAACGTTTGTTAAAACATTCTATTTGAATAAGGTAAGTCCATCACCACGTTTCGCCACGAAACGATTTTTTTTAAATAATGGAGAGCGCGAGAAAACCTATCTCAAACGCTACTAGTTAATAAAATAACCAAACACAAAATGGCCATTTGCGGCATTTCGATGTTTCATTCTTCTGTCTGTCTGTAGCTGTTACTTGTTTGTCCGGTCGTATTGTTGCTGCATTTGATCAAGCTGCTCGATTCCGTGCTTGAATAGTTTTTGTTTGTGTTTGGGATAGGCTTAGAGCAAAAGTTAGCGTTTAGGTTATGGCTCGATTAGGGTTAGAACTAGGGTTTTAATGAAGGTTAGGGTTAGCAATTTCAATCAATCCCACGGTTAACCGCGCTGTTTCTTAAACAAAAACGCAATTTCCAGGCACTTTGGGTCTTGATTTGAGCCGTTTGCAAAGCAAGAAATAAAGCAAGCATGCAAGCAAGCAAGCAAGCAAACCGCTGTGTATTGTTGATTGTTTACGACACCAAGCAACCAAATTGACATCAGATGAACAATCAACAAAATTAAGCTTTTCTTGTCAGAATAAGTATCTCGGCCGAACGTTTGTTAAAACATTCTATTTGAATAAGGTAAGTCCATCACCACGTTTCGCCACGAAACGATTTTTTTTAAATAATAGAGAGCGTATCTCAAACGCTACTAGTTAATAAAATAACCAAACACAAAATGGCCATTTGCGGCATTTCGATGTTTCATTCTTCTGTCTGTCTGTAGCTGTTACTTGTTTGTCCGGTCGTATTGTTGCTGCATTTGATCAAGCTGCTCGATTCCGTGCTTGAATAGTTTTTGTTTGTGTTTGGGATAGGCTTAGAGCAAAAGTTAGCGTTTAGGTTATGGCTCGATTAGGGTTAGAACTAGGGTTTTAATGAAGGTTAGGGTTAGCAATTTCAATCAATCCCACGGTTAACCGCGCTGTTTCTTAAACAAAAACGCAATTTCCAGGCACTTTGGGTCTTGATTTGAGCCGTTTGCAAAGCAAGAAATAAAGCAAGCATGCAAGCAAGCAAGCAAGCAAACCGCTGTGTATTGTTGATTGTTTACGACACCAAGCAACCAAATTGACATCAGATGAACAATCAACAAAATTAAGCTTTTCTTGTCAGAATAAGTATCTCGGCCGAACGTTTGTTAAAACATTCTATTTGAATAAGGTAAGTCCATCACCACGTTTCGCCACGAAACGATTTTTTTTAATTAATAGAGAGCGTATCTCAAACGCTACTAGTTAATAAAATAACCAAACACAAAATGGCCATTTGCGGCATTTCGATGTTTCATTCTTCTGTCTGTCTGTAGCTGTTACTTGTTTGTCCGGTCGTATTGTTGCTGCATTTGATCAAGCTGCTCGATTCCGTGCTTGAATAGTTTTTGTTTGTGTTTGGGATAGGCTTAGAGCAAAAGTTAGCGTTTAGGTTATGGCTCGATTAGGGTTAGAACTAGGGTTTTAATGAAGGTTAGGGTTAGCAATTTCAATCAATCCCACGGTTAACCGCGCTGTTTCTTAAACAAAAACGCAATTTCCAGGCACTTTGGGTCTTGATTTGAGCCGTTTGCAAAGCAAGAAATAAAGCAAGCATGCAAGCAAGCAAGCAAGCAAACCGCTGTGTATTGTTGATTGTTTACGACACCAAGCAACCAAATTGACATCAGATGAACAATCAACAAAATTAAGCTTTTCTTGTCAGAATAAGTATCTCGGCCGAACGTTTGTTAAAACATTCTATTTGAATAAGGTAAGTCCATCACCACGTTTCGCCACGAAACGATTTTTTTTAATTAATAGAGAGCGTATCTCAAACGCTACTAGTTAATAAAATAACCAAACACAAAATGGCCATTTGCGGCATTTCGATGTTTCATTCTTCTGTCTGTCTGTAGCTGTTACTTGTTTGTCCGGTCGTATTGTTGCTGCATTTGATCAAGCGGCTCGATTCCGTGCTTGAATAGTTTTTGTTTGTGTTTGGGATAGGCTTAGAGCGAAAGTTAGCGTTTAGGTTATGGCTCGATTAGGGTTAGAACTAGGGTTTAAATGAAGGTTAGGATTAACAATTTCAATCAATCCCACGGTTAACCGCGCTGTTTCTTAAACAAAAACGCAATTTCCAGGCACTTTGGGTCTTGATTTGAGCCGTTTGCAAAGCAAAAAATAAAGCAAGCATGCAAGCAAGCAAGCAAGCAAACCGCTGTGTATTGTTGATTGTTTACGACACCAAGCAACCAAATTGACATCAGATGAACAATCAACAAAATTAAGCTTTTCTTGTCAGAATAAGTATCTCGGCCGAACGTTTGTTAAAACATTCTATTTGAATAAGATAAGTCCATCATCACGTTTCGCCACGAAACGATTTTTTTTAAATAATGGAGAGCGCGAGAAAACCTATCTCAAACGCTACTAGTTAATAAAATAACCAAACACAAAATGGCCATTTGCGGCATTTCGATGTTTCATTCTTCTGTCTGTCTGTAGCTGTTACTTGTTTGTCCGGTCGTATTGTTGCTGCATTTGATCAAGCGGCTCGATTCCGTGCTTGAATAGTTTTTGTTTGTGTTTGGGATAGGCTTAGAGCGAAAGTTAGCGTTTAGGTTATGGCTCGATTAGGGTTAGAACTAGGGTTTAAATGAAGGTTAGGGTTAGCAATTTCAATCAATCCCACGGTTAACCGCGCTGTTTCTTAAACAAAAACGCAATTTCCAGGCACTTTGGGTCTTGATTTGAGCCGTTTGCAAAGCAAGAAAGAAAACAAGCATGCAAGCAAGCAAGCAAGCAAACCGCTGTGTATTGTTGATTGTTTACGACACCAAGCAACCAAATTGACATCAGATAAACAATCAACAAATTTAAGCTTTTCTTGTCAGAATAAGTATCTCGGCCGAACGTTTGTTGAAACATTCTATTTGAATAAGGTAAGTTCATCACCACGTTTCGCCACGAAACGATTTTTTTTAAATAATGGAGAGCGCGAGAAAACTTATCTCAAACGCTACTAGTTAATAAAATAACCAAACACAAAATGGCCATTTGCGGCATTTCGATGTTTCATTCTTCTGTCTGTCTGTAGCTGTTACTTGTTTGTCCGGTCGTATTGTTGCTGCATTTGATCAAGCTGCTCGATTCCGTGCTTGAATAGTTTTTGTTTGTGTTTGGGATAGGCTTAGAGCGAAAGTTAGCGTTTAGGTTATGGCTCGATTAGGGTTAGAACTAGGGTTTAAATGAAGGTTAGGGTTAGCAATTTCAATCAATCCCACGGTTAACCGCGCTGTTTCTTAAACAAAAACGCAATTTCCAGGCACTTTGGGTCTTGATTTGAGCCGTTTGCAAAGCAAGAAATAAAGCAAGCAAGCATGCAAGCAAGCAAGCAAGCAAACCGCTGTGTATTGTTGATTGTTTACGACACCAAGCAACCAAATTGACATCAGATGAACAATCAACAAAATTAAGCTTTTCTTGTCAGAATAAGTATCTCGGCCGAACGTTTGTTAAAACATTCTATTTGAATAAGGTAAGTCCATCACCACGTTTCGCCACGAAACGATTTTTTTTAAATAATGGAGAGCGCGAGAAAACCTATCTCAAACGCTACTAGTTAATAAAATAACCAAACACAAAATGGCCATTTGCGGCATTTCGATGTTTCATTCTTCTGTCTGTCTGTAGCTGTTACTTGTTTGTCCGGTCGTATTGTTGCTGCATTTGATCAAGCGGCTCGATTCCGTGCTTGAATAGTTTTTGTTTGTGTTTGGGATAGGCTTAAAGCAAAAGTTAGCGTTTAGGTTATGGCTCGATTAGGGTTAGAACTAGGGTTTAAATGAAGGTTAGGGTTAGCAATTTCAATCAATCCCACGGTTAACCGCGCTGTTTCTTAAACAAAAACGCAATTTCCAGGCACTTTGGGTCTTGATTTGAGCCGTTTGCAAAGCAAGAAATAAAGCATGCAAGCAAGCAAGCAAGCAAGCAAGCAAACCGCTGTGTATTGTTGATTGTTTACGACACCAAGCAACCAAATTGACATCAGATGAACAATCAACAAAATTAAGCTTTTCTTGTCAGAATAAGTATCTCGGCCGAACGTTTGTTAAAACATTCTATTTGAATAAGGTAAGTCCATCACCACGTTTCGCCACGAAACGATTTTTTTTAAATAATGGAGAGCGTATCTCAAACGCTACTAGTTAATAAAATAACCAAACACAAAATGGCCATTTGCGGCATTTCGATGTTTCATTCTTCTGTCTGTCTGTAGCTGTTACTTGTTTGTCCGGTCGTATTGTTGCTGCATTTGATCAAGCGGCTCGAGTCCGTGCTTGAATAGTTTTTGTTTGTGTTTGGGATAGGCTTAGAGCAAAAGTTAGCGTTTAGGTTATGGCTCGATTAGGGTTAGAACTAGGGTTTAAATGAAGGTTAGGGTTAGCAATTTCAATCAATCCCACGGTTAACCGCGCTGTTTCTTAAACAGAAACGCAATTTCCAGGCACTTTGGGTCTTGATTTGAGCCGTTTGCAAAGCAAGAAAGAAAGCAAGCATACAAGCAAGCAAACCGCTGTGTATTGTTGATTGTTTACGACACCAAGCAACCAAATTGATATCAGATGAACAATCAACAAAATTAAGCTTTTCTTGTCAGAATAAGTATCTCGGCCGAACGTTTGTTAAAACATTCTATTTGAATAAGGTAAGTCCATCACCACGTTTCGCCACGAAACGATTTTTTTTAAATAATGGAGAGCGCGAGAAAACCTATCTCAAACGCTACTAGTTAATAAAATAACCAAACACAAAATGGCCATTTGCGGCATTTCGATGTTTCATTCTTCTGTCTG
This sequence comes from Diplosoma virens, assembly GCA_963680785.1. Classification (NCBI taxonomy): domain Eukaryota; kingdom Metazoa; phylum Chordata; class Ascidiacea; order Aplousobranchia; family Didemnidae; genus Diplosoma; species Diplosoma virens. The sequence continues at coordinate 47,600,910 of OY796886.1, read as the reverse complement.
TCTGTAGCTGTTACTTGTTTGTCCGGTCGTATTGTTGCTGCATTTGATCAAGCTGCTCGATTCCGTGCTTGAATAGTTTTTGTTTGTGTTTGGGATAGGCTTAGAGCGAAAGTTAGCGTTTAGGTTATGGCTCGATTAGGGTTAGAACTAGGGTTTAAATGAAGGTTAGGGTTAGCAATTTCAATCAATCCCACGGTTAACCGCGCTGTTTCTTAAACAAAAACGCAATTTCCAGGCACTTTGGGTCTTGATTTGAGCCGTTTGCAAAGCAAGAAATAAAGCAAGCATGCAAGCAAGCAAGCAAGCAAGCAAACCGCTGTGTATTGTTGATTGTTTACGACACCAAGCAACCAAATTGACATCAGATGAACAATCAACAAATTTAAGCTTTTCTTGTCAGAATAAGTATCTCGGCCGAACGTTTGTTAAAACATTCTATTTGAATAAGGTAAGTCCATCACCACGTTTCGCCACGAAACGATTTTTTTTAAATAATGGAGAGCGCAAGAAAACCTATCTCAAACGCTACTAGTTAATAAAATAACCAAACACAAAATGGCCATTTGCGGCATTTCGATGTTTCATTCTTCTGTCTGTCTGTAGCTGTTACTTGTTTGTCCGGTCGTATTGTTGCTGCATTTGATCAAGCGGCTCGATTCCGTGCTTGAATAGTTTTTGTTTGTGTTTGGGATAGGCTTAGAGCAAAAGTTAGCGTTTAGGTTATGGCTCGATTAGGGTTAGAACTAGGGTTTAAATGAAGGTTAGGGTTAGCAATTTCAATCAATCCCACGGTTAACCGCGCTGTTTCTTAAACAAAAACGCAATTTCCAGGCACTTTGGGTCTTGATTTGAGCCGTTTGCAAAGCAAGAAAGAAAGCAAGCAAGCATGCAAGCAAGCAAGCAAGCAAACCGCTGTTTATTGTTGATTGTTTACGACACCAAGCAACCAAATTGACATCAGATGAACAATCAACAAAATTAAGCTTTTCTTGTCAGAATAAGTATCTCGGCCGAACGTTTGTTAAAACATTCTATTTGAATAAGGTAAGTCCATCACCACGTTTCGCCACGAAACGATTTTTTTTAAATAATGGAGAGCGCGAGAAAACCTATCTCAAACGCTACTAGTTAATAAAATAACCAAACACAAAATGGCCATTTGCGGCATTTCGATGTTTCATTCTTCTGTCTGTCTGTAGCTGTTACTTGTTTGTCCGGTCGTATTGTTGCTGCATTTGATCAAGCGGCTCGAGTCCGTGCTTGAATAGTTTTTGTTTGTGTTTGGGATAGGCTTAGAGCAAAAGTTAGCGTTTAGGTTATGGCTCGATTAGGGTTAGAACTAGGGTTTAAATGAAGGTTAGGGTTAGCAATTTCAATCAATCCCACGGTTAACCGCGCTGTTTTTTAAACAGAAACGCAATTTCCAGGCACTTTGGGTCTTGATTTGAGCCGTTTGCAAAGCAAGAAATAAAGCAAGCATACAAGCAAGCAAACCGCTGTGTATTGTTGATTGTTTACGACACCAAGCAACCAAATTGATATCAGATGAACAATCAACAAAATTAAGCTTTTCTTGTCAGAATAAGTATCTCGGCCGAACGTTTGTTAAAACATTCTATTTGAATAAGGTAAGTCCATCACCACGTTTCGCCACGAAACGATTTTTTTTAAATAATGGAGAGCGCGAGAAAACCTATCTCAAACGCTACTAGTTAATAAAATAACCAAACACAAAATGGCCATTTGCGGCATTTCGATGTTTCATTCTTCTGTCTGTCTGTAGCTGTTACTTGTTTGTCCGGTCGTATTGTTGCTGCATTTGATCAAGCTGCTCGATTCCGTGCTTGAATAGTTTTTGTTTGTGTTTGGGATAGGCTTAGAGCGAAAGTTAGCGTTTAGGTTATGGCTCGATTAGGGTTAGAACTAGGGTTTAAATGAAGGTTAGGGTTAGCAATTTCAATCAATCCCACGGTTAACCGCGCTGTTTCTTAAACAAAAACGCAATTTCCAGGCACTTTGGGTCTTGATTTGAGCCGTTTGCAAAGCAAGAAATAAAGCAAGCATGCAAGCAAGCAAGCAAGCAAGCAAACCGCTGTGTATTGTTGATTGTTTACGACACCAAGCAACCAAATTGACATCAGATGAACAATCAACAAATTTAAGCTTTTCTTGTCAGAATAAGTATCTCGGCCGAACGTTTGTTAAAATATTCTATTTGAATAAGGTAAGTCCATCACCACGTTTCGCCACGAAACGATTTTTTTTAAATAATGGAGAGCGCAAAAAAACCTATCTCAAACGCTACTAGTTAATAAAATAACCAAACACAAAATGGCCATTTGCGGCATTTCGATGTTTCATTCTTCTGTCTGTCTGTAGCTGTTACTTGTTTGTCCGGTCGTATTGTTGCTGCATTTGATCAAGCGGCTCGATTCCGTGCTTGAATAGTTTTTGTTTGTGTTTGGGATAGGCTTAGAGCAAAAGTTAGCGTTTAGGTTATGGCTCGATTAGGGTTAGAACTAGGGTTTAAATGAAGGTTAGGGTTAGCAATTTCAATCAATCCCACGGTTAACCGCGCTGTTTCTTAAACAAAAACGCAATTTCCAGGCACTTTGGGTCTTGATTTGAGCCGTTTGCAAAGCAAGAAATAAAGCAAGCAAGCATGCAAGCAAGCAAGCAAGCAAACCGCTGTGTATTGTTGATTGTTTACGACACCAAGCAACCAAATTGACATCAGATGAACAATCAACAAAATTAAGCTTTTCTTGTCAGAATAAGTATCTCGGCCGAACGTTTGTTAAAACATTCTATTTGAATAAGGTAAGTCCATCACCACGTTTCGCCACGAAACGATTTTTTTTAAATAATGGAGAGCGCGAGAAAACCTATCTCAAACGCTACTAGTTAATAAAATAACCAAACACAAAATGGCCATTTGCGGCATTTCGATGTTTCATTCTTCTGTCTGTCTGTAGCTGTTACTTGTTTGTCCGGTCGTATTGTTGCTGCATTTGATCAAGCGGCTCGATTCCGTGCTTGAATAGTTTTTGTTTGTGTTTGGGATAGGCTTAGAGCAAAAGTTAGCGTTTAGGTTATGGCTCGATTAGGGTTAGAACTAGGGTTTAAATGAAGGTTAGGGTTAGCAATTTCAATCAATCCCACGGTTAACCGCGCTGTTTCTTAAACAAAAACGCAATTTCCAGGCACTTTGGGTCTTGATTTGAGCCGTTTGCAAAGCAAGAAATAAAGCAAGCAAGCATGCAAGCAAGCAAGCAAGCAAACCGCTGTGTATTGTTGATTGTTTACGACACCAAGCAACCAAATTGACATCAGATGAACAATCAACAAAATTAAGCTTTTCTTGTCAGAATAAGTATCTCGGCCGAACGTTTGTTAAAACATTCTATTTGAATAAGGTAAGTCCATCACCACGTTTCGCCACGAAACGATTTTTTTTAAATAATGGAGAGCGCGAGAAAACCTATCTCAAACGCTACTAGTTAATAAAATAACCAAACACAAAATGGCCATTTGCGGCATTTCGATGTTTCATTCTTCTGTCTGTCTGTAGCTGTTACTTGTTTGTCCGGTCGTATTGTTGCTGCATTTGATCAAGCGGCTCGATTCCGTGCTTGAATAGTTTTTGTTTGTGTTTGGGATAGGCTTAGAGCAAAAGTTAGCGTTTAGGTTATGGTTCGATTAGGGTTAGAACTAGGGTTTAAATGAAGGTTAGGGTTAGCAATTTCAATCAATCCCACGGTTAACCGCGCTGTTTCTTAAACAAAAACGCAATTTCCAGGCACTTTGGGTCTTGATTTGAGCCGTTTGCAAACCAAGAAATAAAGCAAGCATGCAAGCAAGCCAACCGCTGTGTATTGTTGATTGTTTACGACACCAAGCAACCAAATTGACATCAGATGAACAATCAACAAAATTAAGCTTTTCTTGTCAGAATAAGTATCTCGGCCGAACGTTTGTTAAAACATTCTATTTGAATAAGGTAAGTCCATCACCACGTTTCGCCACGAAACGATTTTTTTTAAATAATGGAGAGCGTATCTCAAACGCTACTAGTTAATAAAATAACCAAACACAAAATGGCCATTTGCGGCATTTCGATGTTTCATTCTTCTGTCTGTCTGTAGCTGTTACTTGTTTGTCCGGTCGTATTGTTGCTGCATTTGATCAAGCGGCTCGATTCCGTGCTTGAATAGTTTTTGTTTGTGTTTGGGATAGGCTTAGAGCAAAAGTTAGCGTTTAGGTTATGGCTCGATTAGGGTTAGAACTAGGGTTTAAATGAAGGTTAGGGTTAGCAATTTCAATCAATCCCACGGTTAACCGCGCTGTTTCTTAAACAAAAACGCAATTTCCAGGCACTTTGGGTCTTGATTTGAGCCGTTTGCAAAGCAAGAAATAAAGCAAGCATACAAGCAAGCAAACCGCTGTGTATTGTTGATTGTTTACGACACCAAGCAACCAAATTGATATCAGATGAACAATCAACAAAATTAAGCTTTTTTTGTCAGAATAAGTATCTCGGCCGAACGTTTGTTAAAACATTCTATTTGAATAAGGTAAGTCCATCACCACGTTTCGCCACGAAACGATTTTTTTTAAATAATGGAGAGCGCGAGAAAACCTATCTCAAACGCTACTAGTTAATAAAATAACCAAACACAAAATGGCCATTTGCGGCATTTCGATGTTTCATTCTTCTGTCTGTCTGTAGCTGTTACTTGTTTGTCCGGTCGTATTGTTGCTGCATTTGATCAAGCTGCTCGAGTCCGTGCTTGAATAGTTTTTGTTTGTGTTTGGGATAGGCTTAGAGCAAAAGTTAGCGTTTAGGTTATGGCTCGATTAGGGTTAGAACTAGGGTTTAAATGAAGGTTAGGGTTAGCAATTTCAATCAATCCCACGGTTAACCGCGCTGTTTCTTAAACAAAAACGCAATTTCCAGGCACTTTGGGTCTTGATTTGAGCCGTTTGCAAAGCAAGAAAGAAAACAAGCATGCAAGCAAGCAAGCAAGCAAACCGCTGTGTATTGTTGATTGTTTACGACACCAAGCAACCAAATTGACATCAGATGAACAATCAACAAATTTAAGCTTTACTTGTCAGAATAAGTATCTCGGCCGAACGTTTGTTAAAACATTCTATTTGAATAAGGTAAGTCCATCACCACGTTTCGCCACGAAACGATTTTTTTTAAATATAGGAGAGCGCGATAAAACTTATCCCAAACGCTACTAGTTAATAAAATAACCAAACACAAAATGGCCATTTGCGGCATTTCGATGTTTCATTCTTCTGTCTGTCTGTAGCTGTTACTTGTTTGTCCGGTCGTATTGTTGCTGCATTTGATCAAGCTGCTCGATTCCGTGCTTGAATAGTTTTTGTTTGTGTTTGGGATAGGCTTAGAGCAAAAGTTAGCGTTTAGGTTATGGCTCGATTAGGGTTAGAACTAGGGTTTAAATGAAGGTTAGGGTTAGCAATTTCAATCAATCCCACGGTTAACCGCGCTGTTTCTTAAACAAAAACGCAATTTCCAGGCACTTTGGGTCTTGATTTGAGCCGTTTGCAAAGCAAGAAAGAAAGCAAGCATGCAAGCAAGCAAGCAAGCAAGCAAACCGCTGTGTATTGTTGATTGTTTACGACACCAAGCAACCAAATTGACATCAGATGAACAATCAACAAATTTAAGCTTTTCTTGTCAGAATAAGTATCTCGGCCGAACGTTTGTTAAAACATTCTATTTGAATAAGGTAAGTCCATCACCACGTTTCGCCACGAAACGATTTTTTTTAAATAATGGAGAGCGCAAGAAAACCTATCTCAAACGCTACTAGTTAATAAAATAACCAAACACAAAATGGCCATTTGCGGCATTTCGATGTTTCATTCTTCTGTCTGTCTGTAGCTGTTACTTGTTTGTCCGGTCGTATTGTTGCTGCATTTGATCAAGCGGCTCGATTCCGTGCTTGAATAATTTTTGTTTGTGTTTGGGATAGGCTTAGAGCAAAAGTTAGCGTTTAGGTTATGGCTCGATTAGGGTTAGAACTAGGGTTTAAATGAAGGTTAGGGTTAGCAATTTCAATCAATCCCACGGTTAACCGCGCTGTTTCTTAAACAGAAACGCAATTTCCAGGCACTTTGGGTCTTGATTTGAGCCGTTTGCAAAGCAAGAAATAAAGCAAGCATACAAGCAAGCAAACCGCTGTGTATTGTTGATTGTTTACGACACCAAGCAACCAAATTGATATCAGATGAACAATCAACAAAATTAAGCTTTTCTTGTCAGAATAAGTATCTCGGCCGAACGTTTGTTAAAACATTCTATTTGAATAAGGTAAGTCCATCACCACGTTTCGCCACGAAACGATTTTTTTTAAATAATGGAGAGCGCGAGAAAACCTATCTCAAACGCTACTAGTTAATAAAATAACCAAACACAAAATGGCCATTTGCGGCATTTCGATGTTTCATTCTTCTGTCTGTCTGTAGCTGTTACTTGTTTGTCCGGTCGTATTGTTGCTGCATTTGATCAAGCGGCTCGATTCCGTGCTTGAATAGTTTTTGTTTGTGTTTGGGATAGGCTTAGAGCAAAAGTTAGCGTTTAGGTTATGGCTCGATTAGGGTTAGAACTAGGGTTTAAATGAAGGTTAGGGTTAGCAATTTCAATCAATCCCACGGTTAACCGCGCTGTTTCTTAAACAAAAACGCAATTTCCAGGCACTTTGGGTCTTGATTTGAGCCGTTTGCAAAGCAAGAAATAAAGCAAGCATGCAAGCAAGCAAGCAAGCAACCAAGCAAACCGCTGTGTATTGTTGATTGTTTACGACACCAAGCAACCAAATTGACATCAGATGAACAATCAACAAAATTAAGCTTTTCTTGTCAGAATAAGTATCTCGGCCGAACGTTTGTTAAAACATTCTATTTGAATAAGGTAAGTCCATCACCACGTTTCGCCACGAAACGATTTTTTTTAAATAATGGAGAGCGCGAGAAAACCTATCTCAAACGCTACTAGTTAATAAAATAACCAAACACAAAATGGCCATTTGCGGCATTTCGATGTTTCATTCTTCTGTCTGTCTGTAGCTGTTACTTGTTTGTCCGGTCGTATTGTTGCTGCATTTGATCAAGCGGCTCGATTCCGTGCTTGAATAGTTTTTGTTTGTGTTTGGGATAGGCTTAGAGCGAAAGTTAGCGTTTAGGTTATGGCTCGATTAGGGTTAGAACTAGGGTTTAAATGAAGGTTAGGGTTAGCAATTTCAATCAATCCCACGGTTAACCGCGCTGTTTCTTAAACAAAAACGCAATTTCCAGGCACTTTGGGTCTTGATTTGAGCCGTTTGCAAAGCAAGAAAAAAAGCAAGCATGCAAACAAGCAAGCAAGCAAACCGCTGTGTATTGTTGATTGTTTACGACACCAAGCAACCAAATTGACATCAGATGAACAATCAACAAAATTAAGCTTTTCTTGTCAGAATAAGTATCTCGGCCGAACGTTTGTTAAAACATTCTATTTGAATAAGGTAAGTCCATCACCACGTTTCGCCACGAAACGATTTTTTTTAAATAATGGAGAGCGCGAGAAAACCTATCTCAAACGCGACTAGTTAATAAAATAACCAAACACAAAATGGCCATTTGCGGCATTTCGATGTTTCATTCTTCTGTCTGTCTGTAGCTGTTACTTGTTTGTCCGGTCGTATTGTTGCTGCATTTGATCAAGCTGCTCGATTCCGTGCTTGAATAGTTTTTGTTTGTGTTTGGGATAGGCTTAGAGCAAAAGTTAGCGTTTAGGTTATGGCTCGATTAGGGTTAGAACTAGGGTTTAAATGAAGGTTAGGGTTAGCAATTTCAATCAATCCCACGGTTAACCGCGCTGTTTCTTAAACAAAAACGCAATTTCCAGGCACTTTGGGTCTTGATTTGAGCCGTTTGCAAAGCAAGAAAGAAAACAAGCATGCAAGCAAGCAAGCAAGCAAACCGCTGTGTATTGTTGATTGTTTACGACACCAAGCAACCAAATTGACATCAGATGAACAATCAACAAATTTAAGCTTTACTTGTCAGAATAAGTATCTCGGCCGAACGTTTGTTAAAACATTCTATTTGAATAAGGTAAGTCCATCACCACGTTTCGCCACGAAACGATTTTTTTTAAATATAGGAGAGCGCGATAAAACTTATCCCAAACGCTACTAGTTAATAAAATAACCAAACACAAAATGGCCATTTGCGGCATTTCGATGTTTCATTCTTCTGTCTGTCTGTAGCTGTTACTTGTTTGTCCGGTCGTATTGTTGCTGCATTTGATCAAGCTGCTCGATTCCGTGCTTGAATAGTTTTTGTTTGTGTTTGGGATAGGCTTAGAGCAAAAGTTAGCGTTTAGGTTATGGCTCGATTAGGGTTAGAACTAGGGTTTAAATGAAGGTTAGGGTTAGCAATTTCAATCAATCCCACGGTTAACCGCGCTGTTTCTTAAACAAAAACGCAATTTCCAGGCACTTTGGGTCTTGATTTGAGCCGTTTGCAAAGCAAGAAAGAAAGCAAGCATGCAAGCAAGCAAGCAAGCAAGCAAACCGCTGTGTATTGTTGATTGTTTACGACACCAAGCAACCAAATTGACATCAGATGAACAATCAACAAATTTAAGCTTTTCTTGTCAGAATAAGTATCTCGGCCGAACGTTTGTTAAAACATTCTATTTGAATAAGGTAAGTCCATCACCACGTTTCGCCACGAAACGATTTTTTTTAAATAATGGAGAGCGCAAGAAAACCTATCTCAAACGCTACTAGTTAATAAAATAACCAAACACAAAATGGCCATTTGCGGCATTTCGATGTTTCATTCTTCTGTCTGTCTGTAGCTGTTACTTGTTTGTCCGGTCGTATTGTTGCTGCATTTGATCAAGCGGCTCGATTCCGTGCTTGAATAATTTTTGTTTGTGTTTGGGATAGGCTTAGAGCAAAAGTTAGCGTTTAGGTTATGGCTCGATTAGGGTTAGAACTAGGGTTTAAATGAAGGTTAGGGTTAGCAATTTCAATCAATCCCACGGTTAACCGCGCTGTTTCTTAAACAGAAACGCAATTTCCAGGCACTTTGGGTCTTGATTTGAGCCGTTTGCAAAGCAAGAAATAAAGCAAGCATACAAGCAAGCAAACCGCTGTGTATTGTTGATTGTTTACGACACCAAGCAACCAAATTGATATCAGATGAACAATCAACAAAATTAAGCTTTTCTTGTCAGAATAAGTATCTCGGCCGAACGTTTGTTAAAACATTCTATTTGAATAAGGTAAGTCCATCACCACGTTTCGCCACGAAACGATTTTTTTTAAATAATGGAGAGCGCGAGAAAACCTATCTCAAACGCTACTAGTTAATAAAATAACCAAACACAAAATGGCCATTTGCGGCATTTCGATGTTTCATTCTTCTGTCTGTCTGTAGCTGTTACTTGTTTGTCCGGTCGTATTGTTGCTGCATTTGATCAAGCGGCTCGATTCCGTGCTTGAATAGTTTTTGTTTGTGTTTGGGATAGGCTTAGAGCAAAAGTTAGCGTTTAGGTTATGGCTCGATTAGGGTTAGAACTAGGGTTTAAATGAAGGTTAGGGTTAGCAATTTCAATCAATCCCACGGTTAACCGCGCTGTTTCTTAAACAAAAACGCAATTTCCAGGCACTTTGGGTCTTGATTTGAGCCGTTTGCAAAGCAAGAAATAAAGCAAGCATGCAAGCAAGCAAGCAAGCAACCAAGCAAACCGCTGTGTATTGTTGATTGTTTACGACACCAAGCAACCAAATTGACATCAGATGAACAATCAACAAAATTAAGCTTTTCTTGTCAGAATAAGTATCTCGGCCGAACGTTTGTTAAAACATTCTATTTGAATAAGGTAAGTCCATCACCACGTTTCGCCACGAAACGATTTTTTTTAAATAATGGAGAGCGCGAGAAAACCTATCTCAAACGCTACTAGTTAATAAAATAACCAAACACAAAATGGCCATTTGCGGCATTTCGATGTTTCATTCTTCTGTCTGTCTGTAGCTGTTACTTGTTTGTCCGGTCGTATTGTTGCTGCATTTGATCAAGCGGCTCGATTCCGTGCTTGAATAGTTTTTGTTTGTGTTTGGGATAGGCTTAGAGCGAAAGTTAGCGTTTAGGTTATGGCTCGATTAGGGTTAGAACTAGGGTTTAAATGAAGGTTAGGGTTAGCAATTTCAATCAATCCCACGGTTAACCGCGCTGTTTCTTAAACAAAAACGCAATTTCCAGGCACTTTGGGTCTTGATTTGAGCCGTTTGCAAAGCAAGAAAAAAAGCAAGCATGCAAACAAGCAAGCAAGCAAACCGCTGTGTATTGTTGATTGTTTACGACACCAAGCAACCAAATTGACATCAGATGAACAATCAACAAAATTAAGCTTTTCTTGTCAGAATAAGTATCTCGGCCGAACGTTTGTTAAAACATTCTATTTGAATAAGGTAAGTCCATCACCACGTTTCGCCACGAAACGATTTTTTTTAAATAATGGAGAGCGCGAGAAAACCTATCTCAAACGCGACTAGTTAATAAAATAACCAAACACAAAATGGCCATTTGCGGCATTTCGATGTTTCATTCTTCTGTCTGTCTGTAGCTGTTACTTGTTTGTCCGGTCGTATTGTTGCTGCATTTGATCAAGCGGCTCGATTCCGTGCTTGAATAGTTTTTGTTTGTGTTTGGGATAGGCTTAGAGCAAAAGTTAGCGTTTAGGTTATGGTTCGATTAGGGTTAGAACTAGGGTTTAAATGAAGGTTAGGGTTAGCAATTTCAATCAATCCCACGGTTAACCGCGCTGTTTCTTAAACAAAAACGCAATTTCCAGGCACTTTGGGTCTTGATTTGAGCCGTTTGCAAAGCAAGAAATAAAGCAAGCATGCAAGCAAGCAAGCAACCAAGCAAACCGCTGTGTATTGTTGATTGTTTAGGACAGCAAGCAACCAAATTGACATCAGATGAACAATCAACAAAATTAAGCTTTTCTTGTCAGAATAAGTATCTCGGCCGAACGTTTGTTAAAACATTCTATTTGAATAAGGTAAGTCCATCACCACGTTTCGCCACGAAACGATTTTTTTTAAATAATGGAGAGCGCGAGAAAACCTATCTCAAACGCTACTAGTTAATAAAATAACCAAACACAAAATGGCCATTTGCGGCATTTCGATGTTTCATTCTTCTGTCTGTCTGTAGCTGTTACTTGTTTGTCCGGTCGTATTGTTGCTGCATTTGATCAAGCTGCTCGATTCCGTGCTTGAATAATTTTTGTTTGTGTTTGGGATAGGCTTAGAGCAAAAGTTAGCGTTTAGGTTATGGCTCGATTAGGGTTAGAACTAGGGTTTAAATAAAGGTTAGGGTTAGCAATTTCAATCAATCCCACGGTTAACCGCGCTGTTTCTTAAACAAAAACGCAATTTCCAGGCACTTTGGGTCTTGATTTGAGCCGTTTGCAAAGCAAGAAAGAAAACAAGCATGCAAGCAAGCAAGCAAGCAAACCGCTGTGTATTGTTGATTGTTTACGACACCAAGCAACCAAATTGACATCAGATGAACAATCAACAAATTTAAGCTTTACTTGTCAGAATAAGTATCTCGGCCGAACGTTTGTTAAAACATTCTATTTGAATAAGGTAAGTCCATCACCACGTTTCGCCACGAAACGATTTTTTTTAAATAATGGAGAGCGCGATAAAACTTATCCCAAACGTTACTAGTTAATAAAATAACCAAACACAAAATGGCCATTTGCGGCATTTCGATGTTTCATTCTTCTGTCTGTCTGTAGCTGTTACTTGTTTGTCCGGTCGTATTGTTGCTGCATTTGATCAAGCGGCTCGATTCCGTGCTTGAATAGTTTTTGTTTGTGTTTGGGATAGGCTTAGAGCAAAAGTTAGCGTTTAGGTTATGGCTCGATTAGGGTTAGAACTAGGGTTTAAATGAAGGTTAGGGTTAGCAATTTCAATCAATCCCACGGTTAACCGCGCTGTTTCTTAAACAAAAACGCAATTTCCAGGCACTTTGGGTCTTGATTTGAGCCGTTTGCAAAGCAAGAAAGAAAGCAAGCAAGCAAGCAAGCAAGCAAGCAAGCAAACCGCTGTGTATTGTTGATTGTTTACGACACCAAGCAACCAAATTGACATCAGATGAACAATCAACAAATTTAAGCTTTTCTTGTCAGAATAAGTATCTCGGCCGAACGTTTGTTAAAACATTCTATTTGAATAAGGTAAGTCCATCACCACGTTTCGCCACGAAACGATTTTTTTTAAATAATGGAGAGCGCGAGAAAACCTATCTCAAACGCTACTAGTTAATAAAATAACCAAACACAAAATGGCCATTTGCGGCATTTCGATGTTTCATTCTTCTGTCTGTCTGTAGCTGTTACTTGTTTGTCCGGTCGTATTGTTGCTGCATTTGATCAAGCGGCTCGATTCCGTGCTTGAATAATTTTTGTTTGTGTTTGGGATAGGCTTAGAGCAAAAGTTAGCGTTTAGGTTATGGCTCGATTAGGGTTAGAACTAGGGTTTAAATGAAGGTTAGGGTTAGCAATTTCAATCAATCCCACGGTTAACCGCGCTGTTTCTTAAACAAAAACGCAATTTCCAGGCACTTTGGGTCTTGATTTGAGCCGTTTGCAAAGCAAGAAATAAAGCAAGCATACAAGCAAGCAAACCGCTGTGTATTGTTGATTGTTTACGACACCAAGCAAGCAAATTGATATCAGATGAACAATCAACAAAATTAAGCTTTTCTTGTCAGAATAAGTATCTCGGCCGAACGTTTGTTAAAACATTCTATTTGAATAAGGTAAGTCCATCACCACGTTTCGCCACGAAACGATTTTTTTTAAATAATGGAGAGCGCGAGAAAACCTATCTCAAACGCGACTAGTTAATAAAATAACCAAACACAAAATGGCCATTTGCGGCATTTCGATGTTTCATTCTTCTGTCTGTCTGTAGCTGTTACTTGTTTGTCCGGTCGTATTGTTGCTGCATTTGATCAAGCTGCTCGATTCCGTGCTTGAATAGTTTTTGTTTGTGTTTGGGATAGGCTTAGAGCAAAACTTAGCGTTTAGGTTATGGCTCGATTAGGGTTAGAACTAGGGTTTAAATGAAGGTTAGGGTTAGCAATTTCAATCAATCCCACGGTTAACCGCGCTGTTTCTTAAACAAAAACGCAATTTCCAGGCACTTTGGGTCTTGATTTGAGCCGTTTGCAAAGCAAGAAATAAAGCAAGCATGCAAGCAAGCAAGCAAGCAACCAAGCAAACCGCTGTGTATTGTTGATTGTTTACGACACCAAGCAACCAAATTGACATCAGATGAACAATCAACAAAATTAAGCTTTTCTTGTCAGAATAAGTATCTCGGCCGAACGTTTGTTAAAACATTCTATTTGAATAAGGTAAGTCCATCACCACGTTTCGCCACGAAACGATTTTTTTTAAATAATGGAGAGCGCGAGAAAACCTATCTCAAACGCTACTAGTTAATAAAATAACCAAACACAAAATGGCCATTTGCGGCATTTCGATGTTTCATTCTTCTGTCTGTCTGTAGCTGTTACTTGTTTGTCCGGTCGTATTGTTGCTGCATTTGATCAAGCTGCTCGATTCCGTGCTTGAATAGTTTTTGTTTGTGTTTGGGATAGGCTTAGAGCAAAAGTTAGCGTTTAGGTTATGGCTCGATTAGGGTTAGAACTAGGGTTTAAATGAAGGTTAGGGTTAGCAATTTCAATCAATCCCACGGTTAACCGCGCTGTTTCTTAAACAAAAACGCAATTTCCAGGCACTTTGGGTCTTGATTTGAGCCGTTTGCAAAGCAAGAAATAAAGCAAGCATGCAAACAAGCAAGCAAGCAAACCGCTGTGTATTGTTGATTGTTTACGACACCAAGCAACCAAATTGACATCAGATGAACAATCAACAAAATTAAGCTTTTCTTGTCAGAATAAGTATCTCGGCCGAACGTTTGTTAAAACATTCTATTTGAATAAGGTAAGTCCATCACCACGTTTCGCCACGAAACGATTTTTTTTAAATAATGGAGAGCGCGAGAAAACCTATCTCAAACGCGACTAGTTAATAAAATAACCAAACACAAAATGGCCATTTGCGGCATTTCGATGTTTCATTCTTCTGTCTGTCTGTAGCTGTTACTTGTTTGTCCGGTCGTATTGTTGCTGCATTTGATCAAGCGGCTCGATTCCGTGCTTGAATAGTTTTTGTTTGTGTTTGGGATAGGCTTAGAGCAAAAGTTAGCGTTTAGGTTATGGTTCGATTAGGGTTAGAACTAGGGTTTAAATGAAGGTTAGGGTTAGCAATTTCAATCAATCCCACGGTTAACCGCGCTGTTTCTTAAACAAAAACGCAATTTCCAGGCACTTTGGGTCTTGATTTGAGCCGTTTGCAAAGCAAGAAAGAAAGCAAGCATGCAAGCAAGCAAGCAAGCAAGCAAACCGCTGTGTATTGTTGATTGTTTAGGACAGCAAGCAACCAAATTGACATCAGATGAACAATCAACAAAATTAAGCTTTTTTTGTCAGAATAAGTATCTCGGCCGAACGTTTGTTAAAACATTCTATTTGAATAAGGTAAGTCCATCACCACGTTTCGCCACGAAACGATTTTTTTTAAATAATGGAGAGCGCGAGAAAACCTATCTCAAACGCTACTAGTTAATAAAATAACCAAACACAAAATGGCCATTTGCGGCATTTCGATGTTTCATTCTTCTGTCTGTCTGTAGCTGTTACTTGTTTGTCCGGTCGTATTGTTGCTGCATTTGATCAAGCTGCTCGATTCCGTGCTTGAATAGTTTTTGTTTGTGTTTGGGATAGGCTTAGAGCAAAAGTTAGCGTTTAGGTTATGGCTCGATTAGGGTTAGAACTAGGGTTTAAATGAAGGTTAGGGTTAGCAATTTCAATCAATCCCACGGTTAACCGCGCTGTTTCTTAAACAAAAACGCAATTTCCAGGCACTTTGGGTCTTGATTTGAGCCGTTTGCAAAGCAAGAAATAAAGCAAGCATGCAAGCAAGCAAGCAAGCAAACCGCTGTGTATTGTTGATTGTTTACGACACCAAGCAACCAAATTGACATCAGATGAACAATCAACAAAATTAAGCTTTTCTTGTCAGAATAAGTATCTCGGCCGAACGTTTGTTAAAACATTCTATTTGAATAAGGTAAGTCCATCACCACGTTTCGCCACGAAACGATTTTTTTTAAATAATGGAGAGCGCGAGAAAACCTATCTCAAACGCGACTAGTTAATAAAATAACCAAACACAAAATGGCCATTTGCGGCATTTCGATGTTTCATTCTTCTGTCTGTCTGTAGCTGTTACTTGTTTGTCCGGTCGTATTGTTGCTGCATTTGATCAAGCGGCTCGATTCCGTGCTTGAATAGTTTTTGTTTGTGTTTGGGATAGGCTTAGAGCAAAAGTTAGCGTTTAGGTTATGGTTCGATTAGGGTTAGAACTAGGGTTTAAATGAAGGTTAGGGTTAGCAATTTCAATCAATCCCACGGTTAACCGCGCTGTTTCTTAAACAAAAACGCAATTTCCAGGCACTTTGGGTCTTGATTTGAGCCGTTTGCAAAGCAAGAAAGAAAGCAAGCATGCAAGCAAGCAAGCAAGCAAGCAAACCGCTGTGTATTGTTGATTGTTTAGGACAGCAAGCAACCAAATTGACATCAGATGAACAATCAACAAAATTAAGCTTTTTTTGTCAGAATAAGTATCTCGGCCGAACGTTTGTTAAAACATTCTATTTGAATAAGGTAAGTCCATCACCACGTTTCGCCACGAAACGATTTTTTTTAAATAATGGAGAGCGCGAGAAAACCTATCTCAAACGCTACTAGTTAATAAAATAACCAAACACAAAATGGCCATTTGCGGCATTTCGATGTTTCATTCTTCTGTCTGTCTGTAGCTGTTACTTGTTTGTCCGGTCGTATTGTTGCTGCATTTGATCAAGCTGCTCGATTCCGTGCTTGAATAATTTTTGTTTGTTTTTGGGATAGGCTTAGAGCGAAAGTTAGCGTTTAGGTTATGGCTCGATTAGGGTTAGAACTAGGGTTTAAATGAAGGTTAGGGCTAGCAATTTCAATCAATCCCACGGTTAACCGCGCTGTTTCTTAAACAAAAACGCAATTTCCAGGCACTTTGGGTCTTGATTTGAGCCGTTTGCAAAGCAAGAAAGAAAACAAGCATGCAAGCAAGCAAGCAAGCAAACCGCTGTGTATTGTTGATTGTTTACGACACCAAGCAACCAAATTGACATCAGATGAACAATCAAAAAATTTAAGCTTTACTTGTCAGAATAAGTATCTCGGCCGAACGTTTGTTAAAACATTCTATTTGAATAAGGTAAGTCCAAATAAAATTAAAAGCTCCGAAGAGGATTAAAAACTTTGGAAAGGAGAAAATATTTTTAAATTTTATCTATACGCAGTCTAAAAAAAAAACTAAAAAAGAATTCCATTATAGACCCTTGATTAAAGTTATCTTTATCTTTCTTTATTTAATGCATTGTAAATATTTCTGCTGTCACTTATTCAATGTTCCCTTTAAAATTATTGTGTAATTCAATTGTACTTGTAAATTTTGTAATCTCTTGTAAAAGCATTATTACTTCGAATTTTTGTGTGTATGTTTAAAGCCTTACAAGACCGTATAAGTGACATTAATGAATAAAAACTTCACAATCCCCTATTTTCAAAAAATCGCAATTAAATACTTTCAAATTTGCATTTAATAATATCCTTCTTTTCGTTGTTTAATACATTGCATGCTTTCTGCTGCTACGTATACATTGTTACTTAATAATTTTTGTTGATTTTAATTTTACAATCTTTTGCGTGTGTGCTTAAAACCAATAAAAATAAAAAAAAAAAAAAAAAAAAAAAAATAAAAATCCATCACCACGTTTCGCCACGAAACGATTTTTTTTAAATAATGGAGAGCGCGAGAAAACCTATCTCAAACGCTACTAGTTAATAAAATAACCAAACACAAAATGGCCATTTGCGGCATTTCGATGTTTCATTCTTCTGTCTGTCTGTAGCTGTTACTTGTTTGTCCGGTCGTATTGTTGCTGCATTTGATCAAGCTGCTCGAGTCCGTGCTTGAATAGTTTTTGTTTGTGTTTGGGATAGGCTTAGAGCGAAAGTTAGCGTTTAGGTTATGGCTCGATTAGGGTTAGAACTAGGGTTTAAATGAAGGTTAGGGTTAGCAATTTCAATCAATCCCACGGTTAACCGCGCTGTTTCTTAAACAAAAACGCAATTTCCAGGCACTTTGGGTCTTGATTTGAGCCGTTTGCAAAGCAAGAAAGAAAGCAAGCATGCAAGCAAGCAAGCAAGCAAGCAAACCGCTGTGTATTGTTGATTGTTTACGACACCAAGCAACCAAATTGACATCAGATGAACAATCAACAAATTTAAGCTTTTCTTGTCAGAATAAGTATCTCGGCCGAACGTTTGTTAAAACATTCTATTTGAATAAGGTAAGTCCATCACCACGTTTCGCCACGAAACGATTTTTTTTAAATAATGGAGAGCGCAAGAAAACCTATCTCAAACGCTACTAGTTAATAAAATAACCAAACACAAAATGGCCATTTGCGGCATTTCGATGTTTCATTCTTCTGTCTGTCTGTAGCTGTTACTTGTTTGTCTGGTCGTATTGTTGCTGCATTTGATCAAGCTGCTCGATTCCGTGCTTGAATAATTTTTGTTTGTGTTTGGGATAGGCTTAGAGCAAAAGTTAGCGTTTAGATTATATCTCGATTAGGGTTAGAACTAGGGTTTAAATGAAGGTTAGGGTTAGCAATTTCAATCAATCCCACGGTTAACCGCGCTGTTTCTTAAACAAAAACGCAATTTCCAGGCACTTTGGATCTTGATTTGAGCCGTTTGCAAAGCAAGAAATAAAGCAAGCATGCAAGCAAGCAAGCAAGCAAGCAAGCAAACCGCTGTGTATTGTTGATTGTTTACGACACCAAGCAACCAAATTGACATCAGATGAACAATCAACAAATTTAAGCTTTTCTTGTCAGAATAAGTATCTCGGCCGAACGTTTGTTAAAACATTCTATTTGAATAAGGTAAGTCCATCACCACGTTTCGCCACGAAACGATTTTTTTTAAATAATGGAGAGCGCGAGAAAACCTATCTCAAACGCTACTAGTTAATAAAATAACCAAACACAAAATGGCCATTTGCGGCATTTCGATGTTTCATTCTTCTGTCTGTCTGTAGCTGTTACTTGTTTGTCCGGTCGTATTGTTGCTGCATTTGATCAAGCTGCTCGAGTCCGTGCTTGAATAGTTTTTGTTTGTGTTTGGGATAGGCTTAGAGCGAAAGTTAGCGTTTAGGTTATGGCTCGATTAGGGTTAGAACTAGGGTTTAAATGAAGGTTAGGGTTAGCAATTTCAATCAATCCCACGGTTAACCGCGCTGTTTCTTAAACAAAAACGCAATTTCCAGGCACTTTGGGTCTTGATTTGAGCCGTTTGCAAAGCAAGAAAGAAAGCAAGCATGCAAGCAAGCAAGCAAGCAAGCAAACCGCTGTGTATTGTTGATTGTTTACGACACCAAGCAACCAAATTGACATCAGATGAACAATCAACAAATTTAAGCTTTTCTTGTCAGAATAAGTATCTCGGCCGAACGTTTGTTAAAACATTCTATTTGAATAAGGTAAGTCCATCACCACGTTTCGCCACGAAACGATTTTTTTTAAATAATGGAGAGCGCAAGAAAACCTATCTCAAACGCTACTAGTTAATAAAATAACCAAACACAAAATGGCCATTTGCGGCATTTCGATGTTTCATTCTTCTGTCTGTCTGTAGCTGTTACTTGTTTGTCTGGTCGTATTGTTGCTGCATTTGATCAAGCTGCTCGATTCCGTGCTTGAATAATTTTTGTTTGTGTTTGGGATAGGCTTAGAGCGAAAGTTAGCGTTTAGATTATATCTCGATTAGGGTTAGAACTAGGGTTTAAATGAAGGTTAGGGTTAGCAATTTCAATCAATCCCACGGTTAACCGCGCTGTTTCTTAAACAGAAACGCAATTTCCAGGCACTTTGGGTCTTGATTTGAGCCGTTTGCAAAGCAAGAAATAAAGCAAGCATGCAAGCAAGCAAGCAAGCAAGCAAGCAAACCGCTGTGTATTGTTGATTGTTTACGACACCAAGCAACCAAATTGACATCAGATGAACAATCAACAAATTTAAGCTTTTCTTGTCAGAATAAGTATCTCGGCCGAACGTTTGTTAAAACATTCTATTTGAATAAGGTAAGTCCATCACCACGTTTCGCCACGAAACGATTTTTTTTAAATAATGGAGAGCGCGAGAAAACCTATCTCAAACGCTACTAGTTAATAAAATAACCAAACACAAAATGGCCATTTGCGGCATTTCGATGTTTCATTCTTCTGTCTGTCTGTAGCTGTTACTTGTTTGTCCGGTCGTATTGTTGCTGCATTTGATCAAGCTGCTCGAGTCCGTGCTTGAATAGTTTTTGTTTGTGTTTGGGATAGGCTTAGAGCAAAAGTTAGCGTTTAGGTTATGGCTCGATTAGGGTTAGAACTAGGGTTTAAATGAAGGTTAGGGTTAGCAATTTCAATCAATCCCACGGTTAACCGCGCTGTTTCTTAAACAAAAACGCAATTTCCAGGCACTTTGGGTCTTGATTTGAGCCGTTTGCAAAGCAAGAAAGAAAGCAAGCATGCAAGCAAGCAAGCAAGCAAGCAAACCGCTGTGTATTGTTGATTGTTTACGACACCAAGCAACCAAATTGACATCAGATGAACAATCAACAAATTTAAGCTTTTCTTGTCAGAATAAGTATCTCGGCCGAACGTTTGTTAAAACATTCTATTTGAATAAGGTAAGTCCATCACCACGTTTCGCCACGAAACGATTTTTTTTAAATAATGGAGAGCGCGAGAAAACCTATCTCAAACGCTACTAGTTAATAAAATAACCAAACACAAAATGGCCATTTGCGGCATTTCGATGTTTCATTCTTCTGTCTGTCTGTAGCTGTTACTTGTTTGTCCGGTCGTATTGTTGCTGCATTTGATCAAGCGGCTCGATTCCGTGCTTGAATAATTTTTGTTTGTGTTTGGGATAGGCTTAGAGCAAAAGTTAGCGTTTAGGTTATGGCTCGATTAGGGTTAGAACTAGGGTTTAAATGAAGGTTAGGGTTAGCAATTTCAATCAATCCCACGGTTAACCGCGCTGTTTCTTAAACAAAAACGCAATTTCCAGGCACTTTGGGTCTTGATTTGAGCCGTTTGCAAAGCAAGAAAGAAAACATGCATGCAAGCAAGCAAGCAAGCAAACCGCTGTGTATTGTTGATTGTTTACGACACCAAGCAACCAAATTGACATCAGATGAACAATCAACAAAATTAAGCTTTTCTTGTCAGAATAAGTATCTCGGCCGAACGTTTGTTAAAACATTCTATTTGAATAAGGTAAGTCCATCACCACGTTTCGCCACGAAACGATTTTTTTTAAATAATGGAGAGCGCAAGAAAACCTATCTCAAACGCTACTAGTTAATAAAATAACCAAACACAAAATGGCCATTTGCGGCACTTCGATGTTTCATTCTTCTGTCTGTCTGTAGCTGTTACTTGTTTGTCCGGTCGTATTGTTGCTGCATTTGATCAAGCTGCTCGATTCCGTGCTTGAATAGTTTTTGTTTGTGTTTGGGATAGGCTTAGAGCAAAAGTTAGCGTTTAGGTTATGGCTCGATTAGGATTAGAACTAGGGTTTAAATGAAGGTTAGGGTTAACAATTTCAAACAATCCCACGGTTAACCGCGCTGTTTCTTAAACAAAAACGCAATTTCCAGGCACTTTGGGTCTTGATTTGAGCCGTTTGCAAAGCAAGAAAAAAAGCAAGCATGCAAGCAAGCAAGCAAGCAAACCGCTGTGTATTGTTGATTGTTTACGACACCAAGCAACCAAATTGACATCAGATGAACAATCAACAAAATTAAGCTTTTCTTGTCAGAATAAGTATCTCGGCCGAACGTTTGTTAAAACATTCTATTTGAATAAGGTAAGTCCATTACCACGTTTCGCCACGAAACGATTTTTTTTTAATCATGGAGAGCATATTTAAAACGCTACTAGTTAATAAAATAACCAAACACAAAATGGCCATTTGCGGCATTTCGATGTTTCATTCTTCTGTCTGTCTGTAGCTGTTACTTGTTTGTCCGGTCGTATTGTTGCTGCATTTGATCAAGCTGCTCGATTCCGTGCTTGAATAGTTTTTGTTTGTGTTTGGGATAGGCTTAGAGCGAAAGTTAGCGTTTAGGTTATGGCTCGATTAAGGTTAGAACTAGGGTTTAAATGAAGGTTAGGGTTAGCAATTTCAATCAATCCCACGGTTAACCGCGCTGTTTCTTAAACAAAAACGCAATTTCCAGGCACTTTGGGTCTTGATTTGAGCCGTTTGCAAAGCAAGAAAAAAAGCAAGCAAGCAAGCAAGCAAGCAAGCAAGCAAGCAAACCGCTGTTTATTGTTGATTGTTTACGACACCAAGCAACCAAATTGACATCAGATGAACAATCAACAAATTTAAGCTTTTCTTGTCAGAATAAGTATCTCGGCCGAACGTTTGTTAAAACATTCTATTTGAATAAGGAAAGTCCATCACCACGTTTCGCCACGAAACGATTTTTTTTAAATAATGGAGAGCGCGATAAAACTTATCCCAAACGCTACTAGTTAATAAAATAACCAAACACAAAATGGCCATTTGCGGCATTTCGATGTTTCATTCTTCTGTCTGTCTGTAGCTGTTACTTGTTTGTCCGGTCGTATTGTTGCTGCATTTGATCAAGCTGCTCGATTCCGTGCTTGAATAGTTTTTGTTTGTGTTTGGGATAGGCTTAGAGCGAAAGTTAGCGTTTAGGTTATGGCTCGATTAGGGTTAGAACTAGGGTTTAAATGAAGGTTAGGGTTAGCAATTTCAATCAATCCCACGGTTAACCGCGCTGTTTCTTAAACAAAAACGCAATTTCCAGGCACTTTGGGTCTTGATTTGAGCCGTTTGCAAAGCAAGAAAGAAAGCAAGCATGCAAGCAAGCAAGCAAGCAAGCAAACCGCTGTGTATTGTTGATTGTTTACGACACCAAGCAACCAAATTGACATCAGATGAACAATCAACAAAATTAAGCTTTTCTTGTCAGAATAAGTATCTCGACCGAACGTTTGTTAAAACATTCTATTTGAATAAGGTAAGTCCATCACCACGTTTCGCCACGAAACGATTTTTTTTAAATAATGGAGAGCGCAAGAAAACCTATCTCAAACGCTACTAGTTAATAAAATAACCAAACACAAAATGGCCATTTGCGGCATTTCGATGTTTCATTCTTCTGTCTGTCTGTAGCTGTTACTTGTTTGTCCGGTCGTATTGTTGCTGCATTTGATCAAGCGGCTCGATTCCGTGCTTGAATAATTTTTGTTTGTGTTTGGGATAGGCTTAGAGCAAAAGTTAGCGTTTAGGTTATGGCTCGATTAGGGTTAGAACTAGGGTTTAAATGAAGGTTAGGGTTAGCAATTTCAATCAATCCCACGGTTAACCGCGCTGTTTCTTAAACAAAAACGCAATTTCCAGGCACTTTGGGTCTTGATTTGAGCCGTTTGCAAACCAAGAAATAAAGCAAGCATGCAAGCAAGCAAGCAAGCAAACCGCTGTGTATTGTTGATTGTTTACGACACCAAGCAACCAAATTGACATCAGATGAACAATCAACAAAATTAAGCTTTTCTTGTCAGAATAAGTATCTCGGCCGAACGTTTGTTAAAACATTCTATTTGAATAAGGTAAGTCCATCACCACGTTTCGCCACGAAACGATTTTTTTTAAATAATGGAGAGCGCAAGAAAACCTATCTCAAACGCTACTAGTTAATAAAATAACCAAACACAAAATGGCCATTTGCGGCACTTCGATGTTTCATTCTTCTGTCTGTCTGTAGCTGTTACTTGTTTGTCCGGTCGTATTGTTGCTGCATTTGATCAAGCTGCTCGATTCCGTGCTTGAATAGTTTTTGTTTGTGTTTGGGATAGGCTTAGAGCAAAAGTTAGCGTTTAGGTTATGGATCGATTAGGGTTAGAACTAGGCTTTAAATGAAGGTTAGGGTTAACAATTTCAATCAATCCCACGGTTAACCGCGCTGTTTCTTAAACAAAAACGCAATTTCCAGGCACTTTGGGTCTTGATTTGAGCCGTTTGCAAAGCAAGAAATAAAGCAAGCAAGCAAGCAAGCAAGCAAGCAAACCGCTGTGTATTGTTGATTGTTTACGACACCAAGCAACCAAATTGACATCAGATGAACAATCAACAAAATTAAGCTTTTCTTGTCAGAATAAGTATCTCGGCCGAACGTTTGTTAAAACATTCTATTTGAATAAGGTAAGTCCATCACCACGTTTTGCCACGAAACGATTTTTTTTTTAATCATGGAGAGCATATCTCAAACGCTACTAGTTAATAAAATAACCAAACACAAAATGGCCATTTGCGGCATTTCGATGTTTCATTCTTCTGTCTGTCTGTAGCTGTTACTTGTTTGTCCGGTCGTATTGTTGCTGCATTTGATCAAGCGGCTCGATTCCGTGCTTGAATAGTTTTTGTTTGTGTTTGGGATAGGCTTAGAGCGAAAGTTAGCGTTTAGGTTATGGCTCGATTAGGGTTAGAACTAGGGTTTAAATGAAGGTTAGGGTTAGCAATTTCAATCAATCCCACGGTTAACCGCGCTGTTTCTTAAACAAAAACGCAATTTCCAGGCACTTTGGGTCTTGATTTGAGCCGTTTGCAAAGCAAGAAAAAAAGCAAGCAAGCAAGCATGCAAGCAAGCAAGCAAGCAAACCGCTGTGTATTGTTGATTGTTTACGACACCAAGCAACCAAATTGACATCAGATGAACAATCAACAAATTTAAGCTTTTCTTGTCAGAATAAGTATCTCGGCCGAACGTTTGTTAAAACATTCTATTTGAATAAGGTAAGTCCATCACCACGTTTCGCCACGAAACGATTTTTTTTAAATAATGGAGAGCGCGATAAAACTTATCCCAAACGCTACTAGTTAATAAAATAACCAAACACAAAATGGCCATTTGCGGCATTTCGATGTTTCATTCTTCTGTCTGTCTGTAGCTGTTACTTGTTTGTCCGGTCGTATTGTTGCTGCATTTGATCAAGCGGCTCGATTCCGTGCTTGAATAGTTTTTGTTTGTGTTTGGGATAGGCTTAGAGCAAAAGTTAGCGTTTAGGTTATGGCTCGATTAGGGTTAGAACTAGGGTTTAAATGAAGGTTAGGGTTAGCAATTTCAATCAATCCCACGGTTAACCGCGCTGTTTCTTAAACAAAAACGCAATTTCCAGGCACTTTGGGTCTTGATTTGAGCCGTTTGCAAAGCAAGAAATAAAGCAAGCATGCAAGCAAGCAAGCAAGCAAGCAAACCGCTGTGTATTGTTGATTGTTTACGACACCAAGCAACCAAATTGACATCAGATGAACAATCAACAAATTTAAGCTTTTCTTGTCAGAATAAGTATCTCGGCCGAACGTTTGTTAAAACATTCTATTTGAATAAGGTAAGTCCATCACCACGTTTCGCCACGAAACGATTTTTTTTAAATAATGGAGAGCGCAAGAAAACCTATCTCAAACGCTACTAGTTAATAAAATAACCAAACACAAAATGGCCATTTGCGGCATTTCGATGTTTCATTCTTCTGTCTGTCTGTAGCTGTTACTTGTTTGTCCGGTCGTATTGTTGCTGCATTTGATCAAGCGGCTCGATTCCGTGCTTGAATAATTTTTGTTTGTGTTTGGGATAGGCTTAGAGCAAAAGTTAGCGTTTAGGTTATGGCTCGATTAGGGTTAGAACTAGGGTTTAAATGAAGGTTAGGGTTAGCAATTTCAATCAATCCCACGGTTAACCGCGCTGTTTCTTAAACAAAAACGCAATTTCCAGGCACTTTGGGTCTTGATTTGAGCCGTTTGCAAAGCAAGAAATAAAGCAAGCATGCAAGCAAGCAAGCAAGCAAACCGCTGTGTATTGTTGATTGTTTACGACACCAAGCAACCAAATTGACATCAGATGAACAATCAACAAAATTAAGCTTTTCTTGTCAGAATAAGTATCTCGGCCGAACGTTTGTTAAAACATTCTATTTGAATAAGGTAAGTCCATCACCACGTTTCGCCACGAAACGATTTTTTTTAAATAATGGAGAGCGCAAGAAAACCTATCTCAAACGCTACTAGTTAATAAAATAACCAAACACAAAATGGCCATTTGCGGCACTTCGATGTTTCATTCTTCTGTCTGTCTGTAGCTGTTACTTGTTTGTCCGGTCGTATTGTTGCTGCATTTGATCAAGCTGCTCGATTCCGTGCTTGAATAGTTTTTGTTTGTGTTTGGGATAGGCTTAGAGCAAAAGTTAGCGTTTAGGTTATGGCTCGATTAGGGTTAGAACTAGGGTTTAAATGAAGGTTAGGGTTAGCAATTTCAATCAATCCCACGGTTAACCGCGCTGTTTCTTAAACAAAAACGCAATTTCCAGGCACTTTGGGTCTTGATTTGAGCCGTTTGCAAAGCAAGAAAAAAAGCAAGCAAGCAAGCAAGCAAGCAAGCAAACCGCTGTGTATTGTTGATTGTTTACGACACCAAGCAACCAAATTGACATCAGATGAACAATCAACAAAATTAAGCTTTTCTTGTCAGAATAAGTATCTCGGCCGAACGTTTGTTAAAACATTCTATTTGAATAAGGTAAGTCCATCACCACGTTTTGCCACGAAACGATTTTTTTTTTAATCATGGAGAGCATATCTCAAACTCTACTAGTTAATAAAATAACCAAACACAAAATGGCCATTTGCGGCATTTCGATGTTTCATTCTTCTGTCTGTCTGTAGCTGTTACTTGTTTGTCCGGTCGTATTGTTGCTGCATTTGATCAAGCTGCTCGATTTCGTGCTTTAATTGTTTTTGTTTGTGTTTGGGATAGGCTTAGAGCGAAAGTTAGCGTTTAGGTTATGGCTCGATTAGGGTTAGAACTAGGGTTTAAATGAAGGTTAGGGTTAGCAATTTCAATCAATCCCACGGTTAACCGCGCTGTTTCTTAAACAAAAACGCAATTTCCAGGCACTTTGGGTCTTGATTTGAGCCGTTTGCAAAGCAAGAAAAAAAGCAAGCATGCAAGCAAGCAAGCAAGCAAGCAAGCAAACCGCTGTTTATTGTTGATTGTTTACGACACCAAGCAACCAAATTGACATCAGATGAACAATCAACAAATTTAAGCTTTTCTTGTCAGAATAAGTATCTCGGCCGAACGTTTGTTAAAACATTCTATTTGAATAAGGTAAGTCCATCACCACGTTTCGCCACGAAACGATTTTTTTTAAATAATGGAGAGCGCGATAAAACTTATCCCAAACGCTACTAGTTAATAAAATAACCAAACACAAAATGGCCATTTGCGGCATTTCGATGTTTCATTCTTCTGTCTGTCTGTAGCTGTTACTTGTTTGTCCGGTCGTATTGTTGCTGCATTTGATCAAGCTGCTCGATTCCGTGCTTGAATAGTTTTTGTTTGTGTTTGGGATAGGCTTAGAGCAAAAGTTAGCGTTTAGGTTATGGCTCGATTAGGGTTAGAACTAGGGTTTAAATGAAGGTTAGGGTTAGCAATTTCAATCAATCCCACGGTTAACCGCGCTGTTTCTTAAACAAAAACGCAATTTCCAGGCACTTTGGGTCTTGATTTGAGCCGTTTGCAAAGCAAGAAAGAAAGCAAGCATGCAAGCAAGCCAACCGCTGTGTATTGTTGATTGTTTACGACACCAAGCAACCAAATTGACATCAGATGAACAATCAACAAAATTAAGCTTTTCTTGTCAGAATAAGTATCTCGGCCGAACGTTTGTTAAAACATTCTATTTGAATAAGGTAAGTCCATCACCACGTTTCGCCACGAAACGATTTTTTTTAAATAATGGAGAGCGCAAGAAAACCTATCTCAAACGCTACTAGTTAATAAAATAACCAAACACAAAATGGCCATTTGCGGCATTTCGATGTTTCATTCTTCTGTCTGTCTGTAGCTGTTACTTGTTTGTCCGGTCGTATTGTTGCTGCATTTGATCAAGCTGCTCGATTCCGTGCTTGAATAGTTTTTGTTTGTGTTTGGGATAGGCTTAGAGCGAAAGTTAGCGTTTAGGTTATGGCTCGATTAGGGTTAGAACTAGGGTTTA
Source organism: Diplosoma virens (assembly GCA_963680785.1). Classification (NCBI taxonomy): domain Eukaryota; kingdom Metazoa; phylum Chordata; class Ascidiacea; order Aplousobranchia; family Didemnidae; genus Diplosoma; species Diplosoma virens. The sequence goes on along the minus strand of OY796886.1, from coordinate 47,573,537 downwards.
AATGAAGGTTAGGGTTAGCAATTTCAATCAATCCCACGGTTAACCGCGCTGTTTCTTAAACAAAAACGCAATTTCCAGGCACTTTGGGTCTTGATTTGAGCCGTTTGCAAAGCAAGAAAACAAGCAAGCAAGCAAGCAAGCAAGCAAACCGCTGTGTATTGTTGATTGTTTACGACACCAAGCAACCAAATTGACATCAGATGAACAATCAACAAAATTAAGCTTTTCTTGTCAGAATAAGTATCTCGGCCGAACGTTTGTTAAAACATTCTATTTGAATAAGGTAAGTCCATCACCACGTTTCGCCACAAAACGATTTTTTTTAAATAATGGAGAGCGTATCTCAAACGCTACTAGTTAATAAAATAACCAAACACAAAATGGCCATTTGCGGCACTTCGATGTTTCATTCTTCTGTCTGTCTGTAGCTGTTACTTGTTTGTCCGGTCGTATTGTTGCTGCATTTGATCAAGCGGCTCGATTCCGTGCTTGAATAGTTTTTGTTTGTGTTTGGGATAGGCTTAGAGCGAAAGTTAGCGTTTAGGTTATGGCTCGATTAGGGTTAGAACTAGGGTTTAAATGAAGGTTAGGGTTAGCAATTTCAATCAATCCCACGGTTAACCGCGCTGTTTCTTAAACAAAAACGCAATTTCCAGGCACTTTGGGTCTTGATTTGAGCCGTTTGCAAAGCAAGAAAAAAAGCAAGCATGCAAGCAAGCAAGCAAGCAAGCAAGCAAACCGCTGTGTATTGTTGATTGTTTACGACACCAAGCAACCAAATTGACATCAGATGAACAATCAACAAAATTAAGCTTTTCTTGTCAGAATAAGTATCTCGGCCGAACGTTTGTTAAAACATTCTATTTGAATAAGGTAAGTCCATCACCACGTTTCGCCACGAAACGATTTTTTTTAAATAATGGAGAACGCAAGAAATCTTATCTCAAACGCTACTAGTTAATAAAATAACCAAACACAAAATGGCCATTTGCGGCATTTCGATGTTTCATTCTTCTGTCTGTCTGTAGCTGTTACTTGTTTGTCCGGTCGTATTGTTGCTGCATTTGATCAAGCTGCTCGATTCCGTGCTTGAATAGTTTTTGTTTGTGTTTGGGATAGGCTTAGAGCGAAAGTTAGCGTTTAGGTTATGGCTCGATTAGGGTTAGAACTAGGGTTTAAATGAAGGTTAGGGTTAGCAATTTCAATCAATCCCACGGTTAACCGCGCTGTTTCTTAAACAAAAACGCAATTTCCAGGCACTTTGGGTCTTGATTTGAGCCGTTTGCAAAGCAAGAAAACAAGCAAGCAAGCAAGCAAGCAAGCAAACCGCTGTGTATTGTTGATTGTTTACGACACCAAGCAACCAAATTGACATCAGATGAACAATCAACAAAATTAAGCTTTTCTTGTCAGAATAAGTATCTCGGCCGAACGTTTGTTAAAACATTCTATTTGAATAAGGTAAGTCCATCACCACGTTTCGCCACGAAACGATTTTTTTTAAATAATGGAGAGCGTATCTCAAACGCTACTAGTTAATAAAATAACCAAACACAAAATGGCCATTTGCGGCATTTCGATGTTTCATTCTTCTGTCTGTCTGTAGCTGTTACTTGTTTGTCCGGTCGTATTGTTGCTGCATTTGATCAAGCGGCTCGAGTCCGTGCTTGAATAATTTTTGTTTGTGTTTGGGATAGGCTTAGAGCGAAAGTTAGCGTTTAGGTTATGGCTCGATTAGGGTTAGAACTAGGGTTTAAATGAAGGTTAGGGTTAGCAATTTCAATCAATCCCACGGTTAACCGCGCTGTTTCTTAAACAAAAACGCAATTTCCAGGCACTTTGGGTCTTGATTTGAGCCGTTTGCAAAGCAAGAAAGAAAACAAGCATGCAAGCAAGCAAGCAAGCAAACCGCTGTGTATTGTTGATTGTTTACGACACCAAGCAACCAAATTGACATCAGATGAACAATCAACAAAATTAAGCTTTTCTTGTCAGAATAAGTATCTCGGCCGAACGTTTGTTAAAACATTCTATTTGAATAAGGTAAGTCCATCACCACGTTTCGCCACGAAACGATTTTTTTTAAATAATGGAGAGCGCGAGAAAACCTATCTCAAACGCTACTAGTTAATAAAATAACCAAACACAAAATGGCCATTTGCGGCATTTCGATGTTTCATTCTTCTGTCTGTCTGTAGCTGTTACTTGTTTGTCCGGTCGTATTGTTGCTGCATTTGATCAAGCTGCTCGATTCCGTGCTTGAATAGTTTTTGTTTGTGTTTGGGATAGGCTTAGAGCGAAAGTTAGCGTTTAGGTTATGGCTCGATTAGGGTTAGAACTAGGGTTTAAATGAAGGTTAGGGTTAGCAATTTCAATCAATCCCACGGTTAACCGCGCTGTTTCTTAAACAAAAACGCAATTTCCAGGCACTTTGGGTCTTGATTTGAGCCGTTTGCAAAGCAAGAAAACAAGCAAGCAAGCAAGCAAGCAAGCAAACCGCTGTGTATTGTTGATTGTTTACGACACCAAGCAACCAAAATGACATCAGATGAACAATCAACAAAATTAAGCTTTTCTTGTCAGAATAAGTATCTCGGCCGAACGTTTGTTAAAACATTCTATTTGAATAAGGTAAGTCCATCACCACGTTTCGCCACAAAACGATTTTTTTTAAATAATGGAGAGCGTATCTCAAACGCTACTAGTTAATAAAATAACCAAACACAAAATGGCCATTTGCGGCATTTCGATGTTTCATTCTTCTGTCTGTCTGTAGCTGTTACTTGTTTGTCCGGTCGTATTGTTGCTGCATTTGATCAAGCTGCTCGATTCCGTGCTTGAATAGTTTTTGTTTGTGTTTGGGATAGGCTTAGAGCGAAAGTTAGCGTTTAGGTTATGGCTCGATTAGGGTTAGAACTAGGGTTTAAATGAAGGTTAGGGTTAGCAATTTCAATCAATCCCACGGTTAACCGCGCTGTTTCTTAAACAAAAACGCAATTTCCAGGCACTTTGGGTCTTGATTTGAGCCGTTTGCAAAGCAAGAAATAAAGCAAGCATGCAAGCAAGCAAGCAAGCAAGCAAGCAAACCGCTGTGTATTGTTGATTGTTTACGACACCAAGCAACCAAATTGACATCAGATGAACAATCAACAAAATTAAGCTTTTCTTGTCAGAATAAGTATCTCGGCCGAACGTTTGTTAAAACATTCTATTTGAATAAGGTAAGTCCATCACCACGTTTCGCCACGAAACGATTTTTTTTAAATAATGGAGAGCGTATCTCAAACGCTACTAGTTAATAAAATAACCAAACACAAAATGGCCATTTGCGGCATTTCGATGTTTCATTCTTCTGTCTGTCTGTAGCTGTTACTTGTTTGTCCGGTCGTATTGTTGCTGCATTTGATCAAGCGGCTCGAGTCCGTGCTTGAATAATTTTTGTTTGTGTTTGGGATAGGCTTAGAGCGAAAGTTAGCGTTTAGGTTATGGCTCGATTAGGGTTAGAACTAGGGTTTAAATGAAGGTTAGGGTTAGCAATTTCAATCAATCCCACGGTTAACCGCGCTGTTTCTTAAACAAAAACGCAATTTCCAGGCACTTTGGGTCTTGATTTGAGCCGTTTGCAAAGCAAGAAAGAAAACAAGCATGCAAGCAAGCAAGCAAGCAAACCGCTGTGTATTGTTGATTGTTTACGACACCAAGCAACCAAATTGACATCAGATGAACAATCAACAAAATTAAGCTTTTCTTGTCAGAATAAGTATCTCGGCCGAACGTTTGTTAAAACATTCTATTTGAATAAGGTAAGTCCATCACCACGTTTCGCCACGAAACGATTTTTTTTAAATAATGGAGAACGCAAGAAAACTTATCTCAAACGCTACTAGTTAATAAAATAACCAAACACAAAATGGCCATTTGCGGCATTTCGATGTTTCATTCTTCTGTCTGTCTGTAGCTGTTACTTGTTTGTCCGGTCGTATTGTTGCTGCATTTGATCAAGCTGCTCGAGTCCGTGCTTGAATAATTTTTGTTTGTGTTTGGGATAGGCTTAGAGCAAAAGTTAGCGTTTAGGTTATGGTTCGATTAGGGTTAGAACTAGGGTTTAAATGAAGGTTAGGGTTAGCAATTTCAATCAATCCCACGGTTAACCGCGCTGTTTCTTAAACAAAAACGCAATTTCCAGGCACTTTGGGTCTTGATTTGAGCCGTTTGCAAAGCAAGAAAAAAAGCAAGCATGCAAGCAAGCAAGCAAGCAAGCAAACCGCTGTGTATTGTTGATTGTTTACGACACCAAGCAACCAAATTGACATCAGATGAACAATCAACAAAATTAAGCTTTTCTTGTCAGAATAAGTATCTCGGCCGAACGTTTGTTAAAACATTCTATTTGAATAAGGTAAGTCCATCACCACGTTTCGCCACGAAACGATTTTTTTTAAATAATGGAGAGCGCGAGAAAACCTATCTCAAACGCTACTAGTTAATAAAATAACCAAACACAAAATGGCCATTTGCGGCATTTCGATGTTTCATTCTTCTGTCTGTCTGTAGCTGTTACTTGTTTGTCCGGTCGTATTGTTGCTGCATTTGATCAAGCGGCTCGATTCCGTGCTTGAATAGTTTTTGTTTGTGTTTGGGATAGGCTTAGAGCGAAAGTTAGCGTTTAGGTTATGGCTCGATTAGGGTTAGAACTAGGGTTTAAATGAAGGTTAGGGTTAGCAATTTCAATCAATCCCACGGTTAACCGCGCTGTTTCTTAAACAAAAACGCAATTTCCAGGCACTTTGGGTCTTGATTTGAGCCGTTTGCAAAGCAAGAAAACAAGCAAGCATGCAAGCAAGCAAGCAAACCGCTGTGTATTGTTGATTGTTTACGACACCAAGCAACCAAATTGACATCAGATGAACAATCAACAAAATTAAGCTTTTCTTGTCAGAATAAGTATCTCGGCCGAACGTTTGTTAAAACATTCTATTTGAATAAGGTAAGTCCATCACCACGTTTCGCCACGAAACGATTTTTTTTAAATAATGGAGAACGCAAGAAATCTTATCTCAAACGCTACTAGTTAATAAAATAACCAAACACAAAATGGCCATTTGCGGCATTTCGATGTTTCATTCTTCTGTCTGTCTGTAGCTGTTACTTGTTTGTCCGGTCGTATTGTTGCTGCATTTGATCAAGCGGCTCGATTCCGTGCTTGAATAATTTTTATTTGTGTTTGGGATAGGCTTAGAGCAAAAGTTAGCGTTTAGGTTATGGTTCGATTAGGGTTAGAACTAGGGTTTAAATGAAGGTTAGGGTTAGCAATTTCAATCAATCCCACGGTTAACCGCGCTGTTTCTTAAACAAAAACGCAATTTCCAGGCACTTTGGGTCTTGATTTGAGCCGTTTGCAAAGCAAGAAAAAAAGCAAGCATGCAAGCAAGCAAGCAAGCAAGCAAACCGCTGTGTATTGTTGATTGTTTACGACACCAAGCAACCAAATTGACATCAGATGAACAATCAACAAAATTAAGCTTTTCTTGTCAGAATAAGTATCTCGGCCGAACGTTTGTTAAAACATTCTATTTGAATAAGGTAAGTCCATCACCACGTTTCGCCACGAAACGATTTTTTTTAAATAATGGAGAGCGCGAGAAAACCTATCTCAAACGCTACTAGTTAATAAAATAACCAAACACAAAATGGCCATTTGCGGCATTTCGATGTTTCATTCTTCTGTCTGTCTGTAGCTGTTACTTGTTTGTCCGGTCGTATTGTTGCTGCATTTGATCAAGCGGCTCGATTCCGTGCTTGAATAGTTTTTGTTTGTGTTTGGGATAGGCTTAGAGCGAAAGTTAGCGTTTAGGTTATGGCTCGATTAGGGTTAGAACTAGGGTTTAAATGAAGGTTAGGGTTAGCAATTTCAATCAATCCCACGGTTAACCGCGCTGTTTCTTAAACAAAAACGCAATTTCCAGGCACTTTGGGTCTTGATTTGAGCCGTTTGCAAAGCAAGAAAACAAGCAAGCAAGCAAGCAAGCAAGCAAACCGCTGTGTATTGTTGATTGTTTACGACACCAAGCAACCAAATTGACATCAGATGAACAATCAACAAAATTAAGCTTTTCTTGTCAGAATAAGTATCTCGGCCGAACGTTTGTTAAAACATTCTATTTGAATAAGGTAAGTCCATCACCACGTTTCGCCACGAAACGATTTTTTTTAAATAATGGAGAGCGTATCTCAAACGCTACTAGTTAATAAAATAACCAAACACAAAATGGCCATTTGCGGCATTTCGATGTTTCATTCTTCTGTCTGTCTGTAGCTGTTACTTGTTTGTCCGGTCGTATTGTTGCTGCATTTGATCAAGCGGCTCGAGTCCGTGCTTGAATAATTTTTGTTTGTGTTTGGGATAGGCTTAGAGCGAAAGTTAGCGTTTAGGTTATGGCTCGATTAGGGTTAGAACTAGGGTTTAAATGAAGGTTAGGGTTAGCAATTTCAATCAATCCCACGGTTAACCGCGCTGTTTCTTAAACAAAAACGCAATTTCCAGGCACTTTGGGTCTTGATTTGAGCCGTTTGCAAAGCAAGAAAGAAAACAAGCATGCAAGCAAGCAAGCAAGCAAACCGCTGTGTATTGTTGATTGTTTACGACACCAAGCAACCAAATTGACATCAGATGAACAATCAACAAAATTAAGCTTTTCTTGTCAGAATAAGTATCTCGGCCGAACGTTTGTTAAAACATTCTATTTGAATAAGGTAAGTCCATCACCACGTTTCGCCACGAAACGATTTTTTTTAAATAATGGAGAGCGCGAGAAAACCTATCTCAAACGCTACTAGTTAATAAAATAACCAAACACAAAATGGCCATTTGCGGCATTTCGATGTTTCATTCTTCTGTCTGTCTGTAGCTGTTACTTGTTTGTCCGGTCGTATTGTTGCTGCATTTGATCAAGCTGCTCGATTCCGTGCTTGAATAGTTTTTGTTTGTGTTTGGGATAGGCTTAGAGCGAAAGTTAGCGTTTAGGTTATGGCTCGATTAGGGTTAGAACTAGGGTTTAAATGAAGGTTAGGGTTAGCAATTTCAATCAATCCCACGGTTAACCGCGCTGTTTCTTAAACAAAAACGCAATTTCCAGGCACTTTGGGTCTTGATTTGAGCCGTTTGCAAAGCAAGAAAACAAGCAAGCATGCAAGCAAGCAAGCAAACCGCTGTGTATTGTTGATTGTTTACGACACCAAGCAACCAAATTGATATCAGATGAACAATCAACAAAATTAAGCTTTTCTTGTCAGAATAAGTATCTCGGCCGAACGTTTGTTAAAACATTCTATTTGAATAAGGTAAGTCCATCACCACGTTTCGCCACAAAAAGATTTTTTTTAAATAATGGAGAGCGTATCTCAAACGCTACTAGTTAATAAAATAACCAAACACAAAATGGCCATTTGCGGCATTTCGATGTTTCATTCTTCTGTCTGTCTGTAGCTGTTACTTGTTTGTCCGGTCGTATTGTTGCTGCATTTGATCAAGCGGCTCGAGTCCGTGCTTGAATAATTTTTGTTTGTGTTTGGGATAGGCTTAGAGCAAAAGTTAGCGTTTAGGTTATGGTTCGATTAGGGTTAGAACTAGGGTTTAAATGAAGGTTAGGGTTAGCAATTTCAATCAATCCCACGGTTAACCGCGCTGTTTCTTAAACAAAAACGCAATTTCCAGGCACTTTGGGTCTTGATTTGAGCCGTTTGCAAAGCAAGAAAGAAAGAAAGCATGCAAGCAAGCAAGCAAGCAAGCAAGCAAACCGCTGTGTATTGTTGATTGTTTACGACACCAAGCAACCAAATTGACATCAGATGAACAATCAACAAAATTAAGCTTTTCTTGTCAGAATAAGTATCTCGGCCGAACGTTTGTTAAAACATTCTATTTGAATAAGGTAAGTCCATCACCACGTTTCGCCACGAAACGATTTTTTTTAAATAATGGAGAGCGCGAGAAAACCTATCTCAAACGCTACTAGTTAATAAAATAACCAAACACAAAATGGCCATTTGCGGCATTTCGATGTTTCATTCTTCTGTCTGTCTGTAGCTGTTACTTGTTTGTCCGGTCGTATTGTTGCTGCATTTGATCAAGCGGCTCGATTCCGTGCTTGAATAGTTTTTGTTTGTGTTTGGGATAGGCTTAGAGCGAAAGTTAGCGTTTAGGTTATGGCTCGATTAGGGTTAGAACTAGGGTTTAAATGAACGTTAGAGTTAGCAATTTCAATCAATCCCACGGTTAACCGCGCTGTTTCTTAAACAAAAACGCAATTTCCAGGCACTTTGGGTCTTGATTTGAGCCGTTTGCAAAGCAAGAAATAAAGCAAGCATGCAAGCAAGCAAGCAAGCAAACCGCTGTGTATTGTTGATTGTTTACGACACCAAGCAACCAAATTGACATCAGATGAACAATCAACAAAATTAAGCTTTTCTTGTCAGAATAAGTATCTCGGCCGAACGTTTGTTAAAACATTCTATTTGAATAAGGTAAGTCCATCACCACGTTTCGCCACGAAACGATTTTTTTTAAATAATGGAGAGCGCGAGAAAACCTATCTCAAACGCTACTAGTTAATAAAATAACCAAACACAAAATGGCCATTTGCGGCATTTCGATGTTTCATTCTTCTGTCTGTCTGTAGCTGTTACTTGTTTGTCCGGTCGTATTGTTGCTGCATTTGATCAAGCTGCTCGATTCCGTGCTTGAATAGTTTTTGTTTGTGTTTGGGATAGGCTTAAAGCAAAATTTAGCGTTTAGGTTATGGCTCGATTAGGGTTAGAACTAGGGTTTAAATGAAGGTTAGGGTTAGCAATTTCAATCAATCCCACGGTTAACCGCGCTGTTTCTTAAACAAAAACGCAATTTCCAGGCACTTTGGGTCTTGATTTGAGCCGTTTCCAAAGCAAGAAAAAAAGCAAGCATGCAAGCAAGCAAGCAAGCAAACCGCTGTGTATTGTTGATTGTTTACGACACCAAGCAACCAAATTGACATCAGATGAACAATCAACAAAATTAAGCTTTTCTTGTCAGAATAAGTATCTCGGCCGAACGTTTGTTAAAACATTCTATTTGAATAAGGTAAGTCCATCACCACGTTTCGCCACGAAACGATTTTTTTTAAATAATGGAGAGCGCGAGAAAACCTATCTCAAACGCTACTAGTTAATAAAATAACCAAACACAAAATGGCCATTTGTGGCATTTCGATGTTTCATTCTTCTGTCTGTCTGTAGCTGTTACTTGTTTGTCCGGTCGTATTGTTGCTGCGTTTGATCAAGCTGCTCGATTCCGTGCTTGAATAGTTTTTGTTTGTGTTTGGGATAGGCTTACAGCGAAAGTTAGCGTTTAGGTTATGGCTCGATTAGGGTTAGAACTAGGGTTTAAATGAAGGTTAGAGTTAGCAATTTCAATCAATCCCACGGTTAACCGCGCTGTTTCTTAAACAAAAACGCAATTTCCAGGCACTTTGGGTCTTGATTTGAGCCGTTTGCAAAGCAAGAAAAAAAGCAAGCATACAAGCAAGCAAGCAAGCAAGCAAGCAAACCGCTGTGTATTGTTGATTGTTTACGACACCAAGCAACCAAATTGACATCAGATGAACAATCAACAAAATTAAGCTTTTCTTGTCAGAATAAGTATCTCGGCCGAACGTTTGTTAAAACATTCTATTTGAATAAGGTAAGTCCATCACCACGTTTCGCCACGAAACGATTTTTTTTAAATAATAGAGAGCGTATCTCAAACGCTACTAGTTAATAAAATAACCAAACACAAAATGGCATTTGCGGCATTTCGATGTTTCATTCTTCTGTCTGTCTGTAGCTGTTACTTGTTTGTCCGGTCGTATTGTTGCTGCATTTGATCAAGCGGCTCGATTCCGTGCTTGAATAATTTTTGTTTGTGTTTGGGATAGGCTTAGAGCAAAAGTTAGCGTTTAGGTTATGGCTCGATTAGGGTTAGAACTAGGGTTTAAATGAAGGTTAGGGTTAGCAATTTCAATCAATCCCACGGTTAACCGCGCTGTTTCTTAAACAAAAACGCAATTTCCAGGCACTTTGTGTCTTGATTTGAGCCGTTTGCAAAGCAAGAAATAAAGCAAGCATGCAAGCAAGCATGCAAGCAAGCACCCCGCTGTGTATTGTTGATTGTTTACGACACCAAGCAACCAAATTGACATCAGATGAACAATCAACAAAATTAAGCTTTTCTTGTCAGAATAAGTATCTCGGCCGAACGTTTGTTAAAACATTCTATTTGAATAAGGTAAGTCCATCACCACGTTTCGCCACGAAACGATTTTTTTTAAATAATGGAGAGCGCGAGAAAACCTATCTCAAACGCTACTAGTTAATAAAATAACCAAACACAAAATGGCCATTTGCGGCATTTCGATGTTTCATTCTTCTGTCTGTCTGTAGCTGTTACTTGTTTGTCCGGTCGTATTGTTGCTGCATTTGATCAAGCGGCTCGATTCCGTGCTTGAATAGTTTTTGTTTGTGTTTGGGATAGGCTTAGAGCAAAAGTTAGCGTTTAGGTTATGGTTCGATTAGGGTTAGAACTAGGGTTTAAATGAAGGTTAGGGTTAGCAATTTCAATCAATCCCACGGTTAACCGCGCTGTTTCTTAAACAAAAACGCAATTTCCAGGCACTTTGGGTCTTGATTTGAGCCGTTTGCAAAGCAAGAAAGAAAGCAAGCATGCAAGCAAGCATGCAAGCAAGCACCCCGCTGTGTATTGTTGATTGTTTACGACACCAAGCAACCAAATTGACATCAGATGAACAATCAACAAAATTAAGCTTTTCTTGTCAGAATAAGTATCTCGGCCGAACGTTTGTTAAAACATTCTATTTGAATAAGGTAAGTCCATCACCACGTTTCGCCACAAAACGATTTTTTTTAAATAATGGAGAGCGCGAGAAAACCTATCTCAAACGCTACTAGTTAATAAAATAACCAAACACAAAATGGCCATTTGCGGCAATTCGATGTTTCATTCTTCTGTCTGTCTGTAGCTGTTACTTGTTTGTCCGGTCGTATTGTTGCTGCATTTGATCAAGCGGCTCGATTCCGTGCTTGAATAATTTTTGTTTGTGTTTGGGATAGGCTTAGAGCGAAAGTTAGCGTTTAGGTTATGGCTCGATTAGGGTTAGAACTAGGGTTTAAATGAAGGTTAGGGTTAGCAATTTCAATCAATCCCACGGTTAACCGCGCTGTTTCTTAAACAAAAACGCAATTTCCAGGCACTTTGGGTCTTGATTTGAGCCGTTTGCAAAGCAAGAAAACAAGCAAGCATGCAAGCAAGCAAGCAAGCAAACCGCTGTGTATTGTTGATTGTTTACGACACCAAGCAACCAAATTGACATCAGATGAACAATCAACAAAATTAAGCTTTTCTTGTCAGAATAAGTATCTCGGCCGAACGTTTGTTAAAACATTCTATTTGAATAAGGTAAGTCCATCACCACGTTTCGCCACGAAACGATTTTTTTTAAATAATGGAGAGCGTATCTCAAACGCTACTAGTTAATAAAATAACCAAACACAAAATGGCCATTTGCGGCATTTCGATGTTTCATTCTTCTGTCTGTCTGTAGCTGTTACTTGTTTGTCCGGTCGTATTGTTGCTGCATTTGATCAAGCTGCTCGATTCCGTGCTTGAATAGTTTTTGTTTGTGTTTGGGATAGGCTTAGAGCGAAAGTTAGCGTTTAGGTTATGGCTCGATTAGGGTTAGAACTAGGGTTTAAATGAAGGTTAGGGTTAGCAATTTCAATCAATCCCACGGTTAACCGCGCTGTTTCTTAAACAAAAACGCAATTTCCAGGCACTTTGGGTCTTGATTTGAGCCGTTTGCAAAGCAAGAAAACAAGCAAGCATGCAAGCAAGCATGCAAGCAAGCACCCCGCTGTGTATTGTTGATTGTTTACGACACCAAGCAACCAAATTGACATCAGATGAACAATCAACAAAATTAAGCTTTTCTTGTCAGAATAAGTATCTCGGCCGAACGTTTGTTAAAACATTCTATTTGAATAAGGTAAGTCCATCACCACGTTTCGCCACGAAACGATTTTTTTTAAATAATGGAGAGCGCGAGAAAACCTATCTCAAACGCTACTAGTTAATAAAATAACCAAACACAAAATGGCCATTTGCGGCATTTCGATGTTTCATTCTTCTGTCTGTCTGTAGCTGTTACTTGTTTGTCCGGTCGTATTGTTGCTGCGTTTGATCAAGCTGCTCGATTCCGTGCTTGAATAGTTTTTGTTTGTGTTTGGGATAGGCTTACAGCGAAAGTTAGCGTTTAGGTTATGGCTCGATTAGGGTTAGAACTAGGGTTTAAATGAAGGTTAGGGTTAGCAATTTCAATCAATCCCACGGTTAACCGCGCTGTTTCTTAAACAAAAACGCAATTTCCAGGCACTTTGGGTCTTGATTTGAGCCGTTTGCAAAGCAAGAAAAAAAGCAAGCATACAAGCAAGCAAGCAAGCAAGCAAGCAAACCGCTGTGTATTGTTGATTGTTTACGACACCAAGCAACCAAATTGACATCAGATGAACAATCAACAAAATTAAGCTTTTCTTGTCAGAATAAGTATCTCGGCCGAACGTTTGTTAAAACATTCTATTTGAATAAGGTAAGTCCATCACCACGTTTCGCCACGAAACGATTTTTTTTAAATAATGGAGAGCGCGAGAAAACCTATCTCAAACGCTACTAGTTAATAAAATAACCAAACACAAAATGGCCATTTGCGGCATTTCGATGTTTCATTCTTCTGTCTGTCTGTAGCTGTTACTTGTTTGTCCGGTCGTATTGTTGCTGCATTTGATCAAGCTGCTCGATTCCGTGCTTGAATAGTTTTTGTTTGTGTTTGGGATAGGCTTAGAGCAAAAGTTAGCGTTTAGGTTATGGCTCGATTAGGGTTAGAACTAGGGTTTAAATGAAGGTTAGGGTTAGCAATTTCAATCAATCCCACGGTTAACCGCGCTGTTTCTTAAACAAAAACGCAATTTCCAGGCACTTTGGGTCTTGATTTGAGCCGTTTGCAAAGCAAGAAATAAAGCAAGCATGCAAACAAGCAAGCAAGCAAACCGCTGTGTATTGTTGATTGTTTACGACACCAAGCAACCAAATTGACATCAGATGAACAATCAACAAAATTAAGCTTTTCTTGTCAGAATAAGTATCTCGGCCGAACGTTTGTTAAAACATTCTATTTGAATAAGGTAAGTCCATCACCACGTTTCGCCACGAAACGATTTTTTTTAAATAATGGAGAGCGCGAGAAAACCTATCTCAAACGCGACTAGTTAATAAAATAACCAAACACAAAATGGCCATTTGCGGCATTTCGATGTTTCATTCTTCTGTCTGTCTGTAGCTGTTACTTGTTTGTCCGGTCGTATTGTTGCTGCATTTGATCAAGCGGCTCGATTCCGTGCTTGAATAGTTTTTGTTTGTGTTTGGGATAGGCTTAGAGCAAAAGTTAGCGTTTAGGTTATGGTTCGATTAGGGTTAGAACTAGGGTTTAAATGAAGGTTAGGGTTAGCAATTTCAATCAATCCCACGGTTAACCGCGCTGTTTCTTAAACAAAAACGCAATTTCCAGGCACTTTGGGTCTTGATTTGAGCCGTTTGCAAAGCAAGAAAGAAAGCAAGCATGCAAGCAAGCAAGCAAGCAAGCAAACCGCTGTGTATTGTTGATTGTTTAGGACAGCAAGCAACCAAATTGACATCAGATGAACAATCAACAAAATTAAGCTTTTTTTGTCAGAATAAGTATCTCGGCCGAACGTTTGTTAAAACATTCTATTTGAATAAGGTAAGTCCATCACCACGTTTCGCCACGAAACGATTTTTTTTAAATAATGGAGAGCGCGAGAAAACCTATCTCAAACGCTACTAGTTAATAAAATAACCAAACACAAAATGGCCATTTGCGGCATTTCGATGTTTCATTCTTCTGTCTGTCTGTAGCTGTTACTTGTTTGTCCGGTCGTATTGTTGCTGCATTTGATCAAGCGGCTCGATTCCGTGCTTGAATAGTTTTTGTTTGTGTTTGGGATAGGCTTAGAGCGAAAGTTAGCGTTTAGGTTATGGCTCGATTAGGGTTAGAACTAGGGTTTAAATGAAGGTTAGGGTTAGCAATTTCAATCAATCCCACGGTTAACCGCGCTGTTTCTTAAACAAAAACGCAATTTCCAGGCACTTTGTGTCTTGATTTGAGCCGTTTGCAAAGCAAGAAAAAAAGCAAGCATGCAAGCAAGCAAGCAAGCAAACCGCTGTGTATTGTTGATTGTTTACGACACCAAGCAACCAAATTGACATCAGATGAACAATCAACAAAATTAAGCTTTTCTTGTCAGAATAAGTATCTCGGCCGAACGTTTGTTAAAACATTCTATTTGAATAAGGTAAGTCCATCACCACGTTTCGCCACGAAACGATTTTTTTTAAATAATGAAAAACACAAGAAAACTTATCTCAAACGCTACTAGTTAATAAAATAACCAAACACAAAATGGCCATTTGCGGCATTTCGATGTTTCATTCTTCTGTCTGTCTGTAGCTGTTACTTGTTTGTCCGGTCGTATTGTTGCTGCATTTGATCAAGCGGCTCGATTCCGTGCTTGAATAATTTTTGTTTGTGTTTGGGATAGGCTTAGAGCAAAAGTTAGCGTTTAGGTTATGGCTCGATTAGGGTTAGAACTAGGGTTTAAATGAAGGTTAGGGTTAGCAATTTCAATCAATCCCACGGTTAACCGCGCTGTTTCTTAAACAAAAACGCAATTTCCAGGCACTTTGGGTCTTGATTTGAGCCGTTTGCAAAGCAAGAAAACAAGCAAGCATGCAAGCAAGCAAGCAAGCAAACCGCTGTGTATTGTTGATTGTTTACGACACCAAGCAACCAAATTGACATCAGATGAACAATCAACAAAATTAAGCTTTTCTTGTCAGAATAAGTATCTCGGCCGAACGTTTGTTAAAACATTCTATTTGAATAAGGTAAGTCCATCACCACGTTTCGCCACGAAACGATTTTTTTTAAATAATGGAGAGCGTATCTCAAACGCTACTAGTTAATAAAATAACCAAACACAAAATGGCCATTTGCGGCATTTCGATGTTTCATTCTTCTGTCTGTCTGTAGCTGTTACTTGTTTGTCCGGTCGTATTGTTGCTGCATTTGATCAAGCTGCTCGATTCCGTGCTTGAATAGTTTTTGTTTGTGTTTGGGATAGGCTTAGAGCGAAAGTTAGCGTTTAGGTTATGGCTCGATTAGGGTTAGAACTAGGGTTTAAATGAAGGTTAGGGTTAGCAATTTCAATCAATCCCACGGTTAACCGCGCTGTTTCTTAAACAAAAACGCAATTTCCAGGCACTTTGTGTCTTGATTTGAGCCGTTTGCAAAGCAAGAAAACAAGCAAGCATGCAAGCAAGCAAGCAAGCAAGCACCCCGCTGTGTATTGTTGATTGTTTACGACACCAA
This sequence comes from Diplosoma virens, assembly GCA_963680785.1. NCBI lineage: Eukaryota > Metazoa > Chordata > Ascidiacea > Aplousobranchia > Didemnidae > Diplosoma > Diplosoma virens. The sequence goes on along the minus strand of OY796886.1, from coordinate 47,558,007 downwards.
GCAACCAAATTGACATCAGATGAACAATCAACAAAATTAAGCTTTTCTTGTCAGAATAAGTATCTCGGCCGAACGTTTGTTAAAACATTCTATTTGAATAAGGTAAGTCCATCACCACGTTTCGCCACGAAACGATTTTTTTTAAATAATGGAGAGCGCGAGAAAACCTATCTCAAACGCTACTAGTTAATAAAATAACCAAACACAAAATGGCCATTTGCGGCATTTCGATGTTTCATTCTTCTGTCTGTCTGTAGCTGTTACTTGTTTGTCCGGTCGTATTGTTGCTGCATTTGATCAAGCGGCTCGATTCCGTGCTTGAATAATTTTTGTTTGTGTTTGGGATAGGCTTAGAGCGAAATTTAGCGTTTAGTTTATGGCTCGATTAGGGTTAGAACTAGGGTTTAAATGAAGGTTAGGGTTAGCAATTTCAATCAATCCCACGGTTAACCGCGCTGTTTCTTAAACAAAAACGCAATTTCCAGGCACTTTGGGTCTTGATTTGAGCCGTTTGCAAAGCAAGAAAGAAAGCAAGCATGCAAGCAAGCAAGCAAGCAAGCAAGCAAACCGCTGTGTATTGTTGATTGTTTACGACACCAAGCAACCAAATTGACATCAGATGAACAATCAACAAAATTAAGCTTTTTTTGTCAGAATAAGTATCTCGGCCGAACGTTTGTTAAAACATTCTATTTGAATAAGGTAAGTCCATCACCACGTTTCGCCACGAAACGATTTTTTTTAAATAATGGAGAGCGCGAGAAAACCTATCTCAAACGCTACTAGTTAATAAAATAACCAAACACAAAATGGCCATTTGCGGCATTTCGATGTTTCATTCTTCTGTCTGTCTGTAGCTGTTACTTGTTTGTCCGGTCGTATTGTTGCTGCATTTGATCAAGCGGCTCGATTCCGTGCTTAAATAGTTTTTGTTTGTGTTTGGGATAGGCTTAGAGCGAAAGTTAGCGTTTAGGTTATGGCTCGATTAGGGTTAGAACTAGGGTTTAAATGAAGGTTAGGGTTAGCAATTTCAATCAATCCCACGGTTAACCGCGCTGTTTCTTAAACAAAAACGCAATTTCCAGGCACTTTGGGTCTTGATTTGAGCCGTTTGCAAAGCAAGAAATAAAGCAAGCAAGCATGCAAGCAAGCAAGCAAGCAAACCGCTGTGTATTGTTGATTGTTTACGACACCAAGCAACCAAATTGACATCAGATGAACAATCAACAAAATTAAGCTTTTCTTGTCAGAATAAGTATCTCGGCCGAACGTTTGTTAAAACATTCTATTTGAATAAGGTAAGTCCATCACCACGTTTCGCCACGAAACGATTTTTTTTAAATAATGGAGAGCGCGAGAAAACCTATCTCAAACGCTACTAGTTAATAAAATAACCAAACACAAAATGGCCATTTGCGGCATTTCGATGTTTCATTCTTCTGTCTGTCTGTAGCTGTTACTTGTTTGTCCGGTCGTATTGTTGCTGCATTTGATCAAGCGGCTCGATTCCGTGCTTGAATAGTTTTTGTTTGTGTTTGGGATAGGCTTAGAGCGAAAGTTAGCGTTTAGGTTATGGCTCGATTAGGGTTAGAACTAGGGTTTAAATGAAGGTTAGGGTTAGCAATTTCAATCAATCCCACGGTTAACCGCGCTGTTTCTTAAACAAAAACGCAATTTCCAGGCACTTTGGGTCTTGATTTGAGCCGTTTGCAAAGCAAGAAAACAAGCAAGCAAGCAAGCAAGCAAGCAAACCGCTGTGTATTGTTGATTGTTTACGACACCAAGCAACCAAATTGACATCAGATGAACAATCAACAAAATTAAGCTTTTCTTGTCAGAATAAGTATCTCGGCCGAACGTTTGTTAAAACATTCTATTTGAATAAGGTAAGTCCATCACCACGTTTCGCCACGAAACGATTTTTTTTAAATAATGGAGAGCGCGAGAAAACCTATCTCAAACGCTACTAGTTAATAAAATAACCAAACACAAAATGGCCATTTGCGGCATTTCGATGTTTCATTCTTCTGTCTGTCTGTAGCTGTTACTTGTTTGTCCGGTCGTATTGTTGCTGCATTTGATCAAGCGGCTCGATTCCGTGCTTGAATAGTTTTTGTTTGTGTTTGGGATAGGCTTAGAGCGAAAGTTAGCGTTTAGGTTATGGCTCGATTAGGGTTAGAACTAGAGTTTAAATGAAGGTTAGGGTTAGCAATTTCAATCAATCCCACGGTTAACCGCGCTGTTTCTTAAACAAAAACGCAATTTCCAGGCACTTTGGGTCTTGATTTGAGCCGTTTGCAAAGCAAGAAAAAAAGCAAGCATGCAAGCATGCAAGCAAGCAAACCGCTGTGTATTGTTGATTGTTTACGACACCAAGCAACCAAATTGACATCAGATGAACAATCAACAAAATTAAGCTTTTCTTGTCAGAATAAGTATCTCGGCCGAACGTTTGTTAAAACATTCTATTTGAATAAGGTAAGTCCATCACCACGTTTCGCCACGAAACGATTTTTTTTAAATAATGGAGAACGCAAGAAAATTTATCTCAAACGCTACTAGTTAATAAAATAATTAAACACAAAATGGCCATTTGCGGCATTTCGATGTTTCATTCTTCTGTCTGTCTGTAGCTGTTACTTGTTTGTCCGGTCGTATTGTTGCTGCATTTGATCAAGCGGCTCGATTCCGTGCTTGAATAATTTTTGTTTGTGTTTGGGATAGGCTTAGAGCAAAAGTTAGCGTTTAGGTTATGGCTCGATTAGGGTTAGAACTAGGGTTTAAATGAAGGTTAGGGTTAGCAATTTCAATCAATCCCACGGTTAACCGCGCTGTTTCTTAAACAAAAACGCAATTTCCAGGCACTTTGGGTCTTGATTTGAGCCGTTTGCAAAGCAAGAAAGAAAGCAAGCATGCAAGCAAGCAAGCAAGCAAGCAAGCAAACCGCTGTGTATTGTTGATTGTTTACGACACCAAGCAACCAAATTGACATCAGATGAACAATCAACAAAATTAAGCTTTTCTTGTCAGAATAAGTATCTCGGCCGAACGTTTGTTAAAACATTCTATTTGAATAAGGTAAGTCCATCACCACGTTTCGCCACGAAACGATTTTTTTTAAATAATGGAGAGCGCGAGAAAACCTATCTCAAACGCTACTAGTTAATAAAATAACCAAACACAAAATGGCCATTTGCGGCATTTCGATGTTTCATTCTTCTGTCTGTCTGTAGCTGTTACTTGTTTGTCCGGTCGTATTGTTGCTGCATTTGATCAAGCGGCTCGATTCCGTGCTTGAATAGTTTTTGTTTGTGTTTGGGATAGGCTTAGAGCGAAAGTTAGCGTTTAGGTTATGGCTCGATTAGGGTTAGAACTAGGGTTTAAATGAAGGTTAGGGTTAGCAATTTCAATCAATCCCACGGTTAACCGCGCTGTTTCTTAAACAAAAACGCAATTTCCAGGCACTTTGGGTCTTGATTTGAGCCGTTTGCAAAACAAGAAATAAAACAAGCATGCAAGCAAGCAAGCAAGCAAACCGCTGTGTATTGTTGATTGTTTACGACACCAAGCAACCAAATTGACATCAGATGAACAATCAACAAAATTAAGCTTTTCTTGTCAGAATAAGTATCTCGGCCGAACGTTTGTTAAAACATTCTATTTGGATAAGGTAAGTCCATCACCACGTTTCGCCACGAAACGATTTTTTTTAAATAATGGAGAACGCAAGAAAACTTATCTCAAACGCTACTAGTTAATAAAATAACCAAACACAAAATGGCCATTTGCGGCATTTCGATGTTTCATTCTTCTGTCTGTCTGTAGCTGTTACTTGTTTGTCCGGTCGTATTGTTGCTGCATTTGATCAAGCGGCTCGATTCCGTGCTTGAATAATTTTTGTTTGTGTTTGGGATAGGCTTAGAGCAAAAGTTAGCGTTTAGGTTATGGCTCGATTAGGGTTAGAACTAGGGTTTAAATGAAGGTTAGGGTTAGCAATTTCAATCAATCCCACGGTTAACCGCGCTGTTTCTTAAACAAAAACGCAATTTCCAGGCACTTTGGGTCTTGATTTGAGCCGTTTGCAAAGCAAGAAAAAAAGCAAGCATGCAAGCAAGCAAGCAAGCAAACCGCTGTGTATTGTTGATTGTTTACGACACCAAGCAACCAAATTGACATCAGATGAACAATCAACAAAATTAAGCTTTTCTTGTCAGAATAAGTATCTCGGCCGAACGTTTGTTAAAACATTCTATTTGAATAAGGTAAGTCCATCACCACGTTTCGCCACGAAACGATTTTTTTTAAATAATGGAGAGCGCGAGAAAACCTATCTCAAACGCTACTAGTTAATAAAATAACCAAACACAAAATGGCCATTTGCGGCATTTCGATGTTTCATTCTTCTGTCTGTCTGTAGCTGTTACTTGTTTGTCCGGTCGTATTGTTGCTGCATTTGATCAAGCTGCTCGATTCCGTGCTTGAATAGTTTTTGTTTGTGTTTGGGATAGGCTTAGAGCGAAAGTTAGCATTTAGGTTATGGTTCGATTAGGGTTAGAACTAGGGTTTAAATGAAGGTTAGGGTTAGCAATTTCAATCAATCCCACGGTTAACCGCGCTGTTTCTTAAACAAAAACGCAATTTCCAGGCACTTTGGGTCTTGATTTGAGCCGTTTGCAAAGCAAGAAAAAAAGCAAGCATGCAAGCAAGCAAGCAAGCAAACCGCTGTGTATTGTTGATTGTTTACGACACCAAGCAACCAAATTGACATCAGATGAACAATCAACAAAATTAAGCTTTTCTTGTCAGAATAAGTATCTCGGCCGAACGTTTGTTAAAACATTCTATTTGAATAAGGTAAGTCCATCACCACGTTTCGCCACGAAACGATTTTTTTTAAATAATGAAAAACACAAGAAAACTTATCTCAAACGCTACTAGTTAATAAAATAACCAAACACAAAATGGCCATTTGCGGCATTTCGATGTTTCATTCTTCTGTCTGTCTGTAGCTGTTACTTGTTTGTCCGGTCGTATTGTTGCTGCATTTGATCAAGCGGCTCGATTCCGTGCTTGAATAGTTTTTGTTTGTGTTTGGGATAGGCTTAGAGCGAAAGTTAGCGTTTAGGTTATGGCTCGATTAGGGTTAGAACTAGAGTTTAAATGAAGGTTAGGGTTAGCAATTTCAATCAATCCCACGGTTAACCGCGCTGTTTCTTAAACAAAAACGCAATTTCCAGGCACTTTGGGTCTTGATTTGAGCCGTTTGCAAAGCAAGAAAAAAAGCAAGCATGCAAGCATGCAAGCAAGCAAACCGCTGTGTATTGTTGATTGTTTACGACACCAAGCAACCAAATTGACATCAGATGAACAATCAACAAAATTAAGCTTTTCTTGTCAGAATAAGTATCTCGGCCGAACGTTTGTTAAAACATTCTATTTGAATAAGGTAAGTCCATCACCACGTTTCGCCACGAAACGATTTTTTTTAAATAATGGAGAACGCAAGAAAATTTATCTCAAACGCTACTAGTTAATAAAATAATTAAACACAAAATGGCCATTTGCGGCATTTCGATGTTTCATTCTTCTGTCTGTCTGTAGCTGTTACTTGTTTGTCCGGTCGTATTGTTGCTGCATTTGATCAAGCGGCTCGATTCCGTGCTTGAATAATTTTTGTTTGTGTTTGGGATAGGCTTAGAGCAAAAGTTAGCGTTTAGGTTATGGCTCGATTAGGGTTAGAACTAGGGTTTAAATGAAGGTTAGGGTTAGCAATTTCAATCAATCCCACGGTTAACCGCGCTGTTTCTTAAACAAAAACGCAATTTCCAGGCACTTTGGGTCTTGATTTGAGCCGTTTGCAAAGCAAGAAAGAAAGCAAGCATGCAAGCAAGCAAGCAAGCAAGCAAGCAAACCGCTGTGTATTGTTGATTGTTTACGACACCAAGCAACCAAATTGACATCAGATGAACAATCAACAAAATTAAGCTTTTCTTGTCAGAATAAGTATCTCGGCCGAACGTTTGTTAAAACATTCTATTTGAATAAGGTAAGTCCATCACCACGTTTCGCCACGAAACGATTTTTTTTAAATAATGGAGAGCGCAAGAAAACCTATCTCAAACGCTACTAGTTAATAAAATAACCAAACACAAAATGGCCATTTGCGGCATTTCGATGTTTCATTCTTCTGTCTGTCTGTAGCTGTTACTTGTTTGTCCGGTCGTATTGTTGCTGCATTTGATCAAGCGGCTCAAGTCCGTGCTTGAATAGTTTTTGTTTGTGTTTGGGATAGGCTTAGAGCGAAAGTTAGCGTTTAGGTTATGGCTCGATTAGGGTTAGAACTAGGGTTTAAATGAAGGTTAGGGTTAGCAATTTCAATCAATCCCACGGTTAACCGCGCTGTTTCTTAAACAAAAACGCAATTTCCAGGCACTTTGGGTCTTGATTTGAGCCGTTTGCAAAGCAAGAAAGAAAACAAGCATGCAAGCAAGCAAGCAAGCAAACCGCTGTGTATTGTTGATTGTTTACGACACCAAGCAACCAAATTGACATCAGATGAACAATCAACAAAATTAAGCTTTTCTTGTCAGAATAAGTATCTCGGCCGAACGTTTGTTAAAACATTCTATTTGAATAAGGTAAGTCCATCACCACGTTTCGCCACGAAACGATTTTTTTTAAATAATGGAGAACGCAAGAAAACTTATCTCAAACGCTACTAGTTAATAAAATAACCAAACACAAAATGGCCATTTGCGGCATTTCGATGTTTCATTCTTCTGTCTGTCTGTAGCTGTTACTTGTTTGTCCGGTCGTATTGTTGCTGCATTTGATCAAGCGGCTCGATTCCGTGCTTGAATAATTTTTGTTTGTGTTTGGGATAGGCTTAGAGCGAAAGTTAGCGTTTAGGTTATGGCTCGATTAGGGTTAGAACTAGGGTTTAAATGAAGGTTAGGGTTAGCAATTTCAATCAATCCCACGGTTAACCGCGCTGTTTCTTAAACAAAAACGCAATTTCCAGGCACTTTGGGTCTTGATTTGAGCCGTTTGCAAAGCAAGAAAAAAAGCAAGCATGCAAGCAAGCAAGCAAGCAAACCGCTGTGTGTTGTTGATTGTTTACGACACCAAGCAACCAAATTGACATCAGATGAACAATCAACAAAATTAAGCTTTTCTTGTCAGAATAAGTATCTCGGCCGAACGTTTGTTAAAACATTCTATTTGAATAAAATAAGTCCATCACCACGTTTCGCCACGAAACGATTTTTTTTAAATAATGGAGAGCGCGAGAAAACCTATCTCAAACGCTACTAGTTAATAAAATAACCAAACACAAAATGGCCATTTGCGGCATTTCGATGTTTCATTCTTCTGTCTGTCTGTAGCTGTTACTTGTTTGTCCGGTCGTATTGTTGCTGCATTTGATCAAGCTGCTCGATTCCGTGCTTGAATAGTTTTTGTTTGTGTTTGGGATAGGCTTAGAGCGAAAGTTAGCATTTAGGTTATGGTTCGATTAGGGCTAGAACTAGGGTTTAAATGAAGGTTAGGGTTAGCAATTTCAATCAATCCCACGGTTAACCGCGCTGTTTCTTAAACAAAAACGCAATTTCCAGGCACTTTGGGTCTTGATTTGAGCCGTTTGCAAAGCAAGAAAAAAAGCAAGCATGCAAGCAAGCAAGCAAGCAAACCGCTGTGTATTGTTGATTGTTTACGACACCAAGCAACCAAATTGACATCAGATGAACAATCAACAAAATTAAGCTTTTCTTGTCAGAATAAGTATCTCGGCCGAACGTTTGTTAAAACATTCTATTTGAATAAGGTAAGTCCATCACCACGTTTCGCCACGAAACGATTTTTTTTAAATAATGAAAAACACAAGAAAACTTATCTCAAACGCTACTAGTTAATAAAATAACCAAACACAAAATGGCCATTTGCGGCATTTCGATGTTTCATTCTTCTGTCTGTCTGTAGCTGTTACTTGTTTGTCCGGTCGTATTGTTGCTGCATTTGATCAAGCTGCTCGATTCCGTGCTTGAATAGTTTTTGTTTGTGTTTGGGATAGGCTTAGAGCAAAAGTTAGCGTTTAGGTTATGGCTCGATTAGGGTTAGAACTAGGGTTTAAATGAAGGTTAGGGTTAGCAATTTCAATCAATCCCACGGTTAACCGCGCTGTTTCTTAAACAAAACGCAATTTCCAGGCACTTTGGGTCTTGATTTGAGCCGTTTGCAAAGCAAGAAATAAAGCAAGCATGCAAGCAAGCAAGCAAGCAAACCGCTGTGTATTGTTGATTGTTTACGACACCAAGCAACCAAATTGACATCAGATGAACAATCAACAAAATTAAGCTTTTCTTGTCAGAATAAGTTTCTCGGCCGAACGTTTGTTAAAACATTCTATTTGAATAAGGTAAGTCCATCACCACGTTTCGCCACGAAACGATTTTTTTTAAATAATGGAGAACGCAAGAAAACTTATCTCAAACGCTACTAGTTAATAAAATAATTAAACACAAAATGGCCATTTGCGGCATTTCGATGTTTCATTCTTCTGTCTGTCTGTAGCTGTTACTTGTTTGTCCGGTCGTATTGTTGCTGCATTTGATCAAGCGGCTCGAGTCCGTGCTTGAATAATTTTTGTTTGTGTTTGCGATAGGCTTAGAGCAAAAGTTAGCGTTTAGGTTATGGTTCGATTAGGGTTAGAACTAGGGTTTAAATGAAGGTTAGGGTTAGCAATTTCAATCAATCCCACGGTTAACCGCGCTGTTTCTTAAACAAAAACGCAATTTCCAGGCACTTTGGGTCTTGATTTGAGCCGTTTGCAAAGCAAGAAAAAAAGCAAGCAAGCATGCAAGCAAGCAAGCAAGCAAGCAAGCAAACCGCTGTGTATTGTTGATTGTTTACGACACCAAGCAACCAAATTGACATCAGATGAACAATCAACAAAATTAAGCTTTTCTTGTCAGAATAAGTATCTCGGCCGAACGTTTGTTAAAACATTCTATTTGAATAAGGTAAGTCCATCACCACGTTTCGCCACGAAACGATTTTTTTTAAATAATGGAGAGCGCGAGAAAACCTATCTCAAACGCTACTAGTTAATAAAATAACCAAACACAAAATGGCCATTTGCGGCATTTCGATGTTTCATTCTTCTGTCTGTCTGTAGCTGTTACTTGTTTGTCCGGTCGTATTGTTGCTGCATTTGATCAAGCTGCTCGATTCCGTGCTTGAATAGTTTTTGTTTGTGTTTGGGATAGGCTTAGAGCGAAAGTTAGCGTTTAGGTTATGGCTCGATTAGGGTTAGAACTAGGGTTTAAATGAAGGTTAGGGTTAGCAATTTCAATCAATCCCACGGTTAACCGCGCTGTTTCTTAAACAAAAACGCAATTTCCAGGCACTTTGGGTCTTGATTTGAGCCGTTTGCAAAGAAAAAAGAAAACAAGCATGCAAGCAAGCAAGCAAGCAAACCGCTGTGTATTGTTGATTGTTTACGACACCAAGCAACCAAATTGACATCAGATGAACAATCAACAAAATTAAGCTTTTCTTGTCAGAATAAGTATCTCGGCCGAACGTTTGTTAAAACATTCTATTTGAATAAGGTAAGTCCATCACCACGTTTCGCCACGAAACGATTTTTTTTAAGTAATGGAGAACGCAAGAAAACTTATCTCAAACGCTACTAGTTAATAAAATAACCAAACACAAAATGGCCATTTGCGGCATTTCGATGTTTCATTCTTCTGTCTGTCTGTAGCTGTTACTTGTTTGTACGGTCGTATTGTTGCTGCATTTGATCAAGCTGCTCGATTCCGTGCTTGAATAGTTTTTGTTTGTGTTTGGGATAGGCTTAGAGCAAAAGTTAGCGTTTAGGTTATGGCTCGATTAGGGTTAGAACTAGGGTTTAAATGAAGGTTAGGGTTAGCAATTTCAATCAATCCCACGGTTAACCGCGCTGTTTCTTAAACAAAAACGCAATTTCCAGGCACTTTGGGTCTTGATTTGAGCCGTTTGCAAAGCAAGAAAGAAAACATGCATGCAAGCAAGCAAGCAAGCAAACCGCTGTGTATTGTTGATTGTTTACGACACCAAGCAACCAAATTGACATCAGATGAACAATCAACAAATTTAAGCTTTACTTGTCAGAATAAGTATCTCGGCCGAACGTTTGTTAAAACATTCTATTTGAATAAGGTAAGTCCATCACCACGTTTCGCCACGAAACGATTTTTTTTAAATAATGGAGAGCGCGAGAAAACCTATCTCAAACGCTACTAGTTAATAAAATAACCAAACACAAAATGGCCATTTGCGGCATTTCGATGTTTCATTCTTCTGTCTGTCTGTAGCTGTTACTTGTTTGTCCGGTCGTATTGTTGCTGCATTTGATCAAGCTGCTCGAGTCCGTGCTTGAATAGTTTTTGTTTGTGTTTGGGATAGGCTTAGAGCGAAAGTTAGCGTTTAGGTTATGGCTCGATTAGGGTTAGAACTAGGGTTTAAATGAAGGTTAGGGTTAGCAATTTCAATCAATCCCACGGTTAACCGCGCTGTTTCTTAAACAAAAACGCAATTTCCAGGCACTTTGGGTCTTGATTTGAGCCGTTTGCAAAGCAAGAAAGAAAGCAAGCATGCAAGCAAGCAAGCAAGGAAGCAAACCGCTGTGTATTGTTGATTGTTTACGACACCAAGCAACCAAATTGACATCAGATGAACAATCAACAAAATTAAGCTTTTCTTGTCAGAATAAGTATCTCGGCCGAACGTTTGTTAAAACATTCTATTTGAATAAGGTAAGTCCATCACCACGTTTCGCCACGAAACGATTTTTTTTAAATAATGGAGAACGCAAGAAAACTTATCTCAAACGCTACTAGTTAATAAAATAACCAAACACAAAATGGCCATTTGCGGCATTTCGATGTTTCATTCTTCTGTCTGTCTGTAGCTGTTACTTGTTTGTCCGGTCGTATTGTTGCTGCATTTGATCAAGCGGCTCGATTCCGTGCTTGAATAATTTTTGTTTGTGTTTGGGATAGGCTTAGAGCGAAAGTTAGCGTTTAGGTTATGGTTCGATTAGGGTTAGAACTAGGGTTTAAATGAAGGTTAGGGTTAGCAATTTCAATCAATCCCACGGTTAACCGCGCTGTTTCTTAAACAAAAACGCAATTTCCAGGCACTTTGGGTCTTGATTTGAGCCGTTTGCAAAGCAAGAAAAAAAGCAAGCAAGCAAGCAAGCAAGCAAGCAAGCAAGCAAACCGCTGTGTATTGTTGATTGTTTACGACACCAAGCAACCAAATTGACATCAGATGAACAATCAACAAAATTAAGCTTTTCTTGTCAGAATAAGTATCTCGGCCGAACGTTTGTTAAAACATTCTATTTGAATAAGGTAAGTCCATCACCACGTTTCGCCACGAAACGATTTTTTTTAAATAATGGAGAGCGCGAGAAAACCTATCTCAAACGCTACTAGTTAATAAAATAACCAAACACAAAATGGCCATTTGCGGCATTTCGATGTTTCATTCTTCTGTCTGTCTGTAGCTGTTACTTGTTTGTCCGGTCGTATTGTTGCTGCATTTGATCAAGCTGCTCGATTCCGTGCTTGAATAGTTTTTGTTTGTGTTTGGGATAGGCTTAGAGCGAAAGTTAGCGTTTAGGTTATGGCTCGATTAGGGTTAGAACTAGGGTTTAAATGAAGGTTAGGGTTAGCAATTTCAATCAATCCCACGGTTAACCGCGCTGTTTCTTAAACAAAAACGCAATTTCCAGGCACTTTGGGTCTTGATTTGAGCCGTTTGCAAAGCAAGAAAGAAAACAAGCATGCAAGCAAGCAAGCAAGCAAACCGCTGTGTATTGTTGATTGTTTACGACACCAAGCAACCAAATTGACATCAGATGAACAATCAACAAAATTAAGCTTTTCTTGTCAGAATAAGTATCTCGGCCGAACGTTTGTTAAAACATTCTATTTGAATAAGGTAAGTCCATCACCACGTTTCGCCACGAAACGATTTTTTTTAAATAATGGAGAGCGCGAGAAAACCTATCTCAAACGCTACTAGTTAATAAAATAACCAAACACAAAATGGCCATTTGCGGCATTTCGATGTTTCATTCTTCTGTCTGTCTGTAGCTGTTACTTGTTTGTCCGGTCGTATTGTTGCTGCATTTGATCAAGCGGCTCGATTCCGTGCTTGAATAATTTTTGTTTGTGTTTGGGATAGGCTTAGAGCGAAAGTTAGCGTTTAGGTTATGGCTCGATTAGGGTTAGAACTAGGGTTTAAATGAAGGTTAGGGTTAGCAATTTCAATCAATCCCACGGTTAACCGCGCTGTTTCTTAAACAAAAACGCAATTTCCAGGCACTTTGGGTCTTGATTTGAGCCGTTTGCAAAGCAAGAAAAAAAGCAAGCAAGCAAGCAAGCAAGCAAGCAAACCGCTGTGTATTGTTGATTGTTTACGACACCAAGCAACCAAATTGACATCAGATGAACAATCAACAAAATTAAGCTTTTTTTGTCAGAATAAGTATCTCGGCCGAACGTTTGTTAAAACATTCTATTTGAATAAGGTAAGTCCATCACCACGTTTCGCCACGAAACGATTTTTTTTAAATAATGGAGAGCGCAAGAAAACTTATCTCAAACGCTACTAGTTAATAAAATAACCAAACACAAAATGGCCATTTGCGGCATTTCGATGTTTCATTCTTCTGTCTGTCTGTAGCTGTTGCTTGTTTGTCCGGTCGTATTGTTGCTGCATTTGATCAAGCGGCTCGATTCCGTGCTTGAATAATTTTTGTTTGTGTTTGGGATAGGCTTAGAGCGAAAGTTAGCGTTTAGGTTATGGCTCGATTAGGGTTAGAACTAGGGTTTAAATGAAGGTTAGGGTTAGCAATTTCAATCAATCCCACGGTTAACCGCGCTGTTTCTTAAACAAAAACGCAATTTCCAGGCACTTTGTGTCTTGATTTGAGCCGTTTGCAAAGCAAGAAAGAAAGCAAGCAAGCATGCAAGCAAGCAAGCAAGCAAACCGCTGTGTATTGTTGATTGTTTACGACACCAAGCAACCAACTTGACATGAGATGAACAATCAACAAAATTAAGCTTTTCTTGTCAGAATAAGTATCTCGGCCGAACGTTTGTTAAAACATTCTATTTGAATAAGGTAAGTCCATCACCACGTTTCGCCACGAAACGATTTTTTTTAAATAATGGAGAGCGCAAGAAAACCTATCTCAAACGCTACTAGTTAATAAAATAACCAAACACAAAATGGCCATTTGCGGCATTTCGATGTTTCATTCTTCTGTCTGTCTGTAGCTGTTACTTGTTTGTCCGGTCGTATTGTTGCTGCATTTGATCAAGCTGCTCGATTCCGTGCTTGAATAGTTTTTGTTTGTGTTTGGGATAGGCTTAGAGCGAAAGTTAGCGTTTAGGTTATGGCTCGATTAGGGTTAGAACTAGGGTTTAAATGAAGGTTAGGGTTAGCAATTTCAATCAATCCCACGGTTAACCGCGCTGTTTCTTAAACAAAAACGCAATTTCCAGGCACTTTGGGTCTTGATTTGAGCCGTTTGCAAAGCAAGAAATAAAGCAAGCATGCAAGCATGCAAGCAAGCAAGCAAACCGCTGTGTATTGTTGATTGTTTACGACACCAAGCAACCAAATTGACATCAGATGAACAATCAACAAAATTAAGCTTTACTTGTCAGAATAAGTATCTCGGCCGAACGTTTGTTAAAACATTCTATTTGAATACGGTAAGTCCATCACCACGTTTCGCCACGAAACGATTTTTTTTAAATAATGGAGAGCGTATCTCAAACGCTACTAGTTAATAAAATAACCAAACACAAAATGGCCATTTGCGGCATTTCGATGTTTCATTCTTCTGTCTGTCTGTAGCTGTTACTTGTTTGTCCGGTCGTATTGTTGCTGCATTTGATCAAGCTGCTCGATTCCGTGCTTGAATAGTTTTTGTTTGTGTTTGGGATAGGCTTAGAGCGAAAGTTAGCGTTTAGGTTATGGCTCGATTAGGGTTAGAACTAGGGTTTAAATGAAGGTTAGGGTTAGCAATTTCAATCAATCCCACGGTTAACCGCGCTGTTTCTTAAACAAAAACGCAATTTCCAGGCACTTTGGGTCTTGATTTGAGCCGTTTGCAAAGCAAGAAAGAAAACAAGCAAGCATGCAAGCAAGCAAGCAAGCAAGCAAACCGCTGTGTATTGTTGATTGTTTACGACACCAAGCAACCAAATTGACATCAGATGAACAATCAACAAAATTAAGCTTTTCTTGTCAGAATAAGTATCTCGGCCGAACGTTTGTTAAAACATTCTATTTGAATAAGGTAAGTCCATCACCACGTTTCGCCACGAAACGATTTTTTTTAAGTAATGGAGAGCGTATCTCAAACGCTACTAGTTAATAAAATAACCAAACACAAAATGGCCATTTGCGGCATTTCGATGTTTCATTCTTCTGTCTGTCTGTAGCTGTTACTTGTTTGTCCGGTCGTATTGTTGCTGCATTTGATCAAGCGGCTCGATTCCGTGCTTGAATAGTTTTTGTTTGTCTTTGGGATAGGCTTAGAGCGAAAGTTAGCGTTTAGGTTATGGTTCGATTAGGGTTAGAACTAGGGTTTAAATGAAGGTTAGGGTTAGCAATTTCAATCAATCCCACGGTTAACCGCGCTGTTTCTTAAACAAAAACGCAATTTCCAGGCACTTTGGGTCTTGATTTGAGCCGTTTGCAAAGCAAGAAAAAAAGCAAGCATGCAAGCAAGCAAGCAAGCAAACCGCTGTGTATTGTTGATTGTTTACGACACCAAGCAACCAAATTGACATCAGATGAACAATCAACAAAATTAAGCTTTTCTTGTCAGAATAAGTATCTCGGCCGAACGTTTGTTAAAACATTCTATTTGAATAAGGTAAGTCCATCACCACGTTTCGCCACGAAACGATTTTTTTTAAATAATGGAGAGCGCGAGAAAACCTATCTCAAACGCTACTAGTTAATAAAATAACCAAACACAAAATGGCCATTTGCGGCATTTCGATGTTTCATTCTTCTGTCTGTCTGTAGCTGTTACTTGTTTGTCCGGTCGTATTGTTGCTGCATTTGATCAAGCGGCTCGATTCCGTGCTTGAATAGTTTTTGTTTGTGTTTGGGATAGGCTTAGAGCGAAAGTTAGCGTTTAGGTTATGGTTCGATTAGGGTTAGAACTAGGGTTTAAATGAAGGTTAGGGTTAGCAATTTCAATCAATCCCACGGTTAACCGCGCTGTTTCTTAAACAAAAACGCAATTTCCAGGCACTTTGGGTCTTGATTTGAGCCGTTTGCAAAGCAAGAAAGAAAACAAGCATGCAAGCAAGCAAGCAAGCAAGCAAACCGCTGTGTATTGTTGATTGTTTACGACACCAAGCAACCAAATTGACATCAGATGAACAATCAACAAAATTAAGCTTTTCTTGTCAGAATAAGTTTCTCGGCCGAACGTTTGTTAAAACATTCTATTTGAATAAGGTAAGTCCATCACCACGTTTCGCCACGAAACGATTTTTTTTAAATAATGGAGAACGCAAGAAAACTTATCTCAAACGCTACTAGTTAATAAAATAATTAAACACAAAATGGCCATTTGCGGCATTTCGATGTTTCATTCTTCTGTCTGTCTGTAGCTGTTACTTGTTTGTCCGGTCGTATTGTTGCTGCATTTGATCAAGCGGCTCGAGTCCGTGCTTGAATAATTTTTGTTTGTGTTTGCGATAGGCTTAGAGCAAAAGTTAGCGTTTAGGTTATGGTTCGATTAGGGTTAGAACTAGGGTTTAAATGAAGGTTAGGGTTAGCAATTTCAATCAATCCCACGGTTAACCGCGCTGTTTCTTAAACAAAAACGCAATTTCCAGGCACTTTGGGTCTTGATTTGAGCCGTTTGCAAAGCAAGAAAAAAAGCAAGCATGCAAGCAAGCAAGCAAGCAAGCAAGCAAACCGCTGTGTATTGTTGATTGTTTACGACACCAAGCAACCAAATTGACATCAGATGAACAATCAACAAAATTAAGCTTTTCTTGTCAGAATAAGTATCTCGGCCGAACGTTTGTTAAAACATTCTATTTGAATAAGGTAAGTCCATCACCACGTTTCGCCACGAAACGATTTTTTTTAAATAATGGAGAGCGCGAGAAAACCTATCTCAAACGCTACTAGTTAATAAAATAACCAAACACAAAATGGCCATTTGCGGCATTTCGATGTTTCATTCTTCTGTCTGTCTGTAGCTGTTACTTGTTTGTCCGGTCGTATTGTTGCTGCATTTGATCAAGCTGCTCGATTCCGTGCTTGAATAGTTTTTGTTTGTGTTTGGGATAGGCTTAGAGCGAAAGTTAGCGTTTAGGTTATGGCTCGATTAGGGTTAGAACTAGGGTTTAAATGAAGGTTAGGGTTAGCAATTTCAATCAATCCCACGGTTAACCGCGCTGTTTCTTAAACAAAAACGCAATTTCCAGGCACTTTGGGTCTTGATTTGAGCCGTTTGCAAAGCAAGAAAGAAAACAAGCATGCAAGCAAGCAAGCAAGCAAACCGCTGTGTATTGTTGATTGTTTACGACACCAAGCAACCAAATTGACATCAGATGAACAATCAACAAAATTAAGCTTTTCTTGTCAGAATAAGTATCTCGGCCGAACGTTTGTTAAAACATTCTATTTGAATAAGGTAAGTCCATCACCACGTTTCGCCACGAAACGATTTTTTTTAAATAATGGAGAACGCAAGAAAACCTATCTCAAACGCTACTAGTTAATAAAATAACCAAACACAAAATGGCCATTTGCGGCATTTCGATGTTTCATTCTTCTGTCTGTCTGTAGCTGTTACTTGTTTGTCCGGTCGTATTGTTGCTGCATTTGATCAAGCGGCTCGATTCCGTGCTTGAATAATTTTTGTTTGTGTTTGGGATAGGCTTAGAGCAAAAGTTAGCGTTTAGGTTATGGCTCGATTAGGGTTAGAACTAGGGTTTAAATGAAGGTTAGGGTTAGCAATTTCAATCAATCCCACGGTTAACCGCGCTGTTTCTTAAACAAAAACGCAATTTCCAGGCACTTTGGGTCTTGATTTGAGCCGTTTGCAAAGCAAGAAAGAAAACAAGCAAGCATGCAAGCAAGCAAGCAAGCAAACCGCTGTGTATTGTTGATTGTTTACGACACCAAGCAACCAACTTGACATCAGATGAACAATCAACAAAATTAAGCTTTTCTTGTCAGAATAAGTATCTCGGCCGAACGTTTGTTAAAACATTCTATTTGAATAAGGTAAGTCCATCACCACGTTTCGCCACGAAACGATTTTTTTTAAATAATGGAGAGCGCGAGAAAACCTATCTCAAACGCTACTAGTTAATAAAATAACCAAACACAAAATGGCCATTTGCGGCATTTCGATGTTTCATTCTTCTGTCTGTCTGTAGCTGTTACTTGTTTGTCCGGTCGTATTGTTGCTGCATTTGATCAAGCGGCTCGATTCCGTGCTTGAATAGTTTTTGTTTGTGTTTGGGATAGGCTTAGAGCGAAAGTTAGCGTTTAGGTTATGGCTCGATTAGGGTTAGAACTAGGGTTTAAATAAAGGTTAGGGTTAGCAATTTCAATCAATCCCACGGTTAACCGCGCTGTTTCTTAAACAAAAACGCAATTTCCAGGCACTTTGGGTCTTGATTTGAGCCGTTTGCAAAGCAAGAAATAAAGCAAGCAAGCATGCAAGCAAGCAAGCAACCAAGCAAACCGCTGTGTATTGTTGATTGTTTACGACACCAAGCAACCAAATTGACATCAGATGAACAATCAACAAAATTAAGCTTTTCTTGTCAGAATAAGTATCTCGGCCGAACGTTTGTTAAAACATTCTATTTGAATAAGGTAAGTCCATCACCACGTTTCGCCACGAAACGATTTTTTTTAAATAATAGAGAGCGTATCTCAAACGCTACTAGTTAATAAAATAACCAAACACAAAATGGCCATTTGCGGCATTTCGATGTTTCATTCTTCTGTCTGTCTGTAGCTGTTACTTGTTTGTCCGGTCGTATTGTTGCTGCATTTGATCAAGCGGCTCGATTCCGTGCTTGAATAGTTTTTGTTTGTCTTAGGGATAGGCTTAGAGCAAAAGTTAGCGTTTAGGTTATGGCTCGATTAGGGTTAGAACTAGGGTTAGCAATTTCAATCAATCCCACGGTTAACCGCGCTGTTTCTTAAACAAAAACGCAATTTCAAAGCACTTTGGGTCTTGATTTGAGCCCTTTGCAAAGCAAGAAAAAAAGCAAGCATGCAAGCAAGCAAGCAAGCAAGCAAGCACCCCGCTGTGTATTGTTGATTGTTTACGACACCAAGCAACCAAATTGACATCAGATGAACAATCAACAAAATTAAGCTTTTCTTGTCAGAATAAGTATCTCGGCCGAACGTTTGTTAAAACATTCTATTTGAATAAGGTAAGTCCATCACCACGTTTCGCCACGAAACGATTTTTTTTAAATAATGGAGAGCGTATCTCAAACGCTACTAGTTAATAAAATAACCAAACACAAAATGGCCATTTGCGGCATTTCGATGTTTCATTCTTCTGTCTGTCTGTAGCTGTTACTTGTTTGTCCGGTCGTATTGTTGCTGCATTTGATCAAGCGGCTCGATTCCGTGCTTGAATAGTTTTTGTTTGTGTTTGGGATAGGCTTAGAGCAAAAGTTAGCGTTTAGGTTATGGCTCGATTAGGGTTAGAACTAGGGTTTAAATGAAGGTTAGGGTTAGCAATTTCAATCAATCCCACGGTTAACCGCGCTGTTTCTTAAACAAAAACGCAATTTCAAAGCACTTTGGGTCTTGATTTGAGCCGTTTGCAAAGCAAGAAATAAAGCAAGCATGCAAGCAAGCAAGCAAGCAAGCACCCCGCTGTGTATTGTTGATTGTTTACGACACCAAGCAACCAAATTGACATCAGATGAACAATCAACAAAATTAAGCTTTTCTTGTCAGAATAAGTATCTCGGCCGAACGTTTGTTAAAACATTCTATTTGAATAAGGTAAGTCCATCACCACGTTTCGCCACGAAACGATTTTTTTTAAATAATGGAGAGCGCGAGAAAACCTATCTCAAACGCTACTAGTTAATAAAATAACCAAACACAAAATGGCCATTTGCGGCATTTCGATGTTTCATTCTTCTGTCTGTCTGTAGCTGTTACTTGTTTGTCCGGTCGTATTGTTGCTGCATTTGATCAAGCTGCTCGATTCCGTGCTTGAATAGTTTTTGTTTGTGTTTGGGATAGGCTTAGAGCAAAAGTTAGCGTTTAGGTTATGGCTCGATTAGGGTTAGAACTAGGGTTTAAATGAAGGTTAGGGTTAGCAATTTCAATCAATCCCACGGTTAACCGCGCTGTTTCTTAAACAAAAACGCAATTTCCAGGCACTTTGGGTCTTGATTTGAGCCGTTTGCAAAGCAAGAAAGAAAGCAAGCATGCAAGCAAGCAAGCAAGCAAACCGCTGTGTATTGTTGATTGTTTACGACACCAAGCAACCAAATTGACATCAAATGAACAATCAACAAAATTAAGCTTTTCTTGTCAGAATAAGTATCTCGGCCGAACGTTTGTTAAAACATTCTATTTGAATAAGGTAAGTCCATCACCACGTTTCGCCACGAAACGATTTTTTTTAAATAATGGAGAGCGCGAGAAAACCTATCTCAAACGCTACTAGTTAATAAAATAACCAAACACAAAATGGCCATTTGCGGCATTTCGATGTTTCATTCTTCTGTCTGTCTGTAGCTGTTACTTGTTTGTCCGGTCGTATTGTTGCTGCATTTGATCAAGCGGCTCGATTCCGTGCTTGAATAATTTTTGTTTGTGTTTGGGATAGGCTTAGAGCAAAAGTTAGCGTTTAGGTTATGGCTCGATTAGGGTTAGAACTAGGGTTTAAATGAAGGTTAGGGTTAGCAATTTCAATCAATCCCACGGTTAACCGCGCTGTTTCTTAAACAAAAACGCAATTTCCAGGCACTTTGGGTCTTGATTTGAGCCGTTTGCAAAGCAAGAAAAAAAGCAAGCATGCAAGCAAGCAAGCAAGCAAGCAAGCAAACCGCTGTGTATTGTTGATTGTTTACGACACCAAGCAACCAAATTGACATCAGATGAACAATCAACAAAATTAAGCCTTTCTTGTCAGAATAAGTATCTCGGCCGAACGTTTGTTAAAACATTCTATTTGAATAAGGTAAGTCCATCACCACGTTTCGCCACGAAACGATTTTTTTTAAATAATGGAGAGCGCGAGAAAACCTATCTCAAACGCTACTAGTTAATAAAATAACCAAACACAAAATGGCCATTTGCGGCATTTCGATGTTTCATTCTTCTGTCTGTCTGTAGCTGTTACTTGTTTGTCCGGTCGTATTGTTGCTGCATTTGATCAAGCGGCTCGAGTCCGTGCTTGAATAATTTTTGTTTGTGTTTGGGATAGGCTTAGAGCGAAAGTTAGCGTTTAGGTTATGGTTCGATTAGGGTTAGAACTAGGGTTTAAATGAAGGTTAGGGTTAGCAATTTCAATCAATCCCACGGTTAACCGCGCTGTTTCTTAAACAAAAACGCAATTTCCAGGCACTTTGGGTCTTGATTTGAGCCGTTTGCAAAACAAGAAAAAAAGCAAGCATGCAAGCAAGCAAGCAAGCAAGCAAGCAAACCGCTGTGTATTGTTGATTGTTTACGACACCAAGCAACCAAATTGACATCAGATGAACAATCAACAAAATTAAGCTTTTCTTGTCAGAATAAGTATCTCGGCCGAACGTTTGTTAAAACATTCTATTTGAATAAGGTAAGTCCATCACCACGTTTCGCCACGAAACGATTTTTTTTAAATAATGGAGAGCGTATCTCAAACGCGACTAGTTAATAAAATAACCAAACACAAAATGGCCATTTGCGGCATTTCGATGTTTCATTCTTCTGTCTGTCTGTAGCTGTTACTTGTTTGTCCGGTCGTATTGTTGCTGCATTTGATCAAGCGGCTCGATTCCGTGCTTGAATAATTTTTGTTTGTGTTTGGGATAGGCTTAGAGCAAAAGTTAGCGTTTAGGTTATGGCTCGATTAGGGTTAGAACTAGGGTTTAAATGAAGGTTAGGGTTAGCAATTTCAATCAATCCCACGGTTAACCGCGCTGTTTCTTAAACAAAAACGCAATTTCCAGGCACTTTGGGTCTTGATTTGAGCCGTTTGCAAAGCAAGAAAAAAAGCAAGCATGCAAGCAAGCAAGCAAGCAAGCAAGCAAACCGCTGTGTATTGTTGATTGTTTACGACACCAAGCAACCAAATTGACATCAGATGAACAATCAACAAAATTAAGCTTTTCTTGTCAGAATAAGTATCTCGGCCGAACGTTTGTTAAAACATTCTATTTGAATACGGTAAGTCCATCACCACGTTTCGCCACGAAACGATTTTTTTTAAATAATGGAGAACGCAAGAAAACCTATCTCAAACGCTACTAGTTAATAAAATAACCAAACACAAAATGGCCATTTGCGGCATTTCGATGTTTCATTCTTCTGTCTGTCTGTAGCTGTTACTTGTTTGTCCGGTCGTATTGTTGCTGCATTTGATCAAGCGGCTCAAGTCCGTGCTTGAATAATTTTTGTTTGTGTTTGGGATAGGCTTAGAGCGAAAGTTAGCGTTTAGGTTATGGCTCGATTAGGGTTAGAACTAGGGTTTAAATGAAGGTTAGGGTTAGCAATTTCAATCAATCCCACGGTTAACCGCGCTGTTTCTTAAACAAAAACGCAATTTCCAGGCACTTTGGGTCTTGATTTGAGCCGTTTGCAAAGCAAGAAAAAAAGCAAGCATGCAAGCAAGCAAGCAAGCAAGCAAGCAAACCGCTGTGTATTGTTGATTGTTTACGACACCAAGCAACCAAATTGACATCAGATGAACAATCAACAAAATTAAGCTTTTCTTGTCAGAATAAGTATCTCGGCCGAACGTTTGTTAAAACATTCTATTTGAATAAGGTAAGTCCATCACCACGTTTCGCCACGAAACGATTTTTTTTAAATAATGGAGAACGCAAGAAAACCTATTTCAAACGCTACTAGTTAATAAAATAATCAAACACAAAATGGCCATTTGCGGAATTTCGATGTTTCATTCTTCTGTCTGTCTGTAGCTGTTACTTGTTTGTCCGGTCGTATTGTTGCTGCATTTGATCAAGCGGCTCGATTCCGTGCTTGAATAGTTTTTGTTTGTGTTTGGGATAGGCTTAGAGCGAAAGTTAGCGTTTAGGTTATGGCTCGATTAGGGTTAGAACTAGGGTTTAAATGAAGGTTAGGGTTAGCAATTTCAATCAATCCCACTGTTAACCGCGCTGTTTCTTAAACAAAAACGCAATTTCCAGGCACTTTGGGTCTTGATTTGAGCCGTTTGCAAAGCAAGAAAGAAAGCAAGCATGCAAGCAAGCAAGCAAGCAAGCAAACCGCTGTGTATTGTTGATTGTTTACGACACCAAGCAACCAAATTGACATCAGATGAACAATCAACAAAATTAAGCCTTTCTTGTCAGAATAAGTATCTCGGCCGAACGTTTGTTAAAACATTCTATTTGAATAAGGTAAGTCCATCACCACGTTTTGCCACGAAACGATTTTTTTTAAATAATGGAGAGCGTATCTTAAACGCTACTAGTTAATAAAATAACCAAACACAAAATGGCCATTTGCGGCATTTCGATGTTTCATTCTTCTGTCTGTCTGTAGCTGTTACTTGTTTGTCCGGTCGTATTGTTGCTGCATTTGATCAAGCGGCTCGAGTCCGTGCTTGAATAATTTTTGTTTGTGTTTGGGATAGGCTTAGAGCAAAACTTAGCGTTTAGGTTATGGCTCGATTAGGGTTAGAACTAGGGTTTAAATGAAGGTTAGGGTTAGCAATTTCAATCAATCCCACTGTTAACCGCGCTGTTTCTTAAACAAAAACGCAATTTTCAGGCACTTTGGGTCTTGATTTGAGCCGTTTGCAAAGCAAGAAAGAAAACAAGCATGCAAGCAAGCAAGCAGGCAAGCAAACCGCTGTGTATTGATGATTGTTTACGACACCAAGCAACCAAATTGACATCAGATGAACAATCAACAAAATTAAGCTTTTCTTGTCAGAATAAGTATCTCGGCCGAACGTTTGTTAAAACATTCTATTTGAATAAGGTAAGTCCATCACCACGTTTCGCCACGAAACGATTTTTTTTAAATAATGGAGAGCGCGAGAAAACCTATCTCAAACGCTACTAGTTAATAAAATAACCAAACACAAAATGGCCATTTGCGGCATTTCGATGTTTCATTCTTCTGTCTGTCTGTAGCTGTTACTTGTTTGTCCGGTCGTATTGTTGCTGCATTTGATCAAGCTGCTCGATTCCGTGCTTGAATAGTTTTTGTTTGTGTTTGGGATAGGCTTACAGCAAAAGTTAGCGTTTAGGTTATGGCTCGATTAGGGTTAGAACTAGGGTTTAAATGAAGGTTAGGGTTAGCAATTTCAATCAATCCCACGGTTAACCGCGCTGTTTCTTAAACAAAAACGCAATTTCCAGGCACTTTGGGTCTTGATTTGAGCCGTTTGCAAAGCAAGAAAAAAAGCAAGCATGCAAGCAAGCAAGCAAGCAAGCAAACCGCTGTGTATTGATGATTGTTTACGACACCAAGCAACCAAATTGACATCAGATGAACAATCAACAAAATTAAGCTTTTCTTGTCAGAATAAGTATCTCGGCCGAACGTTTGTTAAAACATTCTATTTGAATAAGGTAAGTCCATCACCACGTTTCGCCACGAAACGATTTTTTTTAAATAATGGAGAGCGTATCTCAAACGCTACTAGTTAATGAAATAACCACACACAAAATGGCCATTTGCGGCATTTCGATGTTTCATTCTTCTGTCTGTCTGTAGCTGTTACTTGTTTGTCCGGTCGTATTGTTGCTGCATTTGATCAAGCTGCTCGATTCCGTGCTTGAATAGTTTTTGTTTGTGTTTGGGATAGGCTTAGAGCAAAAGTTAGCGTTTAGGTTATGGCTCGATTAGGGTTAGAACTAGGGTTTAAATGAAGGTTAGGGTTAGCAATTTCAATCAATCCCACGGTTAACCGCGCTGTTTCTTAAACAAAAACGCAATTTTCAGGCACTTTGGGTCTTGATTTGAGCCGTTTGCAAAGCTAGAAAAAAAGCAAGCATGCAAGCAAGCAAGCAAGCAAACCGCTGTGTATTGTTGATTGTTTACGACACCAAGCAACCAAATTGACATCAGATGAACAATCAACAAAATTAAGCTTTTCTTGTCAGAATAAGTATCTCGGCCGAACGTTTGTTAAAACATTCTATTTGAATAAGGTAAGTCCATCACCACGTTTCGCCACGAAACGATTTTTTTTAAATAATGGAGAACGCGAGAAAACCTATCTCAAACGCTACTAGTTAATAAAATAACCAAACACAAAATGGCCATTTGCGGCATTTCGATGTTTCATTCTTCTGTCTGTCTGTAGCTGTTATTTGTTTGTCCGGTCGTATTGTTGCTGCATTTGATCAAGCGGCTCGATTCCGTGCTTGAATAATTTTTGTTTGTGTTTGGGATAGGCTTAGAGCAAAAGTTAGCGTTTAGGTTATGGTTCGATTAGGGTTAGAACTAGGGTTTAAATGAAGATTAGGGTTAGCAATTTCAATCAATCCCACGGTTAACCGCGCTGTTTCTTAAACAAAAACGCAATTTCCAGGCACTTTGGGTCTTGATTTGAGCCGTTTGCAAAGCAAGAAAAAAAGCAAGCATGCAAGCAAGCAAGCAAGCAAGCAAGCAAACCGCTGTGTATTGTTGATTGTTTACGACACCAAGCAACCAAATTGACATCAGATGAACAATCAACAAAATTAAGCTTTTCTTGTCAGAATAAGTATCTCGGCCGAACGTTTGTTAAAACATTCTATTTGAATAAGGTAAGTCCATCACCACGTTTCGCCACGAAACGATTTTTTTTAAATAATGGAGAGCGCGAGAAAACCTATCTCAAACGCTACTAGTTAATAAAATAACCAAACACAAAATGGCCATTTGCGGCATTTCGATGTTTCATTCTTCTGTCTGTCTGTAGCTGTTACTTGTTTGTCCGGTCGTATTGTTGCTGCATTTGATCAAGCGGCTCAAGTCCGTGCTTGAATAGTTTTTGTTTGTGTTTGGGATAGGCTTAGAGCAAAAGTTAGCGTTTAGGTTATGGCTCGATTAGGGTTAGAACTAGGGTTTAAATGAAGGTTAGGGTTAGCAATTTCAATCAATCCCACGGTTAACCGCGCTGTTTCTTAAACAAAAACGCAATTTCCAGGCACTTTGGGTCTTGATTTGAGCCGTTTGCAAAGCAAGAAAAAAAGCAAGCATGCAAGCAAGCAAGCAAACAAGCAAGCAAACCGCTGTGTATTGTTGATTGTTTACGACACCAAGCAACCAAATTGACATCAGATGAACAATCAACAAAATTAAGCTTTTCTTGTCAGAATAAGTATCTCGGCCGAACGTTTGTTAAAACATTCTATTTGAATAAGGTAAGTCCATCACCACGTTTCGCCACGAAACGATTTTTTTTAAATAATAGAGAACGCGAGAAAACCTATTTCAAACGCTACTAGTTAATAAAATAACCAAACACAAAATGGCCATTTGCGGAATTTCGATGTTTCATTCTTCTGTCTGTCTGTAGCTGTTACTTGTTTGTCCGGTCGTATTGTTGCTGCATTTGATCAAGCTGCTCGATTCCGTGCTTGTATAGTTTTTGTTTGTGTTTGGGATAGGCTTAGAGCGAAAGTTAGCGTTTAGGTTATGGCTCGATTAGGGTTAGAACTAGGGTTTAAATGAAGGTTAGGGTTAGCAATTTCAATCAATCCCACTGTTAACCGCGCTGTTTCTTAAACAAAAACGCAATTTCCAGGCACTTTGGGTCTTGATTTGAGCCGTTTGCAAAGCAAGAAAGAAAGCAAGCAAGCAAGCAAGCAAGCAAGCAAGCAAACCGCTGTGTATTGTTGATTGTTTACGACACCAAGCAACCAAATTGACATCAGATGAACAATCAACAAAATTAAGCCTTTCTTGTCAGAATAAGTATCTCGGCCGCACGTTTGTTAAAACATTCTATTTGAATAAGGTAAGTCCATCACCACGTTTTGCCACGAAACGATTTTTTTAAATAATGGAGAGCGTATCTTAAACGCTACTAGTTAATAAAATAACCAAACACAAAATGGCCATTTGCGGCATTTCGATGTTTCATTCTTCTGTCTGTCTGTAGCTGTTACTTGTTTGTCCGGTCGTATTGTTGCTGCATTTGATCAAGCGGCTCGAGTCCGTGCTTGAATAATTTTTGTTTGTGTTTGGGATAGGCTTAGAGCGAAAGTTAGCGTTTAGGTTATGGCTCGATTAGGGTTAGAACTAGGGTTTAAATGAAGGTTAGGGTTAGCAATTTCAATCAATCCCACGGTTAACCGCGCTGTTTCTTAAACAAAAACGCAATTTTCAGGCACTTTGGGTCTTGATTTGAGCCGTTTGCAAAGCAAGAAAGAAAACAAGCATGCAAGCAAGCAAGCAGGCAAGCAAACCGCTGTGTATTGATGATTGTTTACGACACCAAGCAACCAAATTGACATCAGATGAACAATCAACAAAATTAAGCTTTTCTTGTCAGAATAAGTATCTCGGCCGAACGTTTGTTAAAACATTCTATTTGAATAAGGTAAGTCCATCACCACGTTTCGCCACGAAACGATTTTTTTTAAATAATGGAGAGCGCGAGAAAACCTATCTCAAACGCTACTAGTTAATAAAATAACCAAACACAAAATGGCCATTTGCGGCATTTCGATGTTTCATTCTTCTGTCTGTCTGTAGCTGTTACTTGTTTGTCCGGTCGTATTGTTGCTGCATTTGATCAAGCTGCTCGATTCCGTGCTTGAATAGTTTTTGTTTGTGTTTGGGATAGGCTTACAGCAAAAGTTAGCGTTTAGGTTATGGCTCGATTAGGGTTAGAACTAGGGTTTAAATGAAGGTTAGGGTTAGCAATTTCAATCAATCCCACGGTTAACCGCGCTGTTTCTTAAACAAAAACGCAATTTCCAGGCACTTTGGGTCTTGATTTGAGCCGTTTGCAAAGCAAGAAAAAAAGCAAGCATGCAAGCAAGCAAGCAAGCAAGCAAACCGCTGTGTATTGATGATTGTTTACGACACCAAGCAACCAAATTGACATCAGATGAACAATCAACAAAATTAAGCTTTTCTTGTCAGAATAAGTATCTCGGCCGAACGTTTGTTAAAACATTCTATTTGAATAAGGTAAGTCCATCACCACGTTTCGCCACGAAACGATTTTTTTTAAATAATGGAGAGCGCGAGAAAACCTATCTCAAACGCTACTAGTTAATAAAATAACCAAACACAAAATGGCCATTTGCGGCATTTCGATGTTTCATTCTTCTGTCTGTCTGTAGCTGTTACTTGTTTGTCCGGTCGTATTGTTGCTGCATTTGATCAAGCGGCTCGATTCCGTGCTTGAATAGTTTTTGTTTGTGTTTGGGATAGGCTTAGAGCGAAAGTTAGCGTTTAGGTTATGGCTCGATTAGGGTTAGAACTAGGGTTTAAATGAAGGTTAGGGTTAGCAATTTCAATCAATCCCACGGTTAACCGCGCTGTTTCTTAAACAAAAACGCAATTTCCAGGCACTTTGGGTCTTGATTTGAGCCGTTTGCAAAGCAAGAAAAAAAGCAAGCATGCAAGCAAGCAAGCAAGCAAGCAAGCAAACCGCTGTGTATTGTTGATTGTTTACGACACCAAGCAACCAAATTGACATCAGATGAACAATCAACAAAATTAAGCTTTTCTTGTCAGAATAAGTATCTCGGCCGAACGTTTGTTAAAACATTCTATTTGAATAAGGTAAGTCCATCACCACGTTTCGCCACGAAACGATTTTTTTTAAATAATGGAGAGCGTATCTCAAACGCTACTAGTTAATAAAATAACCAAACACAAAATGGCCATTTGCGGCATTTCGATGTTTCATTCTTCTGTCTGTCTGTAGCTGTTACTTGTTTGTCCGGTCGTATTGTTGCTGCATTTGATCAAGCGGCTCGATTCCGTGCTTGAATAGTTTTTGTTTGTGTTTGGGATAGGCTTAGAGCGAAAGTTAGCGTTTAGGTTATGGTTCGATTAGGGTTAGAACTAGGGTTTAAATGAAGGTTAGGGTTAGCAATTTCAATCAATCCCACGGTTAACCGCGCTGTTTCTTAAACAAAAACGCAATTTCCAGGCACTTTGGGTCTTGATTTGAGCCGTTTGCAAAGCAAGAAAGAAAGCAAGCATGCAAGCAAGCAAGCAAGCAAACCGCTGTGTATTGTTGATTGTTTACGACACCAAGCAACCAAATTGACATCAGATGAACAATCAACAAAATTAAGCTTTTCTTGTCAGAATAAGTATCTCGGCCGAACGTTTGTTAAAACATTCTATTTGAATAAGGTAAGTCCATCACCACGTTTCGCCACGAAACGATTTTTTTTAAATAATGGAGAGCGCGAGAAAACCTATCTCAAACGCTACTAGTTAATAAAATAACCAAACACAAAATGGCCATTTGCGGCATTTCGATGTTTCATTCTTCTGTCTGTCTGTAGCTGTTACTTGTTTGTCCGGTCGTATTGTTGCTGCATTTGATCAAGCGGCTCGATTCCGTGCTTGAATAATTTTTGTTTGTGTTTGGGATAGGCTTAGAGCAAAAGTTAGCGTTTAGGTTATGGTTCGATTAGGGTTAGAACTAGGGTTTAAATGAAGGTTAGGGTTAGCAATTTCAATCAATCCCACGGTTAACCGCGCTGTTTCTTAAACAAAAACGCAATTTCCAGGCACTTTGGGTCTTGATTTGAGCCGTTTGCAAAGCAAGAAAAAAAGCAAGCATGCAAGCAAGCAAGCAAGCAAGCAAGCAAACCGCTGTGTATTGTTGATTGTTTACGACACCAAGCAACCAAATTGACATCAGATGAACAATCAACAAAATTAAGCTTTTCTTGTCAGAATAAGTATCTCGGCCGAACGTTTGTTAAAACATTCTATTTGAATAAGGTAAGTCCATCACCACGTTTCGCCACGAAACGATTTTTTTTAAATAATGGAGAGCGCGAGAAAACCTATCTCAAACGCTACTAGTTAATAAAATAACCAAACACAAAATGGCCATTTGCGGCATTTCGATGTTTCATTCTTCTGTCTGTCTGTAGCTGTTACTTGTTTGTCCGGTCGTATTGTTGCTGCATTTGATCAAGCGGCTCAAGTCCGTGCTTGAATAATTTTTGTTTGTGTTTGGGATAGGCTTAGAGCGAAAGTTAGCGTTTAGGTTATGGCTCGATTAGGGTTAGAACTAGGGTTTAAATGAAGGTTAGGGTTAGCAATTTCAATCAATCCCACGGTTAACCGCGCTGTTTCTTAAACAAAAACGCAATTTCCAGGCACTTTGGGTCTTGATTTGAGCCGTTTGCAAAGCAAGAAAAAAAGCAAGCATGCAAGCAAGCAAGCAAACAAGCAAGCAAACCGCTGTGTATTGTTGATTGTTTACGACACCAAGCAACCAAATTGACATCAGATGAACAATCAACAAAATTAAGCTTTTCTTGTCAGAATAAGTATCTCGGCCGAACGTTTGTTAAAACATTCTATTTGAATAAGGTAAGTCCATCACCACGTTTCGCCACGAAACGATTTTTTTTAAATAATAGAGAACGCAAGAAAACCTATTTCAAACGCTACTAGTTAATAAAATAACCAAACACAAAATGGCCATTTGCGGAATTTCGATGTTTCATTCTTCTGTCTGTCTGTAGCTGTTACTTGTTTGTCCGGTCGTATTGTTGCTGCATTTGATCAAGCGGCTCGATTCCGTGCTTGAATAGTTTTTGTTTGTGTTTGGGATAGGCTTAGAGCGAAAGTTAGCGTTTAGGTTATGGCTCGATTAGGGTTAGAACTAGGGTTTAAATGAAGGTTAGGGTTAGCAATTTCAATCAATCCCACGGTTAACCGCGCTGTTTCTTAAACAAAAACGCAATTTCCAGGCACTTTGGGTCTTGATTTGAGCCGTTTGCAAAGCAAGAAAAAAAGCAAGCAAGCAAGCAAGCAAGCAAGCAAGCAAACCGCTGTGTATTGTTGATTGTTTACGACACCAAGCAACCAAATTGACATCAGATGAACAATCAACAAAATTAAGCCTTTCTTGTCAGAATAAGTATCTCGGCCGAACGTTTGTTAAAACATTCTATTTGAATAAGGTAAGTCCATCACCACGTTTTGCCACGAAACGATTTTTTTAAATAATGGAGAGCGTATCTTAAACGCTACTAGTTAATAAAATAACCAAACACAAAATGGCCATTTGCGGCATTTCGATGTTTCATTCTTCTGTCTGTCTGTAGCTGTTACTTGTTTGTCCGGTCGTATTGTTGCTGCATTTGATCAAGCGGCTCGAGTCCGTGCTTGAATAATTTTTGTTTGTGTTTGGGATAGGCTTAGAGCGAAAGTTAGCGTTTAGGTTATGGCTCGATTAGGGTTAGAACTAGGGTTTAAATGAAGGTTAGGGTTAGCAATTTCAATCAATCCCACGGTTAACCGCGCTGTTTCTTAAACAAAAACGCAATTTCCAGGCACTTTGGGTCTTGATTTGAGCCGTTTGCAAAGCAAGAAAAAAAGCAAGCAAGCAAGCATGCAAGCAAGCAAGCAAACCGCTGTGTATTGTTGATTGTTTACGACACCAAGCAACCAAATTGACATCAGATGAACAATCAACAAAATTAAGCTTTTCTTGTCAGAATAAGTATCTCGGCCGAACGTTTGTTAAAACATTCTATTTGAATAAGGTAAGTCCATCACCACGTTTCGCCACGAAACGATTTTTTTTAAATAATGGAGAACGCAAGAAAACTTATCTCAAACGCTACTAGTTAATAAAATAACCAAACACAAAATGGCCATTTGCGGCATTTCGATGTTTCATTCTTCTGTCTGTCTGTAGCTGTTACTTGTTTGTCCGGTCGTATTGTTGCTGCATTTGATCAAGCGGCTCGATTCCGTGCTTGAATAGTTTTTGTTTGTGTTTGGGATAGGCTTACAGCAAAAGTTAGCGTTTAGGTTATGGCTCGATTAGGGTTAGAACTAGGGTTTAAATGAAGGTTAGGGTTAGCAATTTCAATCAATCCCACGGTTAACCGCGCTGTTTCTTAAACAAAAACGCAATTTCCAGGCACTTTGGGTCTTGATTTGAGCCGTTTGCAAAGCAAGAAAAAAAGCAAGCATGCAAGCAAGCAAGCAAACAAGCAAGCAAACCGCTGTGTATTGATGATTGTTTACGACACCAAGCAACCAAATTGACATCAGATGAACAATCAACAAAATTAAGCTTTTCTTGTCAGAATAAGTATCTCGGCCGAACGTTTGTTAAAACATTCTATTTGAATAAGGTAAGTCCATCACCACGTTTCGCCACGAAACGATTTTTTTTAAATAATGGAGAGCGCGAGAAAACCTATCTCAAACGCTACTAGTTAATAAAATAACCAAACACAAAATGGCCATTTGCGGCATTTCGATGTTTCATTCTTCTGTCTGTCTGTAGCTGTTACTTGTTTGTCCGGTCGTATTGTTGCTGCATTTGATCAAGCTGCTCGATTCCGTGCTTGAATAGTTTTTGTTTGTGTTTGGGATAGGCTTAGAGCGAAAGTTAGCGTTTAGGTTATGGCTCGATTAGGGTTAGAACTAGGGTTTAAATGAAGGTTAGGGTTAGCAATTTCAATCAATCCCACGGTTAACCGCGCTGTTTCTTAAACAAAAACGCAATTTCCAGGCACTTTGGGTCTTGATTTGAGCCGTTTGCAAAGCAAGAAAAAAAGCAAGCATGCAAGCAAGCAAGCAAGCAAGCAAACCGCTGTGTATTGTTGATTGTTTACGACACCAAACAACCAAATTGACATCAGATGAACAATCAACAAATTTAAGCTTTTCTTGTCAGAATAAGTATCTCGGCCGAACGTTTGTTAAAACATTCTATTTGAATAAGGTAAGTCCATCACCACGTTTCGCCACGAAACGATTTTTTTTAAATAATGGAGAGCGTATCTCAAACGCTACTAGTTAATGAAATAACCACACACAAAATGGCCATTTGCGGCATTTCGATGTTTCATTCTTCTGTCTGTCTGTAGCTGTTACTTGTTTGTCCGGTCGTATTGTTGCTGCATTTGATCAAGCTGCTCGATTCCGTGCTTGAATAGTTTTTGTTTGTGTTTGGGATAGGCTTAGAGCAAAAGTTAGCGTTTAGGTTATGGCTCGATTAGGGTTAGAACTAGGGTTTAAATGAAGGTTAGGGTTAGCAATTTCAATCAATCCCACGGTTAACCGCGCTGTTTCTTAAACAAAAACGCAATTTTCAGGCACTTTGGGTCTTGATTTGAGCCGTTTGCAAAGCAAGAAATAAAGCAAGCATGCAAGCAAGCAAGCAAGCAAGCAAACCGCTGTGTATTGTTGATTGTTTACGACACCAAGCAACCAAATTGACATCAGATGAACAATCAACAAAATTAAGCTTTTCTTGTCAGAATAAGTATCTCGGCCGAACGTTTGTTAAAACATTCTATTTGAATAAGGTAAGTCCATCACCACGTTTCGCCACGAAACGATTTTTTTTAAATAATGGAGAGCGCGAGAAAACCTATCTCAAACGCTACTAGTTAATAAAATAACCAAACACAAAATGGCCATTTGCGGCATTTCGATGTTTCATTCTTCTGTCTGTCTGTAGCTGTTACTTGTTTGTCCGGTCGTATTGTTGCTGCATTTGATCAAGCTGCTCGATTCCGTGCTTGAATAGTTTTTGTTTGTGTTTGGGATAGGCTTAGAGCGAAAGTTAGCGTTTAGGTTATGGCTCGATTAGGGTTAGAACTAGGGTTTAAATGAAGGTTAGGGTTAGCAATTTCAATCAATCCCACGGTTAACCGCGCTGTTTCTTAAACAAAAGCGCAATTTCCAAGCACTTTGTGTCTTGATTTGAGCCGTTTGCAAAGCAAGAAAAAAAGCAAGCATGCAAGCAAGCAAGCAAGCAAGCAAGCACCCCGCTGTGTATTGTTGATTGTTTACGACACCAAGCAACCAAATTGACATCAGATGAACAATCAACAAAATTAAGCTTTTCTTGTCAGAATAAGTATCTCGGCCGAACGTTTGTTAAAACATTCTATTTGAATAAGGTAAGTCCATCACCACGTTTCGCCACGAAACGATTTTTTTTAAATAATGGAGAGCGTATCTCAAACGCTACTAGTTAATAAAATAACCAAACACAAAATGGCCATTTGCGGCATTTCGATGTTTCATTCTTCTGTCTGTTTGTAGCTGTTACTTGTTTGTCCGGTCGTATTGTTGCTGCATTTGATCAAGCTGCTCGATTCCGTGCTTGAATAGTTTTTGTTTGTGTTTGGGATAGGCTTAGAGCGAAAGTTAGCGTTTAGGTTATGGCTCGATTAGGGTTAGAACTAGGGTTTAAATGAAGGTTAGGGTTAGCAATTTCAATCAATCCCACGGTTAACCGCGCTGTTTCTTAAACAAAAACGCAATTTCCAGGCACTTTGGGTCTTGATTTGAGCCGTTTGCAAAGCAAGAAAGAAAACATGCATGCAAGCAAGCAAGCAAGCAAGCAAACCGCTGTGTATTGTTGATTGTTTACGACACCAAGCAACCAAATTGACATCAGATGAACAATCAACAAAATTAAGCTTTTCTTGTCAGAATAAGTATCTCGGCCGAACGTTTGTTAAAACATTCTATTTGAATAAGGTAAGTCCATCACCACGTTTTGCCACGAAACGATTTTTTTTAAATAAGGGAGAACGCAAGAAAACTTATCTCAAACGCTACTAGTTAATAAAATAACCAAACACAAAATGGCCATTTGCGGCATTTCGATGTTTCATTCTTCTGTCTGTCTGTAGCTGTTACTTGTTTGTCCGGTCGTATTGTTGCTGCATTTGATCAAGCGGTTCAAGTCCGTGCTTGAATAATTTTTGTTTGTGTTTGGGATAGGCTTAGAGCGAAAGTTAGCGTTTAGGTTATGGTTCGATTAGGGTTAGAACTAGGGTTTAAATGAAGGTTAGGGTTAGCAATTTCAATCAATCCCACGGTTAACCGCGCTGTTTCTTAAACAAAAACGCAATTTTCAGGCACTTTGGGTCTTGATTTGAGCCGTTTGCAAAGCAAGAAAAAAAGCAAGCATGCAAGCAAGCAAGCAAGCAAGCAAACCGCTGTGTATTGTTGATTGTTTACGACACCAAGCAACCAAATTGACATCAGATGAACAATCAACAAAATTAAGCTTTTCTTGTCAGAATAAGTATCTCGGCCGAACGTTTGTTAAAACATTCTATTTGAATAAGGTAAGTCCATCACCACGTTTCGCCACGAAACGATTTTTTTTAAATAATGGAGAGCGCGAGAAAACCTATCTCAAACGCTACTAGTTAATAAAATAACCAAACACAAAATGGCCATTTGCGGCATTTCGATGTTTCATTCTTCTGTCTGTCTGTAGCTGTTACTTGTTTGTCCGGTCGTATTGTTGCTGCATTTGATCAAGCTGCTCGATTCCGTGCTTGAATAGTTTTTGTTTGTGTTTGGGATAGGCTTAGAGCGAAAGTTAGCGTTTAGGTTATGGCTCGATTAGGGTTAGAACTAGGGTTTAAATGAAGGTTAGGGTTAGCAATTTCAATCAATCCCACGGTTAACCGCGCTGTTTCTTAAACAAAAACGCAATTTCCAGGCACTTTGGGTCTTGATTTGAGCCGTTTGCAAAGCAAGAAAAAAAGCAAGCATGCAAGCAAGCAAGCAAGCAAGCAAACCGCTGTGTATTGTTGATTGTTTACGACACCAAGCAACCAAATTGACATCAGATGAACAATCAACAAAATTAAGCTTTTCTTGTCAGAATAAGTATCTCGGCCGAACGTTTGTTAAAACATTCTATTTGAATAAGGTAATTAGCTTTAGTTAGTGTAACTATTTAGTGAGTGTGAAAAATAAGAGTAAGTAGATAAATTAATAGAAAGTGGAAATAGTTTTTTTATTAAGAAAAGTAGAAAGTAACAGGCGCGTGTTTTTGAGAGGGATCGCCTTTCTGTTTGCAGCTTGAAGTGGTAAAATTTAAATTTGTAAAAAATATAAAGAAATGTTTCTGGTGCAGGAAAGAAGCTTGATACTGCAGACTGAGGGAATTGAAGAGGTCAATTCCGAAATAATAATAAATCTTTTCTATGGAAGTTTAGAGAAATTCAAAACTTCCATAGAAGGGCTCCGGATTACCAACTTTAAAGAAAAAAAATATCTTATTACATTTGCAGAAATACCCAAAAGCATGATGACCAGCGTACGAGACCCAGTACACTGCATTTGTCAGGATGGCTTAACAAGAAAAAACGGAATAATATTAAGATCGTTCATTCCAGAAAGCCCGGCAGAAATGATCACGTTGTTCCCCGTCCCCTTTGAGATGAGGGAACAACACCTAAAAACTCTTGAGCAAAAAGGATGGGGAGAGATAAAAAAAATAAAATTTGGTACACTTCGTAACTTCCCAAGTATTAAAAATGGCTATGTGAATGTGTTTGTGCAAAACCCCAATTACAATATGATTGGTGGGCAAGTAAACATATTGGGGCATTGGGTCTCTGTTACAACACCCTATAACCGACACCTACCCATGTGCCGGTTTTGCAAAACCAGAGGACACGAAATCAGTGAATGCGAACGACTCAAGAGAAAGATGGAAGCTGAACAAAAACAACGACAACAAAAGAAAAGAATACTGATTACATACTCCTCAGATGAGGAAGAAGAGGAAAAAAAGAAAGAAATCCCCTTAGAGGAATTTATTGTGGTGGGAAAAAAGAGACCAAGATTCTCCACAAAAAACAGAAAGAAAAAGAAGAGGGCAAAGAAAAACGTAAAACCAAATGAAAGTGAACCAGACAGCTCAACGGTCGAGATAGGAGAGTCTGAAGAAATATTGTCCGATGAAGAGAAACATGAAGAGAAAAAAGAAAAAGAAACAAAAATACTTCCAGAGGAAGAACACCCCCAGCTCTCGGATTCCACCGAAAGCCAAAACATTGAAGAAAAAAATAAAACAGAGAACAAAAAAGAAAAAGAAAAAGAAGAAGAAGAAGAAGAAGACAATGAAAGCAAAAGAAAAGAATCAACATCGTCCTCGTATTACTAAAGGATAGCAAATTTTAAAATATTATTAAAACCTCTACTTAATTAGTTTAATGTGTTTAAATTTAATTTTGATGTCTTGTATTTTAAACTAATCTCTGACTTAAATTCTGATGGAGCCTCCAAAAGAAAATGCCACAACAGAACAAAAAGGTATGGCTAAAGATATACTTAAAATATGTTCAATTAACATAAACGGGTTGAATAATAAATTAGATGCTATCCAAATTATGATAGAAGACAATGAAATTGACATAATGGGAATACAAGAAACTCATGCAATAGACTTACAAAAATTAGAAAAATGGGCAAAATTATTTAACTATAAAGTTTTTATCAATCAACTATATGTTTTGCCCAAAAATAAATTTTCCAAGGAAGGCACTGTCACAATAATTACAAAAAAAATCTTTGAAAACTTTTGTATTAAAGAGGAATTAATATGTCAAAACAGAATTCATCATATAAAAATATATAATGAAAACCAAGAACTGTCTATTCTAAATTGTTACTTTCCTAATAGAGTCAAAGATAGAACCAAACTAATTGAACTGATGATAAGAAAATATAAATCCCCAAATACCAACAATATAATATTGGGTGACTTTAACTTTATAGAATCAAAATTAGACACCAAAAATCAGCATCTTTTCACAATTACCAAAGATAAAAAAACTTTCAAGCTTTTCAAAAATGAAAATGGCATAATTGATATTTTTAGGAAAAAAAATAAGACTCAAAAAATTTACACCTTTAAAAACAAAAAAGGTGCAACAAGAATAGACAGAATATATATTAGTTCCTCATTAATACCATTTATTGAAGATATTAAACATATACCAACAATAAAAACAGACCACATTTTTATGCCAACTATTGAATTAAAATACACAACCAAGACAAGATGGGGAAAAGGTAGTTATAAATTAAATAACTCTATATTAAATTCAATCTATGTTAAAGAGGAATTTCACAACACTTGGCAAATACATAAAGAAGCAAAACTATATGCTAACAATTTAAATGAATGGTGGGAAACCGGAAAAAAAATGATTAAAGAATGCTTTAAGAAAGCATCAATTGAAGTCAATAGTGCTAATAAAAAAATAACTGAAAAGATCAAAAATGATCTATCAACTTTACTAAAAGAAAACAATAGAAAAAACAAGGATATTATTGCCTCTCTTAAAAGAAAACTAGAGAAAATTTATGAAATTAAATATGAAGGTTCTAGAATTAGGACAAGAATCAAAAAACTAGAAAATGAAATACCAGACAAATCCTTTTTTGAGAAAGAAAAAAACTTAGGAAAATTAAATACTTTAAATAAAGTAAGATCCAAAACGGACCAAATTATACTAGAACCAACCAAAATTTTAAATGAAGTGAAAAACTATTATGATGAATTATGGGGTAAATCCACTGAAGAAAATGAAAAAGAAATAAAAACATACTTAGAAGTAGTTGAAAAATCATCTGATGACCAAAATGAAATAACCCTTGGCAATAATTGGATAACTGAAAAAGAGGTAGCAAATGCAATAAATCAATTAAAAAATGATACTGCTCCAGGATCGGATGGCTTAACATCTGAATTTTATAAAACATTCCAAAAATTACTTATACCAGATATAACAGAAGTGTTTAACAACATATTACTTATAGGAGAATTACCTGAAACAATGCGAGAGGCAACTATTAAACTGATTTACAAAAAAGAAGACCATAAAAAAATTAAAAATTGGAGACCCATTTCACTTCTAAACACTGATTATAAAATACTAAGTAAAATAATAGTCAATAGATTAGTTCCAATTATGCAAAACCATATTTTACCCCAACAAAATGCTGGACTTCCAAAACGTAGAATTGAAAATGTACATTATAATATGCAAGCCTTAATGGAAATGGCCGAACAAAAGAAAGATGATCTTATTATCATGACTATTGACTTCGAAAAAGCATTCGATTCAATTTCCCATCATTTTATTTTTGAAACGTTGGAAAAAGTAAAAATAGGCGATATCAATTTGAGTTTTATAAAAATATTTTATAACAATATTTTTTCAAAAATTGAAATAAATGGAGCATTTACTTCAAAAATTAACATAAAAAGAGGCATAAGACAAGGGTGTCCATTAAGCATGTTGTTGTTTATTACATGTACTGATGTACTAACCAGACATGTAATAAAGAACAAGCAAATAAAAGGAATTACTTTTCAAAAAATAAACTTGAAAATAACACAATATGCAGACGACACAACATTTTCATGCCAAAATATACATGAAATCTATGCCATAATGAATGAATTGGAAAAATTTGAAAAAGTATCTGGTTTAAAAATAAACCAAGACAAAACTCAAATTCTAATAACAAATAGAAAAATACAAGAAAAGATTAAATTAGATTTCCCTATGATTCACATAAAAGACTCACTGAAAATATTAGGTATTAAATTTTATCTAGAACCAATCAAAAATACAAAAAACTGGAAAGAAACAATACCCAAAATAATAGGAACATTACAAAAGCATGAAAAAAGAAATTTATCAATCTTTGGCAGAATACAAATTATCAAAACATTAATAGTACCCTTATTTATACATGTAGCAAGAATATTTCAACCAACTGACAAATGTATAAATAAAATTAGCCAAATATTATTTAAATTTATATGGGGAAATCACCCAATAGAACAACTATCTAGAAACAAACTCATATCAGAAATTGAAGAAGGAGGTGTCAAAATGATAGATATAAAAAGTAAAACTGATACTTGTTATGTTGAAAAAATAAAATATTTGGCTAATTTGAACCAAACAAATGAATTATGGCAACAATGGGCTTGCTACAACCTTTTTTATAAAATTAGACATATTAATAATAAGCTATATGATAGAACAAAAGCACATAATTTAATAGGAAACAATAATTGGAATTATACTTTTTCTATATTTATGAAATTAAAAAAATTAAACCTTGACTGGATTAACATAGCACATAAAACTATCTACTTATATTTAAAAGACCAAAGAAGCAAAAAAACCCACATTACAAGCACAAACAACAAAGAAAAAATTCCTTGGAAAACTATTATTTTAAAGAGCAAAAAAATTAAAAAATTCTTTAATAATAATGAGCATGAGTTGAATTATAGAATTGCCACCAATGCTTTTAAGTGGCATGTTCTAAACAAAAAAACAACTAAACAAAGTTGTAAATTTTGTCATCAACCTTCTGAAACAATTGAACATATTTTAATAAACTGCAACCCCATACTAAAAATATGGGAAAGATTTGAAAAATATTTAAGCAAAAACAATATTGCCAAAATTAAACTAAATAAAGACATGATCCTTTATAACTACTTTGACAAAGATCAAAATAACTTGATTGTGATAATAAAACTAATGAATTTAATCAAAAACAAAATCATTGAAAAGAAAAAAGAGTTAGACAAAAAGCAGCAATATATTTGGTCAAATAAAGAATTCCAGAGATATGTACTGGAAGTCATTAATATTAAATACAAAGAAATTGATTTTGAGTAAATGGTAAAATAATTAATTGCTTTAAATGACAATTTTGGATGATTGAAGGAATTTGATCTAAAAACAAAATTGAAGTGAAAAAGAAACGCTACGTTTATAATGATTACATGTGATTTAAAAATATCTTAAGTGTTCATACATTCACATATTAAGACTACAATATAGATATTGTATCTTGTAAGAATATAAAGCCCTTTTTTTT
This sequence comes from Diplosoma virens, assembly GCA_963680785.1. Classification (NCBI taxonomy): domain Eukaryota; kingdom Metazoa; phylum Chordata; class Ascidiacea; order Aplousobranchia; family Didemnidae; genus Diplosoma; species Diplosoma virens. The sequence continues at coordinate 47,517,885 of OY796886.1, read as the reverse complement.
TAAGCGCTAAATAAGAGATGGATTAGTATATATGAACAAAACCACAAAAGGAAGATATGAAACAATATATATGACTAAAGAAAATTGGCAGCCTTTTGTACATTGTATTTGTCAATATGGTCTGACAAAATTAATATTTGAAAGGAGAAAAAGATAGTGTTTCTCCTTGTGGCAGGATCCTTAAAACCTATAATGTGAAACAAATAAACTAAGACCTCGCAAATTATAAACTAGCGTTTGAATAGAAGCTTCAATTATAAACCACAAATAAAAAAAAGTTTCAAATCTTTTAAATAATATTCCAAATTTCTATGCACAAAATTAAATTTTTTTTTATGAGAAAACCAAATGAAATTAAAAGCTCCAAAGAGGATTAAAAACTTTGGAAAGGAGAAAATATTTTAAAATTTTCTCTATACGCATTTTCAAAAACAAACTAAAAAAGAATTCCATTATAGACCCTTGATTAAAGTTATCTTTATTTTTCTTTGTTTAATGCATTGTAAATATTTCTGCTGTCATTTATTCAATGTTCCCTTTAAAACTATTGTGTAATTCAATTCGACATGTTAATTTTGTAATCTCTTGTAAAAGCATTATTACTTTGAATTTTTGTGTGTATGTTTAAAGCCTTACAAGACCGTATAAGTGACATTAATGAATAAACACTTCATATTCCCCTATTTTCAAAAAAATTCGCCATTAAATACATTCAAATTTGCATTTAATAATATCCTTCTTTTCGTTGTTTAATACATTGAATGCTTTCTGCTGCTACGTATACATTGTTTACTTAATAATTTTTGTTGATTTTAATTTTACAATCTTTTGCGTGTGTGCTTAAAACCAATAAAAAAAAAAAAAAAAAAAAAAAAAAAAAAAAAAAATCCATCAAAAAAAAAAAAAAAAAAAAAAAAAAAAAAAAAAAAAAAAAAAAAAAAAAAAAAAATCCATCACCACGTTTCGCCACGAAACGATTTTTTTTAAATAATGGAGAGCGTATCTCAAACGCTACTAGTTAATAAAATAACCAAACACAAAATGGCCATTTGCGGCATTTCGATGTTTCATTCTTCTGTCTGTCTGTAGCTGTTACTTGTTTGTCCGGTCGTATTGTTGCTGCATTTGATCAAGCGGCTCGATTCCGTGCTTGAATAGTTTTTGTTTGTGTTTGGGATAGGCTTAGAGCGAAAGTTAGCGTTTAGGTTATGGCTCGATTAGGGTTAGAACTAGGGTTTAAATGAAGGTTAGGGTTAGCAATTTCAATCAATCCCACGGTTAACCGCGCTGTTTCTTAAACAAAAACGCAATTTCCAGGCACTTTGGGTCTTGATTTGAGCCGTTTGCAAAGCAAGAAAAAAAGCAAGCATGCAAGCAAGCAAGCAAGCAAGCAAGCAAACCGCTGTGTATTGTTGATTGTTTACGACACCAAGCAACCAAATTGACATCAGATGAACAATCAACAAAATTAAGCTTTTCTTGTCAGAATAAGTATCTCGGCCGAACGTTTGTTAAAACATTCTATTTGAATAAGGTAAGTCCATCACCACGTTTCGCCACGAAACGATTTTTTTTAAATAATGGAGAGCGTATCTCAAACGCTACTAGTTAATAAAATAACCAAACACAAAATGGCCATTTGCGGCATTTCGATGTTTCATTCTTCTGTCTGTCTGTAGCTGTTACTTGTTTGTCCGGTCGTATTGTTGCTGCATTTGATCAAGCGGCTCGATTCCGTGCTTGAATAGTTTTTGTTTGTGTTTGGGATAGGCTTAGAGCGAAAGTTAGCGTTTAGGTTATGGTTCGATTAGGGTTAGAACTAGGGTTTAAATGAAGGTTAGGGTTAGCAATTTCAATCAATCCCACGGTTAACCGCGCTGTTTCTTAAACAAAAACGCAATTTCCAGGCACTTTGGGTCTTGATTTGAGCCGTTTGCAAAGCAAGAAAGAAAGCAAGCATGCAAGCAAGCAAGCAAGCAAACCGCTGTGTATTGTTGATTGTTTACGACACCAAGCAACCAAATTGACATCAGATGAACAATCAACAAAATTAAGCTTTTCTTGTCAGAATAAGTATCTCGGCCGAACGTTTGTTAAAACATTCTATTTGAATAAGGTAAGTCCATCACCACGTTTCGCCACGAAACGATTTTTTTTAAATAATGGAGAGCGCGAGAAAACCTATCTCAAACGCTACTAGTTAATAAAATAACCAAACACAAAATGGCCATTTGCGGCATTTCGATGTTTCATTCTTCTGTCTGTCTGTAGCTGTTACTTGTTTGTCCGGTCGTATTGTTGCTGCATTTGATCAAGCGGCTCGATTCCGTGCTTGAATAATTTTTGTTTGTGTTTGGGATAGGCTTAGAGCAAAAGTTAGCGTTTAGGTTATGGTTCGATTAGGGTTAGAACTAGGGTTTAAATGAAGGTTAGGGTTAGCAATTTCAATCAATCCCACGGTTAACCGCGCTGTTTCTTAAACAAAAACGCAATTTCCAGGCACTTTGGGTCTTGATTTGAGCCGTTTGCAAAGCAAGAAAAAAAGCAAGCATGCAAGCAAGCAAGCAAGCAAGCAAGCAAACCGCTGTGTATTGTTGATTGTTTACGACACCAAGCAACCAAATTGACATCAGATGAACAATCAACAAAATTAAGCTTTTCTTGTCAGAATAAGTATCTCGGCCGAACGTTTGTTAAAACATTCTATTTGAATAAGGTAAGTCCATCACCACGTTTCGCCACGAAACGATTTTTTTTAAATAATGGAGAGCGCGAGAAAACCTATCTCAAACGCTACTAGTTAATAAAATAACCAAACACAAAATGGCCATTTGCGGCATTTCGATGTTTCATTCTTCTGTCTGTCTGTAGCTGTTACTTGTTTGTCCGGTCGTATTGTTGCTGCATTTGATCAAGCGGCTCAAGTCCGTGCTTGAATAATTTTTGTTTGTGTTTGGGATAGGCTTAGAGCGAAAGTTAGCGTTTAGGTTATGGCTCGATTAGGGTTAGAACTAGGGTTTAAATGAAGGTTAGGGTTAGCAATTTCAATCAATCCCACGGTTAACCGCGCTGTTTCTTAAACAAAAACGCAATTTCCAGGCACTTTGGGTCTTGATTTGAGCCGTTTGCAAAGCAAGAAAAAAAGCAAGCATGCAAGCAAGCAAGCAAACAAGCAAGCAAACCGCTGTGTATTGTTGATTGTTTACGACACCAAGCAACCAAATTGACATCAGATGAACAATCAACAAAATTAAGCTTTTCTTGTCAGAATAAGTATCTCGGCCGAACGTTTGTTAAAACATTCTATTTGAATAAGGTAAGTCCATCACCACGTTTCGCCACGAAACGATTTTTTTTAAATAATAGAGAACGCAAGAAAACCTATTTCAAACGCTACTAGTTAATAAAATAACCAAACACAAAATGGCCATTTGCGGAATTTCGATGTTTCATTCTTCTGTCTGTCTGTAGCTGTTACTTGTTTGTCCGGTCGTATTGTTGCTGCATTTGATCAAGCGGCTCGATTCCGTGCTTGTATAGTTTTTGTTTGTGTTTGGGATAGGCTTAGAGCGAAAGTTAGCGTTTAGGTTATGGCTCGATTAGGGTTAGAACTAGGGTTTAAATGAAGGTTAGGGTTAGCAATTTCAATCAATCCCACGGTTAACCGCGCTGTTTCTTAAACAAAAACGCAATTTCCAGGCACTTTGGGTCTTGATTTGAGCCGTTTGCAAAGCAAGAAAGAAAGCAAGCAAGCAAGCAAGCAAGCAAGCAAGCAAACCGCTGTGTATTGTTGATTGTTTACGACACCAAGCAACCAAATTGACATCAGATGAACAATCAACAAATTTAAGCCTTTCTTGTCAGAATAAGTATCTCGGCCGAACGTTTGTTAAAACATTCTATTTGAATAAGGTAAGTCCATCACCACGTTTTGCCACGAAACGATTTTTTTAAATAATGGAGAGCGTATCTTAAACGCTACTAGTTAATAAAATAACCAAACACAAAATGGCCATTTGCGGCATTTCGATGTTTCATTCTTCTGTCTGTCTGTAGCTGTTACTTGTTTGTCCGGTCGTATTGTTGCTGCATTTGATCAAGCGGCTCGAGTCCGTGCTTGAATAATTTTTGTTTGTGTTTGGGATAGGCTTAGAGCGAAAGTTAGCGTTTAGGTTATGGCTCGATTAGGGTTAGAACTAGGGTTTAAATGAAGGTTAGGGTTAGCAATTTCAATCAATCCCACGGTTAACCGCGCTGTTTCTTAAACAAAAACGCAATTTCCAGGCACTTTGGGTCTTGATTTGAGCCGTTTGCAAAGCAAGAAAAAAAGCAAGCAAGCAAGCATGCAAGCAAGCAAGCAAACCGCTGTGTATTGTTGATTGTTTACGACACCAAGCAACCAAATTGACATCAGATGAACAATCAACAAAATTAAGCTTTTCTTGTCAGAATAAGTATCTCGGCCGAACGTTTGTTAAAACATTCTATTTGAATAAGGTAAGTCCATCACCACGTTTCGCCACGAAACGATTTTTTTTAAATAATGGAGAGCGCGAGAAAACCTATCTCAAACGCTACTAGTTAATAAAATAACCAAACACAAAATGGCCATTTGCGGCATTTCGATGTTTCATTCTTCTGTCTGTCTGTAGCTGTTACTTGTTTGTCCGGTCGTATTGTTGCTGCATTTGATCAAGCGGCTCGATTCCGTGCTTGAATAGTTTTTGTTTGTGTTTGGGATAGGCTTACAGCAAAAGTTAGCGTTTAGGTTATGGCTCGATTAGGGTTAGAACTAGGGTTTAAATGAAGGTTAGGGTTAGCAATTTCAATCAATCCCACGGTTAACCGCGCTGTTTCTTAAACAAAAACGCAATTTCCAGGCACTTTGGGTCTTGATTTGAGCCGTTTGCAAAGCAAGAAAAAAAGCAAGCATGCAAGCAAGCAAGCAAGCAAGCAAACCGCTGTGTATTGATGATTGTTTACGACACCAAGCAACCAAATTGACATCAGATGAACAATCAACAAAATTAAGCTTTTCTTGTCAGAATAAGTATCTCGGCCGAACGTTTGTTAAAACATTCTATTTGAATAAGGTAAGTCCATCACCACGTTTCGCCACGAAACGATTTTTTTTAAATAATGGAGAGCGTATCTCAAACGCTACTAGTTAATAAAATAACCAAACACAAAATGGCCATTTGCGGCATTTCGATGTTTCATTCTTCTGTCTGTTTGTAGCTGTTACTTGTTTGTCCGGTCGTATTGTTGCTGCATTTGATCAAGCTGCTCGATTCCGTGCTTGAATAGTTTTTGTTTGTGTTTGGGATAGGCTTAGAGCAAAAGTTAGCGTTTAGGTTATGGCTCCATTAGGGTTAGAACTAGGGTTTAAATGAAGGTTAGGGTTAGCAATTTCAATCAATCCCACGGTTAACCGCGCTGTTTCTTAAACAAAAACGCAATTTCCAGGCACTTTGGGTCTTGATTTGAGCCGTTTGCAAAGCAAGAAAGAAAACATGCATGCAAGCAAGCAAGCAAGCAAACCGCTGTGTATTGTTGATTGTTTACGACACCAAGCAACCAAATTGACATCAGATGAACAATCAACAAAATTAAGCTTTTCTTGTCAGAATAAGTATCTCGGCCGAACGTTTGTTAAAACATTCTATTTGAATAAGGTAAGTCCATCACCACGTTTCGCCACGAAACGATTTTTTTTAAATAAGGGAGAACGCAAGAAAACTTATCTCAAACGCTACTAGTTAATAAAATAACCAAACACAAAATGGCCATTTGCGGCATTTCGATGTTTCATTCTTCTGTCTGTCTGTAGCTGTTACTTGTTTGTCCGGTCGTATTGTTGCTGCATTTGATCAAGCGGCTCAAGTCCGTGCTTGAATAATTTTTGTTTGTGTTTGGGATAGGCTTAGAGCGAAAGTTAGCGTTTAGGTTATGGTTCGATTAGGGTTAGAACTAGGGTTTAAATGAAGGTTAGGGTTAGCAATTTCAATCAATCCCACGGTTAACCGCGCTGTTTCTTAAACAAAAACGCAATTTCCAGGCACTTTGGGTCTTGATTTGAGCCGTTTGCAAAGCAAGAAAAAAAGCAAGCAAGCAAGCATGCAAGCAAGCAAGCAAACCGCTGTGTATTGTTGATTGTTTACGACACCAAGCAACCAAATTGACATCAGATGAACAATCAACAAAATTAAGCTTTTCTTGTCAGAATAAGTATCTCGGCCGAACGTTTGTTAAAACATTCTATTTGAATAAGGTAAGTCCATCACCACGTTTCGCCACGAAACGATTTTTTTTAAATAATGGAGAGCGCGAGAAAACCTATCTCAAACGCTACTAGTTAATAAAATAACCAAACACAAAATGGCCATTTGCGGCATTTCGATGTTTCATTCTTCTGTCTGTCTGTAGCTGTTACTTGTTTGTCCGGTCGTATTGTTGCTGCATTTGATCAAGCTGCTCGATTCCGTGCTTGAATAGTTTTTGTTTGTGTTTGGGATAGGCTTAGAGCGAAAGTTAGCGTTTAGGTTATGGCTCGATTAGGGTTAGAACTAGGGTTTAAATGAAGGTTAGGATTAGCAATTTCAATCAATCCCACGGTTAACCGCGCTGTTTCTTAAACAAAAACGCAATTTCCAGGCACTTTGGGTCTTGATTTGAGCCGTTTGCAAAGCAAGAAAAAAAGCAAGCATGCAAGCAAGCAAGCAAGCAAGCAAACCGCTGTGTATTGTTGATTGTTTACGACACCAAGCAACCAAATTGACATCAGATGAACAATCAACAAAATTAAGCTTTTCTTGTCAGAATAAGTATCTCGGCCGAACGTTTGTTAAAACATTCTATTTGAATAAGGTAAGTCCATCACCACGTTTCGCCACGAAACGATTTTTTTTAAATAATGGAGAGCGTATCTCAAACGCTACTAGTTAATAAAATAACCAAACACAAAATGGCCATTTGCGGCATTTCGATGTTTCATTCTTCTGTCTGTCTGTAGCTGTTACTTGTTTGTCCGGTCGTATTGTTGCTGCATTTGATCAAGCGGCTCGATTCCGTGCTTGAATAGTTTTTGTTTGTGTTTGGGATAGGCTTAGAGCGAAAGTTAGCGTTTAGGTTATGGCTCGATTAGGGTTAGAACTAGGGTTTAAATGAAGGTTAGGGTTAGCAATTTCAATCAATCCCACGGTTAACCGCGCTGTTTCTTAAACAAAAACGCAATTTCCAGGCACTTTGGGTCTTGATTTGAGCCGTTTGCAAAGCAAGAAAAAAAGCAAGCATGCAAGCAAGCAAGCAAGCAAGCAAGCAAACCGCTGTGTATTGTTGATTGTTTACGACACCAAGCAACCAAATTGACATCAGATGAACAATCAACAAAATTAAGCTTTTCTTGTCAGAATAAGTATCTCGGCCGAACGTTTGTTAAAACATTCTATTTGAATAAGGTAAGTCCATCACCACGTTTCGCCACGAAACGATTTTTTTTAAATAATGGAGAGCGTATCTCAAACGCTACTAGTTAATAAAATAACCAAACACAAAATGGCCATTTGCGGCATTTCGATGTTTCATTCTTCTGTCTGTCTGTAGCTGTTACTTGTTTGTCCGGTCGTATTGTTGCTGCATTTGATCAAGCGGCTCGATTCCGTGCTTGAATAGTTTTTGTTTGTGTTTGGGATAGGCTTAGAGCGAAAGTTAGCGTTTAGGTTATGGTTCGATTAGGGTTAGAACTAGGGTTTAAATGAAGGTTAGGGTTAGCAATTTCAATCAATCCCACGGTTAACCGCGCTGTTTCTTAAACAAAAACGCAATTTCCAGGCACTTTGGGTCTTGATTTGAGCCGTTTGCAAAGCAAGAAAAAAAGCAAGCATGCAAGCAAGCAAGCAAGCAAGCAAGCAAACCGCTGTGTATTGTTGATTGTTTACGACACCAAGCAACCAAATTGACATCAGATGAACAATCAACAAAATTAAGCTTTTCTTGTCAGAATAAGTATCTCGGCCGAACGTTTGTTAAAACATTCTATTTGAATAAGGTAAGTCCATCACCACGTTTCGCCACGAAACGATTTTTTTTAAATAATGGAGAGCGCGAGAAAACCTATCTCAAACGCTACTAGTTAATAAAATAACCAAACACAAAATGGCCATTTGCGGCATTTCGATGTTTCATTCTTCTGTCTGTCTGTAGCTGTTACTTGTTTGTCCGGTCGTATTGTTGCTGCATTTGATCAAGCGGCTCGAGTCCGTGCTTGAATAGTTTTTGTTTGTGTTTGGGATAGGCTTAGAGCGAAAGTTAGCGTTTAGGTTATGGCTCGATTAGGGTTAGAACTAGGGTTTAAATGAAGGTTAGGGTTAGCAATTTCAATCAATCCCACGGTTAACCGCGCTGTTTCTTAAACAAAAACGCAATTTCCAGGCACTTTGGGTCTTGATTTGAGCCGTTTGCAAAGCAAGAAAAAAAGCAAGCATGCAAGCAAGCAAGCAAGCAAGCAAACCGCTGTGTATTGTTGATTGTTTACGACACCAAGCAACCAAATTGACATCAGATGAACAATCAACAAAATTAAGCTTTTCTTGTCAGAATAAGTATCTCGGCCGAACGTTTGTTAAAACATTCTATTTGAATAAGGTAAGTCCATCACCACGTTTCGCCACGAAACGATTTTTTTTAAATAATAGAGAGCGTATCTCAAACGCTACTAGTTAATAAAATAACCAAACACAAAATGGCCATTTGCGGCATTTCGATGTTTCATTCTTCTGTCTGTCTGTAGCTGTTACTTGTTTGTCCGGTCGTATTGTTGCTGCATTTGATCAAGCGGCTCGATTCCGTGCTTGAATAGTTTTTGTTTGTGTTTGGGATAGGCTTAGAGCGAAAGTTAGCGTTTAGGTTATGGCTCGATTAGGGTTAGAACTAGGGTTTAAATGAAGGTTAGGGTTAGCAATTTCAATCAATCCCACGGTTAACCGCGCTGTTTCTTAAACAAAAACGCAATTTCCAGGCACTTTGGGTCTTGATTTGAGCCGTTTGCAAAGCAAGAAAAAAAGCAAGCATGCAAGCAAGCAAGCAAGCAAGCAAGCAAACCGCTGTGTATTGTTGATTGTTTACGACACCAAGCAACCAAATTGACATCAGATGAACAATCAACAAAATTAAGCTTTTCTTGTCAGAATAAGTATCTCGGCCGAACGTTTGTTAAAACATTCTATTTGAATAAGGTAAGTCCATCACCACGTTTCGCCACGAAACGATTTTTTTTAAATAATGGAGAGCGTATCTCAAACGCTACTAGTTAATAAAATAACCAAACACAAAATGGCCATTTGCGGCATTTCGATGTTTCATTCTTCTGTCTGTCTGTAGCTGTTACTTGTTTGTCCGGTCGTATTGTTGCTGCATTTGATCAAGCGGCTCGATTCCGTGCTTGAATAGTTTTTGTTTGTGTTTGGGATAGGCTTAGAGCAAAAGTTAGCGTTTAGGTTATGGTTCGATTAGGGTTAGAACTAGGGTTTAAATGAAGGTTAGGGTTAGCAATTTCAATCAATCCCACGGTTAACCGCGCTGTTTCTTAAACAAAAACGCAATTTTCAGGCACTTTGGGTCTTGATTTGAGCCGTTTGCAAAGCAAGAAATAAAGCAAGCATGCAAGCAAGCAAGCAAGCAAGCAAACCGCTGTGTATTGTTGATTGTTTACGACACCAAGCAACCAAATTGACATCAGATGAACAATCAACAAAATTAAGCTTTTCTTGTCAGAATAAGTATCTCGGCCGAACGTTTGTTAAAACATTCTATTTGAATAAGGTAAGTCCATCACCACGTTTCGCCACGAAACGATTTTTTTTAAATAATGGAGAGCGCGAGAAAACCTATCTCAAACGCTACTAGTTAATAAAATAACCAAACACAAAATGGCCATTTGCGGCATTTCGATGTTTCATTCTTCTGTCTGTCTGTAGCTGTTACTTGTTTGTCCGGTCGTATTGTTGCTGCATTTGATCAAGCTGCTCGATTCCGTGCTTGAATAGTTTTTGTTTGTGTTTGGGATAGGCTTAGAGCAAAAGTTAGCGTTTAGGTTATGGCTCGATTAGGGTTAGAACTAGGGTTTAAATGAAGGTTAGGGTTAGCAATTTCAATCAATCCCACGGTTAACCGCGCTGTTTCTTAAACAAAAGCGCAATTTCCAAGCACTTTGTGTCTTGATTTGAGCCGTTTGCAAAGCAAGAAAAAAAGCAAGCATGCAAGCAAGCAAGCAAGCAAGCAAGCACCCCGCTGTGTATTGTTGATTGTTTACGACACCAAGCAACCAAATTGACATCAGATGAACAATCAACAAAATTAAGCTTTTCTTGTCAGAATAAGTATCTCGGCCGAACGTTTGTTAAAACATTCTATTTGAATAAGGTAAGTCCATCACCACGTTTCGCCACGAAACGATTTTTTTTAAATAATGGAGAGCGTATCTCAAACGCTACTAGTTAATAAAATAACCAAACACAAAATGGCCATTTGCGGCATTTCGATGTTTCATTCTTCTGTCTGTTTGTAGCTGTTACTTGTTTGTCCGGTCGTATTGTTGCTGCATTTGATCAAGCTGCTCGATTCCGTGCTTGAATAGTTTTTGTTTGTGTTTGGGATAGGCTTAGAGCGAAAGTTAGCGTTTAGGTTATGGCTCGATTAGGGTTAGAACTAGGGTTTAAATGAAGGTTAGGGTTAGCAATTTCAATCAATCCCACGGTTAACCGCGCTGTTTCTTAAACAAAAACGCAATTTCCAGGCACTTTGGGTCTTGATTTGAGCCGTTTGCAAAGCAAGAAAGAAAACATGCATGCAAGCAAGCAAGCAAGCAAACCGCTGTGTATTGTTGATTGTTTACGACACCAAGCAACCAAATTGACATCAGATGAACAATCAACAAAATTAAGCTTTTCTTGTCAGAATAAGTATCTCGGCCGAACGTTTGTTAAAACATTCTATTTGAATAAGGTAATACCTGAAAGTCTTAATTAGCTTAAGTTAGTGTAACTATTTAGTGAGTGTGAAAAATAAGAGTAAGTAGATAAATTAATAGAAAGTGCAAATAGTTTTTTTTTAATTAAGAAAAGTAGAAAGTAACAGGCGCGTGGTTTTGAGAGGGATCGCCATTTTGTTTGCAGCTTGAAGTGGTAAAATTCTAAATTTGTAAAAAATATAAAAGAAATGTTTTTGGTGCAAGATAGAAGCTTGATTCTGCAGACCGAGGGAATTGAAGAGGTTAATTCTGAAATAATAATAAATCTTTTCTATGGAAGTTTAGAAAAATTCAAAACTTCCATAGAAGGGCTCCGGATTACCAACTTTAAAGAAAAAAAATATCTTATTACATTTGCGGAAATACCCAAAAGCATGATGACCAGCGTACGAGACCCAGTACACTGCATTTGTCAGGATGGTTTAACAAGAAAAAACGGAATAATATTAAGATCGTTCATTCCAGAAAGCCCGGCAGAAATGATCACGTTGTTCCCCGTCCCTTTTGAGATGAGGGAACAACACCTAAAAACTCTTGAGCAAAAAGGATGGGGAGAGATAAAAAAAATAAAATTTGGCACACTTCGTAACTTCCCAAGTATTAAAAATGGCTATGTGAATGTGTTTGTCCAAAACCCCAATTACAATATGATTGGTGGGCAAGTAAACATATTGGGGCATTGGGTCTCTGTTACAACACCCTATAACCGACACCTACCCATGTGCCGGTTTTGCAAAACCAGAGGACACGAAATCAGTGAATGCGAACGACTCAGGAGAAAGATGGAAGCTGAACAAAAACAACGACAAGAAAAGAAAAGAATACCGATTACATACTCCTCAGATGAGGAAGAAGAGGAAAAAAAGAAAGAAATTCCCTTAGAGGAATTTATTGTGGTGGGAAAAAAGAGACCAAGATTCTCCACAAAAAACAGAAAGAAAAAGAAGAGGGCAAAGAAAAACGTAAAACCAAATGAAAGTGAACCAGACAGCTCAACGGTCGAGATAGGAGAGTCTGAAGAAATATTGTCCGATGAAGAGAAACATGAAGAGAAAAAAGAAAAAGAAACAAAAATACTTCCAGAGGAAGAACACCCCCAGCTCTCGGATTCCACCGAAAGCCAAAACATTGAAGAAAAAAATAAAACAGAGAACAAACAAGAAAAAGAAAAAGAAGAAGAAGAAGAAGAAGACGATGAAAGCAAAAGAAAAGAATCAACATCGTCCTCGTATTACTAAATGATTGCAAATTTTAAAATATTATTAAAACCTCTACTTAATTAGTTTAATGTGTTTAAATTTAATTTTGATGTCTTGTATTTTAAACTAATCTCTGACTTAAATTCTGATGGAGCCTCCAAAAGAAAATGCCACAACAGAACAAAAAGGTATGGCTAAAGATATACTTAAAATATGTTCAATTAACATAAACGGGTTGAATAATAAATTAGATGCTATCCAAATTATGATAGAAGACAATGAAATTGACATAATGGGAATACAAGAAACTCATGCAATAGACTTACAAAAATTAGAAAAATGGGCAAAATTATTTAACTATAAAGTTTTTATCAATCAACTATATGTTTTGCCCAAAAATAAATTTTCCAAGGAAGGCACTGTCACAATAATTACAAAAAAAATCTTTGAAAACTTTTGTATTAAAGAGGAATTAATATGTCAAAACAGAATTCATCATATAAAAATATATAATGAAAACCAAGAACTGTCTATTCTAAATTGTTACTTTCCTAATAGAGTCAAAGATAGAACCAAACTAATTGAACTGATGATAAGAAAATATAAATCCCCAAATACCAACAATATAATATTGGGTGACTTTAACTTTATAGAATCAAAATTAGACACTAAAAATCAGCATCTTTTCACAATTACCAAAGATAAAAAAACTTTCAAGCTTTTCAAAAATGAAAATGGCATAATTGATATTTTTAGGAAAAAAAATAAGACTCAAAAAATTTACACCTTTAAAAACAAAAAAGGTGCAACAAGAATAGACAGAATATATATTAGTCCCTCATTAATACCATTTATTGAAGATATTAAACATATACCAACAATAAAAACAGACCACATTTTTATGCCAACTATTGAATTAAAATACACAACCAAGACAAGATGGGGAAAAGGTAGTTATAAATTAAATAACTCTATATTAAATTCAATCTATGTTAAAGAGGAATTTCACAACACTTGGCAAATACATAAAGAAGCAAAACTATATGCTAACAATTTAAATGAATGGTGGGAAACCGGAAAAAAAATGATTAAAGAATGCTTTAAGAAAGCATCAATTGAAGTCAATAGTGCTAATAAAAAAATAACTGAAAAGATCAAAAATAATTTATCAACTTTACTAAAAGAAAACAATAGAAAAAACAAGGATATAATTGCCTCACTTAAAAGAAAACTAGAGAAAATTTATGAAATTAAATATGAAGGCTCTAGAATTAGGACAAGAATCAAAAAACTAGAAAATGAAATACCAGACAAATCCTTTTTTGAGAAAGAAAAAAACTTAGGAAAACTAAATACTTTAAATAAAGTAAGATCCAAAACGGACCAAATTATACTAGAACCAACCAAAATTTTAAATGAAGTGAAAAACTATTATGAAGAATTATGGGGTAAATCCACTGAAGAAAATGAAAAAGAAATAAAAACATACTTAGAAGTAGTTGAAAAATCCTCTGATGACCAAAATGAAATAACCCTTGGCAATAATTGGATAACTGAAAAAGAGGTAGCAAATGCAATAAATCAATTAAAAAATGATACTGCTCCAGGATCGGATGGCTTAACATCTGAATTTTATAAAACATTCCAAAAATTACTTATACCAGATCTAACAGAAGTGTTTAACAACATATTACTTATAGGAGAATTACCTGAAACAATGCGAGAGGCAACTATTAAACTGATTTACAAAAAAGATGACCATAAAAAAATTAAAAATTGGAGACCCATTTCACTTCTAAACACTGATTATAAAATACTAAGTAAAATAATAGTCAATAGATTAGTTCCAATTATGCAAAACCATATTTTACCCCAACAAAATGCTGGACTTCCAAAACGTAGAATTGAAAATGTACATTATAATATGCAAGCCTTAATGGAAATGGCCGAACAAAAGAAGGATGATCTTATTATCATGACTATTGACTTCGAAAAAGCATTCGATTCAATTTCCCATCATTTTATTTTTGAAACGTTGGAAAAATTAAAAATAGGCAATATCAATTTGAGTTTTATAAAAATATTTTATAACAATATTTTTTCAAAAATTGAAATAAATGGAGCATTTACTTCAAAAATTAACATAAAAAGAGGCATAAGACAAGGGTGTCCATTAAGCATGTTGTTGTTTATTACATGTACTGATGTACTAACCAGACATGTAATAAAGAACAAGCAAATAAAAGGAATTACTTTTCAAAAAATAAACTTGAAAATAACACAATATGCAGACGACACAACATTTTCATGCCAAAATATACATGAAATCTATGCCATAATGAATGAACTGGAAAAATTTGAAAAAGTATCTGGTTTAAAAATAAACCAAGACAAAACCCAAATTCTAATAACAAATAGAAAAATACAAGAAAAGATTAGATTAGATTTTCCTATGATTCACATAAAAGACTCACTGAAAATATTAGGTATTAAATTTTATCTAGAACCAATCAAAAATACAAAAAACTGGAAAGAAACAATACCCAAAATAATAGGAACATTACAAAAGCATGAAAAAAGAAATTTATCAATCTTTGGCAGAATACAAATCATCAAAACATTAATAGTACCCTTATTTATACATGTAGCAAGAATATTTCAACCAACTGACAAATGTATAAATAAAATTAGCCAAATATTATTTAAATTTATATGGGGAAATCACCCAATAGAACAACTATCTAGAAACAAACTCATATCAGAAATTGAAGAAGGAGGTGTCAAAATGATAGATATAAAAAGTAAAACTGATACTTGTTATGTTGAAAAAATAAAATATTTGGCTAATTTGAACCAAACAAATGAATTATGGCAACAATGGGCTTGCTACAACCTTTTTTATAAAATTAGACATATTAATAATAAGCTATATGATAGAACAAAAGCACATAATTTAATAGGAAACAATAATTGGAACTATACTTTTTCTATATTTATGAAATTAAAAAAATTAAACCTTGACTGGATTAACATAGCACATAAAACTATCTACTTATATTTAAAAGATCAAAGAAGCAAAAAAACCCACATTACAAGCACAAACAATAAAGAAAAAATTCCTTGGAAAACTATTATTTTAAAGAGCAAAAAAATTAAAAAATTCTTTAATAATAATGAGCATGAGTTGAATTATAGAATTGCCACCAATGCTTTTAAGTGGCATGTCCTAAACAAAAAAACAACTAAACAAAGTTGTAAATTTTGTCATCAACCTTCTGAAACAATTGAACATATTTTAATAAACTGCAACCCCATACTAAAAATATGGGAAAGATTTGAAAAATTTTTAAGCAAAAACAATATTGCCAAAATTAAACTAAATAAAGACATGATCCTTTATAACTACTTTGACAAAGATCAAAATAACTTGATTGTGATAATAAAACTAATGAATTTAATCAAAAACAAAATCATTGAAAAAAAAAAAGAGTTAGACAAAAAACAGCAATATATTTGGTCAAATAAACAATTCCAGAGATATGTACTGGAAGTCATTAATATTAAATACAAAGAAATTGATTTTGAGTAAATGGTAAAATAATTAATTGCTTTAAATGGCAATTTTGGATGATTGAAGGCATTTGATCTAAAAACAAAATTGAAGTGAAAAAGCAACGCTACGTTTACAATGATTACATGTGATTTAAAAATATCTTGAGTGTTCATACATTCACATATTAAGACTAAAATATAGATATTCTAAGAAAAATAAAGCCCTTTTTTTTAAGCATTAAATAAGAGATGAATGGATTAGTATATATGAATAAAACCACAAAAGGAAGATATGAAACAATATATATGACTACAGAAAATTGGCAGCCTTTTGTACATTTTATTTGTCAATATGGTCTGACAAAATTAATATCTGAAAGGAGAAAAAGATAGTGTTTCTCCTTGTGGCAGGATCCTTAAAAACTATAATGTGAAACAAATAAACTGAGACCTCGCAAATTATAAACTAGCGTTTGAATAAAAGCTTCAATTATAAACCACAAATAAAAAAAGTTTCAAATCTTTTAAATAATATTCCAAATTTCTATGCACAAAAATAAATTTTTTTTATGGAAAAACCAAATGAAATTAAAAGCTCCAAAGAAGATTAAAAACTTTGGAAAGGAGAAAATATTTTTAAATTTTCTCTATACGCATTTTCAAACACAAACTAAAAAAGAATTCCATTATAGACCTTTGATTAAAGTTATCTTTATTTTCTTTGTTTAATGCATTGTAAATATTTTTGCTGTCATTCATTCAATGTTCCCCTTAAAATTATTGTGTAATTCAATTCTACTTGTAAATTTTCTAATCCCTTGTGAAAGCATTATTACTTTGAATTTTTGTGTGTATGTTTAAAGCCTTACAAGGCTGTATAAGTGACATTAATGAATAAACACTTCACATTCCCCTATTTTCAAAAAAATTCGCAATTAAATACTTTCAAATTTGCATGTAATAATATCCTTCTTTTCGTTGTTTAATACATTGCATGCTTTCTGCTGTTACGTATACATTACTTACTTAATAATTTTTGTTGATTTCAATTTTACAATCTTTTGCGTGTGTGCTTAAAACCAATAAAAAAAAAAAAAAAATCCATCACCACGTTTCGCCACGAAACGATTTTTTTTAAATAAGGGAGAACGCAAGAAAACTTATCTCAAACGCTACTAGTTAATAAAATAACCAAACACAAAATGGCCATTTGCGGCATTTCGATGTTTCATTCTTCTGTCTGTCTGTAGCTGTTACTTGTTTGTCCGGTCGTATTGTTGCTGCATTTGATCAAGCGGCTCAAGTCCGTGCTTGAATAATTTTTGTTTGTGTTTGGGATAGGCTTAGAGCGAAAGTTAGCGTTTAGGTTATGGTTCGATTAGGGTTAGAACTAGGGTTTAAATGAAGGTTAGGGTTAGCAATTTCAATCAATCCCACGGTTAACCGCGCTGTTTCTTAAACAAAAACGCAATTTCCAGGCACTTTGGGTCTTGATTTGAGCCGTTTGCAAAGCAAGAAAGAAAGCAAGCAAGCAAGCAAGCAAGCAAGCAAGCAAACCGCTGTGTATTGTTGATTGTTTACGACACCAAGCAACCAAATTGACATCAGATGAACAATCAACAAAATTAAGCTTTTCTTGTCAGAATAAGTATCTCGGCCGAACGTTTGTTAAAACATTCTATTTGAATAAGGTAAGTCCATCACCACGTTTCGCCACGAAACGATTTTTTTTAAATAATGGAGAGCGCGAGAAAACCTATCTCAAACGCTACTAGTTAATAAAATAACCAAACACAAAATGGCCATTTGCGGCATTTCGATGTTTCATTCTTCTGTCTGTCTGTAGCTGTTACTTGTTTGTCCGGTCGTATTGTTGCTGCATTTGATCAAGCTGCTCGATTCCGTGCTTGAATAGTTTTTGTTTGTGTTTGGGATAGGCTTAGAGCGAAAGTTAGCGTTTAGGTTATGGCTCGATTAGGGTTAGAACTAGGGTTTAAATGAAGGTTAGGGTTAGCAATTTCAATCAATCCCACGGTTAACCGCGCTGTTTCTTAAACAAAAACGCAATTTCCAGGCACTTTGGGTCTTGATTTGAGCCGTTTGCAAAGCAAGAAAAAAAGCAAGCATGCAAGCAAGCAAGCAAGCAAGCAAGCAAACCGCTGTGTATTGTTGATTGTTTACGACACCAAGCAACCAAATTGACATCAGATGAACAATCAACAAAATTAAGCTTTTCTTGTCAGAATAAGTATCTCGGCCGAACGTTTGTTAAAACATTCTATTTGAATAAGGTAAGTCCATCACCACGTTTCGCCACGAAACGATTTTTTTTAAATAATGGAGAGCGTATCTCAAACGCTACTAGTTAATAAAATAACCAAACACAAAATGGCCATTTGCGGCATTTCGATGTTTCATTCTTCTGTCTGTCTGTAGCTGTTACTTGTTTGTCCGGTCGTATTGTTGCTGCATTTGATCAAGCGGCTCGATTCCGTGCTTGAATAGTTTTTGTTTGTGTTTGGGATAGGCTTAGAGCGAAAGTTAGCGTTTAGGTTATGGCTCGATTAGGGTTAGAACTAGGGTTTAAATGAAGGTTAGGGTTAGCAATTTCAATCAATCCCACGGTTAACCGCGCTGTTTCTTAAACAAAAACGCAATTTCCAGGCACTTTGGGTCTTGATTTGAGCCGTTTGCAAAGCAAGAAAGAAAGCAAGCATGCAAGCAAGCAAGCAAGCAAGCAAACCGCTGTGTATTGTTGATTGTTTACGACACCAAGCAACCAAATTGACATCAGATGAACAATCAACAAAATTAAGCTTTTCTTGTCAGAATAAGTATCTCGGCCGAACGTTTGTTAAAACATTCTATTTGAATAAGGTAAGTCCATCACCACGTTTCGCCACGAAACGATTTTTTTTAAATAATGGAGAGCGCGAGAAAACCTATCTCAAACGCTACTAGTTAATAAAATAACCAAACACAAAATGGCCATTTGCGGCATTTCGATGTTTCATTCTTCTGTCTGTCTGTAGCTGTTACTTGTTTGTCCGGTCGTATTGTTGCTGCATTTGATCAAGCGGCTCGATTCCGTGCTTGAATAGTTTTTGTTTGTGTTTGGGATAGGCTTAGAGCGAAAGTTAGCGTTTAGGTTATGGCTCGATTAGGGTTAGAACTAGGGTTTAAATGAAGGTTAGGGTTAGCAATTTCAATCAATCCCACGGTTAACCGCGCTGTTTCTTAAACAAAAACGCAATTTCCAGGCACTTTGGGTCTTGATTTGAGCCGTTTGCAAAGCAAGAAAAAAAGCAAGCATGCAAGCAAGCAAGCAAGCAAGCAAACCGCTGTGTATTGTTGATTGTTTACGACACCAAGCAACCAAATTGACATCAGATGAACAATCAACAAAATTAAGCTTTTCTTGTCAGAATAAGTATCTCGGCCGAACGTTTGTTAAAACATTCTATTTGAATAAGGTAAGTCCATCACCACGTTTCGCCACGAAACGATTTTTTTTAAATAATGGAGAGCGTATCTCAAACGCTACTAGTTAATAAAATAACCAAACACAAAATGGCCATTTGCGGCATTTCGATGTTTCATTCTTCTGTCTGTCTGTAGCTGTTACTTGTTTGTCCGGTCGTATTGTTGCTGCATTTGATCAAGCTGCTCGATTCCGTGCTTGAATAGTTTTTGTTTGTGTTTGGGATAGGCTTAGAGCGAAAGTTAGCGTTTAGGTTATGGCTCGATTAGGGTTAGAACTAGGGTTTAAATGAAGGTTAGGGTTAGCAATTTCAATCAATCCCACGGTTAACCGCGCTGTTTCTTAAACAAAAACGCAATTTCCAGGCACTTTGGGTCTTGATTTGAGCCGTTTGCAAAGCAAGAAAAAAAGCAAGCATGCAAGCAAGCAAGCAAGCAAGCAAGCAAACCGCTGTGTATTGTTGATTGTTTACGACACCAAGCAACCAAATTGACATCAGATGAACAATCAACAAAATTAAGCTTTTCTTGTCAGAATAAGTATCTCGGCCGAACGTTTGTTAAAACATTCTATTTGAATAAGGTAAGTCCATCACCACGTTTCGCCACGAAACGATTTTTTTTAAATAATGGAGAGCGTATCTCAAACGCTACTAGTTAATAAAATAACCAAACACAAAATGGCCATTTGCGGCATTTCGATGTTTCATTCTTCTGTCTGTCTGTAGCTGTTACTTGTTTGTCCGGTCGTATTGTTGCTGCATTTGATCAAGCGGCTCGATTCCGTGCTTGAATAGTTTTTGTTTGTGTTTGGGATAGGCTTAGAGCGAAAGTTAGCGTTTAGGTTATGGCTCGATTAGGGTTAGAACTAGGGTTTAAATGAAGGTTAGGGTTAGCAATTTCAATCAATCCCACGGTTAACCGCGCTGTTTCTTAAACAAAAACGCAATTTCCAGGCACTTTGGGTCTTGATTTGAGCCGTTTGCAAAGCAAGAAAGAAAGCAAGCATGCAAGCAAGCAAGCAAGCAAGCAAACCGCTGTGTATTGTTGATTGTTTACGACACCAAGCAACCAAATTGACATCAGATGAACAATCAACAAAATTAAGCTTTTCTTGTCAGAATAAGTATCTCGGCCGAACGTTTGTTAAAACATTCTATTTGAATAAGGTAAGTCCATCACCACGTTTCGCCACGAAACGATTTTTTTTAAATAATGGAGAGCGCGAGAAAACCTATCTCAAACGCTACTAGTTAATAAAATAACCAAACACAAAATGGCCATTTGCGGCATTTCGATGTTTCATTCTTCTGTCTGTCTGTAGCTGTTACTTGTTTGTCCGGTCGTATTGTTGCTGCATTTGATCAAGCGGCTCGATTCCGTGCTTGAATAGTTTTTGTTTGTGTTTGGGATAGGCTTAGAGCGAAAGTTAGCGTTTAGGTTATGGCTCGATTAGGGTTAGAACTAGGGTTTAAATGAAGGTTAGGGTTAGCAATTTCAATCAATCCCACGGTTAACCGCGCTGTTTCTTAAACAAAAACGCAATTTCCAGGCACTTTGGGTCTTGATTTGAGCCGTTTGCAAAGCAAGAAAAAAAGCAAGCATGCAAGCAAGCAAGCAAGCAAGCAAACCGCTGTGTATTGTTGATTGTTTACGACACCAAGCAACCAAATTGACATCAGATGAACAATCAACAAAATTAAGCTTTTCTTGTCAGAATAAGTATCTCGGCCGAACGTTTGTTAAAACATTCTATTTGAATAAGGTAAGTCCATCACCACGTTTCGCCACGAAACGATTTTTTTTAAATAATGGAGAGCGTATCTCAAACGCTACTAGTTAATAAAATAACCAAACACAAAATGGCCATTTGCGGCATTTCGATGTTTCATTCTTCTGTCTGTCTGTAGCTGTTACTTGTTTGTCCGGTCGTATTGTTGCTGCATTTGATCAAGCTGCTCGATTCCGTGCTTGAATAATTTTTGTTTGTGTTTGGGATAGGCTTAGAGCGAAAGTTAGCGTTTAGGTTATGGCTCGATTAGGGTTAGAACTAGGGTTTAAATGAAGGTTAGGGTTAGCAATTTCAATCAATCCCACGGTTAACCGCGCTGTTTCTTAAACAAAAACGCAATTTCCAGGCACTTTGGGTCTTGATTTGAGCCGTTTGCAAAGCAAGAAAGAAAACATGCATGCAAGCAAGCAAGCAAGCAAACCGCTGTGTATTGTTGATTGTTTACGACACCAAGCAACCAAATTGACATCAGATGAACAATCAACAAAATTAAGCTTTTCTTGTCAGAATAAGTATCTCGGCCGAACGTTTGTTAAAACATTCTATTTGAATAAGGTAAGTCCATCACCACGTTTCGCCACGAAACGATTTTTTTTAAATAATGGAGAGCGCGAGAAAACCTATCTCAAACGCTACTAGTTAATAAAATAACCAAACACAAAATGGCCATTTGCGGCATTTCGATGTTTCATTCTTCTGTCTGTCTGTAGCTGTTACTTGTTTGTCCGGTCGTATTGTTGCTGCATTTGATCAAGCGGCTCGATTCCGTGCTTGAATAGTTTTTGTTTGTGTTTGGGATAGGCTTAGAGCAAAAGTTAGCGTTTAGGTTATGGCTCGATTAGGGTTAGAACTAGGGTTTAAATGAAGGTTAGGGTTAGCAATTTCAATCAATCCCACGGTTAACCGCGCTGTTTCTTAAACAAAAACGCAATTTTCAAGCTTTTTGGGTCTTGATTTGAGCCGTTTGCAAAGCAAGAAAAAAAGCAAGCATGCAAGCAAGCAAGCAAGCAAGCAAGCAAGCAAACCGCTGTGTATTGTTGATTGTTTACGACACCAAGCAACCAAATTGACATCAGATGAACAATCAACAAAATTAAGCTTTTCTTGTCAGAATAAGTATCTCGGCCGAACGTTTGTTAAAACATTCTATTTGAATAAGGTAAGTCCATCACCACGTTTCGCCACGAAACGATTTTTTTTAAATAAGGGAGAGCGTATCTCAAACGCTACTAGTTAATAAAATAACCAAACACAAAATGGCCATTTGCGGCATTTCGATGTTTCATTCTTCTGTCTGTCTGTAGCTGTTACTTGTTTGTCCGGTCGTATTGTTGCTGCATTTGATCAAGCGGCTCGATTCCGTGCTTGAATAGTTTTTGTTTGTGTTTGGGATAGGCTTAGAGCGAAAGTTAGCGTTTAGGTTATGGCTCGATTAGGGTTAGAACTAGGGTTTAAATGAAGGTTAGGGTTAGCAATTTCAATCAATCCCACGGTTAACCGCGCTGTTTCTTAAACAAAAACGCAATTTCCAGGCACTTTGGGTCTTGATTTGAGCCGTTTGCAAAGCAAGAAATAAAGCAAGCATGCAAGCAAGCAAGCAAGCAAGCAAACCGCTGTGTATTGTTGATTGTTTACGACACCAAGCAACCAAATTGACATCAGATGAACAATCAACAAAATTAAGCTTTTCTTGTCAGAATAAGTATCTCGGCCGAACGTTTGTTAAAACATTCTATTTGAATAAGGTAAGTCCATCACCACGTTTCGCCACGAAACGATTTTTTTTAAATAATGGAGAACGCAAGAAAACTTATCTCAAACGCTACTAGTTAATAAAATAACCAAACACAAAATGGCCATTTGCGGCATTTCGATGTTTCATTCTTCTGTCTGTCTGTAGCTGTTACTTGTTTGTCCGGTCGTATTGTTGCTGCATTTGATCAAGCGGCTCGATTCCGTGCTTGAATAGTTTTTGTTTGTGTTTGGGATAGGCTTAGAGCAAAAGTTAGCGTTTAGGTTATGGCTCGATTAGGGTTAGAACTAGGGTTTAAATGAAGGTTAGGGTTAGCAATTTCAATCAATCCCACGGTTAACCGCGCTGTTTCTTAAACAAAAACGCAATTTTCAAGCTTTTTGGGTCTTGATTTGAGCCGTTTGCAAAGCAAGAAAAAAAGCAAGCATGCAAGCAAGCAAGCAAGCAAGCAAGCAAACCGCTGTGTATTGTTGATTGTTTACGACACCAAGCAACCAAATTGACATCAGATGAACAATCAACAAAATTAAGCTTTTCTTGTCAGAATAAGTATCTCGGCCGAACGTTTGTTAAAACATTCTATTTGAATAAGGTAAGTCCATCACCACGTTTCGCCACGAAACGATTTTTTTTAAATAAGGGAGAGCGTATCTCAAACGCTACTAGTTAATAAAATAACCAAACACAAAATGGCCATTTGCGGCATTTCGATGTTTCATTCTTCTGTCTGTCTGTAGCTGTTACTTGTTTGTCCGGTCGTATTGTTGCTGCATTTGATCAAGCGGCTCGATTCCGTGCTTGAATAGTTTTTGTTTGTGTTTGGGATAGGCTTAGAGCGAAAGTTAGCGTTTAGGTTATGGCTCGATTAGGGTTAGAACTAGGGTTTAAATGAAGGTTAGGGTTAGCAATTTCAATCAATCCCACGGTTAACCGCGCTGTTTCTTAAACAAAAACGCAATTTCCAGGCACTTTGGGTCTTGATTTGAGCCGTTTGCAAAGCAAGAAATAAAGCAAGCATGCAAGCAAGCAAGCAAGCAAGCAAACCGCTGTGTATTGTTGATTGTTTACGACACCAAGCAACCAAATTGACATCAGATGAACAATCAACAAAATTAAGCTTTTCTTGTCAGAATAAGTATCTCGGCCGAACGTTTGTTAAAACATTCTATTTGAATAAGGTAAGTCCATCACCACGTTTCGCCACGAAACGATTTTTTTTAAATAATGGAGAGCGTATCTCAAACGCTACTAGTTAATAAAATAACCAAACACAAAATGGCCATTTGCGGCATTTCGATGTTTCATTCTTCTGTCTGTCTGTAGCTGTTACTTGTTTGTCCGGTCGTATTGTTGCTGCATTTGATCAAGCTGCTCGATTCCGTGCTTGAATAATTTTTGTTTGTGTTTGGGATAGGCTTAGAGCGAAAGTTAGCGTTTAGGTTATGGCTCGATTAGGGTTAGAACTAGGGTTTAAATGAAGGTTAGGGTTAGCAATTTCAATCAATCCCACGGTTAACCGCGCTGTTTCTTAAACAAAAACGCAATTTCCAGGCACTTTGGGTCTTGATTTGAGCCGTTTGCAAAGCAAGAAAGAAAACATGCATGCAAGCAAGCAAGCAAGCAAACCGCTGTGTATTGTTGATTGTTTACGACACCAAGCAACCAAATTGACATCAGATGAACAATCAACAAAATTAAGCTTTTCTTGTCAGAATAAGTATCTCGGCCGAACGTTTGTTAAAACATTCTATTTGAATAAGGTAAGTCCATCACCACGTTTCGCCACGAAACGATTTTTTTTAAATAATGGAGAGCGCGAGAAAACCTATCTCAAACGCTACTAGTTAATAAAATAACCAAACACAAAATGGCCATTTGCGGCACTTCGATGTTTCATTCTTCTGTCTGTCTGTAGCTGTTACTTGTTTGTCCGGTCGTATTGTTGCTGCATTTGATCAAGCTGCTCGATTCCGTGCTTGAATAGTTTTTGTTTGTGTTTGGGATAGGCTTAGAGCAAAAGTTAGCGTTTAGGTTATGGCTCGATTAGGGTTAGAACTAGGGTTTAAATGAAGGTTAGGGTTAGCAATTTCAATCAATCCCACGGTTAACCGCGCTGTTTCTTAAACAAAAACGCAATTTTCAAGCACTTTGGGTCTTGATTTGAGCCGTTTGCAAAGCAAGAAAAAAAGCAAGCATGCAAGCAAGCAAGCAAGCAAGCAAGCAAACCGCTGTGTATTGTTGATTGTTTACGACACCAAGCAACCAAATTGACATCAGATGAACAATCAACAAAATTAAGCTTTTCTTGTCAGAATAAGTATCTCGGCCGAACGTTTGTTAAAACATTCTATTTGAATAAGGTAAGTCCATCACCACGTTTCGCCACGAAACGATTTTTTTTAAATAAGGGAGAGCGTATCTCAAACGCTACTAGTTAATAAAATAACCAAACACAAAATGGCCATTTGCGGCATTTCGATGTTTCATTCTTCTGTCTGTCTGTAGCTGTTACTTGTTTGTCCGGTCGTATTGTTGCTGCATTTGATCAAGCGGCTCGATTCCGTGCTTGAATAATTTTTGTTTGTGTTTGGGATAGGCTTAGAGCGAAAGTTAGCGTTTAGGTTATGGCTCGATTAGGGTTAGAACTAGGGTTTAAATGAAGGTTAGGGTTAGCAATTTCAATCAATCCCACGGTTAACCGCGCTGTTTCTTAAACAAAAACGCAATTTCCAGGCACTTTGGGTCTTGATTTGAGCCGTTTGCAAAGCAAGAAATAAAGCAAGCATGCAAGCAAGCAAGCAAGCAAGCAAACCGCTGTGTATTGTTGATTGTTTACGACACCAAGCAACCAAATTGACATCAGATGAACAATCAACAAAATTAAGCTTTTCTTGTCAGAATAAGTATCTCGGCCGAACGTTTGTTAAAACATTCTATTTGAATAAGGTAAGTCCATCACCACGTTTTGCCACGAAACGATTTTTTTTAAATAATGGAGAACGCAAGAAAACTTATCTCAAACGCTACTAGTTAATAAAATAACCAAACACAAAATGGCCATTTGCGGCATTTCGATGTTTCATTCTTCTGTCTGTCTGTAGCTGTTACTTGTTTGTCCGGTCGTATTGTTGCTGCATTTGATCAAGCTGCTCGATTCCGTGCTTGAATAGTTTTTGTTTGTGTTTGGGATAGGCTTACAGCAAAAGTTAGCGTTTAGGTTATGGCTCGATTAGGGTTAGAACTAGGGTTTAAATGAAGGTTAGGGTTAGCAATTTCAATCAATCCCACGGTTAACCGCGCTGTTTCTTAAACAAAAACGCAATTTCCAGGCACTTTGGGTCTTGATTTGAGCCGTTTGCAAAGCAAGAAATAAAGCAAGCATGCAAGCAAGCAAGCAAGCAAACCGCTTTGTATTGTTGATTGTTTACGACACCAAGCAACCAAATTGACATCAGATGAACAATCAACAAAATTAAGCTTTTCTTGTCAGAATAAGTATCTCGGCCGAACGTTTGTTAAAACATTCTATTTGAATAAGGTAAGTCCATCACCACGTTTCGCCACGAAACGATTTTTTTTAAATAATGGAGAGCGCGAGAAAACCTATCTCAAACGCTACTAGTTAATAAAATAACCAAACACAAAATGGCCATTTGCGGCATTTCGATGTTTCATTCTTCTGTCTGTCTGTAGCTGTTACTTGTTTGTCCGGTCGTATTGTTGCTGCATTTGATCAAGCGGCTCGATTCCGTGCTTGAATAGTTTTTGTTTGTGTTTGGGATAGGCTTAGAGCGAAAGTTAGCGTTTAGGTTATGGCTCGATTAGGGTTAGAACTAGGGTTTAAATGAAGGTTAGGGTTAGCAATTTCAATCAATCCCACGGTTAACCGCGCTGTTTCTTAAACAAAAACGCAATTTCCAGGCACTTTGGGTCTTGATTTGAGCCGTTTGCAAAGCAAGAAATAAAGCAAGCAAGCAAGCAAGCAAGCAAGCAAGCAAACCGCTGTGTATTGTTGATTGTTTACGACACCAAGCAACCAAATTGACATCAGATGAACAATCAACAAAATTAAGCTTTTCTTGTCAGAATAAGTATCTCGGCCGAACGTTTGTTAAAACATTCTATTTGAATAAGGTAAGTCCATCACCACGTTTCGCCACGAAACGATTTTTTTTAAATAATGGAGAGCGCGAGAAAACCTATCTCAAACGCTACTAGTTAATAAAATAACCAAACACAAAATGGCCATTTGCGGCATTTCGATGTTTCATTCTTCTGTCTGTCTGTAGCTGTTACTTGTTTGTCCGGTCGTATTGTTGCTGCATTTGATCAAGCTGCTCGATTCCGTGCTTGAATAGTTTTTGTTTGTGTTTGGGATAGGCTTAGAGCGAAAGTTAGCGTTTAGGTTATGGCTCGATTAGGGTTAGAATTAGGGTTTAAATGAAGGTTAGGGTTAGCAATTTCAATCAATCCCACGGTTAACCGCGCTGTTTCTTAAACAAAAACGCAATTTCCAGGCACTTTGGGTCTTGATTTGAGCCGTTTGCAAAGCAAGAAAAAAAGCAAGCATGCAAGCAAGCAAGCAAACCGCTGTGTATTGTTGATTGTTTACGACACCAAGCAACCAAATTGACATCAGATGAACAATCAACAAAATTAAGCTTTTCTTGTCAGAATAAGTATCTCGGCCGAACGTTTGTTAAAACATTCTATTTGAATAAGGTAAGTCCATCACCACGTTTCGCCACGAAACGATTTTTTTTAAATAATGGAGAGCGTATCTCAAACGCTACTAGTTAATAAAATAACCAAACACAAAATGGCCATTTGCGGCATTTCGATGTTTCATTCTTCTGTCTGTCTGTAGCTGTTACTTGTTTGTCCGGTCGTATTGTTGCTGCATTTGATCAAGCGGCTCGAGTCCGTGCTTGAATAGTTTTTGTTTGTGTTTGGGATAGGCTTACAGCAAAAGTTAGCGTTTAGGTTATGGTTCGATTAGGGTTAGAACTAGGGTTTAAATGAAGGTTAGGGTTAGCAATTTCAATCAATCCCACGGTTAACCGCGCTGTTTCTTAAACAAAAACGCAATTTCCAGGCACTTTGGGTCTTGATTTGAGCCGTTTGCAAAGCAAGAAAGAAAGCAAGCATGCAAGCAAGCAAGCAAGCAAGCAAGCAAACCGCTGTGTATTGTTGATTGTTTACGACACCAAGCAACCAAATTGACATCAGATGAACAATCAACAAAATTAAGCTTTTCTTGTCAGAATAAGTATCTCGGCCGAACGTTTGTTAAAACATTCTATTTGAATAAGGTAAGTCCATCACCACGTTTCGCCACGAAACGATTTTTTTTAAATAATGGAGAGCGCGAGAAAACCTATCTCAAACGCTACTAGTTAATAAAATAACCAAACACAAAATAGCCATTTGCGGCACTTCGATGTTTCATTCCTCTGTCTGTCTGTAGCTGTTACTTGTTTGTCCGGTCGTATTGTTGCTGCATTTGATCAAGCGGCTCGAGTCCGTGCTTGAATAGTTTTTGTTTGTGTTTGGGATAGGCTTAGAGCGAAAGTTAGCGTTTAGGTTATGGCTCGATTAGAGTTAGAACTAGGGTTTAAATGAAGGTTAGGGTTAGCAATTTCAATCAATCCCACGGTTAACCGCGCTGTTTCTTAAACAAAAACGCAATTTCCAGGCACTTCGGGTCTTGATTTGAGCCGTTTGCAAAGCAAGAAAGAAAGCAAGCATGCAAGCAAGCAAGCAAGCAAACCGCTGTGTATTGTTGATTGTTTACGACACCAAGCAACCAAATTGACATCAGATGAACAATCAACAAAATTAAGCTTTTCTTGTCAGAATAAGTGTCTCGGCCGAACGTTTGTTAAAACATTCTATTTGAATAAGGTAAGTCCATCACCACGTTTCGCCACGAAACGATTTTTTTTAAATAATGGAGAACGCAAGAAAACTTATCTCAAACGCTACTAGTTAATAAAATAACCAAACACAAAATGGCCATTTGCGGCATTTCGATGTTTCATTCTTCTGTCTGTCTGTAGCTGTTACTTGTTTGTCCGGTCGTATTGTTGCTGCATTTGATCAAGCTGCTCGATTCCGTGCTTGAATAGTTTTTGTTTGTGTTTGGGATAGGCTTAGAGCGAAAGTTAGCGTTTAGGTTATGGCTCGATTAGGGTTAGAACTAGGGTTTAAATGAAGGTTAGGGTTAGCAATTTCAATCAATCCCACGGTTAACCGCGCTGTTTCTTAAACAAAAACGCAATTTCCAGGCACTTCGGGTCTTGATTTGAGCCGTTTGCAAAGCAAGAAAAAAAGCAAGCATGCAAGCAAGCAAGCAAACCGCTGTGTATTGTTGATTGTTTACGACACCAAGCAACCAAATTGACATCAGATGAACAATCAACAAAATTAAGCTTTTCTTGTCAGAATAAGTATCTCGGCCGAACGTTTGTTAAAACATTCTATTTGAATAAGGTAAGTCCATCACCACGTTTCGCCACGAAACGATTTTTTTTAAATAATGGAGAGCGTATCTCAAACGCTACTAGTTAATAAAATAACCAAACACAAAATGGCCATTTGCGGCATTTCGATGTTTCATTCTTCTGTCTGTCTGTAGCTGTTACTTGTTTGTCCGGTCGTATTGTTGCTGCATTTGATCAAGCGGCTCGAGTCCGTGCTTGAATAGTTTTTGTTTGTGTTTGGGATAGGCTTACAGCAAAAGTTAGCGTTTAGGTTATGGTTCGATTAGGGTTAGAACTAGGGTTTAAATGAAGGTTAGGGTTAGCAATTTCAATCAATCCCACGGTTAACCGCGCTGTTTCTTAAACAAAAACGCAATTTCCAGGCACTTTGGGTCTTGATTTGAGCCGTTTGCAAAGCAAGAAAAAAAGCAAGCATGCAAGCAAGCAAGCAAGCAAGCAAGCAAACCGCTGTGTATTGTTGATTGTTTACGACACCAAGCAACCAAATTGACATCAGATGAACAATCAACAAAATTAAGCTTTTCTTGTCAGAATAAGTATCTCGGCCGAACGTTTGTTAAAACATTCTATTTGAATAAGGTAAGTCCATCACCACGTTTCGCCACGAAACGATTTTTTTTAAATAATGGAGAGCGCGAGAAAACCTATCTCAAACGCTACTAGTTAATAAAATAACCAAACACAAAATAGCCATTTGCGGCACTTCGATGTTTCATTCCTCTGTCTGTCTGTAGCTGTTACTTGTTTGTCCGGTCGTATTGTTGCTGCATTTGATCAAGCGGCTCGAGTCCGTGCTTGAATAGTTTTTGTTTGTGTTTGGGATAGGCTTAGAGCGAAAGTTAGCGTTTAGGTTATGGCTCGATTAGGGTTAGAACTAGGGTTTAAATGAAGGTTAGGGTTAGCAATTTCAATCAATCCCACGGTTAACCGCGCTGTTTCTTAAACAAAAACGCAATTTCCAGGCACTTCGGGTCTTGATTTGAGCCGTTTGCAAAGCAAGAAATAAAGCAAGCATGCAAGCAAGCAAGCAAGCAAACCGCTGTGTATTGTTGATTGTTTACGACACCAAGCAACCAAATTGACATCAGATGAACAATCAACAAAATTAAGCTTTTCTTGTCAGAATAAGTGTCTCGGCCGAACGTTTGTTAAAACATTCTATTTGAATAAGGTAAGTCCATCACCACGTTTCGCCACGAAACGATTTTTTTTAAATAATGGAGAACGCAAGAAAACTTATCTCAAACGCTACTAGTTAATAAAATAACCAAACACAAAATGGCCATTTGCGGCATTTCGATGTTTCATTCTTCTGTCTGTCTGTAGCTGTTACTTGTTTGTCCGGTCGTATTGTTGCTGCATTTGATCAAGCTGCTCGATTCCGTGCTTGAATAGTTTTTGTTTGTGTTTGGGATAGGCTTAGAGCGAAAGTTAGCGTTTAGGTTATGGCTCGATTAGGGTTAGAACTAGGGTTTAAATGAAGGTTAGGGTTAGCAATTTCAATCAATCCCACGGTTAACCGCGCTGTTTCTTAAACAAAAACGCAATTTCCAGGCACTTCGGGTCTTGATTTGAGCCGTTTGCAAAGCAAGAAAAAAAGCAAGCATGCAAGCAAGCAAGCAAGCAAACCGCTGTGTATTGTTGATTGTTTACGACACCAAGCAACCAAATTGACATCAGATGAACAATCAACAAAATTAAGCTTTTCTTGTCAGAATAAGTATCTCGGCCGAACGTTTGTTAAAACATTCTATTTGAATAAGGTAAGTCCATCACCACGTTTCGCCACGAAACGATTTTTTTTAAATAATGGAGAACGCGAGAAAACCTATCTCAAACGCTACTAGTTAATAAAATAACCAAACACAAAATGGCCATTTGCGGCATTTCGATGTTTCATTCTTCTGTCTGTCTGTAGCTGTTACTTGTTTGTCCGGTCGTATTGTTGCTGCATTTGATCAAGCGGCTCGATTCCGTGCTTGAATAGTTTTTGTTTGTGTTTGGGATAGGCTTAGAGCGAAAGTTAGCGTTTAGGTTATGGCTCGATTAGGGTTAGAACTAGGGTTTAAATGAAGGTTAGGGTTAGCAATTTCAATCAATCCCACGGTTAACCGCGCTGTTTCTTAAACAAAAACGCAATTTCCAGGCACTTTGGGTCTTGATTTGAGCCGTTTGCAAAGCAAGAAAAAAAGCAAGCATGCAAGCAAGCAAGCAAGCAAGCAAACCGCTGTGTATTGTTGATTGTTTACGACACCAAGCAACCAAATTGACATCAGATGAACAATCAACAAAATTAAGCTTTTCTTGTCAGAATAAGTATCTCGGCCGAACGTTTGTTAAAACATTCTATTTGAATAAGGTAAGTCCATCACCACGTTTCGCCACGAAACGATTTTTTTAAATAATGGAGAGCGCGAGAAAACCTATCTCAAACGCTACTAGTTAATAAAATAACCAAACACAAAATGGCCATTTGCGGCATTTCGATGTTTCATTCTTCTGTCTGTCTGTAGCTGTTACTTGTTTGTCCGGTCGTATTGTTGCTGCATTTGATCAAGCTGCTCGATTCCGTGCTTGAATAGTTTTTGTTTGTGTTTGGGATAGGCTTAGAGCAAAAGTTAGCGTTTAGGTTATGGCTCGATTAGGGTTAGAACTAGGGTTTAAATGAAGGTTAGGGTTAGCAATTTCAATCAATCCCACGGTTAACCGCGCTGTTTCTTAAACAAAAACGCAATTTCCAGGCACTTTGGGTCTTGATTTGAGCCGTTTGCAAAGCAAGAAGCAAGCATACAAGCAAGCAAGCAAACCGCTGTGTATTGTTGATTGTTTACGACACCAAGCAACCAAATTGACATCAGATGAACAATCAACAAAATTAAGCTTTTCTTGTCAGAATAAGTATCTCGGCCGAACGTTTGTTAAAACATTCTATTTGAATAAGGTAAGTCCATCACCACGTTTCGCCACGAAACGATTTTTTTTAAATAATGGAGAGCGTATCTCAAACGCTACTAGTTAATAAAATAACCAAACACAAAATGGCCATTTGCGGCATTTCGATGTTTCATTCTTCTGTCTGTCTGTAGCTGTTACTTGTTTGTCCGGTCGTATTGTTGCTGCATTTGATCAAGCGGCTCGAGTCCGTGCTTGAATAGTTTTTGTTTGTGTTTGGGATAGGCTTACAGCAAAAGTTAGCGTTTAGGTTATGGTTCGATTAGGGTTAGAACTAGGGTTTAAATGAAGGTTAGGGTTAGCAATTTCAATCAATCCCACGGTTAACCGCGCTGTTTCTTAAACAAAAACGCAATTTCCAGGCACTTTGGGTCTTGATTTGAGCCGTTTGCAAAGCAAGAAAAAAAGCAAGCATGCAAGCAAGCAAGCAAGCAAGCAAGCAAACCGCTGTGTATTGTTGATTGTTTACGACACCAAGCAACCAAATTGACATCAGATGAACAATCAACAAAATTAAGCTTTTCTTGTCAGAATAAGTATCTCGGCCGAACGTTTGTTAAAACATTCTATTTGAATAAGGTAAGTCCATCACCACGTTTCGCCACGAAACGATTTTTTTTAAATAATGGAGAGCGCGAGAAAACCTATCTCAAACGCTACTAGTTAATAAAATAACCAAACACAAAATGGCCATTTGCGGCATTTCGATGTTTCATTCTTCTGTCTGTCTGTAGCTGTTACTTGTTTGTCCGGTCGTATTGTTGCTGCATTTGATCAAGCGGCTCGAGTCCGTGCTTGAATAGTTTTTGTTTGTGTTTGGGATAGGCTTAGAGCGAAAGTTAGCGTTTAGGTTATGGCTCGATTAGGGTTAGAACTAGGGTTTAAATGAAGGTTAGGGTTAGCAATTTCAATCAATCCCACGGTTAACCGCGCTGTTTCTTAAACAAAAACGCAATTTCCAGGCACTTCGGGTCTTGATTTGAGCCGTTTGCAAAGCAAGAAAGAAAGCAAGCATGCAAGCAAGCAAGCAAGCAAGCAAACCGCTGTGTATTGTTGATTGTTTACGACACCAAGCAACCAAATTGACATCAGATGAACAATCAACAAAATTAAGCTTTTCTTGTCAGAATAAGTATCTCGGCCGAACGTTTGTTAAAACATTCTATTTGAATAAGGTAAGTCCATCACCACGTTTCTCCACGAAACGATTTTTTTTAACCTATCTCAAACGCTACTAGTTAATAAAATAACCAAACACAAAATGGCCATTTGCGGCATTTCGATGTTTCATTCTTCTGTCTGTCTGTAGCTGTTACTTGTTTGTCCGGTCGTATTGTTGCTGCATTTGATCAAGCGGCTCGATTCCGTGCTTGAATAGTTTTTGTTTGTGTTTGGGATAGGCTTAGAGCGAAAGTTAGCGTTTAGGTTATGGCTCGATTAGGGTTAGAACTAGGGTTTAAATCAGGGGTCTTCAACCTTTTTTATGAAATCGCCCCTTTTCAAAAAATGTTGGTCCGAATCGCCCCCCATAAAAACGATTACTGTACTTTCATTTGAAAGTTTTCCCGAAATATATCTAAGAAGCTTTTAAAAGGAAAACACAAATAAAAGCAATGGCAATTTATTAAAATGCAACAGTTCATGAAACTAATGCGACCCTTGCGGCTGATGTTGCTCGGCAAGATTAGAAAAAGCTGGCATCAAGCTAGTCAGCTTCAGTCGAATTGAATCTCCCCCAGTCGCATTCATGTCGAGTCTATTGCGATATTTATTTCGCATGTAGAGCACTTCACTAAATTTTTGTTCAGCAATATATGTGGTTGGAAAGGCCAAAATAAAGAGCTCTACTTTCTCCCACAGTTGCGGAAATCGGTTTTTCCACTTAATCCAGAAGGCTGCCCATCCATGTGCCCTGAAGATTGCGCGCGCTTCTTCGTCACTTTGCAGGTCTATCAGCATTTCTTGCATGGTGGAATCGCAGTCATTGATGTTAGTGGCGAATGGTTCCACTAGCCACGGAAAAACTTCAAGGTCAAGCAGATCTTTAAAGCGAACCTTCATGTTTTCTATCACAGCTTTCAGGTGTTCAACGTAAACAAGCAAATGTTCGTCAGTGACACTATCAAACATTTTTGACAGACGAGAGAAGTGATCGAACTTTCTTCTGCTCAAACTTTGCTGGTAGAGCTCAAGTTTGTTGATTAGGCCACGTATTATAGTTTTGCTTTGAACCAAAGTAATCTTTTTACTTTGGAGTATGTCCGTTGCTGTATTAATTTTTTCATAAAAATCAGCTAGATAACTGTTATCTTGATGGCAGGCAATTACATCTTTGGCAAGGTCAGAATCTTCACCAAGGAACTCCACCACGCTGTTTTTAAGTTTGCAATACCTTGCCAGAAATATGCCTTTCGACAGCCAACGAACTTCCGTATGGAGAAGGAGATGCTCGAACTCTTCATCGTTTACCTCGCATAGCTGTCGAAACAATCGGTCATTTTTAGCGTTGACTTTTATCTTGTTAACTGCTTTGATAGCAACTCCCAAACATTCTTGCAGACGTGGAGAAAGACGCTTTGCTACCAAATGCTGACGGTGAAGCACACAGTGCACAGTAAATAGATTGGGTATTTTTTCTTTGAGTAATGAAGCAAACCCGCGATACCTGCCTACCATGGCTGGAGCTCCATCAGTAGCACATGCTATTATGTTGGTAAGGGGGATGGATTTGTTTCGCAAGTAGTCTGACAAAGTCTGAAATATTGTTAGACCTTTAGTGTCTGTTTCCAAACACTTGCAAAATAGAAGCTCTTCCATAATATTTCCATCAGTTATGTAACGGACGTAAACCATTAATAAAGCGTTATTGTCTGATGTGGTAGTTTCGTCTAATTGTAAGCTGAAAGAAGTGTTTCGTAAGATTTCACAGAGTTGATCTTCAATATTCGTACCCATTTCGTTAATTCGTCGGGTTACTGTGGTATCACTCAGTGGAACAGCTCGTAGTACAGGTGTGGGATCTTTCTCCATTACAGTAGAAATAATTTCTTTCACAGCAGGCGCTACCAAACTTTCCCCAATGTTGAATGGTAAACCCTTTTTCGCAATCAAAAAAGCAATCTTGTACGAGGCTATAAGTCCTTTGACATTTGGGCAAGCATTTTTAGCATAGGCCTTGTTTATAGAACTTTGAGCTTCACGCTCTTTCAATGCTTGAAAAAATTCAATAGATTTGTCTGCTTTATCAGGATGAAGCCTGGTTAGGTGATCTTTCAGCCTTGACGGTTTCATTGCCTCATTTGTAAGAATTTTCTTGCACAAGAGACACATTGGAAGTTGAATATTGGATGGGCATGGCACAAAGCCAAACCTGATATAATCCACAAGATATGTACGACACTTTTTTTTGGCATTAGAAGCCATTACTCTTTCAATACGATTAGTCGATTACCATATAAAATTTACTCTTAAAAAGAAACTGAAAGTAGCCTGCGGCACATAAAATAATATAATGACAATCCTAAATTTTTAG
This sequence comes from Diplosoma virens, assembly GCA_963680785.1. Classification (NCBI taxonomy): domain Eukaryota; kingdom Metazoa; phylum Chordata; class Ascidiacea; order Aplousobranchia; family Didemnidae; genus Diplosoma; species Diplosoma virens. The sequence continues at coordinate 47,482,096 of OY796886.1, read as the reverse complement.
AAATTACGATCATTTTCTTGAAAGCCTACTGTTAAAAATTCTGTCCTTCCCTGGACTACTGAAAAAGATTGTATGAAAGCAAGTGCTATAGATCGCTATCTCTCTCTGAAGACAGAAACGTCACATGCGATGAGCAGAAAAAACTGCTCATCGCATGTGACACGTTAATTTATTAATTAATAATTATTTTACTTATTTTACATATTCTGGATTACTTATCACGCGTTACCTCGTCGCTCCTAGCCACGACCAAAGTAAGACACCGGTTTCAATTCTGGCCTTTATAGCGATGAGTCACATGAGGTCCCATGATTTTTGGTCATGTGTGCCTCGTGCGGTCTTGTGACCATCGCGGGATCCCATGACAGTGACGTAGCCAAATTTATAGGACGAATTAAGATTTGTCGTAGCGATTTCCGAAAGGCCAATCAAATTGCCAGTTCACGTAACAGTTGGTGTTTAGCGATGTGTAAAGTCTATGACTTATGATCATTTATGAAAAAAGTCTTGCTTGACTGCGCAGTCAAATAAAAATTTTGGCATATCTGGAAACTCTTGTCAACTACCATTTCATTCGTTGTTCGGTCATAACGTTTTTTTCACTTGCATAGGTGTACGTCATTGCATGTGTGTGCATGTGCAATTGTGCATACATGAGCATGAGGAGAACCCAAAACTGTTTGAAGAAGTGAAGAACAATAACAAAAGAAATAATGAAATCAGCGAGAACGTTTTCAACGTATCCATTTTTAGTTATCGTTTTATAACAATATTTGTAATTGTGAAATCGCCACCCAATTGTTTAAAATCGCCCCCCAATTTTTCAAATTGTTTAAATCGCCCCTAATCGCCCCCGTTGAAGAACCCTGGTTTAAATGAAGGTTAGGGTTAGCAATTTCAATCAATCCCACGGTTAACCGCGCTGTTTCTTAAACAAAAACGCAATTTCCAGGCACTTTGGGTCTTGATTTGAGCCGTTTGCAAAGCAAGAAATAAAGCAAGCATGCAAGCAAGCAAGCAAGCAAGCACCCCGCTGTGTATTGTTGATTGTTTACGACACCAAGCAACCAAATTGACATCAAATGAACAATCAACAAAATTAAGCTTTTCTTGTCAGAATAAGTATCTCGGCCGAACGTTTGTTAAAACATTCTATTTGAATAAGGTAAGTCCATCACCACGTTTCGCCACGAAACGATTTTTTTTAAATAATGGAGAGCGCGAGAAAACCTATCTCAAACGCTACTAGTTAATAAAATAACCAAACACAAAATGGCCATTTGCGGCATTTCGATGTTTCATTCTTCTGTCTGTCTGTAGCTGTTACTTGTTTGTCCGGTCGTATTGTTGCTGCATTTGATCAAGCGGCTCGATTCCGTGCTTGAATAGTTTTTGTTTGTGTTTGGGATAGGCTTAGAGCGAAAGTTAGCGTTTAGGTTATGGCTCGATTAGGGTTAGAACTAGGGTTTAAATGAAGGTTAGGGTTAGCAATTTTAATCAATCCCACGGTTAACCGCGCTGTTTCTTAAACAAAAACGCAATTTCCAGGCACTTTGGGTCTTGATTTGAGCCGTTTGCAAAGCAAGAAAAAAAGCAAGCATGCAAGCAAGCAAGCAAGCAAGCACCCCGCTGTGTATTGTTGATTGTTTACGACACCAAGCAACCAAATTGACATCAGATGAACAATCAACAAAATTAAGCTTTTCTTGTCAGAATAAGTATCTCGGCCGAACGTTTGTTAAAACATTCTATTTGAATAAGGTAAGTCCATCACCACGTTTCGCCACGAAACGATTTTTTTTAAATAATGGAGAGCGTATCTCAAACGCTACTAGTTAATAAAATAACCAAACACAAAATGGCCATTTGCGGCATTTCGATGTTTCATTCTTCTGTCTGTCTGTAGCTGTTACTTGTTTGTCCGGTCGTATTGTTGCTGCATTTGATCAAGCTGCTCGATTCCGTGCTTGAATAGTTTTTGTTTGTGTTTGGGATAGGCTTAGAGCGAAAGTTAGCGTTTAGGTTATGGCTCGATTAGGGTTAGAACTAGGGTTTAAATGAAGGTTAGGGTTAGCAATTTCAATCAATCCCACGGTTAACCGCGCTGTTTCTTAAACAAAAACGCAATTTCCAGGCACTTTGGGTCTTGATTTGAGCCGTTTGCAAAGCAAGAAAGAAAGCAAGCATGCAAGCAAGCAAGCAAGCAAGCAAGCAAACCGCTGTGTATTGTTGATTGTTTACGACACCAAGCAACCAAATTGACATCAGATGAACAATCAACAAAATTAAGCTTTTCTTGTCAGAATAAGTATCTCGGCCGAACGTTTGTTAAAACATTCTATTTGAATAAGGTAAGTCCATCACCACGTTTCGCCACGAAACGATTTTTTTTAAATAATGGAGAGCGTATCTCAAACGCTACTAGTTAATAAAATAACCAAACACAAAATGGCCATTTGCGGCATTTCGATGTTTCATTCTTCTGTCTGTCTGTAGCTGTTACTTGTTTGTCCGGTCGTATTGTTGCTGCATTTGATCAAGCGGCTCGATTCCGTGCTTGAATAGTTTTTGTTTGTGTTTGGGATAGGCTTAGAGCGAAAGTTAGCGTTTAGGTTATGGCTCGATTAGGGTTAGAACTAGGGTTTAAATGAAGGTTAGGGTTAGCAATTTCAATCAATCCCACGGTTAACCGCGCTGTTTCTTAAACAAAAACACAATTTCCAGGCACTTTGGGTCTTGATTTGAGCCGTTTGCAAAGCAAGAAAAAAAGCAAGCATGCAAGCAAGCAAGCAAGCAAGCAAACCGCTGTGTATTGTTGATTGTTTACGACACCAAGCAACCAAATTGACATCAGATGAACAATCAACAAAATTAAGCTTTTCTTGTCAGAATAAGTATCTCGGCCGAACGTTTGTTAAAACATTCTATTTGAATAAGGTAAGTCCATCACCACGTTTCGCCACGAAACGATTTTTTTTAAATAATGGAGAGCGCGAGAAAACCTATCTCAAACGCTACTAGTTAATAAAATAACCAAACACAAAATGGCCATTTGCGGCACTTCGATGTTTCATTCTTCTGTCTGTCTGTAGCTGTTACTTGTTTGTCCGGTCGTATTGTTGCTGCATTTGATCTAGCTGCTTGATTCCGTGCTTGAATAGTTTTTGTTTGTGTTTGGGATAGGCTTAGAGCGAAAGTTAGCGTTTAGGTTATGGCTCGATTAGGGTTAGAACTAGGGTTTAAATGAAGGTTAGGGTTAGCAATTTCAATCAATCCCACGGTTAACCGCGCTGTTTCTTAAACAAAAACACAATTTCCAGGCACTTTGGGTCTTGATTTGAGCCGTTTGCAAAGCAAGAAAGAAAGCAAGCATGCAAGCAAGCAAGCAAGCAAGCAAACCGCTGTGTATTGTTGATTGTTTACGACACCAAGCAACCAAATTGACATCAGATGAACAATCAACAAAATTAAGCTTTTCTTGTCAGAATAAGTATCTCGGCCGAACGTTTGTTAAAACATTCTATTTGAATAAGGTAAGTCCATCACCACGTTTCGCCACGAAACGATTTTTTTTAAATAATGGAGAGCGCAAGAAAACCTATCTCAAACGCTACTAGTTAATAAAATAACCAAACACAAAATGGCCATTTGCGGCATTTCGATGTTTCATTCTTCTGTCTGTCTGTAGCTGTTACTTGTTTGTCCGGTCGTATTGTTGCTGCATTTGATCAAGCTGCTCGATTCCGTGCTTGAATAGTTTTTGTTTGTGTTTGGGATAGGCTTACAGCAAAAGTTAGCGTTTAGGTTATGGCTCGATTAGGGTTAGAACTAGGGTTTAAATGAAGGTTAGGGTTAGCAATTTCAATCAATCCCACGGTTAACCGCGCTGTTTCTTAAACAAAAACGCAATTTCCAGGCACTTCGGGTCTTGATTTGAGCCGTTTGCAAAGCAAGAAAAAAAGCAAGCATGCAAGCAAGCAAGCAAGCAAGCAAACCGCTGTGTATTGATGATTGTTTACGACACCAAGCAACCAAATTGACATCAGATGAACAATCAACAAAATTAAGCTTTTCTTGTCAGAATAAGTATCTCGGCCGAACGTTTGTTAAAACATTCTATTTGAATAAGGTAAGTCCATCACCACGTTTCGCCACGAAACGATTTTTTTTAAATAATGGAGAGCGCAAGAAAACCTATCTCAAACGCTACTAGTTAATAAAATAACCAAACACAAAATGGCCATTTGCGGCATTTCGATGTTTCATTCTTCTGTCTGTCTGTAGCTGTTACTTGTTTGTCCGGTCGTATTGTTGCTGCATTTGATCAAGCTGCTCGATTCCGTGCTTGAATAGTTTTTGTTTGTGTTTGGGATAGGCTTACAGCAAAAGTTAGCGTTTAGGTTATGGCTCGATTAGGGTTAGAACTAGGGTTTAAATGAAGGTTAGGGTTAGCAATTTCAATCAATCCCACGGTTAACCGCGCTGTTTCTTAAACAAAAACGCAATTTCCAGGCACTTCGGGTCTTGATTTGAGCCGTTTGCAAAGCAAGAAAAAAAGCAAGCATGCAAGCAAGCAAGCAAGCAAGCAAACCGCTGTGTATTGATGATTGTTTACGACACCAAGCAACCAAATTGACATCAGATGAACAATCAACAAAATTAAGCTTTTCTTGTCAGAATAAGTATCTCGGCCGAACGTTTGTTAAAACATTCTATTTGAATAAGGTAAGTCCATCACCACGTTTCGCCACGAAACGATTTTTTTTAAATAATGGAGAGCGCGAGAAAACCTATCTCAAACGCTACTAGTTAATAAAATAACCAAACACAAAATGGCCATTTGCGGCATTTCGATGTTTCATTCTTCTGTCTGTCTGTAGCTGTTACTTGTTTGTCCGGTCGTATTGTTGCTGCATTTGATCAAGCGGCTCGAGTCCGTGCTTGAATAGTTTTTGTTTGTGTTTGGGATAAGCTTAGAGCGAAAGTTAGCGTTTAGGTTATGGCTCGATTAGGGTTAGAACTAGGGTTTAAATGAAGGTTAGGGTTAGCAATTTCAATCAATCCCACGGTTAACCGCGCTGTTTCTTAAACAAAAACGCAATTTCCAGGCACTTTGGGTCTTGATTTGAGCCGTTTGCAAAGCAAGAAATAAAGCAAGCAAGCAAGCAAGCAAGCAAGCAAGCAAACCGCTGTGTATTGTTGATTGTTTACGACACCAAGCAACCAAATTGACATCAGATGAACAATCAACAAAATTAAGCTTTTCTTGTCAGAATAAGTATCTCGGCCGAACGTTTGTTAAAACATTCTATTTGAATAAGGTAAGTCCATCACCACGTTTCGCCACGAAACGATTTTTTTTAAATAATGGAGAGCGTATCTCAAACGCTACTAGTTAATAAAATAACCAAACACAAAATGGCCATTTGCGGCATTTCGATGTTTCATTCTTCTGTCTGTCTGTAGCTGTTACTTGTTTGTCCGGTCGTATTGTTGCTGCATTTGATCAAGCGGCTCGATTCCGTGCTTGAATAGTTTTTGTTTGTGTTTGGGATAAGCTTAGAGCGAAAGTTAACGTTTAGGTTATGGCTCGATTAGGGTTAGAACTAGGGTTTAAATGAAGGTTAGGGTTAGCAATTTCAATCAATCCCACGGTTAACCGCGCTGTTTCTTAAACAAAAACGCAATTTCCAGGCACTTTGGGTCTTGATTTGAGCCGTTTGCAAAGCAAGAAAAAAAGCAAGCATGCAAGCAAGCAAGCAAGCAAGCACCCCGCTGTGTATTGTTGATTGTTTACGACACCAAGCAACCAAATTGACATCAGATGAACAATCAACAAAATTAAGCTTTTCTTGTCAGAATAAGTATCTCGGCCGAACGTTTGTTAAAACATTCTATTTGAATAAGGTAAGTCCATCACCACGTTTCGCCACGAAACGATTTTTTTTAAATAATGGAGAGCGCGAGAAAACCTATCTCAAACGCTACTAGTTAATAAAATAACCAAACACAAAATGGCCATTTGCGGCATTTCGATGTTTCATTCTTCTGTCTGTCTGTAGCTGTTACTTGTTTGTCCGGTCGTATTGTTGCTGCATTTGATCAAGCTGCTCGATTCCGTGCTTGAATAGTTTTTGTTTGTGTTTGGGATAGGCTTAGAGCGAAAGTTAGCGTTTAGGTTATGGCTCGATTAGGGTTAGAACTAGGGTTTAAATGAAGGTTAGGGTTAGCAATTTCAATCAATCCCACGGTTAACCGCGCTGTTTCTTAAACAAAAACGCAATTTCCAGGCACTTTGGGTCTTGATTTGAGCCGTTTGCAAAGCAAGAAAAAAAGCAAGCATGCAAGCAAGCAAGCAAGCAAGCAAACCGCTGTGTATTGTTGATTGTTTACGACACCAAGCAACCAAATTGACATCAGATGAACAATCAACAAAATTAAGCTTTTCTTGTCAGAATAAGTATCTCGGCCGAACGTTTGTTAAAACATTCTATTTGAATAAGGTAAGTCCATCACCACGTTTCGCCACGAAACGATTTTTTTTAAATAATGGAGAGCGCGAGAAAACCTATCTCAAACGCTACTAGTTAATAAAATAACCAAACACAAAATGGCCATTTGCGGCATTTCGATGTTTCATTCTTCTGTCTGTCTGTAGCTGTTACTTGTTTGTCCGGTCGTATTGTTGCTGCATTTGATCAAGCTGCTCGATTCCGTGCTTGAATAGTTTTTGTTTGTGTTTGGGATAGGCTTAGAGCGAAAGTTAGCGTTTAGGTTATGGCTCGATTAGGGTTAGAACTAGGGTTTAAATGAAGGTTAGGGTTAGCAATTTCAATCAATCCCACGGTTAACCGCGCTGTTTCTTAAACAGAAACGCAATTTCCAGGCACTTTGGGTCTTGATTTGAGCCGTTTGCAAAGCAAGAAAAAAAGCAAGCATGCAAGCAAGCAAGCAAGCAAGCACCCCGCTGTGTATTGTTGATTGTTTACGACACCAAGCAACCAAATTGACATCAGATGAACAATCAACAAAATTAAGCTTTTCTTGTCAGAATAAGTATCTCGGCCGAACGTTTGTTAAAACATTCTATTTGAATAAGGTAAGTCCATCACCACGTTTCGCCACGAAACGATTTTTTTTAAATAATGGAGAACGCGAGAAAACCTATCTCAAACGCTACTAGTTAATAAAATAACCAAACACAAAATGGCCATTTGCGGCATTTCGATGTTTCATTCTTCTGTCTGTCTGTAGCTGTTACTTGTTTGTCCGGTCGTATTGTTGCTGCATTTGATCAAGCGGCTCGATTCCGTGCTTGAATAGTTTTTGTTTGTGTTTGGGATAGGCTTAGAGCGAAAGTTAGCGTTTAGGTTATGGCTCGATTAGGGTTAGAACTAGGGTTTAAATGAAGGTTAGGGTTAGCAATTTCAATCAATCCCACGGTTAACCGCGCTGTTTCTTAAACAAAAACGCAATTTCCAGGCACTTTGGGTCTTGATTTGAGCCGTTTGCAAAGCAAGAAAAAAAGCAAGCATGCAAGCAAGCAAGCAAGCAAGCACCCCGCTGTGTATTGTTGATTGTTTACGACACCAAGCAACCAAATTGACATCAGATGAACAATCAACAAAATTAAGCTTTTCTTGTCAGAATAAGTATCTCGGCCGAACGTTTGTTAAAACATTCTATTTGAATAAGGTAAGTCCATCACCACGTTTCGCCACGAAACGATTTTTTTTAAATAATGGAGAGCGCGAGAAAACCTATCTCAAACGCTACTAGTTAATAAAATAACCAAACACAAAATGGCCATTTGCGGCATTTCGATGTTTCATTCTTCTGTCTGTCTGTAGCTGTTACTTGTTTGTCCGGTCGTATTGTTGCTGCATTTGATCAAGCTGCTCGATTCCGTGCTTGAATAGTTTTTGTTTGTGTTTGGGATAGGCTTAGAGCGAAAGTTAGCGTTTAGGTTATGGCTCGATTAGGGTTAGAACTAGGGTTTAAATGAAGGTTAGGGTTAGCAATTTCAATCAATCCCACGGTTAACCGCGCTGTTTCTTAAACAAAAACGCAATTTCCAGGCACTTCGGGTCTTGATTTGAGCCGTTTGCAAAGCAAGAAATAAAGCAAGCATGCAAGCAAGCAAGCAAGCAAGCAAACCGCTGTGTATTGTTGATTGTTTACGACACCAAGCAACCAAATTGACATCAGATGAACAATCAACAAAATTAAGCTTTTCTTGTCAGAATAAGTATCTCGGCCGAACGTTTGTTAAAACATTCTATTTGAATAAGGTAAGTCCATCACCACGTTTCGCCACGAAACGATTTTTTTTAAATAATGGAGAACGCGAGAAAACCTATCTCAAACGCTACTAGTTAATAAAATAACCAAACACAAAATGGCCATTTGCGGCATTTCGATGTTTCATTCTTCTGTCTGTCTGTAGCTGTTACTTGTTTGTCCGGTCGTATTGTTGCTGCATTTGATCAAGCGGCTCGATTCCGTGCTTGAATAGTTTTTGTTTGTGTTTGGGATAGGCTTAGAGCGAAAGTTAGCGTTTAGGTTATGGCTCGATTAGGGTTAGAACTAGGGTTTAAATGAAGGTTAGGGTTAGCAATTTCAATCAATCCCACGGTTAACCGCGCTGTTTCTTAAACAAAAACGCAATTTCCAGGCACTTTGGGTCTTGATTTGAGCCGTTTGCAAAGCAAGAAATAAAGCAAGCAAGCAAGCAAGCAAGCAAGCAAGCAAACCGCTGTGTATTGTTGATTGTTTACGACACCAAGCAACCAAATTGACATCAGATGAACAATCAACAAAATTAAGCTTTTCTTGTCAGAATAAGTATCTCGGCCGAACGTTTGTTAAAACATTCTATTTGAATAAGGTAAGTCCATCACCACGTTTCGCCACGAAACGATTTTTTTTAAATAATGGAGAGCGCGAGAAAACCTATCTCAAACGCTACTAGTTAATAAAATAACCAAACACAAAATGGCCATTTGCGGCATTTCGATGTTTCATTCTTCTGTCTGTCTGTAGCTGTTACTTGTTTGTCCGGTCGTATTGTTGCTGCATTTGATCAAGCGGCTCGATTCCGTGCTTGAATAGTTTTTGTTTGTGTTTGGGATAGGCTTAGAGCGAAAGTTAACGTTTAGGTTATGGCTCGATTAGGGTTAGAACTAGGGTTTAAATGAAGGTTAGGGTTAGCAATTTCAATCAATCCCACGGTTAACCGCGCTGTTTCTTAAACAAAAACGCAATTTCCAGGCACTTTGGGTCTTGATTTGAGCCGTTTGCAAAGCAAGAAAAAAAGCAAGCATGCAAGCAAGCAAGCAAGCAAGCACCCCGCTGTGTATTGTTGATTGTTTACGACACCAAGCAACCAAATTGACATCAGATGAACAATCAACAAAATTAAGCTTTTCTTGTCAGAATAAGTATCTCGGCCGAACGTTTGTTAAAACATTCTATTTGAATAAGGTAAGTCCATCACCACGTTTCGCCACGAAACGATTTTTTTTAAATAATGGAGAACGCGAGAAAACCTATCTCAAACGCTACTAGTTAATAAAATAACCAAACACAAAATGGCCATTTGCGGCATTTCGATGTTTCATTCTTCTGTCTGTCTGTAGCTGTTACTTGTTTGTCCGGTCGTATTGTTGCTGCATTTGATCAAGCGGCTCGATTCCGTGCTTGAATAGTTTTTGTTTGTGTTTGGGATAGGCTTAGAGCGAAAGTTAGCGTTTAGGTTATGGCTCGATTAGGGTTAGAACTAGGGTTTAAATGAAGGTTAGGGTTAGCAATTTCAATCAATCCCACGGTTAACCGCGCTGTTTCTTAAACAAAAACGCAATTTCCAGGCACTTCGGGTCTTGATTTGAGCCGTTTGCAAAGCAAGAAAAAAAGCAAGCATGCAAGCAAGCAAGCAAGCAAGCAAACCGCTGTGTATTGTTGATTGTTTACGACACCAAGCAACCAAATTGACATCAGATGAACAATCAACAAAATTAAGCTTTTCTTGTCAGAATAAGTATCTCGGCCGAACGTTTGTTAAAACATTCTATTTGAATAAGGTAAGTCCATCACCACGTTTCGCCACGAAACGATTTTTTTTAAATAATGGAGAACGCGAGAAAACCTATCTCAAACGCTACTAGTTAATAAAATAACCAAACACAAAATGGCCATTTGCGGCATTTCGATGTTTCATTCTTCTGTCTGTCTGTAGCTATTACTTGTTTGTCCGGTCGTATTGTTGCTGCATTTGATCAAGCGGCTCGATTCCGTGCTTGAATAGTTTTTGTTTGTGTTTGGGATAGGCTTAGAGCGAAAGTTAGCGTTTAGGTTATGGCTCGATTAGGGTTAGAACTAGGGTTTAAATGAAGGTTAGGGTTAGCAATTTCAATCAATCCCACGGTTAACCGCGCTGTTTCTTAAACAAAAACGCAATTTCCAGGCACTTTGGGTCTTGATTTGAGCCGTTTGCAAAGCAAGAAAAAAAGCAAGCATGCAAGCAAGCAAGCAAGCAAGCACCCCGCTGTGTATTGTTGATTGTTTACGACACCAAGCAACCAAATTGACATCAGATGAACAATCAACAAAATTAAGCTTTTCTTGTCAGAATAAGTATCTCGGCCGAACGTTTGTTAAAACATTCTATTTGAATAAGGTAAGTCCATCACCACGTTTCGCCACGAAACGATTTTTTTTAAATAATGGAGAACGCGAGAAAACCTATCTCAAACGCTACTAGTTAATAAAATAACCAAACACAAAATGGCCATTTGCGGCATTTCGATGTTTCATTCTTCTGTCTGTCTGTAGCTGTTACTTGTTTGTCCGGTCGTATTGTTGCTGCATTTGATCAAGCGGCTCGATTCCGTGCTTGAATAGTTTTTGTTTGTGTTTGGGATAGGCTTAGAGCGAAAGTTAGCGTTTAGGTTATGGCTCGATTAGGGTTAGAACTAGGGTTTAAATGAAGGTTAGGGTTAGCAATTTCAATCAATCCCACGGTTAACCGCGCTGTTTCTTAAACAAAAACGCAATTTCCAGGCACTTTGGGTCTTGATTTGAGCCGTTTGCAAAGCAAGAAAAAAAGCAAGCATGCAAGCAAGCAAGCAAGCAAGCAAACCGCTGTGTATTGTTGATTGTTTACGACACCAAGCAACCAAATTGACATCAGATGAACAATCAACAAAATTAAGCTTTTCTTGTCAGAATAAGTATCTCGGCCGAACGTTTGTTAAAACATTCTATTTGAATAAGGTAAGTCCATCACCACGTTTCGCCACGAAACGATTTTTTTTAAATAATGGAGAGCGCGAGAAAACCTATCTCAAACGCTACTAGTTAATAAAATAACCAAACACAAAATGGCCATTTGCGGCATTTCGATGTTTCATTCTTCTGTCTGTCTGTAGCTGTTACTTGTTTGTCCGGTCGTATTGTTGCTGCATTTGATCAAGCGGCTCGATTCCGTGCTTGAATAGTTTTTGTTTGTGTTTGGGATAGGCTTAGAGCGAAAGTTAGCGTTTAGGTTATGGCTCGATTAAGGTTAGAACTAGGGTTTAAATGAAGGTTAGGGTTAGCAATTTCAATCAATCCCACGGTTAACCGCGCTGTTTCTTAAACAAAAACACAATTTCCAGGCACTTTGGGTCTTGATTTGAGCCGTTTGCAAAGCAAGAAAAAAAGCAAGCATGCAAGCAAGCAAGCAAGCAAGCAAATCGCTGTGTATTGTTGATTGTTTACGACACCAAGCAACCAAATTGACATCAGATGAACAATCAACAAAATTAAGCTTTTCTTGTCAGAATAAGTATCTCGGCCGAACGTTTGTTAAAACATTCTATTTGAATAAGGTAAGTCCATCACCACGTTTCGCCACGAAACGATTTTTTTTAAATAATGGAGAGCGTATCTCAAACGCTACTAGTTAATAAAATAACCAAACACAAAATGGCCATTTGCGGCATTTCGATGTTTCATTCTTCTGTCTGTCTGTAGCTGTTACTTGTTTGTCCGGTCGTATTGTTGCTGCATTTGATCAAGCGGCTCGATTCCGTGCTTGAATAGTTTTTGTTTGTGTTTGGGATAGGCTTAGAGCGAAAGTTAGCGTTTAGGTTATGGCTCGATTAGGGTTAGAACTAGGGTTTAAATGAAGGTTAGGGTTAGCAATTTCAATCAATCCCACGGTTAACCGCGCTGTTTCTTAAACAAAAACGCAATTTCCAGGCACTTTGGGTCTTGATTTGAGCCGTTTGCAAAGCAAGAAAAAAAGCAAGCATGCAAGCAAGCAAGCAAGCAAGCAAACCGCTGTGTATTGTTGATTGTTTACGACACCAAGCAACCAAATTGACATCAGATGAACAATCAACAAAATAAAGCTTTTCTTGTCAGAATAAGTATCTCGGCCGAACGTTTGTTAAAACATTCTATTTGAATAAGGTAAGTCCATCACCACGTTTCGCCACGAAACGATTTTTTTTAAATAATGGAGAGCGCGAGAAAACCTATCTCAAACGCTACTAGTTAATAAAATAACCAAACACAAAATGGCCATTTGCGGCACTTCGATGTTTCATTCTTCTGTCTGTCTGTAGCTGTTACTTGTTTGTCCGGTCGTATTGTTGCTGCATTTGATCAAGCGGCTCGATTCCGTGCTTGAATAGTTTTTGTTTGTGTTTGGGATAGGCTTAGAGCGAAAGTTAGCGTTTAGGTTATGGCTCGATTAGGGTTAGAACTAGGGTTTAAATGAAGGTTAGGGTTAGCAATTTCAATCAATCCCACGGTTAACCGCGCTGTTTCTTAAACAAAAACGCAATTTCCAGGCACTTTGGGTCTTGATTTGAGCCGTTTGCAAAGCAAGAAAAAAAGCAAGCATGCAAGCAAGCAAGCAAGCAAGCAAACCGCTGTGTATTGTTGATTGTTTACGACACCAAGCAACCAAATTGACATCAGATGAACAATCAACAAAATTAAGCTTTTCTTGTCAGAATAAGTATCTCGGCCGAACGTTTGTTAAAACATTCTATTTGAATAAGGTAAGTCCATCACCACGTTTCGCCACGAAACGATTTTTTTTAAATAATGGAGAGCGCGAGAAAACCTATCTCAAACGCTACTAGTTAATAAAATAACCAAACACAAAATGGCCATTTGCGGCACTTCGATGTTTCATTCTTCTGTCTGTCTGTAGCTGTTACTTGTTTGTCCGGTCGTATTGTTGCTGCATTTGATCAAGCGGCTCGATTCCGTGCTTGAATAGTTTTTGTTTGTGTTTGGGATAGGCTTAGAGCGAAAGTTAGCGTTTAGGTTATGGCTCGATTAAGGTTAGAACTAGGGTTTAAATGAAGGTTAGGGTTAGCAATTTCAATCAATCCCACGGTTAACCGCGCTGTTTCTTAAACAAAAACACAATTTCCAGGCACTTTGGGTCTTGATTTGAGCCGTTTGCAAAGCAAGAAAGAAAGCAAGCATGCAAGCAAGCAAGCAAGCAAGCAAACCGCTGTGTATTGATGATTGTTTACGACACCAAGCAACCAAATTGACATCAGATGAACAATCAACAAAATTAAGCTTTTCTTGTCAGAATAAGTATCTCGGCCGAACGTTTGTTAAAACATTCTATTTGAATAAGGTAAGTCCATCACCACGTTTCGCCACGAAACGATTTTTTTTAAATAATGGAGAGCGCGAGAAAACCTATCTCAAACGCTACTAGTTAATAAAATAACCAAACACAAAATGGCCATTTGCAGCATTTCGATGTTTCATTCTTCTGTCTGTCTGTAGCTGTTACTTGTTTGTCCGGTCGTATTGTTGCTGCATTTGATCAAGCGGCTCGAGTCCGTGCTTGAATAGTTTTTGTTTGTGTTTGGGATAGGCTTAGAGCGAAAGTTAGCGTTTAGGTTATGGCTCGATTAGGGTTAGAACTAGGGTTTAAATGAAGGTTAGGGTTAGCAATTTCAATCAATCCCACGGTTAACCGCGCTGTTTCTTAAACAAAAACGCAATTTCCAGGCACTTTGGGTCTTGATTTGAGCCGTTTGCAAAGCAAGAAATAAAGCAAGCAAGCAAGCAAGCAAGCAAGCAAGCAAACCGCTGTGTATTGTTGATTGTTTACGACACCAAGCAACCAAATTGACATCAGATGAACAATCAACAAAATTAAGCTTTTCTTGTCAGAATAAGTATCTCGGCCGAACGTTTGTTAAAACATTCTATTTGAATAAGGTAAGTCCATCACCACGTTTCGCCACGAAACGATTTTTTTTAAATAATGGAGAGCGCGAGAAAACCTATCTCAAACGCTACTAGTTAATAAAATAACCAAACACAAAATGGCCATTTGCGGCATTTCGATGTTTCATTCTTCTGTCTGTCTGTAGCTGTTACTTGTTTGTCCGGTCGTATTGTTGCTGCATTTGATCAAGCGGCTCGATTCCGTGCTTGAATAGTTTTTGTTTGTGTTTGGGATAAGCTTAGAGCGAAAGTTAACGTTTAGGTTATGGCTCGATTAGGGTTAGAACTAGGGTTTAAATGAAGGTTAGGGTTAGCAATTTCAATCAATCCCACGGTTAACCGCGCTGTTTCTTAAACAGAAACGCAATTTCCAGGCACTTTGGGTCTTGATTTGAGCCGTTTGCAAAGCAAGAAAAAAAGCAAGCATGCAAGCAAGCAAGCAAGCAAGCACCCCGCTGTGTATTGTTGATTGTTTACGACACCAAGCAACCAAATTGACATCAGATGAACAATCAACAAAATTAAGCTTTTCTTGTCAGAATAAGTATCTCGGCCGAACGTTTGTTAAAACATTCTATTTGAATAAGGTAAGTCCATCACCACGTTTCGCCACGAAACGATTTTTTTTAAATAATGGAGAACGCGAGAAAACCTATCTCAAACGCTACTAGTTAATAAAATAACCAAACACAAAATGGCCATTTGCGGCATTTCGATGTTTCATTCTTCTGTCTGTCTGTAGCTGTTACTTGTTTGTCCGGTCGTATTGTTGCTGCATTTGATCAAGCGGCTCGATTCCGTGCTTGAATAGTTTTTGTTTGTGTTTGGGATAGGCTTAGAGCGAAAGTTAGCGTTTAGGTTATGGCTCGATTAGGGTTAGAACTAGGGTTTAAATGAAGGTTAGGGTTAGCAATTTCAATCAATCCCACGGTTAACCGCGCTGTTTCTTAAACAAAAACGCAATTTCCAGGCACTTCGGGTCTTGATTTGAGCCGTTTGCAAAGCAAGAAAAAAAGCAAGCATGCAAGCAAGCAAGCAAGCAAGCAAACCGCTGTGTATTGTTGATTGTTTACGACACCAAGCAACCAAATTGACATCAGATGAACAATCAACAAAATTAAGCTTTTCTTGTCAGAATAAGTATCTCGGCCGAACGTTTGTTAAAACATTCTATTTGAATAAGGTAAGTCCATCACCACGTTTCGCCACGAAACGATTTTTTTTAAATAATGGAGAACGCGAGAAAACCTATCTCAAACGCTACTAGTTAATAAAATAACCAAACACAAAATGGCCATTTGCGGCATTTCGATGTTTCATTCTTCTGTCTGTCTGTAGCTGTTACTTGTTTGTCCGGTCGTATT
Organism: Diplosoma virens; assembly: GCA_963680785.1. Classification (NCBI taxonomy): domain Eukaryota; kingdom Metazoa; phylum Chordata; class Ascidiacea; order Aplousobranchia; family Didemnidae; genus Diplosoma; species Diplosoma virens. The sequence continues at coordinate 47,466,482 of OY796886.1, read as the reverse complement.
GTTGCTGCATTTGATCAAGCGGCTCGATTCCGTGCTTGAATAGTTTTTGTTTGTGTTTGGGATAGGCTTAGAGCGAAAGTTAGCGTTTAGGTTATGGCTCGATTAGGGTTAGAACTAGGGTTTAAATGAAGGTTAGGGTTAGCAATTTCAATCAATCCCACGGTTAACCGCGCTGTTTCTTAAACAAAAACGCAATTTCCAGGCACTTTGGGTCTTGATTTGAGCCGTTTGCAAAGCAAGAAAAAAAGCAAGCATGCAAGCAAGCAAGCAAGCAAGCACCCCGCTGTGTATTGTTGATTGTTTACGACACCAAGCAACCAAATTGACATCAGATGAACAATCAACAAAATTAAGCTTTTCTTGTCAGAATAAGTATCTCGGCCGAACGTTTGTTAAAACATTCTATTTGAATAAGGTAAGTCCATCACCACGTTTCGCCACGAAACGATTTTTTTTAAATAATGGAGAGCGCGAGAAAACCTATCTCAAACGCTACTAGTTAATAAAATAACCAAACACAAAATGGCCATTTGCGGCATTTCGATGTTTCATTCTTCTGTCTGTCTGTAGCTGTTACTTGTTTGTCCGGTCGTATTGTTGCTGCATTTGATCAAGCGGCTCGATTCCGTGCTTGAATAGTTTTTGTTTGTGTTTGGGATAGGCTTAGAGCGAAAGTTAGCGTTTAGGTTATGGCTCGATTAGGGTTAGAACTAGGGTTTAAATGAAGGTTAGGGTTAGCAATTTCAATCAATCCCACGGTTAACCGCGCTGTTTCTTAAACAAAAACGCAATTTCCAGGCACTTTGGGTCTTGATTTGAGCCGTTTGCAAAGCAAGAAAAAAAGCAAGCATGCAAGCAAGCAAGCAAGCAAGCAAACCGCTGTGTATTGTTGATTGTTTACGACACCAAGCAACCAAATTGACATCAGATGAACAATCAACAAAATTAAGCTTTTCTTGTCAGAATAAGTATCTCGGCCGAACGTTTGTTAAAACATTCTATTTGAATAAGGTAAGTCCATCACCACGTTTCGCCACGAAACGATTTTTTTTAAATAATGGAGAGCGCGAGAAAACCTATCTCAAACGCTACTAGTTAATAAAATAACCAAACACAAAATGGCCATTTGCGGCATTTCGATGTTTCATTCTTCTGTCTGTCTGTAGCTGTTACTTGTTTGTCCGGTCGTATTGTTGCTGCATTTGATCAAGCGGCTCGATTCCGTGCTTGAATAGTTTTTGTTTGTGTTTGGGATAGGCTTAGAGCGAAAGTTAGCGTTTAGGTTATGGCTCGATTAAGGTTAGAACTAGGGTTTAAATGAAGGTTAGGGTTAGCAATTTCAATCAATCCCACGGTTAACCGCGCTGTTTCTTAAACAAAAACACAATTTCCAGGCACTTTGGGTCTTGATTTGAGCCGTTTGCAAAGCAAGAAAAAAAGCAAGCATGCAAGCAAGCAAGCAAGCAAGCAAACCGCTGTGTATTGTTGATTGTTTACGACACCAAGCAACCAAATTGACATCAGATGAACAATCAACAAAATTAAGCTTTTCTTGTCAGAATAAGTATCTCGGCCGAACGTTTGTTAAAACATTCTATTTGAATAAGGTAAGTCCATCACCACGTTTCGCCACGAAACGATTTTTTTTAAATAATGGAGAACGCGAGAAAACCTATCTCAAACGCTACTAGTTAATAAAATAACCAAACACAAAATGGCCATTTGCGGCATTTCGATGTTTCATTCTTCTGTCTGTCTGTAGCTGTTACTTGTTTGTCCGGTCGTATTGTTGCTGCATTTGATCAAGCGGCTCGATTCCGTGCTTGAATAGTTTTTGTTTGTGTTTGGGATAGGCTTAGAGCGAAAGTTAGCGTTTAGGTTATGGCTCGATTAGGGTTAGAACTAGGGTTTAAATGAAGGTTAGGGTTAGCAATTTCAATCAATCCCACGGTTAACCGCGCTGTTTCTTAAACAAAAACGCAATTTCCAGGCACTTTGGGTCTTGATTTGAGCCGTTTGCAAAGCAAGAAATAAAGCAAGCATGCAAGCAAGCAAGCAAGCAAGCAAACCGCTGTGTATTGTTGATTGTTTACGACACCAAGCAACCAAATTGACATCAGATGAACAATCAACAAAATTAAGCTTTTCTTGTCAGAATAAGTATCTCGGCCGAACGTTTGTTAAAACATTCTATTTGAATAAGGTAAGTCCATCACCACGTTTCGCCACGAAACGATTTTTTTTAAATAATGGAGAGCGCGAGAAAACCTATCTCAAACGCTACTAGTTAATAAAATAACCAAACACAAAATGGCCATTTGCGGCACTTCGATGTTTCATTCTTCTGTCTGTCTGTAGCTGTTACTTGTTTGTCCGGTCGTATTGTTGCTGCATTTGATCTAGCTGCTTGATTCCGTGCTTGAATAGTTTTTGTTTGTGTTTGGGATAGGCTTAGAGCGAAAGTTAGCGTTTAGGTTATGGCTCGATTAGGGTTAGAACTAGGGTTTAAATGAAGGTTAGGGTTAGCAATTTCAATCAATCCCACGGTTAACCGCGCTGTTTCTTAAACAAAAACGCAATTTCAAAGCACTTTGGGTCTTGATTTGAGCCGTTTGCAAAGCAAGAAATAAAGCAAGCATGCAAGCAAGCAAGCAAGCAAGCAAACCGCTGTGTATTGTTGATTGTTTACGACACCAAGCAACCAAATTGACATCAGATGAACAATCAACAAAATTAAGCTTTTCTTGTCAGAATAAGTATCTCGGCCGAACGTTTGTTAAAACATTCTATTTGAATAAGGTAAGTCCATCACCACGTTTCGCCACGAAACGATTTTTTTTAAATAATGGAGAGCGCAAGAAAACCTATCTCAAACGCTACTAGTTAATAAAATAACCAAACACAAAATGGCCATTTGCGGCATTTCGATGTTTCATTCTTCTGTCTGTCTGTAGCTGTTACTTGTTTGTCCGGTCGTATTGTTGCTGCATTTGATCAAGCTGCTCGATTCCGTGCTTGAATAGTTTTTGTTTGTGTTTGGGATAGGCTTACAGCGAAAGTTAGCGTTTAGGTTATGGCTCGATTAGGGTTAGAATTAGGGTTTAAATGAAGGTTAGGGTTAGCAATTTCAATCAATCCCACGGTTAACCGCGCTGTTTCTTAAACAAAAACGCAATTTCCAGGCACTTCGGGTCTTGATTTGAGCCGTTTGCAAAGCAAGAAAAAAAGCAAGCATGCAAGCAAGCAAGCAAGCAAGCAAACCGCTGTGTATTGATGATTGTTTACGACACCAAGCAACCAAATTGACATCAGATGAACAATCAACAAAATTAAGCTTTTCTTGTCAGAATAAGTATCTCGGCCGAACGTTTGTTAAAACATTCTATTTGAATAAGGTAAGTCCATCACCACGTTTCGCCACGAAACGATTTTTTTTAAATAATGGAGAGCGCGAGAAAACCTATCTCAAACGCTACTAGTTAATAAAATAACCAAACACAAAATGGCCATTTGCGGCATTTCGATGTTTCATTCTTCTGTCTGTCTGTAGCTGTTACTTGTTTGTCCGGTCGTATTGTTGCTGCATTTGATCAAGCTGCTCGATTCCGTGCTTGAATAGTTTTTGTTTGTGTTTGGGATAGGCTTAGAGCGAAAGTTAGCGTTTAGGTTATGGCTCGATTAGGGTTAGAACTAGGGTTTAAATGAAGGTTAGGGTTAGCAATTTCAATCAATCCCACGGTTAACCGCGCTGTTTCTTAAACAAAAACACAATTTCCAGGCACTTTGGGTCTTGATTTGAGCCGTTTGCAAAGCAAGAAAAAAAGCAAGCAAGCAAGCAAGCAAGCAAGCAAGCAAACCGCTGTGTATTGTTGATTGTTTACGACACCAAGCAACCAAATTGACATCAGATGAACAATCAACAAAATTAAGCTTTTCTTGTCAGAATAAGTATCTCGGCCGAACGTTTGTTAAAACATTCTATTTGAATAAGGTAAGTCCATCACCACGTTTCGCCACGAAACGATTTTTTTTAAATAATGGAGAGCGCGAGAAAACCTATCTCAAACGCTACTAGTTAATAAAATAACCAAACACAAAATGGCCATTTGCGGCATTTCGATGTTTCATTCTTCTGTCTGTCTGTAGCTGTTACTTGTTTGTCCGGTCGTATTGTTGCTGCATTTGATCAAGCGGCTCGATTCCGTGCTTGAATAGTTTTTGTTTGTGTTTGGGATAGGCTTAGAGCGAAAGTTAGCGTTTAGGTTATGGCTCGATTAGGGTTAGAACTAGGGTTTAAATGAAGGTTAGGGTTAGCAATTTCAATCAATCCCACGGTTAACCGCGCTGTTTCTTAAACAAAAACGCAATTTCCAGGCACTTTGGGTCTTGATTTGAGCCGTTTGCAAAGCAAGAAAAAAAGCAAGCATGCAAGCATGCAAGCAAGCAAACCGCTGTGTATTGTTGATTGTTTACGACACCAAGCAACCAAATTGACATCAGATGAACAATCAACAAAATTAAGCTTTTCTTGTCAGAATAAGTATCTCGGCCGAACGTTTGTTAAAACATTCTATTTGAATAAGGTAAGTCCATCACCACGTTTCGCCACGAAACGATTTTTTTTAAATAATGGAGAGCGTATCTCAAACGCTACTAGTTAATAAAATAACCAAACACAAAATGGCCATTTGCGGCACTTCGATGTTTCATTCATCTGTCTGTCTGTAGCTGTTACTTGTTTGTCCGGTCGTATTGTTGCTGCATTTGATCAAGCGGCTCGATTCCGTGCTTGAATAATTTTTGTTTGTGTTTGGGATAGGCTTAGAGCAAAAGTTAGCGTTTAGGTTATGGCTCGATTAGGGTTAGAACTAGGGTTTAAATGAAGGTTAGGGTTAGCAATTTCAATCAATCCCACGGTTAACCGCGCTGTTTCTTAAACAAAAACGCAATATCCAGGCACTTCGGGTCTTGATTTGAGCCGTTTGCAAAGCAAGAAAAAAAGCAAGCATGCAAGCAAGCAAGCAAGCAAGCAAACCGCTGTGTATTGTTGATTGTTTACGACACCAAGCAACCAAATTGACATCAGATGAACAATCAACAAAATTAAGCTTTTCTTGTCAGAATAAGTATCTCGGCCGAACGTTTGTTAAAACATTCTATTTGAATAAGGTAAGTCCATCACCACGTTTCGCCACGAAACGATTTTTTTTAAATAATAGAGAGCGTATCTCAAACGCTACTAGTTAATAAAATAACCAAACACAAAATGGCCATTTGCGGCACTTCGATGTTTCATTCTTCTGTCTGTCTGTAGCTGTTACTTGTTTGTCCGGTCGTATTGTTGCTGCATTTGATCAAGCGGCTCGATTCCGTGCTTGAATAGTTTTTGTTTGTGTTTGGGATAGGCTTAGAGCGAAAGTTAGCGTTTAGGTTATGGTTCGATTAGGGTTAGAACTAGGGTTTAAATGAAGGTTAGGGTTAGCAATTTCAATCAATCCCACGGTTAACCGCGCTGTTTCTTAAACAAAAACGCAATTTCCAGGCACTTTGGGTCTTGATTTGAGCCGTTTGCAAAGCAAGAAAGAAAGCAAGCATGCAAGCAAGCATGCAAGCAAGCAAACCGCTGTGTATTGTTGATTGTTTACGACACCAAGCAACCAAATTGACATCAGATGAACAATCAACAAAATTAAGCTTTTCTTGTCAGAATAAGTATCTCGGCCGAACGTTTGTTAAAACATTCTATTTGAATAAGGTAAGTCCATCACCACGTTTCGCCACGAAACGATTTTTTTTAAATAATGGAAAGCGTATCTCAAACGCTACTAGTTAATAAAATAACCAAACACAAAATGGCCATTTGCGGCATTTCGATGTTTCATTCTTCTGTCTGTCTGTAGCTGTTACTTGTTTGTCCGGTCGTATTGTTGCTGCATTTGATCAAGCGGCTCGATTCCGTGCTTGAATAGTTTTTGTTTGTGTTTGGGATAGGCTTAGAGCGAAAGTTAGCGTTTAGGTTATGGCTCGATTAGGGTTAGAACTAGGGTTTAAATGAAGGTTAGGGTTAGCAATTTTAATCAATCCCACGGTTAACCGCGCTGTTTCTTAAACAAAAACGCAATTTCCAGGCACTTCGGGTCTTGATTTGAGCCGTTTGCAAAGCAAGAAAAAAAGCAAGCATGCAAGCATGCAAGCAAGCAAACCGCTGTGTATTGTTGATTGTTTACGACACCAAGCAACCAAATTGACATCAGATGAACAATCAACAAAATTAAGCTTTTCTTGTCAGAATAAGTATCTCGGCCGAACGTTTGTTAAAACATTCTATTTGAATAAGGTAAGTCCATCACCACGTTTCGCCACGAAACGATTTTTTTTAAATAATGGAGAGCGCGAGAAAACCTATCTCAAACGCTACTAGTTAATAAAATAACCAAACACAAAATGGCCATTTGCGGCATTTCGATGTTTCATTCTTCTGTCTGTCTGTAGCTGTTACTTGTTTGTCCGGTCGTATTGTTGCTGCATTTGATCAAGCGGCTCGATTCCGTGCTTGAATAGTTTTTGTTTGTGTTTGGGATAGGCTTAGAGCAAAAGTTAGCGTTTAGGTTATGGCTCGATTAGGGTTAGAACTAGGGTTTAAATGAAGGTTAGGGTTAGCAATTTCAATCAATCCCACGGTTAACCGCGCTGTTTCTTAAACAAAAACGCAATTTCCAGGCACTTTGGGTCTTGATTTGAGCCGTTTGCAAAGCAAGAAAAAAAGCAAGCATGCAAGCAAGCAAGCAAGCAAGCAAGCAAACCGCTGTGTATTGTTGATTGTTTACGACACCAAGCAACCAAATTGACATCAGATGAACAATCAACAAAATTAAGCTTTTCTTGTCAGAATAAGTATCTCGGCCGAACGTTTGTTAAAACATTCTATTTGAATAAGGTAAGTCCATCACCACGTTTCGCCACGAAACGATTTTTTTTAAATAATAGAGAGCGTATCTCAAACGCTACTAGTTAATAAAATAACCAAACACAAAATGGCCATTTGCGGCATTTCGATGTTTCATTCTTCTGTCTGTCTGTAGCTGTTACTTGTTTGTCCGGTCGTATTGTTGCTGCATTTGATCAAGCGGCTCGATTCCGTGCTTGAATAGTTTTTGTTTGTGTTTGGGATAGGCTTAGAGCAAAAGTTAGCGTTTAGGTTATGGCTCGATTAGGGTTAGAACTAGGGTTTAAATGAAGGTTAGGGTTAGCAATTTCAATCAATCCCACGGTTAACCGCGCTGTTTCTTAAACAAAAACGCAATTTCCAGGCACTTTGGGTCTTGATTTGAGCCGTTTGCAAAGCTAGAAAAAAAGCAAGCATGCAAGCAAGCAAGCAAGCAAACCGCTGTGTATTGTTGATTGTTTACGACACCAAGCAACCAAATTGACATCAGATGAACAATCAACAAAATTAAGCTTTTCTTGTCAGAATAAGTATCTCGGCCGAACGTTTGTTAAAACATTCTATTTGAATAAGGTAAGTCCATCACCACGTTTCGCCACGAAACGATTTTTTTTAAATAATGGAGAGCGCGAGAAAACCTAACTCAAACGCTACTAGTTAATAAAATAACCAAACACAAAATGGCCATTTGCGGCATTTCGATGTTTCATTCTTCTGTCTGTCTGTAGCTGTTACTTGTTTGTCCGGTCGTATTGTTGCTGCATTTGATCAAGCGGCTCGATTCCGTGCTTGAATAGTTTTTGTTTGTGTTTGGGATAGGCTTAGAGCAAAAGTTAGCGTTTAGGTTATGGCTCGATTAGGGTTAGAACTAGGGTTTAAATGAAGGTTAGGGTTAGCAATTTCAATCAATCCCACGGTTAACCGCGCTGTTTCTTAAACAAAAACGCAATTTCCAGGCACTTTGGGTCTTGATTTGAGCCCTTTGCAAAGCAAGAAAAAAAGCAAGCATGCAAGCAAGCAAGCAAGCAAGCAAGCAAACCGCTGTGTATTGTTGATTGTTTACGACACCAAGCAACCAAATTGACATCAGATGAACAATCAACAAAATTAAGCTTTTCTTGTCAGAATAAGTATCTCGGCCGAACGTTTGTTAAAACATTCTATTTGAATAAGGTAAGTCCATCACCACGTTTCGCCACGAAACGATTTTTTTTAAATAATGGAGAGCGTATCTCAAACGCTACTAGTTAATAAAATAACCAAACACAAAATGGCCATTTGCGGCATTTCGATGTTTCATTCTTCTGTCTGTCTGTAGCTGTTACTTGTTTGTCCGGTCGTATTGTTGCTGCATTTGATCAAGCGGCTCGATTCCGTGCTTGAATAATTTTTGTTTGTGTTTGGGATAGGCTTAGAGCAAAAGTTAGCGTTTAGGTTATGGCTCGATTAGGGTTAGAACTAGGGTTTAAATGAAGGTTAGGGTTAGCAATTTCAATCAATCCCACGGTTAACCGCGCTGTTTCTTAAACAAAAACGCAATATCCAGGCACTTCGGGTCTTGATTTGAGCCGTTTGCAAAGCAAGAAAAAAAGCAAGCATGCAAGCAAGCAAGCAAGCAAGCAAACCGCTGTGTATTGTTGATTGTTTACGACACCAAGCAACCAAATTGACATCAGATGAACAATCAACAAAATTAAGCTTTTCTTGTCAGAATAAGTATCTCGGCCGAACGTTTGTTAAAACATTCTATTTGAATAAGGTAAGTCCATCACCACGTTTCGCCACGAAACGATTTTTTTTAAATAATAGAGAGCGTATCTCAAACGCTACTAGTTAATAAAATAACCAAACACAAAATGGCCATTTGCGGCATTTCGATGTTTCATTCTTCTGTCTGTCTGTAGCTGTTACTTGTTTGTCCGGTCGTATTGTTGCTGCATTTGATCAAGCGGCTCGATTCCGTGCTTGAATAGTTTTTGTTTGTGTTTGGGATAGGCTTAGAGCGAAAGTTAGCGTTTAGGTTATGGCTCGATTAGGGTTAGAACTAGGGTTTAAATGAAGGTTAGGGTTAGCAATTTCAATCAATCCCACGGTTAACCGCGCTGTTTCTTAAACAAAAACGCAATTTCCAGGCACTTTGGGTCTTGATTTGAGCCGTTTGCAAAGCAAGAAAGAAAGCAAGCATGCAAGCAAGCATGCAAGCAAGCAAACCGCTGTGTATTGTTGATTGTTTACGACACCAAGCAACCAAATTGACATCAGATGAACAATCAACAAAATTAAGCTTTTCTTGTCAGAATAAGTATCTCGGCCGAACGTTTGTTAAAACATTCTATTTGAATAAGGTAAGTCCATCACCACGTTTCGCCACGAAACGATTTTTTTTAAATAATGGAGAGCGTATCTCAAACGCTACTAGTTAATAAAATAACCAAACACAAAATGGCCATTTGCGGCATTTCGATGTTTCATTCTTCTGTCTGTCTGTAGCTGTTACTTGTTTGTCCGGTCGTATTGTTGCTGCATTTGATCAAGCGGCTCGATTCCGTGCTTGAATAATTTTTGTTTGTGTTTGGGATAGGCTTAGAGCGAAAGTTAGCGTTTAGGTTATGGCTCGATTAGGGTTAGAACTAGGGTTTAAATGAAGGTTAGGGTTAGCAATTTTAATCAATCCCACGGTTAACCGCGCTGTTTCTTAAACAAAAACGCAATTTCCAGGCACTTCGGGTCTTGATTTGAGCCGTTTGCAAAGCAAGAAAAAAAGCAAGCATGCAAGCATGCAAGCAAGCAAACCGCTGTGTATTGTTGATTGTTTACGACACCAAGCAACCAAATTGACATCAGATGAACAATCAACAAAATTAAGCTTTTCTTGTCAGAATAAGTATCTCGGCCGAACGTTTGTTAAAACATTCTATTTGAATAAGGTAAGTCCATCACCACGTTTCGCCACGAAACGATTTTTTTTAAATAATGGAGAGCGCGAGAAAACCTATCTCAAACGCTACTAGTTAATAAAATAACCAAACACAAAATGGCCATTTGCGGCATTTCGATGTTTCATTCTTCTGTCTGTCTGTAGCTGTTACTTGTTTGTCCGGTCGTATTGTTGCTGCATTTGATCAAGTTGCTCGATTCCGTGCTTGAATAGTTTTTGTTTGTATTTGGGATAGGCTTAGAGCAAAAGTTAGCGTTTAGGTTATGGCTCGATTAGGGTTAGAACTAGGGTTTAAATGAAGGTTAGGGTTAGCAATTTCAATCAATCCCACGGTTAACCGCGCTGTTTCTTAAACAAAAACGCAATTTCCAGGCACTTCGGGTCTTGATTTGAGCCGTTTGCAAAGCAAGAAAAAAAGCAAGCATGCAAGCAAGCAAGCAAGCAAGCAAACCGCTGTGTATTGTTGATTGTTTACGACACCAAGCAACCAAATTGACATCAGATGAACAATCAACAAAATTAAGCTTTTCTTGTCAGAATAAGTATCTCGGCCGAACGTTTGTTAAAACATTCTATTTGAATAAGGTAAGTCCATCACCACGTTTCGCCACGAAACGATTTTTTTTAAATAATGGAGAGCGTATCTCAAACGCTACTAGTTAATAAAATAACCAAACACAAAATGGCCATTTGCGGCATTTCGATGTTTCATTCTTCTGTCTGTCTGTAGCTGTTACTTGTTTGTCCGGTCGTATTGTTGCTGCATTTGATCAAGCGGCTCGATTCCGGGCTTCAATAATTTTTGTTTGTGTTTGGGATAGGCTTAGAGCAAAAGTTAGCGTTTAGGTTATGGCTCGATTAGGGTTAGAACTAGGGTTTAAATGAAGGTTAGGGTTAGCAATTTCAATCAATCCCACGGTTAACCGCGCTGTTTCTTAGACAAAAACGCAATATCCAGGCACTTCTGGTCTTGATTTGAGCCGTTTGCAAAGCAAGAAAAAAAGCAAGCATGCAAGCAAGCAAGCAAGCAAGCAAGCAAACCGCTGTGTATTGTTGATTGTTTACGACACCAAGCAACCAAATTGACATCAGATGAACAATCAACAAAATTAAGCTTTTCTTGTCAGAATAAGTATCTCGGCCGAACGTTTGTTAAAACATTCTATTTGAATAAGGTAAGTCCATCACCACGTTTCGCCACGAAATGATTTTTTTTAAATAATAGAGAGCGTATCTCAAACGCTATTAGTTAATAAATTAACCAAACACAAAATGGCCATTTGCGGCATTTCGATGTTTCATTCTTCTGTCTGTCTGTAGCTGTTACTTGTTTGTCCGGTCGTATTGTTGCTGCATTTGATCAAGCTGCTCGATTCCGTGCTTGAATAGTTTTTGTTTGTGTTTGGGATAGGCTTACAGCAAAAGTTAGCGTTTAGGTTATGGCTCGATTAGGGTTAGAACTAGGGTTTAAATGAAGGTTAGGGTTAGCAATTTCAATCAATCCCACGGTTAACCGCGCTGTTTCTTAAACAAAAACGCAATTTTCAGGCACTTTGGGTCTTGATTTGAGCCGTTTGCAAAGCAAGAAAAAAAGCAAGCATGCAAGCAAGCAAGCAAGCAAGCAAACCGCTGTGTATTGTTGATTGTTTACGACACCAAGCAACCAAATTGACATCAGATGAACAATCAACAAAATTAAGCTTTTCTTGTCAGAATAAGTATCTCGGCCGAACGTTTGTTAAAACATTCTATTTGAATAAGGTAAGTCCATCACCACGTTTCGCCACGAAACGATTTTTTTTAAATAATGGAGAGCGTATCTCAAACGCTACTAGTTAATAAAATAACCAAACACAAAATGGCCATTTGCGGCATTTCGATGTTTCATTCTTCTGTCTGTCTGTAGCTGTTACTTGTTTGTCCGGTCGTATTGTTGCTGCATTTGATCAAGCTGCTCGAGTCCGTGCTTGAATAATTTTTGTTTGTGTTTGGGATAGGCTTAGAGCAAAAGTTAGCGTTTAGGTTATGGTTCGATTAGGGTTAGAACTAGGGTTTAAATGAAGGTTAGGGTTAGCAATTTCAATCAATCCCACGGTTAACCGCGCTGTTTCTTAAACAAAAACGCAATTTCCAGGCACTTTGGGTCTTGATTTGAGCCGTTTGCAAAGCAAGAAAAAAAGCAAGCATGCAAGCAAGCAAGCAAGCAAGCACCCCGCTGTGTATTGTTGATTGTTTACGACACCAAGCAACCAAATTGACATCAGATGAACAATCAACAAAATTAAGCTTTTCTTGTCAGAATAAGTATCTCGGCCGAACGTTTGTTAAAACATTCTATTTGAATAAGGTAAGTCCATCACCACGTTTCGCCACGAAACGATTTTTTTTAAATAATGGAGAGCGCGAGAAAACCTATCTCAAACGCTACTAGTTAATAAAATAACCAAACACAAAATGGCCATTTGCGGCATTTCGATGTTTCATTCTTCTGTCTGTCTGTAGCTGTTACTTGTTTGTCCGGTCGTATTGTTGCTGCATTTAATCAAGCGGCTCGATTCCGTGCTTGAATAGTTTTTGTTTGTGTTTGGGATAGGCTTAGAGCAAAAGTTAGCGTTTAGGTTATGGCTCGATTAGGGTTAGAACTAGGGTTTAAATGAAGGTTAGGGTTAGCAATTTCAATCAATCCCACGGTTAACCGCGCTGTTTCTTAAACAAAAACGCAATTTTCAGGCACTTTGGGTCTTGATTTGAGCCGTTTGCAAAGCAAGAAAGAAAGCAAGCATGCAAGCAAGCAAGCAAGCAAGCAAGCACCCCGCTGTGTATTGTTGATTGTTTACGACACCAAGCAACCAAATTGACATCAGATGAACAATCAACAAAATTAAGCTTTTCTTGTCAGAATAAGTATCTCGGCCGAACGTTTGTTAAAACATTCTATTTGAATAAGGTAAGTCCATCACCACGTTTCGCCACGAAACGATTTTTTTTAAATAATGGAGAGCGCGAGAAAACCTATCTCAAACGCTACTAGTTAATAAAATAACCAAACACAAAATGGCCATTTGCGGCACTTCGATGTTTCATTCTTCTGTCTGTCTGTAGCTGTTACTTGTTTGTCCGGTCGTATTGTTGCTGCATTTGATCAAGCGGCTCGATTCCGTGCTTGAATAGTTTTTGTTTGTGTTTGGGATAGGCTTAGAGCAAAAGTTAGCGTTTAGGTTATGGCTCGATTAGGGTTAGAACTAGGGTTTAAATGAAGGTTAGGGTTAGCAATTTCAATCAATCCCACGGTTAACCGCGCTGTTTCTTAAACAAAAACGCAATTTCCAGGCACTTTGGGTCTTGATTTGAGCCCTTTGCAAAGCAAGAAAAAAAGCAAGCATGCAAGCAAGCAAGCAAGCAAGCAAACCGCTGTGTATTGTTGATTGTTTACGACACCAAGCAACCAAATTGACATCAGATGAACAATCAACAAAATTAAGCTTTTCTTGTCAGAATAAGTATCTCGGCCGAACGTTTGTTAAAACATTCTATTTGAATAAGGTAAGTCCATCACCACGTTTCGCCACGAAACGATTTTTTTTAAATAATAGAGAGCGTATCTCAAACGCTACTAGTTAATAAAATAACCAAACACAAAATGGCCATTTGCGGCATTTCGATGTTTCATTCTTCTGTCTGTCTGTAGCTGTTACTTGTTTGTCCGGTCGTATTGTTGCTGCATTTGATCAAGCGGCTCGATTCCGTGCTTGAATAATTTTTGTTTGTGTTTGGGATAGGCTTAGAGCAAAAGTTAGCGTTTAGGTTATGGTTCGATTAGGGTTAGAACTAGGGTTTAAATGAAGGTTAGGGTTAGCAATTTCAATCAATCCCACGGTTAACCGCGCTGTTTCTTAAACAAAAACGCAATTTCCAGGCACTTTGGGTCTTGATTTGAGCCGTTTGCAAAGCAAGAAAAAAAGCAAGCATGCAAGCAAGCAAGCAAGCAAGCAAACCGCTGTGTATTGTTGATTGTTTACGACACCAAGCAACCAAATTGACATCAGATGAACAATCAACAAAATTAAGCTTTTCTTGTCAGAATAAGTATCTCGGCCGAACGTTTGTTAAAACATTCTATTTGAATAAGGTAAGTCCATCACCACGTTTCGCCACGAAACGATTTTTTTTAAATAATGGAGAGCGCAAGAAAACTTATCTTAAACGTTACTAGTTAATAAAATAACCAAACACAAAATGGCCATTTGCGGCATTTCGATGTTTCATTCTTCTGTCTGTCTGTAGCTGTTACTTGTTTGTCCGGTCGTATTGTTGCTGCATTTGATCAAGCGGCTCGATTCCGTGCTTGAATAGTTTTTGTTTGTGTTTGGGATAGGCTTAGAGCGAAAGTTAGCGTTTAGGTTATGGCTCGATTAGGGTTAGAACTAGGGTTTAAATGAAGGTTAGGGTTAGCAATTTCAATCAATCCCACGGTTAACCGCGCTGTTTCTTAAACAAAAACGCAATTTCCAGGCACTTTGGGTCTTGATTTGAGCCGTTTGCAAAGCAAGAAAAAAAGCAAGCATGCAAGCATGCAAGCAAGCAAGCAAACCGCTGTGTATTGTTGATTGTTTACGACACCAAGCAACCAAATTGACATCAGATGAACAATCAACAAAATTAAGCTTTTCTTGTCAGAATAAGTATCTCGGCCGAACGTTTGTTAAAACATTCTATTTGAATAAGGTAAGTCCATCACCACGTTTCGCCACGAAACGATTTTTTTTAAATAATGGAGAGCGTATCTCAAACGCTACTAGTTAATAAAATAACCAAACACAAAATGGCCATTTGCGGCATTTCGATGTTTCATTCTTCTGTCTGTCTGTAGCTGTTACTTGTTTGTCCGGTCGTATTGTTGCTGCATTTGATCAAGCGGCTCGATTCCGTGCTTGAATAATTTTTGTTTGTGTTTGGGATAGGCTTAAAGCAAAAGTTAGCGTTTAGGTTATGGTTCGATTAGGGTTAGAACTAGGGTTTAAATGAAGGTTAGGGTTAGCAATTTCAATCAATCCCACGGTTAACCGCGCTGTTTCTTAAACAAAAACGCAATTTCCAGGCACTTTGGGTCTTGATTTGAGCCGTTTGCAAAGCAAGAAATAAAGCAAGCATACAAGCAAGCAAGCAAGCAAGCAAGCAAACCGCTGTGTATTGTTGATTGTTTACGACACCAAGCAACCAAATTGACATCAGATGAACAATCAACAAAATTAAGCTTTTCTTGTCAGAATAAGTATCTCGGCCGAACGTTTGTTAAAACATTCTATTTGAATAAGGTAAGTCCATCACCACGTTTCGCCACGAAACGATTTTTTTTAAATAATGGAGAGCGCAAGAAAACCTATCTTAAACGCTACTAGTTAATAAAATAACCAAACACAAAATGGCCATTTGCGGCACTTCGATGTTTCATTCTTCTGTCTGTCTGTAGCTGTTACTTGTTTGTCCGGTCGTATTGTTGCTGCATTTGATCAAGCGGCTCGATTCCGTGCTTGAATAGTTTTTGTTTGTGTTTGGGATAGGCTTAGAGCGAAAGTTAGCGTTTAGGTTATGGCTCGATTAGGGTTAGAACTAGGGTTTAAATGAAGGTTAGGGTTAGCAATTTCAATCAATCCCACGGTTAACCGCGCTGTTTCTTAAACAAAAACGCAATTTTAAAGCACTTTGGGTCTTGATTTGAGCCGTTTGCAAAGCAAGAAAAAAAGCAAGCATGCAAGCAAGCAAGCAAGCAAGCAAACCGCTGTGTATTGTTGATTGTTTACGACACCAAGCAACCAAATTGACATCAGATGAACAATCAACAAAATTAAGCTTTTCTTGTCAGAATAAGTATCTCGGCCGAACGTTTGTTAAAACATTCTATTTGAATAAGGTAAGTCCATCACCACGTTTCGCCACGAAACGATTTTTTTTAAATAATGGAGAACGCGAGAAAACCTATCTCAAACGCTACTAGTTAATAAAATAACCAAACACAAAATGGCCATTTGCGGCATTTCGATGTTTCATTCTTCTGTCTGTCTGTAGCTGTTACTTGTTTGTCCGGTCGTATTGTTGCTGCATTTGATCAAGCGGCTCGAGTCCGTGCTTGAATAATTTTTGTTTGTGTTTGGGATAGGCTTAGAGCAAAAGTTAGCGTTTAGGTTATGGTTCGATTAGGGTTAGAACTAGGGTTTAAATGAAGGTTAGGGTTAGCAATTTCAATCAATCCCACGGTTAACCGCGCTGTTTCTTAAACAAAAACGCAATTTCCAGGCACTTTGGGTCTTGATTTGAGCCGTTTGCAAAGCAAGAAAAAAAGCAAGCATGCAAGCAAGCAAGCAAGCAAGCAAGCAAACCGCTGTGTATTGTTGATTGTTTACGACACCAAGCAACCAAATTGACATCAGATGAACAATCAACAAAATTAAGCTTTTCTTGTCAGAATAAGTATCTCGGCCGAACGTTTGTTAAAACATTCTATTTGAATAAGGTAAGTCCATCACCACGTTTCGCCACGAAACGATTTTTTTTAAATAATGGAGAGCGCGAGAAAACCTATCTCAAACGCTACTAGTTAATAAAATAACCAAACACAAAATGGCCATTTGCGGCATTTCGATGTTTCATTCTTCTGTCTGTCTGTAGCTGTTACTTGTTTGTCCGGTCGTATTGTTGCTGCATTTGATCAAGCGGCTCGAGTCCGTGCTTGAATAATTTTTGTTTGTGTTTGGGATAGGCTTAGAGCAAAAGTTAGCGTTTAGGTTATGGCTCGATTAGGGTTAGAACTAGGGTTTAAATGAAGGTTAGGGTTAGCAATTTCAATCAATCCCACGGTTAACCGCGCTGTTTCTTAAACAAAAACGCAATTTCCAGGCACTTTGGGTCTTGATTTGAGCCGTTTGCAAAGCAAGAAAAAAAGCAAGCATGCAAGCAAGCAAGCAAGCAAGCAAGCAAACCGCTGTGTATTGTTGATTGTTTACGACACCAAGCAACCAAATTGACATCAGATGAACAATCAACAAAATTAAGCTTTTCTTGTCAGAATAAGTATCTCGGCCGAACGTTTGTTAAAACATTCTATTTGAATAAGGTAAGTCCATCACCACGTTTCGCCACGAAACGATTTTTTTTAAATAATAGAGAGCGCGAGAAAACCTATCTCAAACGCTACTAGTTAATAAAATAACCAAACACAAAATGGCCATTTGCGGCATTTCGATGTTTCATTCTTCTGTCTGTCTGTAGCTGTTACTTGTTTGTCCGGTCGTATTGTTGCTGCATTTGATCAAGCGGCTCGATTCCGTGCTTGAATAGTTTTTGTTTGTGTTTGGGATAGGCTTAGAGCAAAAGTTAGCGTTTAGGTTATGGCTCGATTAGGGTTAGAACTAGGGTTTAAATGAAGGTTAGGGTTAGCAATTTCAATCAATCCCACGGTTAACCGCGCTGTTTCTTAAACAAAAACGCAATTTCCAGGCACTTTGGGTCTTGATTTGAGCCGTTTGCAAAGCAAGAAAGAAAACAAGCATGCAAGCAAGCAAGCAAACCGCTGTGTATTGTTGATTGTTTACGACACCAAGCAACCAAATTGACATCAGATGAACAATCAACAAAATTAAGCTTTTCTTGTCAGAATAAGTATCTCGGCCGAACGTTTGTTAAAACATTCTATGTGAATAAGGTAAGTCCATCACCACGTTTCGCCACGAAACGATTTTTTTTAAATAATGGAGAGCGCAAGAAAACCTATCTTAAACGCTACTAGTTAATAAAATAACCAAACACAAAATGGCCATTTGCGGCACTTCGATGTTTCATTCTTCTGTCTGTCTGTAGCTGTTACTTGTTTGTCCGGTCGTATTGTTGCTGCATTTGATCAAGCGGCTCGATTCCGTGCTTGAATAGTTTTTGTTTGTGTTTGGGATAGGCTTAGAGCAAAAGTTAGCGTTTAGGTTATGGCTCGATTAGGGTTAGAATTAGGGTTTAAATGAAGGTTAGGGTTAGCAATTTCAATCAATCCCACGGTTAACCGCGCTGTTTCTTAAACAAAAACGCAATTTCCAGGCACTTTGGGTCTTGATTTGAGCCGTTTGCAAAGCAAGAAAGAAAGCAAGCATGCAAGCATGCAAGCAAGCAAGCAAACCGCTGTGTATTGTTGATTGTTTACGACACCAAGCAACCAAATTGACATCAGATGAACAATCAACAAAATTAAGCTTTTCTTGTCAGAATAAGTATCTCGGCCGAACGTTTGTTAAAACATTCTATTTGAATAAGGTAAGTCCATCACCACGTTTCGCCACGAAACGATTTTTTTTAAATAATGGAGAGCGTATCTCAAACGCTACTAGTTAATAAAATAACCAAACACAAAATGGCCATTTGCGGCATTTCGATGTTTCATTCTTCTGTCTGTCTGTAGCTGTTACTTGTTTGTCCGGTCGTATTGTTGCTGCATTTGATCAAGCGGCTCGATTCCGTGCTTGAATAGTTTTTGTTTGTGTTTGGGATAGGCTTAGAGCGAAAGTTAGCGTTTAGGTTATGGTTCGATTAGGGTTAGAACTAGGGTTTAAATGAAGGTTAGGGTTAGCAATTTCAATCAATCCCACGGTTAACCGCGCTGTTTCTTAAACAAAAACGCAATTTCCAGGCACTTTGGGTCTTGATTTGAGCCGTTTGCAAAGCAAGAAAAAAAGCAAGCATGCAAGCAAGCAAGCAAGCAAACCGCTGTGTATTGTTGATTGTTTACGACACCAAGCAACCAAATTGACATCAGATGAACAATCAACAAAATTAAGCTTTTCTTGTCAGAATAAGTATCTCGGCCGAACGTTTGTTAAAACATTCTATTTGAATAAGGTAAGTCCATCACCACGTTTCGCCACGAAACGATTTTTTTTAAATAATGGAGAGCGTATCTCAAACGCTACTAGTTAATAAAATAACCAAACACAAAATGGCCATTTGCGGCATTTCGATGTTTCATTCTTCTGTCTGTCTGTAGCTGTTACTTGTTTGTCCGGTCGTATTGTTGCTGCATTTGATCAAGCTGCTCGATTCCGTGCTTGAATAGTTTTTGTTTGTGTTTGGGATAGGCTTACAGCAAAAGTTAGCGTTTAGGTTATGGTTCGATTAGGGTTAGAACTAGGGTTTAAATGAAGGTTAGGGTTAGCAATTTCAATCAATCCCACGGTTAACCGCGCTGTTTCTTAAACAAAAACGCAATTTCCAGGCACTTTGGGTCTTGATTTGAGCCGTTTGCAAAGCAAGAAAAAAAGCAAGCATGCAAGCAAGCAAGCAAGCAAGCAAACCGCTGTGTATTGTTGATTGTTTACGACACCAAGCAACCAAATTGACATCAGATGAACAATCAACAAAATTAAGCTTTTCTTGTCAGAATAAGTATCTCGGCCGAACGTTTGTTAAAACATTCTATTTGAATAAGGTAAGTCCATCACCACGTTTCGCCACGAAACGATTTTTTTTAAATAATGGAGAGCGCGAGAAAACCTATCTCAAACGCTACTAGTTAATAAAATAACCAAACACAAAATGGCCATTTACGGCATTTCGATGTTTCATTCTTCTGTCTGTCTGTAGCTGTTACTTGTTTGTCCGGTCGTATTGTTGCTGCATTTGATCAAGCTGCTCGATTCCGTGCTTGAATAGTTTTTGTTTGTGTTTGGGATAGGCTTAGAGCGAAAGTTAGCGTTTAGGTTATGGCTCGATTAGGGTTAGAACTAGGGTTTAAATGAAGGTTAGGGTTAGCAATTTCAATCAATCCCACGGTTAACCGCGCTGTTTCTTAAACAAAAACGCAATTTCCAGGCACTTTGGGTCTTGATTTGAGCCGTTTGCAAAGCAAGAAAGAAAACAAGCATGCAAGCAAGCAAGCAAGCAAACCGCTGTGTATTGTTGATTGTTTACGACACCAAGCAACCAAATTGACATCAGATGAACAATCAACAAAATTAAGCTTTTCTTGTCAGAATAAGTATCTCGGCCGAACGTTTGTTAAAACATTCTATTTGAATAAGGTAAGTCCATCACCACGTTTCGCCACGAAACGATTTTTTTTAAATAATGGAGAACGCAAGAAAACTTATCTCAAACGCTACTAGTTAATAAAATAACCAAACACAAAATGGCCATTTGCGGCATTTCGATGTTTCATTCTTCTGTCTGTCTGTAGCTGTTACTTGTTTGTCCGGTCGTATTGTTGCTGCATTTGATCAAGCGGCTCGAGTCCGTGCTTGAATAGTTTTTGTTTGTGTTTGGGATAGGCTTAGAGCGAAAGTTAGCGTTTAGGTTATGGTTCGATTAGGGTTAGAACTAGGGTTTAAATGAAGGTTAGGGTTAGCAATTTCAATCAATCCCACGGTTAACCGCGCTGTTTCTTAAACAAAAACGCAATTTCCAGGCACTTTGGGTCTTGATTTGAGCCGTTTGCAAAGCAAGAAATAAAGCAAGCATGCAAGCAAGCAAGCAAGCAAGCAAACCGCTGTGTATTGATGATTGTTTACGACACCAAGCAACCAAATTGACATCAGATGAACAATCAACAAAATTAAGCTTTACTTGTCAGAATAAGTATCTCGGCCGAACGTTTGTTAAAACATTCTATTTGAATAAGGTAAGTCCATCACCACGTTTCGCCACGAAACGATTTTTTTTAAATAATGGAGAGCGCGAGAAAACCTATCTCAAACGCTACTAGTTAATAAAATAACCAAACACAAAATGGCCATTTGCGGCATTTCGATGTTTCATTCTTCTGTCTGTCTGTAGCTGTTACTTGTTTGTCCGGTCGTATTGTTGCTGCATTTGATCAAGCTGCTCGATTCCGTGCTTGAATAGTTTTTGTTTGTGTTTGGGATAGGCTTAGAGCGAAAGTTAGCGTTTAGGTTATGGTTCGATTAGGGTTAGAACTAGGGTTTAAATGAAGGTTAGGGTTAGCAATTTCAATCAATCCCACGGTTAACCGCGCTGTTTCTTAAACAAAAACGCAATTTCCAGGCACTTTGGGTCTTGATTTGAGCCGTTTGCAAAGCAAGAAAGAAAGCAAGCATGCAAGCAAGCAAGCAAGCAAGCAAACCGCTGTGTATTGTTGATTGTTTACGACACCAAGCAACCAAATTGACATCAGATGAACAATCAACAAAATTAAGCTTTTCTTGTCAGAATAAGTATCTCGGCCGAACGTTTGTTAAAACATTCTATTTGAATAAGGTAAGTCCATCACCACGTTTCGCCACGAAACGATTTTTTTTAAATAATGGAGAGCGTATCTCAAACGCTACTAGTTAATAAAATAACCAAACACAAAATGGCCATTTGCGGCATTTCGATGTTTCATTCTTCTGTCTGTCTGTAGCTGTTACTTGTTTGTCCGGTCGTATTGTTGCTGCATTTGATCAAGCTGCTCGATTCCGTGCTTGAATAGTTTTTGTTTGTGTTTGGGATAGGCTTACAGCAAAAGTTAGCGTTTAGGTTATGGCTCGATTAGGGTTAGAACTAGGGTTTAAATGAAGGTTAGGGTTAGCAATTTCAATCAATCCCACGGTTAACCGCGCTGTTTCTTAAACAAAAACGCAATTTCAAAGCACTTTGGGTCTTGATTTGAGCCGTTTGCAAAGCAAGAAAAAAAGCAAGCAAGCAAGCAAGCAAGCAAGCAAGCAAACCGCTGTGTATTGTTGATTGTTTACGACACCAAGCAACCAAATTGACATCAGATGAACAATCAACAAAATTAAGCTTTTCTTGTCAGAATAAGTATCTCGGCCGAACGTTTGTTAAAACATTCTATTTGAATAAGGTAAGTCCATCACCACGTTTCGCCACGAAACGATTTTTTTTAAATAATGGAAAGCGTATCTCAAACGCTACTAGTTAATAAAATAACCAAACACAAAATGGCCATTTGCGGCACTTCGATGTTTCATTCTTCTGTCTGTCTGTAGCTGTTACTTGTTTGTCCGGTCGTATTGTTGCTGCATTTGATCAAGCGGCTCGATTCCGTGCTTGAATAGTTTTTGTTTGTGTTTGGGATAGGCTTAGAGCGAAAGTTAGCGTTTAGGTTATGGCTCGATTAGGGTTAGAACTAGGGTTTAAATGAAGGTTAGGGTTAGCAATTTCAATCAATCCCACGGTTAACCGCGCTGTTTCTTAAACAAAAACGCAATTTCAAAGCACTTTGGGTCTTGATTTGAGCCGTTTGCAAAACAAGAAAAAAAGCAAGCATGCAAGCAAGCAAGCAAGCAAGCAAACCGCTGTGCATTGATGATTGTTTACGACACCAAGCAACCAAATTGACATCAGATGAACAATCAACAAAATTAAGCTTTTCTTGTCAGAATAAGTATCTCGGCCGAACGTTTGTTAAAACATTCTATTTGAATAAGGTAAGTCCATCACCACGTTTCGCCACGAAACGATTTTTTTTAAATAATGGAGAGCGCGAGAAAACCTATCTCAAACGCTACTAGTTAATAAAATAACCAAACACAAAATGGCCATTTGCGGCATTTCGATGTTTCATTCTTCTGTCTGTCTGTAGCTGTTACTTGTTTATCCGGTCGTATTGTTGCTGCATTTGATCAAGCGGCTCGAGTCCGTGCTTGAATAATTTTTGTTTGTGTTTGGGATAGGCTTAGAGCGAAAGTTAGCGTTTAGGTTATGGTTCGATTAGGGTTAGAACTAGGGTTTAAATGAAGGTTAGGGTTAGCAATTTCAATCAATCCCACGGTTAACCGCGCTGTTTCTTAAACAAAAACGCAATTTCCAGGCACTTTGGGTCTTGATTTGAGCCGTTTGCAAAGCAAGAAAGAAAGCAAGCAAGCAAGCAAACCGCTGTGTATTGTTGATTGTTTACGACACCAAGCAACCAAATTGACATCAGATGAACAATCAACAAAATTAAGCTTTTCTTGTCAGAATAAGTATCTCGGGCGAACGTTTGTTAAAACATTCTATTTGAATAAGGTAAGTCCATCACCACGTTTCGCCACGAAACGATTTTTTTTAAATAATGGAGAGCGTATCTCAAACGCTACTAGTTAATAAAATAACCAAACACAAAATGGCCATTTGCGGCATTTCGATGTTTCATTCTTCTGTCTGTCTGTAGCTGTTACTTGTTTGTCCGGTCGTATTGTTGCTGCATTTGATCAAGCTGCTCGATTCCGTGCTTGAATAGTTTTTGTTTGTGTTTGGGATAGGCTTACAGCAAAAGTTAGCGTTTAGGTTATGGCTCGATTAGGGTTAGAACTAGGGTTTAAATGAAGGTTAGGGTTAGCAATTTCAATCAATCCCACGGTTAACCGCGCTGTTTCTTAAACAAAAACGCAATTTCCAGGCACTTTGGGTCTTGATTTGAGCCGTTTGCAAAGCAAGAAAAAAAGCAAGCATGCAAGCAAGCAAGCAAGCAAGCAAACCGCTGTGTATTGTTGATTGTTTACGACACCAAGCAACCAAATTGACATCAGATGAACAATCAACAAAATTAAGCTTTTCTTGTCAGAATAAGTATCTCGGCCGAACGTTTGTTAAAACATTCTATTTGAATAAGGTAAGTCCATCACCACGTTTCGCCACGAAACGATTTTTTTTAAATAATGGAGAGCGCGAGAAAACCTATCTCAAACGCTACTAGTTAATAAAATAACCAAACACAAAATGGCCATTTGCGGCATTTCGATGTTTCATTCTTCTGTCTGTCTGTAGCTGTTACTTGTTTGTCCGGTCGTATTGTTGCTGCATTTGATCAAGCTGCTCGATTCCGTGCTTGAATAGTTTTTGTTTGTGTTTGGGATAGGCTTAGAGCGAAAGTTAGCGTTTAGGTTATGGCTCGATTAGGGTTAGAACTAGGGTTTAAATGAAGGTTAGGGTTAGCAATTTCAATCAATCCCACGGTTAACCGCGCTGTTTCTTAAACAAAAACGCAATTTCCAGGCACTTTGGGTCTTGATTTGAGCCGTTTGCAAAGCAAGAAAAAAAGCAAGCATGCAAGCATGCAAGCAAGCAAGCAAACCGCTGTGTATTGTTGATTGTTTACGACACCAAGCAACCAAATTGACATCAGATGAACAATCAACAAAATTAAGCTTTTCTTGTCAGAATAAGTATCTCGGCCGAACGTTTGTTAAAACATTCTATTTGAATAAGGTAAGTCCATCACCACGTTTCGCCACGAAACGATTTTTTTTAAATAATGGAGAACGCAAGAAAACTTATCTCAAACGCTACTAGTTAATAAAATAACCAAACACAAAATGGCCATTTGCGGCATTTCGATGTTTCATTCTTCTGTCTGTTTGTAGCTGTTACTTGTTTGTCCGGTCGTATTGTTGCTGCATTTGATCAAGCGGCTCGAGTCCGTGCTTGAATAGTTTTTGTTTGTGTTTGGGATAGGCTTAGAGCGAAAGTTAGCGTTTAGGTTATGGTTCGATTAGGGTTAGAACTAGGGTTTAAATGAAGGTTAGGGTTAGCAATTTCAATCAATCCCACGGTTAACCGCGCTGTTTCTTAAACAAAAACGCAATTTCCAGGCACTTTGGGTCTTGATTTGAGCCCTTTGCAAAGCAAGAAAGAAAGCAAGCAAGCAAGCATGCAAGCAAGCAAGCAAGCAAACCGCTGTGTATTGTTGATTGTTTACGACACCAAGCAACCAAATTGACATCAGATGAACAATCAACAAAATTAAGCTTTTCTTGTCAGAATAAGTATCTCGGCCGAACGTTTGTTAAAACATTCTATTTGAATAAGGTAAGTCCATCACCACGTTTCGCCACGAAACGATTTTTTTTAAATAATGGAGAGCGTATCTCAAACGCTACTAGTTAATAAAATAACCAAACACAAAATGGCCATTTGCGGCATTTCGATGTTTCATTCTTCTGTCTGTCTGTAGCTGTTACTTGTTTGTCCGGTCGTATTGTTGCTGCATTTGATCAAGCGGCTCGAGTCCGTGCTTGAATAGTTTTTGTTTGTGTTTGGGATAGGCTTAGAGCGAAAGTTAGCGTTTAGGTTATGGCTCGATTAGGGTTAGAACTAGGGTTTAAATGAAGGTTAGGGTTAGCAATTTCAATCAATCCCACGGTTAACCGCGCTGTTTCTTAAACAAAAACGCAATTTCCAGGCACTTTGGGTCTTGATTTGAGCCGTTTGCAAAGCAAGAAAAAAAGCAAGCATGCAAGCATGCAAGCAAGCAAGCAAACCGCTGTGTATTGTTGATTGTTTACGACACCAAGCAACCAAATTGACATCAGATGAACAATCAACAAAATTAAGCTTTTCTTGTCAGAATAAGTATCTCGGCCGAACGTTTGTTAAAACATTCTATTTGAATAAGGTAAGTCCATCACCACGTTTCGCCACGAAACGATTTTTTTTAAATAATGGAGAGCGCAAGAAAACTTATCTCAAACGCTACTAGTTAATAAAATAACCAAACACAAAATGGCCATTTGCGGCATTTCGATGTTTCATTCTTCTGTCTGTTTGTAGCTGTTACTTGTTTGTCCGGTCGTATTGTTGCTGCATTTGATCAAGCGGCTCGAGTCCGTGCTTGAATAGTTTTTGTTTGTGTTTGGGATAGGCTTAGAGCGAAAGTTAGCGTTTAGGTTATGGTTCGATTAGGGTTAGAACTAGGGTTTAAATGAAGGTTAGGGTTAGCAATTTCAATCAATCCCACGGTTAACCGCGCTGTTTCTTAAACAAAAACGCAATTTCCAGGCACTTTGGGTCTTGATTTGAGCCCTTTGCAAAGCAAGAAAGAAAGCAAGCAAGCAAGCATGCAAGCAAGCAAGCAAGCAAACCGCTGTGTATTGTTGATTGTTTACGACACCAAGCAACCAAATTGACATCAGATGAACAATCAACAAAATTAAGCTTTTCTTGTCAGAATAAGTATCTCGGCCGAACGTTTGTTAAAACATTCTATTTGAATAAGGTAAGTCCATCACCACGTTTCGCCACGAAACGATTTTTTTTAAATAATGGAGAGCGTATCTCAAACGCTACTAGTTAATAAAATAACCAAACACAAAATGGCCATTTGCGGCATTTCGATGTTTCATTCTTCTGTCTGTCTGTAGCTGTTACTTGTTTGTCCGGTCGTATTGTTGCTGCATTTGATCAAGCGGCTCGAGTCCGTGCTTGAATAGTTTTTGTTTGTGTTTGGGATAGGCTTAGAGCGAAAGTTAGCGTTTAGGTTATGGCTCGATTAGGGTTAGAACTAGGGTTTAAATGAAGGTTAGGGTTAGCAATTTCAATCAATCCCACGGTTAACCGCGCTGTTTCTTAAACAAAAACGCAATTTCCAGGCACTTTGGGTCTTGATTTGAGCCGTTTGCAAAGCAAGAAAGAAAGCAAGCATGCAAGCAAGCAAGCAAGCAAGCACCCCGCTGTGTATTGTTGATTGTTTACGACACCAAGCAACCAAATTGACATCAGATGAACAATCCACAAACTTAAGTTTTTCTTGTCAGAATAAGTATCTCGGCCGAACGTTTGTTAAAACATTCTATTTGAATAAGGTAAGTTCATCCATACGTTTCGCCACGAAACGATTTTTTTTAAATAATGGAGAGCGCGAGAAAACCTATCTCAAACGCTACTAGTTAATAAAATAACCAAACACAAAATGGCCATTTGCGGCATTTCGATGTTTCATTCTTCTGTCTGTCTGTAGCTGTTACTTGTTTGTCCGGTCGTATTGTTGCTGCATTTGATCAAGCGGCTCGATTCCGTGCTTGAATAGTTTTTGTTTGTGTTTGGGATAGGCTTAGAGCGAAAGTTAGCGTTTAGGTTATGGCTCGATTAGGGTTAGAACTAGGGTTTAAATGAAGGTTAGGGTTAGCAATTTCAATCAATCCCACGGTTAACCGCGCTGTTTCTTAAACAAAAACGCAATTTCCAGGCACTTTGGGTCTTGATTTGAGCCGTTTGCAAAGCAAGAAAGAAAGCAAGCATGCAAGCAAGCAAGCAAGCAAGCAAACCGCTGTGTATTGTTGATTGTTTACGACACCAAGCAACCAAATTGACATCAGATGAACAATCAACAAAATTAAGCTTTTCTTGTCAGAATAAGTATCTCGGCCGAACGTTTGTTAAAACATTCTATTTGAATAAGGTAAGTCCATCACCACGTTTCGCCACGAAACGATTTTTTTTAAATAATGGAGAACGCAAGAAAACTTATCTCAAACGCTACTAGTTAATAAAATAACCAAACACAAAATGGCCATTTGCGGCATTTCGATGTTTCATTCTTCTGTCTGTTTGTAGCTGTTACTTGTTTGTCCGGTCGTATTGTTGCTGCATTTGATCAAGCGGCTCGAGTCCGTGCTTGAATAGTTTTTGTTTGTGTTTGGGATAGGCTTAGAGCGAAAGTTAGCGTTTAGGTTATGGTTCGATTAGGGTTAGAACTAGGGTTTAAATGAAGGTTAGGGTTAGCAATTTCAATCAATCCCACGGTTAACCGCGCTGTTTCTTAAACAAAAACGCAATTTCCAGGCACTTTGGGTCTTGATTTGAGCCGTTTGCAAAGCAAGAAAGAAAGCAAGCATGCAAGCAAGCAAGCAAGCAAGCAAGCAAACCGCTGTGTATTGATGATTGTTTACGACACCAAGCAACCAAATTGACATCAGATGAACAATCAACAAAATTAAGCTTTTCTTGTCAGAATAAGTATCTCGGCCGAACGTTTGTTAAAACATTCTATTTGAATAAGGTAAGTCCATCACCACGTTTCGCCACGAAACGATTTTTTTTAAATAATGGAGAGCGCGAGAAAACCTATCTCAAACGCTACTAGTTAATAAAATAACCAAACACAAAATGGCCATTTGCGGCATTTCGATGTTTCATTCTTCTGTCTGTCTGTAGCTGTTACTTGTTTGTCCGGTCGTATTGTTGCTGTATTTGATCAAGCTGCTCGATTCCGTGCTTGAATAGTTTTTGTTTGTGTTTGGGATAGGCTTAGAGCGAAAGTTAGCGTTTAGGTTATGGCTCGATTAGGGTTAGAACTAGGGTTTAAATGAAGGTTAGGGTTAGCAATTTCAATCAATCCCACGGTTAACCGCGCTGTTTCTTAAACAAAAACGCAATTTCCAGGCACTTTGGGTCTTGATTTGAGCCGTTTGCAAAGCAAGAAAAAAAGCAAGCATGCAAGCAAGCAAGCAAGCAAGCAAACCGCTGTGTATTGTTGATTGTTTACGACACCAAGCAACCAAATTGACATCAGATGAACAATCAACAAAATTAAGCTTTTCTTGTCAGAATAAGTATCTCGGCCGAACGTTTGTTAAAACATTCTATTTGAATAAGGTAAGTCCATCACCACGTTTCGCCACGAAACGATTTTTTTTAAATAATGGAGAACGCAAGAAAACTTATCTCAAACGCTACTAGTTAATAAAATAACCAAACACAAAATGGCCATTTGCGGCATTTCGATGTTTCATTCTTCTGTCTGTTTGTAGCTGTTACTTGTTTGTCCGGTCGTATTGTTGCTGCATTTGATCAAGCGGCTCGAGTCCGTGCTTGAATAGTTTTTGTTTGTGTTTGGGATAGGCTTAGAGCGAAAGTTAGCGTTTAGGTTATGGTTCGATTAGGGTTAGAACTAGGGTTTAAATGAAGGTTAGGGTTAGCAATTTCAATCAATCCCACGGTTAACCGCGCTGTTTCTTAAACAAAAACGCAATTTCCAGGCACTTTGGGTCTTGATTTGAGCCGTTTGCAAAGCAAGAAAGAAAGCAAGCATGCATGCAAGCAAGCAAGCAAGCAAGCAAACCGCTGTGTATTGATGATTGTTTACGACACCAAGCAACCAAATTGACATCAGATGAACAATCAACAAAATTAAGCTTTTCTTGTCAGAATAAGTATCTCGGCCGAACGTTTGTTAAAACATTCTATTTGAATAAGGTAAGTCCATCACCACGTTTCGCCACGAAACGATTTTTTTTAAATAATGGAGAGCGCGAGAAAACCTATCTCAAACGCTACTAGTTAATAAAATAACCAAACACAAAATGGCCATTTGCGGCATTTCGATGTTTCATTCTTCTGTCTGTCTGTAGCTGTTACTTGTTTGTCCGGTCGTATTGTTGCTGTATTTGATCAAGCTGCTCGATTCCGTGCTTGAATAGTTTTTGTTTGTGTTTGGGATAGGCTTAGAGCGAAAGTTAGCGTTTAGGTTATGGCTCGATTAGGGTTAGAACTAGGGTTTAAATGAAGGTTAGGGTTAGCAATTTCAATCAATCCCACGGTTAACCGCGCTGTTTCTTAAACAAAAACGCAATTTCCAGGCACTTTGAGTCTTGATTTGAGCCCTTTGCAAAGCAAGAAAGAAAGCAAGCATGCAAGCAAGCAAGCAAGCAAGCAAACCGCTGTGTATTGTTGATTGTTTACGACACCAAGCAACCAAATTGACATCAGATGAACAATCAACAAAATTAAGCTTTTCTTGTCAGAATAAGTATCTCGGCCGAACGTTTGTTAAAACATTCTATTTGAATAAGGTAAGTCCATCACCACGTTTCGCCACGAAACGATTTTTTTTAAATAATGGAGAGCGTATCTCAAACGCTACTAGTTAATAAAATAACCAAACACAAAATGGCCATTTGCGGCATTTCGATGTTTCATTCTTCTGTCTGTCTGTAGCTGTTACTTGTTTGTCCGGTCGTATTGTTGCTGCATTTGATCAAGCTGCTCGATTCCGTGCTTGAATAGTTTTTGTTTGTGTTTGGGATAGGCTTAGAGCAAAAGTTAGCGTTTAGGTTATGGCTCGATTAGGGTTAGAACTAGGGTTTAAATGAAGGTTAGGGTTAGCAATTTCAATCAATCCCACGGTTAACCGCGCTGTTTCTTAAACAAAAACGCAATTTCAAAGCACTTTGGGTCTTGATTTGAGCCGTTTGCAAAACAAGAAAAAAAGCAAGCATGCAAGCAAGCAAGCAAGCAAGCAAACCGCTGTGTATTGATGATTGTTTACGACACCAAGCAACCAAATTGACATCAGATGAACAATCAACAAAATTAAGCTTTTCTTGTCAGAATAAGTATCTCGGCCGAACGTTTGTTAAAACATTCTATTTGAATAAGGTAAGTCCATCACCACGTTTCGCCACGAAACGATTTTTTTTAAATAATGGAGAGCGCGAGAAAACCTATCTCAAACGCTACTAGTTAATAAAATAACCAAACACAAAATGGCCATTTGCGGCATTTCGATGTTTCATTCTTCTGTCTGTCTGTAGCTGTTACTTGTTTGTCCGGTCGTATTGTTGCTGCATTTGATCAAGCGGCTCGAGTTCGTGCTTGAATAATTTTTGTTTGTGTTTGGGATAGGCTTAGAGCAAAAGTTAGCGTTTAGGTTATGGTTCGATTAGGGTTAGAACTAGGGTTTAAATGAAGGTTAGGGTTAGCAATTTCAATCAATCCCACGGTTAACCGCGCTG
Organism: Diplosoma virens; assembly: GCA_963680785.1. Taxonomy (NCBI): domain Eukaryota; kingdom Metazoa; phylum Chordata; class Ascidiacea; order Aplousobranchia; family Didemnidae; genus Diplosoma; species Diplosoma virens. The sequence goes on along the minus strand of OY796886.1, from coordinate 47,436,115 downwards.
TTTCTTAAACAAAAACGCAATTTCCAGGCACTTTGGGTCTTGATTTGAGCCGTTTGCAAAGCAAGAAAAAAAGCAAGCATGCAAGCAAGCAAGCAAGCAAGCAAACCGCTGTGTATTGATGATTGTTTACGACACCAAGCAACCAAATTGACATCAGATGAACAATCAACAAAATTAAGCTTTTCTTGTCAGAATAAGTATCTCGGCCGAACGTTTGTTAAAACATTCTATTTGAATAAGGTAAGTCCATCACCACGTTTCGCCACGAAACGATTTTTTTTAAATAATGGAGAGCGCAAGAAAACCTATCTCAAACGCTACTAGTTAATAAAATAACCAAACACAAAATGGCCATTTGCGGCATTTCGATGTTTCATTCTTCTGTCTGTCTGTAGCTGTTACTTGTTTGTCCGGTCGTATTGTTGCTGCATTTGATCAAGCGGCTCGATTCCGTGCTTGAATAGTTTTTGTTTGTGTTTGGGATAGGCTTAGAGCGAAAGTTAGCGTTTAGGTTATGGCTCGATTAGGGTTAGAACTAGGGTTTAAATGAAGGTTAGGGTTAGCAATTTCAATCAATCCCACGGTTAACCGCGCTGTTTCTTAAACAAAAACGCAATTTCCAGGCACTTTGGGTCTTGATTTGAGCCGTTTGCAAAGCAAGAAAAAAAGCAAGCATGCAAGCAAGAAAGCAAGCAAGCAAACCGCTGTGTATTGTTGATTGTTTACGACACCAAGCAACCAAATTGACATCAGATGAACAATCAACAAAATTAAGCTTTTCTTGTCAGAATAAGTATCTCGGCCGAACGTTTGTTAAAACATTCTATTTGAATAAGGTAAGTCCATCACCACGTTTCGCCACGAAACGATTTTTTTTAAATAATGGAGAGCGCGAGAAAACCTATCTCAAACGCTACTAGTTAATAAAATAACCAAACACAAAATGGCCATTTGCGGCATTTCGATGTTTCATTCTTCTGTCTGTCTGTAGCTGTTACTTGTTTATCCGGTCGTATTGTTGCTGCATTTGATCAAGCGGCTCGAGTCCGTGCTTGAATAATTTTTGTTTGTGTTTGGGATAGGCTTAGAGCGAAAGTTAGCGTTTAGGTTATGGTTCGATTAGGGTTAGAACTAGGGTTTAAATGAAGGTTAGGGTTAGCAATTTCAATCAATCCCACGGTTAACCGCGCTGTTTCTTAAACAAAAACGCAATTTCCAGGCACTTTGGGTCTTGATTTGAGCCGTTTGCAAAGCAAGAAAGAAAGCAAGCAAGCAAGCAAACCGCTGTGTATTGTTGATTGTTTACGACACCAAGCAACCAAATTGACATCAGATGAACAATCAACAAAATTAAGCTTTTCTTGTCAGAATAAGTATCTCGGGCGAACGTTTGTTAAAACATTCTATTTGAATAAGGTAAGTCCATCACCACGTTTCGCCACGAAACGATTTTTTTTAAATAATGGAGAGCGTATCTCAAACGCTACTAGTTAATAAAATAACCAAACACAAAATGGCCATTTGCGGCATTTCGATGTTTCATTCTTCTGTCTGTCTGTAGCTGTTACTTGTTTGTCCGGTCGTATTGTTGCTGCATTTGATCAAGCTGCTCGATTCCGTGCTTGAATAGTTTTTGTTTGTGTTTGGGATAGGCTTACAGCAAAAGTTAGCGTTTAGGTTATGGCTCGATTAGGGTTAGAACTAGGGTTTAAATGAAGGTTAGGGTTAGCAATTTCAATCAATCCCACGGTTAACCGCGCTGTTTCTTAAACAAAAACGCAATTTCCAGGCACTTTGGGTCTTGATTTGAGCCGTTTGCAAAGCAAGAAAAAAAGCAAGCATGCAAGCAAGCAAGCAAGCAAGCAAACCGCTGTGTATTGTTGATTGTTTACGACACCAAGCAACCAAATTGACATCAGATGAACAATCAACAAAATTAAGCTTTTCTTGTCAGAATAAGTATCTCGGCCGAACGTTTGTTAAAACATTCTATTTGAATAAGGTAAGTCCATCACCACGTTTCGCCACGAAACGATTTTTTTTAAATAATGGAGAGCGCGAGAAAACCTATCTCAAACGCTACTAGTTAATAAAATAACCAAACACAAAATGGCCATTTGCGGCATTTCGATGTTTCATTCTTCTGTCTGTCTGTAGCTGTTACTTGTTTGTCCGGTCGTATTGTTGCTGCATTTGATCAAGCTGCTCGATTCCGTGCTTGAATAGTTTTTGTTTGTGTTTGGGATAGGCTTAGAGCGAAAGTTAGCGTTTAGGTTATGGTTCGATTAGGGTTAGAACTAGGGTTTAAATGAAGGTTAGGGTTAGCAATTTCAATCAATCCCACGGTTAACCGCGCTGTTTCTTAAACAAAAACGCAATTTCCAGGCACTTTGGGTCTTGATTTGAGCCGTTTGCAAAGCAAGAAAAAAAGCAAGCATGCAAGCATGCAAGCAAGCAAGCAAACCGCTGTGTATTGTTGATTGTTTACGACACCAAGCAACCAAATTGACATCAGATGAACAATCAACAAAATTAAGCTTTTCTTGTCAGAATAAGTATCTCGGCCGAACGTTTGTTAAAACATTCTATTTGAATAAGGTAAGTCCATCACCACGTTTCGCCACGAAACGATTTTTTTTAAATAATGGAGAACGCAAGAAAACTTATCTCAAACGCTACTAGTTAATAAAATAACCAAACACAAAATGGCCATTTGCGGCATTTCGATGTTTCATTCTTCTGTCTGTTTGTAGCTGTTACTTGTTTGTCCGGTCGTATTGTTGCTGCATTTGATCAAGCGGCTCGAGTCCGTGCTTGAATAGTTTTTGTTTGTGTTTGGGATAGGCTTAGAGCGAAAGTTAGCGTTTAGGTTATGGTTCGATTAGGGTTAGAACTAGGGTTTAAATGAAGGTTAGGGTTAGCAATTTCAATCAATCCCACGGTTAACCGCGCTGTTTCTTAAACAAAAACGCAATTTCCAGGCACTTTGGGTCTTGATTTGAGCCCTTTGCAAAGCAAGAAAGAAAGCAAGCAAGCAAGCATGCAAGCAAGCAAGCAAGCAAACCGCTGTGTATTGTTGATTGTTTACGACACCAAGCAACCAAATTGACATCAGATGAACAATCAACAAAATTAAGCTTTTCTTGTCAGAATAAGTATCTCGGCCGAACGTTTGTTAAAACATTCTATTTGAATAAGGTAAGTCCATCACCACGTTTCGCCACGAAACGATTTTTTTTAAATAATGGAGAGCGTATCTCAAACGCTACTAGTTAATAAAATAACCAAACACAAAATGGCCATTTGCGGCATTTCGATGTTTCATTCTTCTGTCTGTCTGTAGCTGTTACTTGTTTGTCCGGTCGTATTGTTGCTGCATTTGATCAAGCGGCTCGAGTCCGTGCTTGAATAGTTTTTGTTTGTGTTTGGGATAGGCTTAGAGCGAAAGTTAGCGTTTAGGTTATGGCTCGATTAGGGTTAGAACTAGGGTTTAAATGAAGGTTAGGGTTAGCAATTTCAATCAATCCCACGGTTAACCGCGCTGTTTCTTAAACAAAAACGCAATTTCCAGGCACTTTGGGTCTTGATTTGAGCCGTTTGCAAAGCAAGAAAAAAAGCAAGCATGCAAGCATGCAAGCAAGCAAGCAAACCGCTGTGTATTGTTGATTGTTTACGACACCAAGCAACCAAATTGACATCAGATGAACAATCAACAAAATTAAGCTTTTCTTGTCAGAATAAGTATCTCGGCCGAACGTTTGTTAAAACATTCTATTTGAATAAGGTAAGTCCATCACCACGTTTCGCCACGAAACGATTTTTTTTAAATAATGGAGAGCGCAAGAAAACTTATCTCAAACGCTACTAGTTAATAAAATAACCAAACACAAAATGGCCATTTGCGGCATTTCGATGTTTCATTCTTCTGTCTGTTTGTAGCTGTTACTTGTTTGTCCGGTCGTATTGTTGCTGCATTTGATCAAGCGGCTCGAGTCCGTGCTTGAATAGTTTTTGTTTGTGTTTGGGATAGGCTTAGAGCGAAAGTTAGCGTTTAGGTTATGGTTCGATTAGGGTTAGAACTAGGGTTTAAATGAAGGTTAGGGTTAGCAATTTCAATCAATCCCACGGTTAACCGCGCTGTTTCTTAAACAAAAACGCAATTTCCAGGCACTTTGGGTCTTGATTTGAGCCCTTTGCAAAGCAAGAAAGAAAGCAAGCAAGCAAGCATGCAAGCATGCAAGCAAGCAAGCAAACCGCTGTGTATTGTTGATTGTTTACGACACCAAGCAACCAAATTGACATCAGATGAACAATCAACAAAATTAAGCTTTTCTTGTCAGAATAAGTATCTCGGCCGAACGTTTGTTAAAACATTCTATTTGAATAAGGTAAGTCCATCACCACGTTTCGCCACGAAACGATTTTTTTTAAATAATGGAGAGCGTATCTCAAACGCTACTAGTTAATAAAATAACCAAACACAAAATGGCCATTTGCGGCATTTCGATGTTTCATTCTTCTGTCTGTCTGTAGCTGTTACTTGTTTGTCCGGTCGTATTGTTGCTGCATTTGATCAAGCGGCTCGAGTCCGTGCTTGAATAGTTTTTGTTTGTGTTTGGGATAGGCTTAGAGCGAAAGTTAGCGTTTAGGTTATGGCTCGATTAGGGTTAGAACTAGGGTTTAAATGAAGGTTAGGGTTAGCAATTTCAATCAATCCCACGGTTAACCGCGCTGTTTCTTAAACAAAAACGCAATTTCCAGGCACTTTGGGTCTTGATTTGAGCCGTTTGCAAAGCAAGAAAGAAAGCAAGCATGCAAGCAAGCAAGCAAGCAAGCACCCCGCTGTGTATTGTTGATTGTTTACGACACCAAGCAACCAAATTGACATCAGATGAACAATCCACAAACTTAAGTTTTTCTTGTCAGAATAAGTATCTCGGCCGAACGTTTGTTAAAACATTCTATTTGAATAAGGTAAGTTCATCCATACGTTTCGCCACGAAACGATTTTTTTTAAATAATGGAGAGCGCGAGAAAACCTATCTCAAACGCTACTAGTTAATAAAATAACCAAACACAAAATGGCCATTTGCGGCATTTCGATGTTTCATTCTTCTGTCTGTCTGTAGCTGTTACTTGTTTGTCCGGTCGTATTGTTGCTGCATTTGATCAAGCGGCTCGATTCCGTGCTTGAATAGTTTTTGTTTGTGTTTGGGATAGGCTTAGAGCGAAAGTTAGCGTTTAGGTTATGGCTCGATTAGGGTTAGAACTAGGGTTTAAATGAAGGTTAGGGTTAGCAATTTCAATCAATCCCACGGTTAACCGCGCTGTTTCTTAAACAAAAACGCAATTTCCAGGCACTTTGGGTCTTGATTTGAGCCGTTTGCAAAGCAAGAAAGAAAGCAAGCATGCAAGCAAGCAAGCAAGCAAGCAAACCGCTGTGTATTGATGATTGTTTACGACACCAAGCAACCAAATTGACATCAGATGAACAATCAACAAAATTAAGCTTTTCTTGTCAGAATAAGTATCTCGGCCGAACGTTTGTTAAAACATTCTATTTGAATAAGGTAAGTCCATCACCACGTTTCGCCACGAAACGATTTTTTTTAAATAATGGAGAACGCAAGAAAACTTATCTCAAACGCTACTAGTTAATAAAATAACCAAACACAAAATGGCCATTTGCGGCATTTCGATGTTTCATTCTTCTGTCTGTTTGTAGCTGTTACTTGTTTGTCCGGTCGTATTGTTGCTGCATTTGATCAAGCGGCTCGAGTCCGTGCTTGAATAGTTTTTGTTTGTGTTTGGGATAGGCTTAGAGCGAAAGTTAGCGTTTAGGTTATGGTTCGATTAGGGTTAGAACTAGGGTTTAAATGAAGGTTAGGGTTAGCAATTTCAATCAATCCCACGGTTAACCGCGCTGTTTCTTAAACAAAAACGCAATTTCCAGGCACTTTGGGTCTTGATTTGAGCCGTTTGCAAAGCAAGAAAGAAAGCAAGCATGCAAGCAAGCAAGCAAGCAAGCAAGCAAACCGCTGTGTATTGATGATTGTTTACGACACCAAGCAACCAAATTGACATCAGATGAACAATCAACAAAATTAAGCTTTTCTTGTCAGAATAAGTATCTCGGCCGAACGTTTGTTAAAACATTCTATTTGAATAAGGTAAGTCCATCACCACGTTTCGCCACGAAACGATTTTTTTTAAATAATGGAGAGCGCGAGAAAACCTATCTCAAACGCTACTAGTTAATAAAATAACCAAACACAAAATGGCCATTTGCGGCATTTCGATGTTTCATTCTTCTGTCTGTCTGTAGCTGTTACTTGTTTGTCCGGTCGTATTGTTGCTGTATTTGATCAAGCTGCTCGATTCCGTGCTTGAATAGTTTTTGTTTGTGTTTGGGATAGGCTTAGAGCGAAAGTTAGCGTTTAGGTTATGGCTCGATTAGGGTTAGAACTAGGGTTTAAATGAAGGTTAGGGTTAGCAATTTCAATCAATCCCACGGTTAACCGCGCTGTTTCTTAAACAAAAACGCAATTTCCAGGCACTTTGGGTCTTGATTTGAGCCGTTTGCAAAGCAAGAAAAAAAGCAAGCATGCAAGCAAGCAAGCAAGCAAGCAAACCGCTGTGTATTGTTGATTGTTTACGACACCAAGCAACCAAATTGACATCAGATGAACAATCAACAAAATTAAGCTTTTCTTGTCAGAATAAGTATCTCGGCCGAACGTTTGTTAAAACATTCTATTTGAATAAGGTAAGTCCATCACCACGTTTCGCCACGAAACGATTTTTTTTAAATAATGGAGAACGCAAGAAAACTTATCTCAAACGCTACTAGTTAATAAAATAACCAAACACAAAATGGCCATTTGCGGCATTTCGATGTTTCATTCTTCTGTCTGTTTGTAGCTGTTACTTGTTTGTCCGGTCGTATTGTTGCTGCATTTGATCAAGCGGCTCGAGTCCGTGCTTGAATAGTTTTTGTTTGTGTTTGGGATAGGCTTAGAGCGAAAGTTAGCGTTTAGGTTATGGTTCGATTAGGGTTAGAACTAGGGTTTAAATGAAGGTTAGGGTTAGCAATTTCAATCAATCCCACGGTTAACCGCGCTGTTTCTTAAACAAAAACGCAATTTCCAGGCACTTTGGGTCTTGATTTGAGCCGTTTGCAAAGCAAGAAAGAAAGCAAGCATGCATGCAAGCAAGCAAGCAAGCAAGCAAACCGCTGTGTATTGATGATTGTTTACGACACCAAGCAACCAAATTGACATCAGATGAACAATCAACAAAATTAAGCTTTTCTTGTCAGAATAAGTATCTCGGCCGAACGTTTGTTAAAACATTCTATTTGAATAAGGTAAGTCCATCACCACGTTTCGCCACGAAACGATTTTTTTTAAATAATGGAGAGCGCGAGAAAACCTATCTCAAACGCTACTAGTTAATAAAATAACCAAACACAAAATGGCCATTTGCGGCATTTCGATGTTTCATTCTTCTGTCTGTCTGTAGCTGTTACTTGTTTGTCCGGTCGTATTGTTGCTGTATTTGATCAAGCTGCTCGATTCCGTGCTTGAATAGTTTTTGTTTGTGTTTGGGATAGGCTTAGAGCGAAAGTTAGCGTTTAGGTTATGGCTCGATTAGGGTTAGAACTAGGGTTTAAATGAAGGTTAGGGTTAGCAATTTCAATCAATCCCACGGTTAACCGCGCTGTTTCTTAAACAAAAACGCAATTTCCAGGCACTTTGAGTCTTGATTTGAGCCCTTTGCAAAGCAAGAAAGAAAGCAAGCATGCAAGCAAGCAAGCAAGCAAGCAAACCGCTGTGTATTGTTGATTGTTTACGACACCAAGCAACCAAATTGACATCAGATGAACAATCAACAAAATTAAGCTTTTCTTGTCAGAATAAGTATCTCGGCCGAACGTTTGTTAAAACATTCTATTTGAATAAGGTAAGTCCATCACCACGTTTCGCCACGAAACGATTTTTTTTAAATAATGGAGAGCGTATCTCAAACGCTACTAGTTAATAAAATAACCAAACACAAAATGGCCATTTGCGGCATTTCGATGTTTCATTCTTCTGTCTGTCTGTAGCTGTTACTTGTTTGTCCGGTCGTATTGTTGCTGCATTTGATCAAGCTGCTCGATTCCGTGCTTGAATAGTTTTTGTTTGTGTTTGGGATAGGCTTAGAGCAAAAGTTAGCGTTTAGGTTATGGCTCGATTAGGGTTAGAACTAGGGTTTAAATGAAGGTTAGGGTTAGCAATTTCAATCAATCCCACGGTTAACCGCGCTGTTTCTTAAACAAAAACGCAATTTCCAGGCACTTTGGGTCTTGATTTGAGCCGTTTGCAAAGCAAGAAAGAAAGCAAGCATGCAAGCAAGCAAGCAAGCAAGCACCCCGCTGTGTATTGTTGATTGTTTACGACACCAAGCAACCAAATTGACATCAGATGAACAATCCACAAACTTAAGTTTTTCTTGTCAGAATAAGTATCTCGGCCGAACGTTTGTTAAAACATTCTATTTGAATAAGGTAAGTTCATCCATACGTTTCGCCACGAAACGATTTTTTTTAAATAATGGAGAGCGCGAGAAAACCTATCTCAAACGCTACTAGTTAATAAAATAACCAAACACAAAATGGCCATTTGCGGCATTTCGATGTTTCATTCTTCTGTCTGTCTGTAGCTGTTACTTGTTTGTCCGGTCGTATTGTTGCTGCATTTGATCAAGCTGCTCGATTCCGTGCTTGAATAGTTTTTGTTTGTGTTTGGGATAGGCTTAGAGCGAAAGTTAGCGTTTAGGTTATGGTTCGATTAGGGTTAGAACTAGGGTTTAAATGAAGGTTAGGGTTAGCAATTTCAATCAATCCCACGGTTAACCGCGCTGTTTCTTAAACAAAAACGCAATTTCCAGGCACTTTGGGTCTTGATTTGAGCCGTTTGCAAAGCAAGAAAGAAAGCAAGCATGCAAGCAAGCAAGCAAGCAAGCAAACCGCTGTGTATTGTTGATTGTTTACGACACCAAGCAACCAAATTGACATCAGATGAACAATCAACAAAATTAAGCTTTACTTGTCAGAATAAGTATCTCGGCCGAACGTTTGTTAAAACATTCTATTTGAATAAGGTAAGTCCATCACCACGTTTCGCCACGAAACGATTTTTTTTAAATAATGGAGAGCGCGAGAAAACCTATCTCAAACGCTACTAGTTAATAAAATAACCAAACACAAAATGGCCATTTGCGGCATTTCGATGTTTCATTCTTCTGTCTGTCTGTAGCTGTTACTTGTTTGTCCGGTCGTATTGTTGCTGCATTTGATCAAGCTGCTCGATTCCGTGCTTGAATAGTTTTTGTTTGTGTTTGGGATAGGCTTAGAGCGAAAGTTAGCGTTTAGGTTATGGTTCGATTAGGGTTAGAACTAGGGTTTAAATGAAGGTTAGGGTTAGCAATTTCAATCAATCCCACGGTTAACCGCGCTGTTTCTTAAACAAAAACGCAATTTCCAGGCACTTTGGGTCTTGATTTGAGCCGTTTGCAAAGCAAGAAAGAAAGCAAGCATGCAAGCAAGCAAGCAAGCAAGCAAACCGCTGTGTATTGTTGATTGTTTACGACACCAAGCAACCAAATTGACATCAGATGAACAATCAACAAAATTAAGCTTTTCTTGTCAGAATAAGTATCTCGGCCGAACGTTTGTTAAAACATTCTATTTGAATAAGGTAAGTCCATCACCACGTTTCGCCACGAAACGATTTTTTTTAAATAATGGAGAGCGCAAGAAAACCTATCTTAAACGCTACTAGTTAATAAAATAACCAAACACAAAATGGCCATTTGCGGCACTTCGATGTTTCATTCTTCTGTCTGTCTGTAGCTGTTACTTGTTTGTCCGGTCGTATTGTTGCTGCATTTGATCAAGCTGCTCGAGTCCGTGCTTGAATAGTTTTTGTTTGTGTTTGGGATAGGCTTAGAGCGAAAGTTAGCGTTTAGGTTATGGCTCGATTAGGGTTAGAACTAGGGTTTAAATGAAGGTTAGGGTTAGCAATTTCAATCAATCCCACGGTTAACCGCGCTGTTTCTTAAACAAAAACGCAATTTTCAGGCACTTTGGGTCTTGATTTGAGCCGTTTGCAAAGCAAGAAAGAAAGCAAGCATGCAAGCATGCAAGCAAGCAAGCAAACCGCTGTGTATTGTTGATTGTTTACGACACCAAGCAACCAAATTGACATCAGATGAACAATCAACAAAATTAAGCTTTACTTGTCAGAATAAGTATCTCGGCCGAACGTTTGTTAAAACATTCTATTTGAATAAGGTAAGTCCATCACCACGTTTCGCCACGAAACGATTTTTTTTAAATAATGGAGAGCGCGAGAAAACCTATCTCAAACGCTACTAGTTAATAAAATAACCAAACACAAAATGGCCATTTGCGGCATTTCGATGTTTCATTCTTCTGTCTGTCTGTAGCTGTTACTTGTTTGTCCGGTCGTATTGTTGCTGCATTTGATCAAGCTGCTCGATTCCGTGCTTGAATAGTTTTTGTTTGTGTTTGGGATAGGCTTAGAGCGAAAGTTAGCGTTTAGGTTATGGCTCGATTAGGGTTAGAACTAGGGTTTAAATGAAGGTTAGGGTTAGCAATTTCAATCAATCCCACGGTTAACCGCGCTGTTTCTTAAACAAAAACGCAATTTTCAGGCACTTTGGGTCTTGATTTGAGCCGTTTGCAAAGCAAGAAAGAAAGCAAGCATGCAAGCATGCAAGCAAGCAAGCAAACCGCTGTGTATTGTTGATTGTTTACGACACCAAGCAACCAAATTGACATCAGATGAACAATCAACAAAATTAAGCTTTACTTGTCAGAATAAGTATCTCGGCCGAACGTTTGTTAAAACATTCTATTTGAATAAGGTAAGTCCATCACCACGTTTCGCCACGAAACGATTTTTTTTAAATAATGGAGAGCGCGAGAAAACCTATCTCAAACGCTACTAGTTAATAAAATAACCAAACACAAAATGGCCATTTGCGGCATTTCGATGTTTCATTCTTCTGTCTGTCTGTAGCTGTTACTTGTTTGTCCGGTCGTATTGTTGCTGCATTTGATCAAGCTGCTCGATTCCGTGCTTGAATAGTTTTTGTTTGTGTTTGGGATAGGCTTAGAGCGAAAGTTAGCGTTTAGGTTATGGCTCGATTAGGGTTAGAACTAGGGTTTAAATGAAGGTTAGGGTTAGCAATTTCAATCAATCCCACGGTTAACCGCGCTGTTTCTTAAACAAAAACGCAATTTCCAAGCACATTGGGTCTTGATTTGAGCCGTTTGCAAAGCAAGAAAGAAAGCAAGCATGCAAGCAAGCAAGCAAGCAAGCAAGCAAGCAAGCAAGCAAGCAAGCAAGCAAGCAAGCAAGCAAACCGCTGTGTATTGTTGATTGTTTACGACACCAAGCAACCAAATTGACATCAGATGAACAATCAACAAAATTAAGCTTTTCTTGTCAGAATAAGTATCTCGGCCGAACGTTTGTTAAAACATTCTATTTGAATAAGGTAAGTCCGTCACCACGTTTTGCCACGAAACGATTTTTTTTAAATAATAGAGAGCGTATCTCAAACGCTACTAGTTAATAAAATAACCAAACACAAAATGGCCATTTGCGGCATTTCGATGTTTCATTCTTCTGTCTGTCTGTAGCTGTTACTTGTTTGTCCGGTCGTATTGTTGCTGCATTTGATCAAGCGGCTCGATTCCGTGCTTGAATAGTTTTTGTTTGTGTTTGGGATAGGCTTAGAGCGAAAGTTAGCGTTTAGGTTATGGATCGATTAGGGTTAGAACTAGGGTTTAAATGAAGGTTAGGGTTAGCAATTTCAATCAATCCCACGGTTAACCGCGCTGTTTCTTAAACAAAAACGCAATTTCCAGGCACTTTGGGTCTTGATTTGAGCCGTTTGCAAAGCAAGAAAAAAAGCAAGCATGCAAGCATGCAAGCAAGCAAGCAAACCGCTGTGTATTGTTGATTGTTTACGACACCAAGCAACCAAATTGACATCAGATGAACAATCAACAAAATTAAGCTTTTCTTGTCAGAATAAGTATCTCGGCCGAACGTTTGTTAAAACATTCTATTTGAATAAGGTAAGTCCATCACCACGTTTCGCCACGAAACGATTTTTTTTAAATAATGGAGAGCGCGAGAAAACTTATCTCAAACGCTACTAGTTAATAAAATAACCAAACACAAAATGGCCATTTGCGGCATTTCGATGTTTCATTCTTCTGTCTGTCTGTAGCTGTTACTTGTTTATCCGGTCGTATTGTTGCTGCATTTGATCAAGCTGCTCGATTCCGTGCTTGAATAGTTTTTGTTTGTGTTTGGGATAGGCTTAGAGCGAAAGTTAGCGTTTAGGTTATGGCTCGATTAGGGTTAGAACTAGGGTTTAAATGAAGGTTAGGGTTAGCAATTTCAATCAATCCCACGGTTAACCGCGCTGTTTCTTAAACAAAAACGCAATTTCCAGGCACTTTGGGTCTTGATTTGAGCCGTTTGCAAAGCAAGAAAGAAAGCAAGCATGCAAGCAAGCAAGCAAGCAAGCAAACCGCTGTGTATTGTTGATTGTTTACGACACCAAGCAACCAAATTGACATCAGATGAACAATCAACAAAATTAAGCTTTTCTTGTCAGAATAAGTATCTCGGCCGAACGTTTGTTAAAACATTCTATTTGAATAAGGTAAGTCCATCACCACGTTTCGCCACGAAACGATTTTTTTTAAATAATGGAGAGCGCGAGAAAACCTATCTTAAACGCTACTAGTTAATAAAATAACCAAACACAAAATGGCCATTTGCGGCACTTCGATGTTTCATTCTTCTGTCTGTCTGTAGCTGTTACTTGTTTGTCCGGTCGTATTGTTGCTGCATTTGATCAAGCGGCTCGATTCCGTGCTTGAATAGTTTTTGTTTGTGTTTGGGATAGGCTTAGAGCGAAAGTTAGCGTTTAGGTTATGGCTCGATTAGGGTTAGAACTAGGGTTTAAATGAAGGTTAGGGTTAGCAATTTCAATCAATCCCACGGTTAACCGCGCTGTTTCTTAAACAAAAACGCAATTTCCAGGCACTTTGGGTCTTGATTTGAGCCGTTTGCAAAGCAAGAAAGAAAGCAAGCATGCAAGCAAGCAAGCAAGCAAGCAAACCGCTGTGTATTGTTGATTGTTTACGACACCAAGCAACCAAATTGACATCAGATGAACAATCAACAAAATTAAGCTTTTCTTGTCAGAATAAGTATCTCGGCCGAACGTTTGTTAAAACATTCTATTTGAATAAGGTAAGTCCATCACCACGTTTCGCCACGAAACGATTTTTTTTAAATAATGGAGAGCGTATCTCAAACGCTACTAGTTAATAAAATAACCAAACACAAAATGGCCATTTGCGGCATTTCGATGTTTCATTCTTCTGTCTGTCTGTAGCTGTTACTTGTTTGTCCGGTCGTATTGTTGCTGCATTTGATCAAGCTGCTCGATTCCGTGCTTGAATAGTTTTTGTTTGTGTTTGGGATAGGCTTACAGCAAAAGTTAGCGTTTAGGTTATGGCTCGATTAGGGTTAGAACTAGGGTTTAAATGAAGGTTAGGGTTAGCAATTTCAATCAATCCCACGGTTAACCGCGCTGTTTCTTAAACAAAAACGCAATTTTCAGGCACTTTGGGTCTTGATTTGAGCCGTTTGCAAAGCAAGAAAAAAAGCAAGCATGCAAGCATGCAAGCAAGCAAGCAAACCGCTGTGTATTGTTGATTGTTTACGACACCAAGCAACCAAATTGACATCAGATGAACAATCAACAAAATTAAGCTTTACTTGTCAGAATAAGTATCTCGGCCGAACGTTTGTTAAAACATTCTATTTGAATAAGGTAAGTCCATCACCACGTTTCGCCACGAAACGATTTTTTTTAAATAATGGAGAGCGCGAGAAAACCTATCTCAAACGCTACTAGTTAATAAAATAACCAAACACAAAATGGCCATTTGCGGCACTTCGATGTTTCATTCTTCTGTCTGTCTGTAGCTGTTACTTGTTTGTCCGGTCGTATTGTTGCTGCATTTGATCAAGCTGCTCGAGTCCGTGCTTGAATAGTTTTTGTTTGTGTTTGGGATAGGCTTAGAGCGAAAGTTAGCGTTTAGGTTATGGCTCGATTAGGGTTAGAACTAGGGTTTAAATGAAGGTTAGGGTTAGCAATTTCAATCAATCCCACGGTTAACCGCGCTGTTTCTTAAACAAAAACGCAATTTTCAGGCACTTTGGGTCTTGATTTGAGCCGTTTGCAAAGCAAGAAAGAAAGCAAGCATGCAAGCATGCAAGCAAGCAAGCAAACCGCTGTGTATTGTTGATTGTTTACGACACCAAGCAACCAAATTGACATCAGATGAACAATCAACAAAATTAAGCTTTACTTGTCAGAATAAGTATCTCGGCCGAACGTTTGTTAAAACATTCTATTTGAATAAGGTAAGTCCATCACCACGTTTCGCCACGAAACGATTTTTTTTAAATAATGGAGAGCGCGAGAAAACCTATCTCAAACGCTACTAGTTAATAAAATAACCAAACACAAAATGGCCATTTGCGGCATTTCGATGTTTCATTCTTCTGTCTGTCTGTAGCTGTTACTTGTTTGTCCGGTCGTATTGTTGCTGCATTTGATCAAGCTGCTCGATTCCGTGCTTGAATAGTTTTTGTTTGTGTTTGGGATAGGCTTAGAGCGAAAGTTAGCGTTTAGGTTATGGTTCGATTAGGGTTAGAACTAGGGTTTAAATGAAGGTTAGGGTTAGCAATTTCAATCAATCCCACGGTTAACCGCGCTGTTTCTTAAACAAAAACGCAATTTCCAGGCACTTTGGGTCTTGATTTGAGCCGTTTGCAAAGCAAGAAAGAAAGCAAGCATGCAAGCAAGCAAGCAAGCAAGCAAACCGCTGTGTATTGTTGATTGTTTACGACACCAAGCAACCAAATTGACATCAGATGAACAATCAACAAAATTAAGCTTTTCTTGTCAGAATAAGTATCTCGGCCGAACGTTTGTTAAAACATTCTATTTGAATAAGGTAAGTCCATCACCACGTTTCGCCACGAAACGATTTTTTTTAAATAATGGAGAGCGCAAGAAAACCTATCTTAAACGCTACTAGTTAATAAAATAACCAAACACAAAATGGCCATTTGCGGCACTTCGATGTTTCATTCTTCTGTCTGTCTGTAGCTGTTACTTGTTTGTCCGGTCGTATTGTTGCTGCATTTGATCAAGCTGCTCGAGTCCGTGCTTGAATAGTTTTTGTTTGTGTTTGGGATAGGCTTAGAGCGAAAGTTAGCGTTTAGGTTATGGCTCGATTAGGGTTAGAACTAGGGTTTAAATGAAGGTTAGGGTTAGCAATTTCAATCAATCCCACGGTTAACCGCGCTGTTTCTTAAACAAAAACGCAATTTTCAGGCACTTTGGGTCTTGATTTGAGCCGTTTGCAAAGCAAGAAAGAAAGCAAGCATGCAAGCATGCAAGCAAGCAAGCAAACCGCTGTGTATTGTTGATTGTTTACGACACCAAGCAACCAAATTGACATCAGATGAACAATCAACAAAATTAAGCTTTACTTGTCAGAATAAGTATCTCGGCCGAACGTTTGTTAAAACATTCTATTTGAATAAGGTAAGTCCATCACCACGTTTCGCCACGAAACGATTTTTTTTAAATAATGGAGAGCGCGAGAAAACCTATCTCAAACGCTACTAGTTAATAAAATAACCAAACACAAAATGGCCATTTGCGGCATTTCGATGTTTCATTCTTCTGTCTGTCTGTAGCTGTTACTTGTTTGTCCGGTCGTATTGTTGCTGCATTTGATCAAGCTGCTCGATTCCGTGCTTGAATAGTTTTTGTTTGTGTTTGGGATAGGCTTAGAGCGAAAGTTAGCGTTTAGGTTATGGCTCGATTAGGGTTAGAACTAGGGTTTAAATGAAGGTTAGGGTTAGCAATTTCAATCAATCCCACGGTTAACCGCGCTGTTTCTTAAACAAAAACGCAATTTCCAAGCACATTGGGTCTTGATTTGAGCCGTTTGCAAAGCAAGAAAGAAAGCAAGCATGCAAGCAAGCAAGCAAGCAAGCAAGCAAGCAAGCAAGCAAGCAAGCAAGCAAGCAAGCAAGCAAGCAAACCGCTGTGTATTGTTGATTGTTTACGACACCAAGCAACCAAATTGACATCAGATGAACAATCAACAAAATTAAGCTTTTCTTGTCAGAATAAGTATCTCGGCCGAACGTTTGTTAAAACATTCTATTTGAATAAGCTAAGTCCGTCACCACGTTTTGCCACGAAACGATTTTTTTTAAATAATAGAGAGCGTATCTCAAACGCTACTAGTTAATAAAATAACCAAACACAAAATGGCCATTTGCGGCATTTCGATGTTTCATTCTTCTGTCTGTCTGTAGCTGTTACTTGTTTGTCCGGTCGTATTGTTGCTGCATTTGATCAAGCGGCTCGATTCCGTGCTTGAATAGTTTTTGTTTGTGTTTGGGATAGGCTTAGAGCGAAAGTTAGCGTTTAGGTTATGGATCGATTAGGGTTAGAACTAGGGTTTAAATGAAGGTTAGGGTTAGCAATTTCAATCAATCCCACGGTTAACCGCGCTGTTTCTTAAACAAAAACGCAATTTCCAGGCACTTTGGGTCTTGATTTGAGCCGTTTGCAAAGCAAGAAAAAAAGCAAGCATGCAAGCATGCAAGCAAGCAAGCAAACCGCTGTGTATTGTTGATTGTTTACGACACCAAGCAACCAAATTGACATCAGATGAACAATCAACAAAATTAAGCTTTTCTTGTCAGAATAAGTATCTCGGCCGAACGTTTGTTAAAACATTCTATTTGAATAAGGTAAGTCCATCACCACGTTTCGCCACGAAACGATTTTTTTTAAATAATGGAGAGCGCGAGAAAACTTATCTCAAACGCTACTAGTTAATAAAATAACCAAACACAAAATGGCCATTTGCGGCATTTCGATGTTTCATTCTTCTGTCTGTCTGTAGCTGTTACTTGTTTATCCGGTCGTATTGTTGCTGCATTTGATCAAGCTGCTCGATTCCGTGCTTGAATAGTTTTTGTTTGTGTTTGGGATAGGCTTAGAGCGAAAGTTAGCGTTTAGGTTATGGCTCGATTAGGGTTAGAACTAGGGTTTAAATGAAGGTTAGGGTTAGCAATTTCAATCAATCCCACGGTTAACCGCGCTGTTTCTTAAACAAAAACGCAATTTCCAGGCACTTTGGGTCTTGATTTGAGCCGTTTGCAAAGCAAGAAAGAAAGCAAGCATGCAAGCAAGCAAGCAAGCAAGCAAACCGCTGTGTATTGTTGATTGTTTACGACACCAAGCAACCAAATTGACATCAGATGAACAATCAACAAAATTAAGCTTTTCTTGTCAGAATAAGTATCTCGGCCGAACGTTTGTTAAAACATTCTATTTGAATAAGGTAAGTCCATCACCACGTTTCGCCACGAAACGATTTTTTTTAAATAATGGAGAGCGCGAGAAAACCTATCTTAAACGCTACTAGTTAATAAAATAACCAAACACAAAATGGCCATTTGCGGCACTTCGATGTTTCATTCTTCTGTCTGTCTGTAGCTGTTACTTGTTTGTCCGGTCGTATTGTTGCTGCATTTGATCAAGCGGCTCGATTCCGTGCTTGAATAGTTTTTGTTTGTGTTTGGGATAGGCTTAGAGCGAAAGTTAGCGTTTAGGTTATGGCTCGATTAGGGTTAGAACTAGGGTTTAAATGAAGGTTAGGGTTAGCAATTTCAATCAATCCCACGGTTAACCGCGCTGTTTCTTAAACAAAAACGCAATTTCCAGGCACTTTGGGTCTTGATTTGAGCCGTTTGCAAAGCAAGAAAGAAAGCAAGCATGCAAGCAAGCAAGCAAGCAAGCAAACCGCTGTGTATTGTTGATTGTTTACGACACCAAGCAACCAAATTGACATCAGATGAACAATCAACAAAATTAAGCTTTTCTTGTCAGAATAAGTATCTCGGCCGAACGTTTGTTAAAACATTCTATTTGAATAAGGTAAGTCCATCACCACGTTTCGCCACGAAACGATTTTTTTTAAATAATGGAGAGCGTATCTCAAACGCTACTAGTTAATAAAATAACCAAACACAAAATGGCCATTTGCGGCATTTCGATGTTTCATTCTTCTGTCTGTCTGTAGCTGTTACTTGTTTGTCCGGTCGTATTGTTGCTGCATTTGATCAAGCTGCTCGATTCCGTGCTTGAATAGTTTTTGTTTGTGTTTGGGATAGGCTTACAGCAAAAGTTAGCGTTTAGGTTATGGCTCGATTAGGGTTAGAACTAGGGTTTAAATGAAGGTTAGGGTTAGCAATTTCAATCAATCCCACGGTTAACCGCGCTGTTTCTTAAACAAAAACGCAATTTTCAGGCACTTTGGGTCTTGATTTGAGCCGTTTGCAAAGCAAGAAAAAAAGCAAGCATGCAAGCATGCAAGCAAGCAAGCAAACCGCTGTGTATTGTTGATTGTTTACGACACCAAGCAACCAAATTGACATCAGATGAACAATCAACAAAATTAAGCTTTACTTGTCAGAATAAGTATCTCGGCCGAACGTTTGTTAAAACATTCTATTTGAATAAGGTAAGTCCATCACCACGTTTCGCCACGAAACGATTTTTTTTAAATAATGGAGAGCGCGAGAAAACCTATCTCAAACGCTACTAGTTAATAAAATAACCAAACACAAAATGGCCATTTGCGGCATTTCGATGTTTCATTCTTCTGTCTGTCTGTAGCTGTTACTTGTTTGTCCGGTCGTATTGTTGCTGCATTTGATCAAGCTGCTCGATTCCGTGCTTGAATAGTTTTTGTTTGTGTTTGGGATAGGCTTAGAGCGAAAGTTAGCGTTTAGGTTATGGTTCGATTAGGGTTAGAACTAGGGTTTAAATGAAGGTTAGGGTTAGCAATTTCAATCAATCCCACGGTTAACCGCGCTGTTTCTTAAACAAAAACGCAATTTCCAAGCACATTGGGTCTTGATTTGAGCCGTTTGCAAAGCAAGAAAGAAAGCAAGCATGCAAGCAAGCAAGCAAGCAAGCAAGCAAGCAAGCAAGCAAGCAAGCAAGCAAGCAAGCAAGCAAGCAAGCAAGCAAGCAAGCAAGCAAGCAAGCAAGCAAGCAAGCAAGCAAGCAAACCGCTGTGTATTGTTGATTGTTTACGACACCAAGCAACCAAATTGACATCAGATGAACAATCAACAAAATTAAGCTTTTCTTGTCAGAATAAGTATCTCGGCCGAACGTTTGTTAAAACATTCTATTTGAATAAGGTAAGTCCGTCACCACGTTTTGCCACGAAACGATTTTTTTTAAATAATAGAGAGCGTATCTCAAACGCTACTAGTTAATAAAATAACCAAACACAAAATGGCCATTTGCGGCATTTCGATGTTTCATTCTTCTGTCTGTCTGTAGCTGTTACTTGTTTGTCCGGTCGTATTGTTGCTGCATTTGATCAAGCGGCTCGATTCCGTGCTTGAATAGTTTTTGTTTGTGTTTGGGATAGGCTTAGAGCGAAAGTTAGCGTTTAGGTTATGGATCGATTAGGGTTAGAACTAGGGTTTAAATGAAGGTTAGGGTTAGCAATTTCAATCAATCCCACGGTTAACCGCGCTGTTTCTTAAACAAAAACGCAATTTCCAGGCACTTTGGGTCTTGATTTGAGCCGTTTGCAAAGCAAGAAAAAAAGCAAGCATGCAAGCATGCAAGCAAGCAAGCAAACCGCTGTGTATTGTTGATTGTTTACGACACCAAGCAACCAAATTGACATCAGATGAACAATCAACAAAATTAAGCTTTTCTTGTCAGAATAAGTATCTCGGCCGAACGTTTGTTAAAACATTCTATTTGAATAAGGTAAGTCCATCACCACGTTTCGCCACGAAACGATTTTTTTTAAATAATGGAGAACGCGAGAAAACTTATCTCAAACGCTACTAGTTAATAAAATAACCAAACACAAAATGGCCATTTGCGGCATTTCGATGTTTCATTCTTCTGTCTGTCTGTAGCTGTTACTTGTTTGTCCGGTCGTATTGTTGCTGCATTTGATCAAGCTGCTCGATTCCGTGCTTGAATAGTTTTTGTTTGTGTTTGGGATAGGCTTAAAGCAAAAGTTAGCGTTTAGGTTATGGCTAGATTAGGGTTAGAACTAGGGTTTAAATGAAGGTTAGGGTTAGCAATTTCAATCAATCCCACGGTTAACCGCGCTGTTTCTTAAACAAAAACGCAATTTCCAGGCACTTTGGGTCTTGATTTGAGCCGTTTGCAAAGCAAGAAAGAAAGCAAGCAAGCAAGCAAGCAAGCAAGCAAACAGCTGTTTATTGATGATTGTTTACGACACCAAGCAACCAAATTGACATCAGGGAACAATCCACGAACTTAAGTTTTTCTTGTCAGAATAAGTATCTCGGCCGAACGTTTGTTAAAACATTCTATTTGAATAAGGTAAGATTGACGGTTAGTTAATAATTTGAGGTCTTATTAAAATATTTGTCTAGTTGTTTAAATATATTTACAAGGTAAGTTTTTTGATTGTTCTAAGTATTGTTAAACATTGTTGTTAAGTTTGTTGATTGAAAATTTGTATTTGAGTAAACTAGAAAATTTTGTTTAGTAGTATAGTGTGTAGTTTTTGTACCTGTGCAGTAGTGTAGTGTGTAATTGTTTTTTTCTGTAATTGCTAAGTAGTTTAGTGTGTTTTTCCGTTGTTGTGTAATAATTAAAGTGTATTAGTAGAATTGTGTAATTTTTGACTAAGTTGAAAAGGTAAGTTGCTTTAAAATTAGTTTGTATTGTATATAGTTGTATTAATTGTTAATAGTAATTGTCCGATTAAGTAAGTTGGTGTACAAATTTATATTTTCATAATGTTTCTCTACCAAAACCGAAGTTTAATCATACAAATGTCTTTAATCATAGAAGAAAATCCTTCAATAGACTATTTAATTGGTGGTTTTCAGGAAAAGTTGGAAGAGTATAAAACTAGAATTGAAGGCATAAGATATTATAATTATAAAGATAATAAATTTCTAGTAACATTCAAAGTGGATGAAAACATATTACTTGGAGAGACAAGACAAATTGTACATATTTTGTGTATGGATGGTTATACCACACCTGATGGGATAACGCTTAAATCTGAAATCCCGAACAACCAGCGGATTTAATAACTCTTTACCCGGTACCATTCGAAATGGAGGAAAGGCATATCAAATCGCTAGAAGAAAGAGGTTTTGGGAAAATACAAAAAATCACATTTGGTAAATTAAGACACTACCCAAATATAAAAAATGGGTATGTAAACATTTATGTTAAAGACCCAAACTATCACTTAATTAAAAATCAAATTAATTTAATGGGACATTGGATTTCCATAACAACTCCATACAATCGGCACTTACCAATGTGCCGATTCTGTAAAATTAGAGGGCACGAGGTAGAACAGTGCCCAAAATTGGAAAAAAGAAAAGAAAAAGAGATGAAAAACAAAGAAAAAGAGCAAGAAAAAAAAGAAATAAATTTTATCCAAAAAGACGGAGAGATACCAAATATCACATTTGGTGATTTCATTCTTCCAAAAAGAAAAAGAAACAAAAGTAACAACAATGACTCAAGTAAAATAACAACAAGTACTCCGAAAAAGAAAAAACAAAGAAACCAAAAATCGAAAGATATTACACCTTTAAATTTGTCATCTGAATCTGATACAGATGATGAACGAAAGAAAAGAAAAGAAAAACCAGCACATATATCATTTAATAACAGAAAAAACAAAACAAAAAAAGAAGAAAGAGAAACATCTGACTCATCGGATGAAATATTCGAAACAATTAAATCTAACAGTAGCATTATTAAAACTTTATCAGATAATGAAAATAAAGAAAAAACTCAAATAAGGAATACATTTTTCAGATCGTATAAAGATGTTGTTCTGAAAAAATTGTAATTATTTAATAATTAATTTTTTTTTTTTTTTTTTGTAATGGTAATAATTAAATAACACAAATGGAGTCGAAAAAAGGTAAGACAAGTAAGTGTGACAATATTAATATATGTTCAATTAATATAAATGGATTAAATAATAAATTAAATACAATCCAAAATTTAATGCATAATAATTATATTGATATGTGTGTTCAAGAAACACATGATATTAATAAAAAATTAAATTTGGAAAAATGGGCAGAAATCTATAATTATACAGTTTATATTAATCAACAATATAATACACCAAATTTAAAACATGCAAAAGAAGGCACTATAATTATTGTTTCTAAACACATTAAAGATAATTTTATAATTAATGAGGAATTGATATATAAAAATAGAATCCAAATTTTAAATATTTTTAATGAAAATGAAAATTTCTTAATATATAACTGTTATTTTTTTAATAAACCTTATCAAAGACTTCAATTAATTGAAGTTCTCCAAAAAAAATTAGAGTATAATAAAAATAATGTGATAATTTTGGGAGATTTTAACTTTGTTGAAAACAAAATTGATACAAAAAATCAACATCTTTTTAAATTAACAAAAGACAAATTAGCTTTTAAAAAGCTAAAAGAAGAAAATGATTTTATTGATATATTTAGAGAAAATAATTCGAAACAAAAATTATTTACATATATCAATAAAAAAGGTGCAACCCGCATCGATAGAATTTATATCAATTCCTCATTAAAAGCAAAGGTTGAAAATTTTCAATATTATCCAACAGTTAACACAGATCATATTATGATGCCTCTCATTTCTTTAAAATATGTAGCAAAAATAAGATGGGGTAAAGGGATTTATAAATTAAATAACTCTCTATTAAATTTAAATTATGTTCAAAATGAAATTTACAATATTTGGCAAATTCATAAACAATCCAAATTGTATTTCCCTAATTTGATTGATTGGTGGGAAAAAGGTAAACTTTTGTTGAAAGAATGCTTTTTAAACCTGTCAATTGAAGTTAATAAAAGTAATCGAGATGAGATTTTCAATATTAACAGTAAAATCTCATTTCTTTTAGAAGATGATTTAGAACAAAATAAATTAGAAATTGCTTCTCTTAAAAGAAAACTTGAAAAATTATTTAATATCAAAAATGAAGGTGCAAGAATCCGATCCAGATTAAAAAAATATTGAAAATGAAGTTCCGGATAAATTCTTTTTTGTAACAGAAAAAGAGAAGGGAAAAAGAAATACTTTATTTAAAATAAAAAATGAAAAAAATCAAATTTTATCTGAACCAAACGAAATATTAAAAGAAACTAAAAATTTCTATAAAAATTTATGGGGAATTGCAGATGTTGTGAATGAAACTGAACAAAATACTTATCTAAATTTTATTGATCAGATAAAATTTGATACAGAACATTTACATGAAATAAACAAATTTATCAATGAAAATGAAATAGAAGTAGCAATTGACTCACTTAATAGTGATGCTGCTCCTGGGTCGGATGGTCTGACTGCACAATTCTACAAAATATTCAAAAAATTAATTCTAACAGATTTATATGAAGTATTTAACAATATATTTTTAAAAGGCAAAATGCCAAAGACTATGAGAGAAGCAATAGTTAAGCTTTTATATAAAAAAAATGATCATAAAAACATTAGAAACTGGAGACCAATTTCCTTATTAAATACAGATTATAAAATTTTAAGTAAAATTATTGTTAACAGATTAATTCCAATTTTTGAAAATTATATATTACCTCAACAATGTACTGGACTACCTGGTAGAAGAATTGAAAATATTCATTATAATATACAATCAATATTGGAAATGGTTAACCAAAAAAATGAAAACTTAGCAATAATGTCAATTGACTTTGAAAAAGCATTCGATAAGATTTCTCACCAATTTATATTTAAAATTATGGAAAAATTAAAACTTGGCAAAACTGTTATTAAATTTATTAAATTAATTTATAAAGATATTTTTTCCAAAATTGAAATAAATGGGGCATTAACCAAAAAAATTAATATTAAAAGGGGAATAAGACAAGGATGCCCTTTAACCATGCTTTTATTTGTAATTTGTACAGATGTGTTAACTCGTAAAATTATTAAAAATGAGAAAATTGAAGGTATAACATTTCAAAAAGTTAATTTTAAAATTGCACAATATGCTGATGACACAACCTTTGCTTTTAAAAAAATTGATGAAATAAAAATTATTT
Organism: Diplosoma virens; assembly: GCA_963680785.1. Taxonomy (NCBI): domain Eukaryota; kingdom Metazoa; phylum Chordata; class Ascidiacea; order Aplousobranchia; family Didemnidae; genus Diplosoma; species Diplosoma virens. The sequence continues at coordinate 47,411,792 of OY796886.1, read as the reverse complement.
TTAATGAATTGAAACTTTTCGAAAAATTTTCTGGATTAAAAGTTAATTCAGAAAAAACACAAATTATGGCAACATCTTCTCAACTTGAAAAGGCAATAACAAATAATTACCCACTATTTAAATTACAACATAATTTTAAAATACTTGGAATAACTTTTTATTTAAAACCTGAGAACAATATCAAAAATTGGCTAAATATAATACCAAAAATTAAAGCAATTATTTCTCAACACCAAAATAGAAATTTAACTATTTACGGAAGAAACCAAATTATTAAAACTCTATTAATGCCACTAACAATTAATATAGCAAGAATTTATCAACCAACACATAACATTATCAAAGAAATTAATAGTATAATATTTAAATATTTATGGCAAAATTGTCCATATGAACAATTGGCTAGAAAAAAACTTATTGCTGAAAAACAAGAAGGGGGTATTGCAATGATTGATGTTGAAAGTAAATTTGACACATGTTTTGTAGAAAAAATTAGATACTTAACAAATTTGGATAAAGCATATTACATTTGGCATCAATGGAGTTTTTATAATTTATTTTACAAATTAAGACACATTAATCAAAAATTATATGACAATTTTAAACCACATGCATTATTTGGTAATTATAATTGGAATAAAACTTTTAATATATTTTTGAAGCTAAAAAAATTTAATTTGAATTGGGCAAATGTAACACATAAAGAAATTTACTTGAAACTAAAAGAACTTTCAAGAAAAAAAACTGAAATTACTAGTCTAAATAAAAAAGTTATTCCATGGAACAATATTTTATGTAATAATAAAAAATTTAAACACAAGATTAACAATAAAGAACGGGAAACAATTTATAGAACTGCTCATAACGCCTTTAAATGGAAACAAAATAATATTTGTAAATTTTGTGATAAATCCTGCAATACAATTGAACATATATTAATTTATTGTAAACCAATTCAAATAATTTGGCAAAAATATGAAAAATTGATTTTGAAAAATGAAAATATTCAAATAGAGTTAAATAAAGATAATATTTTGTTTAATTTTTTTGAATGTAATTTTGCAAAATTATTTATAATTATGAAAGATTTAACATTTCTAAAAATGAAATTAATTGAAAAAAAAAAAGAACTAGACCAATATCCAATTGATAATTGGGATAACTTAAAATTTCAAAAATACTTACTAGAAATTATAAATACCAGACATAAAGAAGCTAAAATAAATAATTCCAACGATATATTATTTAAAACATAATGAAAATTTTATATGTAATTGATATTGGGACAACTACAATACAAGTTGTATCAACTTATAATTCTGAATTTACTAAATTAATTGTGCAAATTATCATAATTGAAACAATCATAAAAGGACTTAACTGTACATAATTACAAATATGTGTAATCTTGTTGAATTGATGGAGGGTCTTCTATAAGGGATGCCCTCCATTAATAGATTATGCATAAGAATTTATTGAAACAAATGATTTATTATAAACAACATAAAATAATGCTGTTTATAATTTGTAATTTTAGTTTTGTATTGTAATTGTAATTTTTTGAATGTGTATGTGTTAATGTATTTAACATAAAAGTTATAATCACAATTACAAGTTGTCCCAACTTGTAATTGTGAAATTACTAAATTAATTGTGTAAATTATAATTGAAACAATCATAAATAACATTATGAGTTGGTGATATTTATGATTTGGAAAATATAACCTTTTGGATTATTACTAACAATATGTGTATAAAATGTAATTACTGAAAAAGTATGTTTAATTGTATACACTTTTTTATATTTGTAATTTCTTATTAATAGAGGGTCTTTTATAGAAGATGCCCTCTATTAATAAATTGTAAAGTAAATATATTCGTCTTAAATGTTTTATTATAAACAACATTATAAAATAATATTGTTTATAATGTTTTCTTTTTCTTTTTTTTCAAATATTATTATAATACCCATAGTACCAAATAGTATATATTAATTTCAATTGTTTATACTGAAAAATACTATGTTTCTATTTATTACTATATTTTTTAAATTATCCTTTATCTTATGATGTATCATCTCCATGTTTTGTACTATTTTCAGACCTTTTATTATGTTCTCCGCATTACCTTTTTCATTGTATATATTATAAATTTAATAATGGAAGATATTGTTACCTTTCTTTAATAAACTATAGTTAAAAATTAATAAATTACACAAGGTTTTTTCTTATATGACTATAAAGTCTTTTATATTTAACTGTATCTAATATTTTTTTATTGTACATAGTGTAAATTTATATTAATGGAGGGGTTGGTGTGATACATTCCCTCTATTAATAAACTGTAATGAAAAATAAATAAATTGCATTATAACCATTTCTAATTTACAAGATATCAGATTGTAATTTTATGTTTCTTTTTTCAACTGTATTTGAATTTATTATATTTGGAGTGGATACGTAATTGACTATGTGTATTTGTATGTACTTTAATCCCTTTATGACCTTGTATGTACTTTAAATAGAGGGTCTATTATAGAAAATGCCCTAAGTTTAGAAATTACAAAGTAAACCTATTAAAATTCTATAACATTAAAAAATGATGTTGTTTCTTTTTTCACTATATATTGTATAATTTGATATTATAATACCCATACTATTGAATAATGTACTTTGTTTGTTTGATTATAAAAAAATTTTAAATTTCTCTTTACAATTAAATTAGTAAATTAATTTTTAGTATCTATATATATATGTGTATGTATATATCTATGTTTCAATGTATTCTATATAAATTGTGTATATTCTGTATCTTTTTTAATTTTTTTTCTATCTTATTCTCTGTACTACCTTTTTCATTGTAAATATAACAATTTTGTTTTAACAGAAGGTGTTGTGTAAAATAAACCCATTATTTAACAAACTATGGTTAATATACGTAATATTTGTTTCACTCTAAAAGATGTAATTGTATATTAATGGAGGATCATATGTAATATAACCCCTCCATTAATAAATTGATTATTATTTTTTGTATGATTACTGTATCATTGTATGTAGAATATAATATTTTGTATCATTTTATTTCTTTCTAATTTATATTCTATATTACCTCTTACATTATACATAAATTAATTTTACTTTAATGAAGGGTTTGGTGTGGTATAAACCCTTTATTAACAAACTACAAGGAAGAAAGAAGGGAGAGAAAAAAACAGGAATAATAAATTACTGTTATTTTTTGTTCTTATTCTTTTTTCTTTTTTGTATAATAGTGTTTTGTAATTGTATTTTATAAAGCTTTTAATTGTATTTAACTGCACATAACACTTAATCTATTATACAATATGTAATTCTATATTAATGTAGGGTGTTATATAAAATACCCCCTCCATTAATAACTGTAATAATGGATTATGAACAAAAGAATTATATATGCTGTTTCCTTTTACAAACCATGTTAAGAAATTAATAAATTTTTCTACTTACTACCTTCTTTTTTTTTTTTTTTTTTTTTTTTTTTCAGCACATCACACACACACAAACACACACACACTCACAACAAACATAATAATACACACCGCTCATAATTTTATGCACCTATACACTTACGCCTTCATATATAAAATATATATCCACACACATGCACTATTGAATGGTAGCTTTCTTCCTCTTTTTTTTTAGTATACTGTGTTTATGTAAACCGCCTTGTACTTATAAAAAAACAAGAAGAAAACAGAGAAGGAAGATAAAAGAAAAAAAAGAAGAAATAATTTGTTGATTAAATCATAAAAATGGTTGATACAGAAAATTACTTTAAAAAAGATAATAGAACAGCAAATAAAAATTGGATGGAACCAATGCACGAATAATTACAAACTTTTATACGAAGATCTTATACAAACTTATATATAAATCGAAACTACGAGAAGTTTATAAAATTAAATCTTCAAAAATCCTTTATAAGAAGATTTCCGAAACTGGATAACAAATAAAAGTTGGAATTACTGCAAAGAGTGATGATATGAAACGAAACATACGAAATAGCAATTATTTACTCATCAAAACAATTTACATGTCTAATCTCGAGAAAAGTATAAGTATATTGCTAAATAACAGAGTTGATGCTAATTACATTCTTTTAATTGAACTAATTACATGTATATGCTTGCTTAATTTTCTCAATTATTATATTGCTGAATTGCTTTTACCTTTTGTAATAAAAAAAAAAAAAAATCCATCACCACGTTTCGCCACGAAACGATTTTTTTTAAATAATGGAGAGCGCGAGAAAACCTATCTCAAACGCTACTAGTTAATAAAATAACCAAACACAAAATGGCCATTTGCGGCATTTCGATGTTTCATTCTTCTGTCTGTCTGTAGCTGTTACTTGTTTGTCCGGTCGTATTGTTGCTGCATTTGATCAAGCTGCTCGATTCCGTGCTTGAATAGTTTTTGTTTGTGTTTGGGATAGGCTTAGAGCGAAAGTTAGCGTTTAGGTTATGGCTCGATTAGGGTTAGAACTAGGGTTTAAATGAAGGTTAGGGTTAGCAATTTCAATCAATCCCACGGTTAACCGCGCTGTTTCTTAAACAAAAACGCAATTTCCAGGCACTTTGGGTCTTGATTTGAGCCGTTTGCAAAGCAAGAAAAAAAGCAAGCATGCAAGCAAGCAAGCAAGCAAACCGCTGTGTATTGTTGATTGTTTACGACACCAAGCAACCAAATTGACATCAGATGAACAATCAACAAAATTAAGCTTTTCTTGTCAGAATAAGTATCTCGGCCGAACGTTTGTTAAAACATTCTATTTGAATAAGGTAAGTCCATCACCACGTTTCGCCACGAAACGATTTTTTTTAAATAATGGAGAGCGCGAGAAAACCTATCTCAAACGCTACTAGTTAATAAAATAACCAAACACAAAATGGCCATTTGCGGCATTTCGATGTTTCATTCTTCTGTCTGTCTGTAGCTGTTACTTGTTTGTCCGGTCGTATTGTTGCTGCATTTGATCAAGCGGCTCGATTCCGTGCTTGAATAGTTTTTGTTTGTGTTTGGGATAGGCTTAGAGCGAAAGTTAGCGTTTAGGTTATGGCTAGATTAGGGTTAGAACTAGGGTTTAAATGAAGGTTAGGGTTAGCAATTTCAATCAATCCCACGGTTAACCGCGCTGTTTCTTAAACAAAAACGCAATTTTCAGGCACTTTGGGTCTTGATTTGAGCCGTTTGCAAAGCAAGAAAGAAAGCAAGCATGTAAGCAAGCAAGCAAGCAAGCAAACCGCTGTGTATTGTTGATTGTTTACGACACCAAGCAACCAAATTGACATCAGATGAACAATCAACAAAATTAAGCTTTTCTTGTCAGAATAAGTATCTCGGCCGAACGTTTGTTAAAACATTCTATTTGAATAAGGTAAGTCCATCACCACGTTTCGCCACGAAACGATTTTTTTTAAATAATGGAGAGCGCGAGAAAACCTATCTCAAACGCTACTAGTTAATAAAATAACCAAACACAAAATGGCCATTTGCGGCATTTCGATGTTTCATTCTTCTGTCTGTCTGTAGCTGTTACTTGTTTGTCCGGTCGTATTGTTGCTGCATTTGATCAAGCTGCTCGATTCCGTGCTTGAATAGTTTTTGTTTGTGTTTGGGATAGGCTTAGAGCGAAAGTTAGCGTTTAGGTTATGGATCGATTAGGGTTAGAACTAGGGTTTAAATGAAGGTTAGGGTTAGCAATTTCAATCAATCCCACGGTTAACCGCGCTGTTTCTTAAACAAAAACGCAATTTCCAGGCACTTTGGGTCTTGATTTGAGCCGTTTGCAAAGCAAGAAAGAAAGCAAGCATGCAAGCAAGCAAGCAAGCAAACCGCTGTGTATTGTTGATTGTTTACGACACCAAGCAACCAAAATGACATCAGATGAACAATCAACAAAATTAAGCTTTTCTTGTCAGAATAAGTATCTCGGCCGAACGTTTGTTAAAACATTCTATTTGAATAAGGTAGGGATTTTAGATATCGGGATGTACAACTCCGTTTTGGATCCAGTTTTTGGTTTACGCTAGTGGGGTCAAGCTTTCAAATCAAAATTAAAGCAAAGCTTCATGTTAGTCATTATTAGAGTGAATAAAAAATTTTTATGTAAATTCATTAATGGATAAAGATAAAACAGTTTTAAAGAATTATGTCCTTTTTTTATACTTAATAGTTGTCGTCAAGATTTATTCAAAAAATTATTGAAAAACAGGTTACTTGGCAGTTACTCAAATTACCAAATTAAAATCATAAATTTTAAGTAAATTGATTAGAACAAAAAAAAAATAATAATAATGGAAATTTATCTAGCTATAAAAACTAATGAAATTAAGTAATTTTAAGTGACTTGGTTACCTACTCTGATATTTCTAATAAAACAGTTATTTTAAAAAAATTTAAGTATTATAGTCAAAAATTAATTTTAGCAAAAGTTAAGTTTTTATTTAGTTGATCTAATAACAAAAGTTTTGAAATATAAAAAATTTAGTAATATGAGTTGTTTAGGCAGTCATTAAAATAATTAACAAAATAATAAATTAAAAACCTGAATTTCCAGCATTTTAATTAAAAAAAAACTTTTCATTATTATTTTTATCAAATTTTAAGTGACTAGGTTGATTACTCAAAAAGACATTTATTTTTTAAATAAAGTATGGTAGTTAAAAAAATAATTAAAAAAAATTTTTGTGTTTAATTAATAGATCAAAGTGAAAAAGTTTTTTTTTTATTTAAAATGGCATGGTGAGAAAATTGCCAATTCTACAAAATTTTCAAGTTAGTTATAATATGTTTTAAAATTTAAAGTGTGTAGTTAACAATTTGGTTATTCAAAAGTGATTTTTTTGATTAATAAAAGATTAGTGTTGTGAAATATTTATAATTGTTGTACAATTTAATTTTTTGTGTAATTACTCATATTTTCCATGGTATGCTATTGAGTGTAATATGGTATTGAACAATTCAAATATTTATTTTTATATTTCATATAAGTATAAAAAATTTTTACTTTCACTGTCAGTGTTTTTCTTAAATAAATTCTATGGTTTTAAAAATACTAAATTTTTATGTAAAATTAAATGTTATTAAATTTGCTGCATTTTTTAGTTTAGATAATTGAATTTTGAGTAACCTACTACAGAAAGTTTTTAACAATGATGAACACTTGCTGTGTGCCAGCTTGCAATTCTGGCTATAGGTCCAATAAGAATGGAAAAAAAGTTGCATTATTTCAATTTCCTATAAATTCTGAGCTTCGTGATAAATGGTATAGGGCTATCCCAAGGCAAAACTGGAAAGTATCAAAGTCTTATAAAGTTTGTGCACAGCACTTTCATGAAAGTGATTTTAAAACCATCTCAACTGATACTTGTAGTACTAGACGTAAATCTAGAAGTACTCTAAAACTGCAAAGAGTGCATCTGAAACCTGATGCTGTTCCTAAAATTTTTCCTTCTTTGCCAAAATACCTTTCATCACCTTTACCAACAATGCGTGCAACCTCCTCTACCAGTTCCTCTTTTAGACGTGAAAAAGATAACATCATTTTACAAAAGCAAAATGCTGATTTTCTCATTCAAGACTCTTTTTCGGATTTTTCATCCTTTAGAAGCAAAATGAAAAATGCAGTTCTTCCCTTTGGATATACTAGTGTTTATTCAGCTTCATCTGCTCAATTCTATTTTGTTAAAAATGATGATAGTTATAAAGTTGCTCCAGAACTTGTAGTGTCTGTGATAATTTCAAGTGAGCTACAAATCAAAGCTTTTGTTTTTTCTAATTTGATACCAAAAGATCAATATATGCATTTGCTTTCATGTGGTTCTCTGCAGACAGTAACTGAAGTATCTAATATTCTTGCCTGGTGTAAAGCTTTAGCAGACATGTCTAATTTTGTTTCTAACAATCAAAAATCAGCATTAAAATTAGCTATATCTTTGCTAAAAAGTTACCTTTCTGATGAAGCAGTTGTAGCAGATTTATCACAATCTAGCATGTCTTTAGTTTGTTTTATAATAGAACAATTGAATTTGCTTCAAGTTTCCAAACATGGCAGACGTTATTCTACAGCAACCATTATTTCTTCATATATGTGGCAGTTGACAAGCACTGCATTGTACAAAAAGCTGCAAGAATTTTTTATTCTGCCATCAATAAACAGGCTTCGACAGCTGTCTGTTGGAACTACTGTAGAAACTGGTGAAATTACATTGAACTATCTTCATCAAAGAACTGTAAATTTAACATCTGAACAAAAAATTGTTACTTTACTTGTTGATGAAGTTTACACTGCGCAAAGAGTAGAATACAGTAATGGTTCCTTTGTCGGATTGACTGCAGATGGTGCCCCAGCAAAAACTGCATTAACTTTTATGGTAAATTCTACATGCAGTAATTATAAGGATGTGGTTTGCATAATTCCCGTCAATAAATTGAATACCAAAATTTTGTGTTCATGGTTTAAAAGAGTCATGTTTGCTTTGGACAAATTTTTTTTGGTTATTGCCGTTTCTGTCGACAATCATATATGCAACAGGTGTGCTTTTGTCAGTTATTTCTTTGGTAATTTTCTTAATTTCATAAATATAATTCTACATTTAAACGTAAATTCTCTGTTGTTTTTAATCCTTTTTTTAACTTATTTTGCAGAAAGATGTACATAGAACTTGGGGGTGGTCAGTTGAAACACTGCATTGTGCATCCTACTCGATCTGATGAAAAGCTGTTTCTGTTGTTTGACACGACCCATAATTTTAAAAACATTTTTAACAATTTCATCAACAAGGGTAGATTTAATATTCCTACACATGCGAATGAAGACATTCTTGGAAAAACATGTTCACCCTGCTTCTCACATCTAAAACACGTGTACGCGATTGAGGAGCACAAACCTTTAAAAATCGCACATGCTTTAAAAAAAGTATCTTTAAATCCCAGTGGCATTGCACGGACTTCACCACAACATGCATTTGGTAAGTTTTACTTACTTTTAGATAGCATTTTAAATTATTATATCAAACCTAATATTTTCGGTAACTTTTGAAAAAAAATTGGCTTTTAAATTGTATTGAATATACAGTAGTGTGTAGTACTCAACCACAATCAAGTACGAGATATTTTAAATTGATTGCTTGTACTGTATTCAGGTGTTTTTCATGAATCAACGGTGCAAGCATTAGAGTTTTATAGTAAAGAGCATCCAGGATTTGTAGAAACTTCTCGGTTTTTAAAATTCATCAACACAATTTGGAAAATTTTACGGGTTAAAACACCGTTTGAAGGTAATTTTTTGTACATAGACAAAACGTGTATCACACTACCTGCGTTTAGATTAATCTCCAAAATTAGTTGATTTTATTGTTTTACCCATAGCATGATATAATAGACATTGATATATTATATTTTTATAGAGTTAAATGCCAAGCTTGTAATCACTATCTTACGTTCAATGTATTTTTTCAGAGATTAGAAAAAATGATGAATTGTGTGCACCTATACGAGTTGATGAAGTAAATTTGAAATATCTTGAAGCAGCTTCAAATATATTTATTCGGTGGAAACAATCAGGAAATGCTGGTTTGACTCACCAAACCTTTTGTGCGTGTATACAATCAATGAGTGCTATTCCAGAACTTGCTGAACACTTGAAAAAAAAACATGGTTTTGTTTACATACTTCCTGGAAAATTTACTTCGGATCCAGTTGAAGGTCGTTTTGGCTGGTATCGCCAAATGAATGGTGGCAATTATTTCATGTCGTTAAAACAGCTGATGCAATCAGAAAAAAAAATCCGTGTATTATCCTTAATGCAGCAGCATGCTCTTTTATCTGGCTCTTGTCTAAAGGAATTTGATGCTCTTCCTTTATTAGAAACAAGTTTTGATATTGGAGCTGAAGAAAATGATGTGCTTTGGCTTAATGATGTTTTTGCTCGTGTTTCTTTGGATGATATAACATGTGCTGATGCCAATATAACATACTATGTAAGTGGCTATGTTGGCAGAAGCATATCTCGCCGGCGCAAGTGCTCATCCTGCAAAGAGTTGCTCATTGCAGGTGATGATTCCTTTTCAATTCACCACTATCTTCCAGATGAGTACAAACAGTTGTTTGAAAATGTAAATCGCGGGGGCTTGTCGCAACCATCCGAATTTATTTACACTGTGACAGCGCTGGCAGTGCAACATTATATGGCCATTCTATCCACTGGAAAACCGACAAAAACCAAGTTTTTATCCATGAGCAACCCACGATCTGTTTTTTTAAAAGCATTAATTAACATTGCCGCAGCAACTGAAACTCTCAGTAACCTATTGTCCCAGCAATGTTCTGCCGGTCATTTGAATTTCAAAGAAGTGGTTAAATCTACTTTTAATTGCTTTGCAAAGAATGAACTTAAACGGTGTTCCGTTCCTAAAAATCGCCCAAATTATGTAGATTCACAATCTCATAAAAAATATCTTTGATTTCGCTTTGGTCCGGCTCAAATAGCCGAAGAAATAACAGTTTTGTAAGTAATTTAAATATTTTACATTTAGTTATAAAAATATGGCAACACTGCATAATTTCGCTTTATTGAAAACATTCTGGATTTCCGCTTGACTTGTTTTTGCATGTGACGCAATAATGCTTATATGTGATTGGCTTCATTGAGATAATTTCAGAACATTCGAGCAACCTTACCAATGGTATAAATACGATTCGCTGAAAAGCAGTATTATTAAATTAATTGGATGTTTCGTTGTGGTAACTAAGAATTGGAAAATTGTTAACTGTGTGAAGTCATAGTTTTTTGGTCGCAAGTCTTTGGTGATCTACGTGATTGTGAAGAATTAAGCTATTGAGCTTTAACCTGTTGCTTTGATTTATACTATTCGGGCTCCTAAGTGGATTGGAGCATATTTCTTAATAAAGAAGATATTGTGGTAGTCTGAGCTGTGATTTAGCTAGACTATATTTTTGCTGTCGCTGGTTCGAAGGTCAGATCCAGCAAGAAGATTAAGAAATTTATCGTTTAGTAGACACCTAGATTGTGTTATTGGCGAGGCCTTCTTAGCAGGCGCCAAAAAAGGTAGACGATTAAACAACGTACTAAGTTACCAAATAAATTCTACAAAATTTCAAAAAACTTTTTAACATCGGAATAAAATTTAAAAAACTTTCCAAAATTTAGAAAACTAAAATTTGTGGAAGTAACAAAATTTCAAAAACTTTTCGCAAGGTTAACAAGCAAATTTCAAAAGATTTTTCACAAGCTAACAAGTAAATTTCAACAAGTGAAGTTTTTAAGAAGATCAAGTAAATTTGTTATATAAGAAGAGCTCTTAAATTGAATAACCTACTTTGAAATAAACTGTTGGTAAAATTGCTTAATTTAATTGAACTGTGTGGAAAGAATAATTTAATTTGAAGACTCCAGAGGGGAATTGCAAGAAAATTCCTCACAACTAAAGGTACCGTGGAATTTGGATTTTCTAATTAAGCTGTGAACTGGTAGTTTGTTTCTTTATTAATTTGTGGTAATTGTGATTTATTTCATTTGGTAGTGTATTTATTGTTAAGATTTTTAGCTATGTCTAGTAAAGATATTGACGTAGGGCTGCCCGATGTTGGCCCGTCTGGTTTGGGGTTAGATGAGGTTGTCCCGGGGGGGGTGAAGGTTGGTACTCGCTTAGGGATGACCACTAGATCTATGGCCAGGGGGGTAGATAATGATAGGATTATTGACCCAGAGGATAGTGTCTCCAACTTGGGGTCTAGAGCTTCATGTACCTCTGTTTTGTCTGAAGCACAAATTGAAATTCAACGGCAGATGGAGACTAATCGCATCATGGCTGATTTAAGGTTAGCCAAACTGGCTCGGGAGGAAAAGCAAGCACAACTGGCCCAGGAGGAAAGGCAGGCACAACTAGCCCGGGAGGAAAGGCAGGCACAACTAGCCCGGGAGGAAAGGCAGGCACAACTGGCCCGGGAGGAGAAAGAGGCAGAGCTCAAGGCGGAGCTGGCCTTAAAAGAGGCAGCATTAAAGGCTGAATTTTTAAAGAAGGACTTGGAATGCCGTAAGTCACGGTCTGGTTCTCAAGTCAGTTCAAGGCGGTCAGCCCACACCAGAACCGATTTTCTTGAAACCCATGGTGGGTATTTGAATACTAATAGTCAGCAAAGTAAGGCTGTGATCTCTGGTGGTGGTGGTGAAACTGGTGATGTGTTACTCCCCAAGACTGCTGTCTGGGAGAATTTAACCTCGCAGAAGTTTTCTGACTCAAATAATTTGCTAGGTAGCAATGATAGGTCTCTGCGAGGCAATGTGGCTTTTGGGGCCGCCCGAAGTGTGCCTCCTGACTTTGAGAAATATGTAGTTTCCCCTGGTGTGCCGTCTGGTCGGGCCGAGACATGCCCTAAAATTTGTGGTCCATATGGTAAAAGTGCTGTTGAATATGATGGTGGTGTTAAAAATAAGTATGTTAGTGCTGCCTTACCTGCTGTTACGAATGCTAGATCTTGCAATGTTGGTGGTTTAAATTGGAATAATGGATTGTCTCCTGTGCAGTCAGGCTCGACTCAGCAGGACAGTTTCTTTCAATATCAAAATTGTCGTACTTTCATAGATAAGGCATCTTTGATTAATTACAACGGAAGTAATATGCCATATATTTTCTTTCATAATCGCATTAAGGCGTTAATGGATAGTTGTCCGTTCGAAAATTCACGTTTAACTTTGTTGCAAGCTGCTTGTGTTGGACTTGCTGGCCAAAATATTTCTAATCTGGTTGCTGACACACCTGGCCTGTCTGAGGCTAGGCGCATTGAAATGTCTCTTGAAAGATTGTCGCAGAGATTTGGTGTTAGAGGTGGTTTTTATGCTGAACCGGAAATCCGCAAGTTTCGGTATGGTGATAAATTAAAATCAGATTCGGCCTTTGCACTAAAAGAATTTAAAGACCAATTGTCTCAATGTTTGCTCTACGCCAAAGCTTATAATCAACCAGATAAAGTAGAAGGTCGATTTGTATTGGATTTGGCTAAGCGTTTGCCGGATGTAACTAAAAAAGAGTTCTTAAAGTTTTTGGCAAATCGGTTTGGACACACAAATGAGCCTAGTTTTGAAAGCTTATTTGAATTTATAACTGAAGAAGAATCTTACAAGTCGACAGATTTTGGTATTTCACTTCTAAATGCTTCAAGTGAATTGCGCAAATTTGAAAAGCCCCATGATAAAAGTAAAAAGGCTTGCCCAGTAAGACAAACTTCCGTTAAATCACCTAATCTCCCAAGAAGGTCTGATATAAATGATAAACAGAAGAAGTCTCCAACTACTAATAGTCGACCAGAGCATCCTATGTGCATCTACTGTTCTTCGAAAGGGCTGGTTGAGCATCATTATCTGTCAAATTGCTCTGAATTTTTGCGTTTGACACCTATTGATCGCAAAGATGTAATTGTTAAATCTGGTCGGTGCTTGAACTGTCTGCGTAAGCATTTTGTTAAAGATTGTTTTGCCCCCAATAGCTGTAGAAAATGTGGAGCTGCATATAGTAGAAAGCACTCTCTCTTGTTGCATGATGCCTTTGTTACACCATCTCAAGCATGTGAGAGTGGTGATAACACTTCAGAACCTTCAGTTACTGTGCGCAAAGTTGGTATTGGGAGTGTGAAGGCTGCCTTTAGTCGTGTCACAGCTGCCCGCATAATGAACCCTGTAAATGGTAAAAGCAGGTTGGTGTATGTACAGCATGACCCAGGGTCACAGGTTACTCTGGTCTCAAACAAGCTGGTACAAGATTTAGGTCTAACTGCATTTGATAATGTTTCATTTGAAATGCAAACAATGACTAGTTGCAAGGCTACCATGGCAGATTTAGTCAAGTTTAATGTGCAGTCATTGCATACTGGTGAGATCTTTGGTAACGTGGTGTCGGTGGTCAATGAACCTTGGAGTGATGATGAAAATACTTTGCCTCATAAACAGGACTTGAGTGTGTATGAGCACTTTAATGATATTGAAATTGTTTGCTTGGATAATTGTCATAGTGTAGATGTGTTACTGGGCAATGACAATGCCCATCTTATGTATGCCAAGCAAGAACGAATGGGCAAGAGTCAAACTGACCCGCACGCACTACTCTCTCCATTAGGCTGGTTAGCCGTTGGCGGAAAAACATCCTTAAGTGAGGTACCTGTCAAAGTCTTAAGAGCCAATGTTGAAGACAAGCAAAGCAAGACATTAAGCTTGCAACAGGCTATTGACAGAAAAGATGCAGAAATTGCTGAATTGGGTAGTGTTGTTAAAGATTTATCTGTTGAAGATGAGATACCTCAATGGTCTCGCAATGATACTATTGCCAGTCAATTGGTAGAGCCCTGCATAAAGGTAAAAGATGACCGGTTTGAGATTCCCGTACCTGTGGTTGAGAAAGCAACATTGCCTAATAACTTTGAGTTAGCACACGAGCGACTGTCTGCCCTGCGTAAGAAGGCCCTTTGGCAACCTGATCTTAAATAATTTTTAGTTGAATCTATGGCAGAAATGCAGTCCAATAATTACATTGAACGTGTGCCTGATGCTGATTATACAAATGACCAAAAATGGTATCTACCTTATTTTGTTACCTCTCAAGTTAAGAAGCGTATAGTGTATGATGAAAAGGCCAAGTTTAAGGGAACCTGTGTGAATGATATTATTATGTCTGGACCTGATCTTCTAAACCCCTTGCTGCATGTTTTAACCAGGTTTCGCTTAGGTAAGTATGCTTTGATGTCAGATGTCACAAAGTGTTTTTTCCAAATTCAGTTGCCGGCTGCCCAAAGAGACCTATTTCGCTTGCTGTGGTTCGAAAACAATGATGTAGAAAGAGGTAAGTTGGTATCCTACCGTTTTCGAGTCCATCCTTGGGGCATCAAAAGTAGCCCCTACATTGCCTGTCTTGCATTTAAGAAGCTTGTTGAGGAAAACCCCACATGTGCTAGTGACATGACCCTTCAAAATATACTGCAGAACATGTATATGGATGACCTTATTTTTTCAGTAGATAGTTTAGAGAGTGCACAGACAATCACAAATGAGGCAGTGAGCCTATTTAAAAGTCGTGGATTTAAACTTGTTAAGTGGAGCGCAAATAGGGACACTATGAGTGTTTTGTCCTCTTTAGGTCCTGAACTTTTGTCAGCTTCCATACAAGAATTAGACTTGTGTGGTGAAGAGCTAGCCTTGCCTTCTGCCAAAACCTTAGGCTGTGTCTGGGATCCTGACTCAGATGAGTTGCGTATTGACTGTTCATTGAAGCCTCTTGGTAAGTATACACGTAGAACCATGCTCAGTCAATTAGGACAGAAATTTGATCCACTGGGATTTGGGTCCCCTTTCTTTATTAAAGCACATTTGATATTGCAGCAGTTGGCTATAGATAAGTATGATTGGGATACAAAAGTCCCAGATGAGATTGTTAAAGAGTGGGATGCATGGCTGCATTCACTTTCATTGCTGCAGAGTTTTTTGCTTCCCCGGTTTACAGACTTACGAGGGCCAGTAAGTACAATTTATTCTGATAATGGAACTAAATTCCAAGCTGCAGCCAAAGTGCTGCCAAAATTGCTTGAGTCTACAGAATTGAAAAATTCAATTCGTAAAAAAGGTATCAACTGGGAATTCATTCCCCCCTATGCACCCGCACAAGGTGGGGCTTGGGAAGCTATGGTGAAGCAAATCAAGCATGTGATTGCTAATACACTTGAAAAGTCACAACGCAGACCCAGCTTTGTAGAATTGCTGACATACGTGGGAAGTGCCACCAAGATTGTAAATGATCGACCTTTGACCCCTTTAAGTGAGGAACCTAGAGACTTCACAGCAATAACCCCTGCCTCACTCTTAACTCCCTATTCAAGCCCATATTGTGTGGTAGGTTCACCACAACACAAAGACAATTTAAGGAGAGACTATCGCTTTAATATCTCTCTTAGTGACCAGTTTTGGCAAAAATGGCTGGAGTTTTACCTACCTTGGCAACAGGGGAGAAAGAAGTGGTTGAAAATGGCACAGAATCTAACGCCAGGCCAATTGGTAATCTTAACCTCAATGGAAGATATATCAAAACGAGGCAAATACCAACTTGGGAGGGTGCATGAGGTCATTCCCCAGAGTAGAAATGGAAAGCAAATTGTGCGTAGAGTTAAAGTTGCCACTACTAGTACAGATGAAAGCACTGGTGAGGTCAAAGTGGTTTATGTATTAAGGGACCTTTCTTGTATTGCCCCAGTAGACTGCCCCTTAGATAGCTGAATTTCAACTTGGCAAGGATGACGGAGGGCAGACCCTGCCATAATATTTTTACTTGGTTGTGTTGTTATTTTCTGTGTTTTTGTTTATGTATGTGCTTCGCTTATTGGGTTTTCTATTGGAATAAGACGTTCCTGTTGATAGTAGAAGACATTAGCTGTAGCCTATGCTATTTTGGCCCTATTTACATGTAATAAATCTGAGATATTGCTGCTTAAATTGTAAAAGAAAGCTGTGTACTACTTCTGCCCTTGTGATTCATAAATGCTGACTTTGAAATTGAATTGTTGATTTGAACCAGGCAATAAGTTGCAGCAAATATAAACTACTCATGTTTCTGTTATTCACATTTGTGCTGTATACAAGATATTGATTACAATTGGCTGCAGTGTTAAAGTTAGTGTATTTCATTTATTTATTGTGCTCTGTTTCTTTTTTATTGAGTATTGAGTTAAGTGAAGTTGTGTATTTGTACATCGAATTCAAGTGTCTTTGTGATTTGTTAAGTTGCGATTTTTCGAACTTCATTTGTGTTGAAATTTGACAACTGTGTGTCAAATTGGGGCCGCTTTGTTCCGTTCCTAAAAATCGCCCAAATTATGTAGATTCACAATCTCATAAAAAATATCTTTGATTTCGCTTTGGTCCGGCTCAAATAGCCGAAGAAATAACAGTTTTGTAAGTAATTTAAATATTTTACATTTAGTTATAAAAATATGGCAACACTGCATAATTTCGCTTTATTGAAAACATTCTGGATTTCCGCTTGACTTGTTTTTGCATGTGACGCAATAATGCTTATATGTGATTGGCTTTATTGAGATAATTTCAGAACATTCGAGCAACCTTACCAATGGTATAAATACGATTCGCTGAAAAGCAGTATTATTAAATTAATTGGATGTTTCGTTGTGGTAACTAAGAATTGGAAAATTGTTAACTGTGTGAAGTCATAGTTTTTTGGTCGCAAGTCTTTGGTGATCTACGTGATTGTGAAGAATTAAGCTATTGAGCTTTAACCTGTTGCTTTGATTTATACTATTCGGGCTCCTAAGTGGATTGGAGCATATTTCTTAATAAAGAAGATATTGTGGTAGTCTGAGCTGTGATTTAGCTAGACTATATTTTTGCTGTCGCTGGTTCGAAGGTCAGATCCAGCAAGAAGATTAAGAAATTTATCGTTTAGTAGACACCTAGATTGTGTTATTGGCGAGGCCTTCTTAGCAGGCGCCAAAAAAGGTAGACGATTAAACAACGTACTAAGTTACCAAATAAATTCTACAAAATTTCAAAAAACTTTTTAACATCGGAATAAAATTTAAAAAACTTTCCAAAATTTAGAAAACTAAAATTTGTGGAAGTAACAAACGGATAAATGCATTTAAAGTTGAAATGCCAGAAATATCAGTCAAAAAACTGCGAAAATTAACTTCAAAAATCTCCCAGTTTTAATTGTATAATAGTTTGTTTTTTGTTATTTTGATAGTTTTGTTGCTTCTTGTTGCATTTTAAGCTTAATACTTGTTTATTTTTCTTTCTTGGCAAGCTATTTTTAGTTTTATTGCATACTATATTGTTAGTTAGTTTTACTCTTTTCGCATGTACTAGTTTATTTTTGTTTTCCTTAAATAACTTTAGCCAATATATATTTAGTATTCTTAATGTGATATTGCTTAATGCCTTTATCGAAATAAAGATTTCAATTTCTTTGAACAAATAACCGTGAAGAAATCTTTAAACCATAACTAAAATTCATTTAACCTTCAAACAAAAAATTTCAAAGCTTCGTATGAGTTTTGACGCTATTTTCGCAGTAGCCCTTCTAACGTAAATAGCCAAAATGAGTTGTTGATCCCGGTGTTCTAATATCCCTAGAATAAGGTAAGTCCATCACCACGTTTCGCCACGAAACGATTTTTTTAAATAATGGAGAGCGCGAGAAAACCTATCTCAAATGCTACTAGTTAATAAAATAACCTAACACAAAATGGCCATTTGCGGCATTTCGATGTTTCATTCTTCTGTCTGTCTGTAGCTGTTACTTGTTTGTCCGGTCGTATTGTTGCTGCATTTGATCAAGCTGCTCGATTCCGTGCTTGAATAGTTTTTGTTTGTGTTTGGGATAGGCTTAGAGCGAAAGTTAGCGTTTAGGTTATGGCTCGATTAGGGTTAGAACTAGGGTTTAAATGAAGGTTAGGGTTAGCAATTTCAATCAATTCCACGGTTAACCGCGCTGTTTCTTAAACAAAAACGCAATTTCCAGGCACTTTGTGTCTTGATTTGAGCCGTTTGCAAAGCAAGAAAAAAAGCAAGCATGCAAGCAAGCAAGCAAACCGCTGTGTATTGTTGATTGTTTACGACACCAAGCAACCAAATTGACATCAGATGAACAATCAACAAACTTAAGTTTTTCTTGTCAGAATAAGTATCTCGGCCGAACGTTTGTTAAAACATTCTATTTGAATAAGGTAAGTCCATCACCACGTTTCGCCACGAAACGATTTTTTTTAAATAATGGAGAGCGCGAGAAAACCTATCTCAAACGCTACTAGTTAATAAAATAACCAAACACAAAATGGCCATTTGCGGCATTTCGATGTTTCATTCTTCTGTCTGTCTGTAGCTGTTACTTGTTTGTCCGGTCGTATTGTTGCTGCATTTGATCAAGCGGCTCGATTCCGTGCTTGAATAGTTTTTGTTTGTGTTTGGGATAGGCTTAGAGCGAAAGTTAGCGTTTAGGTTATGGCTCGATTAGGGTTAGAACTAGGGTTTAAATGAAGGTTAGGGTTAGCAATTTCAATCAATTCCACGGTTAACCGCGCTGTTTCTTAAACAAAAACGCAATTTCCAGGCACTTTGTGTCTTGATTTGAGCCGTTTGCAAAGCAAGAAAAAAAGCAAGCATGCAAGCATGCAAGCATGCAAGCAAGCAAGCTAGCAAGCAAGCAAGCAAGCAAGCAAGCAAGCAAGCAAGCAAGCAAGCAAGCAAGCAAGCAAACCGCTGTGTATTGTTGATTGTTTACGACACCAAGCAACCAAATTGACATCAGATGAACAATCAACAAAATTAAGCTTTTCTTGTCAGAATAAGTATCTCGGCCGAACGTTTGTTAAAACATTCTATTTGAATAAGGTAAGTCCATCACCACGTTTCGCCACGAAACGATTTTTTTTAAATAATGGAGAGCGCGAGAAAACCTATCTCAAACGCTACTAGTTAATACCAAACACAAAATGGCCATTTGCGGCATTTCGATGTTTCATTCTTCTGTCTGTCTGTAGCTGTTACTTGTTTGTCCGGTCGTATTGTTGCTGCATTTGATCAAGCTGCTCGATTCCATGCTTGAATAGTTTTTGTTTGTGTTTGGGATAGGCTTAGAGCGAAAGTTAGCGTTTAGGTTATGGCTCAATTAGGGTTAGAACTAGGGTTTAAATGAAGGTTAGGGTTAGCAATTTCAATCAATTCCACGGTTAACCGCGCTGTTTCTTAAACAAAAACGCAATTTCCAGGCACTTTGTGTCTTGATTTGAGCCGTTTGCAAAGCAAGAAAGAAAGCAAGCATGCAAGCATTCAAGCAAGCAAGCAAGCAAGCAAGCAAGCAAGGAAGCAAGCAAGCAAGCAAGCAAGCAAGCAAGCAACCAAGCAAGAAAGGCTGAAAGGAGAAGAAGAAGAAGATGCCTTTTTCCAAAGGTGGTCTTAAACTTTTGTCCCAGGCTGTATTCTATCACTGCCCTATCGCACAACACCTAATCTCTGACTTGGAACCCTTACTTACAACAGCACTAAAACAACCCACCACCCTAACCCAAGACACCCTTCTCTACAACCACACCAACACCACTGGAACAACACACGTCATAATATCCAAACTAGCATCATTAATCCGTTTATCCCTTTTCAATGTAAGAAATTACAGCTCCCTCTATCACAAACCCATTCCATCGTCCTTCTTAAATGATGAAAAATTTAAAATTAAAACAAAATTCAAAACATTTATACAACAATATTTTCCTGACAATGTAAGAAAAACATAAAAACTCAAAACTCTTCACTACTAATACCCTGAAATGCTATGAACAAATCTTTTTCCTGTTTATGAATTGATTACATGTCTGAATCAATGAAATCCTAAACGTTATGTGATTTACACGATCGTTGAAATTTCAGTTTAATACTCCCATATTTGTTTCTTTTTATCTTTTTTCCATATTTCTGTTGTTTTCATGTTTTGTTTTTTTTCCCTTATTTCGTGTGTATTATTTCGTGTATCTAAACTTCATAAATACTAATAAACCCAAAAAACCAAAAAGCCTAAAGGAGACCTTAAATTCAAGACTCTACCTTAACCACCAAATTAAAATGTTATGAACAAATGTTTTGTTATATCTACATGTCTACTGCAATTATTTTTAATTCAAAATATCTTTAAAGTCTACGTGAATTAAAGACTCTTCGCATTTTCATTATTTACCACTAAATAAACTCACTTTTTCTTTTAAACTACTTCAAATTCATTTTCTGTCATCAATTACAAAACCTATCGTTATCTCATAACTCTTCACTGAAATATTTCACTCGAAATGTAAATAAAAATTTTAAAAATAACACATAAATAATCAAAACTAAATGTATTCAATTTTAACAACCGTATTTTTATATCTTTCGTATTTTGTGTGTTTACAATTATTATTAAAATTTATACAAAAAAAAAAAAAAAACAATTGGATTAATTTCAGTGTTTCTAAACTAGCTGAAAGAAGATAAAGTAAGAGAAATATTTGTTTTTTTTCTACCCAATTTGCAATCATGTCAACGAGAAAAAATTTATTACTATTTAAAATTAAATTCCTCAATGAAAACGTGGAATACAACGTTAATAACTTTATTGATTTGTTTTTAGAAGGTGGCATTTTTGAATCCTATTTGAATGAAATTTATGGCATTGCCACCCATAATTATGTCCTTAAAATCTACAATGTAACATTTAAGAAAAATACCCCCAAATATATCATAGAAGACATGTATGACACATTCAAAGACCCAAAAGAAATTACAAACAATGACAACATGGATCTCACCATCCAAGTAAATAGACCACCAGGATACAAACAACTAATTACATTATATCCCATGCCTTTTGACATCAACACCGAAACTCTCAAAGAAATTACTTGAAATTGGGGAAACCTAAAACACCACGAATTCGGAAAACACAAAAAATGTCCCCTTATCCATAACCCATATCTCCATTTATACCTTGAAAATTTCAACAGAAAATCAACACCAGATTCCATAAACTTTAGAGGTAGATTCATCTCAGTAAATATTGATGGTGAAACCCCCAAATTACGCTGCAATTACTGCAAGGAAACGAGCCACCAATTAGAAGATTGCCCAAAGAAAACTTCTTACAATAACCAAGTAAAAGAAAATACAATACTAAATAACCACAAACCCCCCAAACAATCATATGCGAAGACAATAACTTCCACCCCCAAAACAGTCGAAACACCCCTTCTCCACCCTATGACTAAATTAAAACTTACAAAGAAAAATATAGAAAAAATTATACAAAACTTTCCATCCCTAGAACAAGTAATTCCATCCCCAGACTGTACCAAAGCTCAAAACTCCAAATTAAACTCCTCATCCCTAAACACCAGCCAGGAAGATGTCATCAACTCATTCAACGACATACAACACCCCAAAACGTCTCAACCAATCGAAACAAAAGATGAAGACCCCCAAACCCCCATGTTATCCAAAGATCCTGATAGCCAAAAAAGAAAACATTCACCTTCCCCACAATCTTCAAGCATGTCCATTGACTTAAAACCAAGGAAAAAAAGAACCAATTCAAAAGAGAAAAAAAGGGAAAATAGTTTATAACCTCTCTCAGTAATTGTATGTAATTTTAACTTATTTATGCTAATCAGTATCTTCTATATTTTATATCCTTTGTCTGTAACTACTGTAAAATATATGTTTAACTATTGCTTTTATTATCCTATCTACGAGAAAGAAACAAGTTTAAATTTTGTACATTTTGCAAATACAAAACCAACACTCTCTCTAACGTCTAGACAAAATATGACCTCACATGCATACACGACACGATTTCGAACCCTACAACTCACAAATAACACCTTTTCTATCCCACAAAAATTTAAACACTTTCCTTCTTCCTTTGTTCAAGACGATGCTAATAAAACTCAACTCTTTAAACATAAACGGATTCAACAAATCAGCAGACAAACTCGCACAATTTATCAATCAACATAACATCCACATCACATTTATACAAGAAATACACACGATACAACAACAACAACTTTCACACTTTGCACACCAATACAACTTTTTAGTTTATCCGAACACAGATCACTCTTTAACACCACAAATCTCACACCGACAAGGAACACTCAAAATCATCAATTCTAATCACTTACACCTAAAGCCACAAATGATTTTATCCAACATAATCCTCCCAAACTATATTCAATTACTCTCCTTTACCCTATCTGACATGAACTATACCCTTATAAACTGCTACCTCCCCTCTGGAAATTCATCACCCCAAACCTCTCACCGCATCAAAGCCATTAAAACACTCACCTCTTACCTTCAAAAACTAGATTACAAAAATAACAAAGTAATAATAGCTGGAGATTTTAACTTAGTGACAAATCCAATCGACAGAACAGGACATTTTACACCTAACACCATTGATAAAATCTTATTCCAAAAACTACTCTCAAACTTTGACCTTATCGACTCCTACCGCAATCTATACCCCTATTCCAAAACCTTCTCTTTTTCCCGCTCCCATCCAACATCCAGACTTGATCGCATTTATATTTCTTCATCCTTAACACCCAAAATAACCCAATCTTCATACTGCAACATAACCTTCTCCGACCACAACAAAAGCCCAACTCTCACCCTGAAAATACCCTCCAAAATAAACTTCAAATCATCACACTGGAAATTAAATAACTCTATCCTTGCCATT
Organism: Diplosoma virens; assembly: GCA_963680785.1. Lineage (NCBI taxonomy): Eukaryota > Metazoa > Chordata > Ascidiacea > Aplousobranchia > Didemnidae > Diplosoma > Diplosoma virens. The sequence goes on along the minus strand of OY796886.1, from coordinate 47,388,463 downwards.
CCTTTAATCCACCTCTACATCAAATCCTTCATTAAAAACCTTTCTGAGCCCCTCAATCCCATCCAACAACCTCTAAATTGGTGGGATCTAATTAAACTAAAAATCAAACAACGACTAATCCTCTACTCCAAATCACAACATAATAAGAACGAAAAACATCAAACCATACTACAAAACAAATTAAACAGGGCTAAACAATTAGGAAAACACAAAGAAATCTACAACACCACACACCAACTAGAAGAATTGCAACAAAAAAAACAAATAGGATCACAAATTAGATCCCGCTTGCCCCCAATGACTAGTATTGACAACCCCTCCCCTTTAGCCTCTATTGTTGAAAATCTAACTCAATCCAAATCCCTATTACCTTCTGACTTAAACTCTTCTTCTCCTACCTAAAAGCAGAAAATAAATCGAATAAATTTTTCCCCTACATATCTTTCTTTAAAAACTTGTGAAACCCTACAAATACTCCTCCTGATCCCTTCAATTATCTTTATAAAATTTCCACCTCAATCTCTAATGATGTCCTACAACTCCTACCCTCTTCCCCCTTAATTACACATAACGAAATTCGCGCAGCCATTCAAAACCTTAATCAAAACACTGCTCCCGGCCTTGATGGGCTTACCCCAAGCTTCTATACTTCCTTCTCTTCAATAATTCCTTCTTTATGCCAAACTTTTAACAACTCCTATCTTAAAAAAAAACTTACCTGCTCCCAATCTCTCGCCCTTATCAAATTAATCCCTAAAAAACCCAATCCCACAACTGTTCATGACTGGCGCCCTATATCCCTGTTAAATACAGACTATAAAATCCTATCTACAATAATTTCATCCAGACTCAAACCTATTCTAAACTCTATCATCTCTCTAGAACAGCAATGTGGTCTCCCGAACAGACAGATCTTCAATAACTATCGAAACATCCTTTCAGCTATCAACTATACAAATGACTTCAATCAACCATTAGCTATACTTCAAATTGACTTTTATAAAGCCTTCGATAGTATATCTTACGAGTTTATTCTTGCTACTGCCTCAAAACTAGGAATTCCAGATACTCTTCTAAACAGGATCCAAATTTTTCTCTCTGACCTAACCGCCCAACTAAACCTCAATGGCTCTCTTTCTGATCCTATTTCTGTTAAATGTGGCATCCGTCAAGGTTGTCCACTTATTATGCTCTTATTTTTAATTAGAATCGAACCATTGACAAAAAAATTACTAGCTTCATCTAAATTCCAAGGAATCTCCATTGGTACCTCTTCCCTCAAAGTCAGTCATTATGCCGATGACCTGACCCTTTTTATATCATCCCCACAATCCTTTTCTGAAATTCGTGAGATTATCGAAGAATTTTCCCTTTATTCAGGTCTTAAAATCAATCATTCCAAAACCTCCATTATATTTAAATCCCCTACACTACTATCTTCCTTTCGTTCCTCCTTTCCCCAAGGTAAAACTCTTACCTCCACTAAAATCCTTGGAATACTTTTCTTTTCATAAAGAAGATCTGTCAAAAAACTGGGACGTACGTTCATAAAGACGTTCATAAAGAAGATCAATCTAATCCGTACACTCCCTCATACTACATTTGCTACCCTAAACCCAAAAGATTCCCTATTCTCAAAAACTATCTCCATAAATCAACACTTTCTACCCAAAATCCTCTTCCTATCCAGAATTATTCTTCCAACCCCTAAACAAATAAAAACCTTAACCATTCTTCTCTTCAAATTTTTATGGAACTTTTCACCCTTTGAACCCATTAAAAGATCTTCCCTGTATTTACCCAAATCTGACGGTGGCATTGCCCTTCCAAACATTGGACTTAAAACTACCACAGCCTTTTTATGGAAATTTATACTTCTCCTCAAAACCCCCAATCCCCAACCCCACTTCTGGATGACTTATGGAATATATAATATTGGCACAAAAATCTTATCTATAAAACGTGATCTATATTCCAACTCCCAACCCCACCGTCCGAAACCAAACACTCTATGGACCAAAACCCTCTCTTTTTACACAAAAATCTCTATTCTTTCAGAAACCATTGACAATCTAACTTTTAAATCACTTTACCAAACTCTTCTCAAACCTGATCCAAACCCTACCCCCATTACAAACACCACTATCCCTCATACATGGTTACGGCTTACACTTACAAAACCCCGCCCTTCCCTCTTTTCAAACCTGGAAAAGGAAATATCCTTCAAGACAGCTTATAAAGGCTACACATGGGGATGTTTCTTTTTAAAACACAACATTAAACCTCGCAACCCAAATGATTTTCTTTGTAAAATCTGTCTTTCCTTTTCCGATGACCCTCACCATCTTTTCTTTCACTGTCCTTTCACCCAAAAACTAATTTCAGACCTAGAACCCCTCCTCACTGCTGTACTAAAAAAACCTACTACCCTTACACAAAGCACTCTTCTTTTTAACTACACCAACACAATCGGTGCACCACATATCATTACATCTAAATTAGCCTCATTAATCCGACTCTCCATGTTCATTCTAAAAAATTACAACACATTCCTGAACTCTCCCATTTCTACATCCCTTCTTATAGAAGAAAAATATAAAATCAAAACAAAATTCAAAACATTTCTTGAAAAAAATTTCCCAGATAACACAGACTAAACTATTCATGTTAATCTTTTGTTCATATTTCGTTTCCTTTTCCTCAAAATACAGCATTTAAGTCTATCACTTTATATTAGTTTTTCTTTCTTTTCTTTACATTCGCATTCCGTTATAAAATCATCGTAATGTCAAATCGATAACCAATGGTACATAAAAATTCTTGTCGTATTCTTAAAAATATGTGTTTTTTTTAACTTGATTTTTGTATGTGTTTATAACTATTATTAAAATTTTTATAAAAAAAAAAAAAAATAGAGTTTGAGTTTTAGTCAGGTAGAAAATTCGTGTTTGTTTTTCTGATTTTGAGAGTGAGTTTTATTGCTGAAGTTGGACAAATAATTTGGAGTATTTTATAAACGGATTATCTTGTCTGGATTTATTCTTTTGTGTTACTTCTAGATTATTTTGAAAAACCTTTAGATTGGATTATTTCAATCCGTCTTTTTTGTAACCAAAACAAGGTAAAATCTTATTACCTATTCTTTAACATTGTTTGCTACTTCGTAAATCACAATGACCACAAAGAAAAATTCTCTACTTTTTAAAATCAAGCCGAGAAATGAAGAATTGAAATTTAATGTAAATGATTTCATAGATTTGTTTTTGAATGAAGGGTCTTTTCAAAATCTGCTTGATCAAGTTTTTGGTATCGCTACCCATAATTTTATGCTAAATATTTATAATGTCACATTTAATGAAGGAATTGATAGAACCATTATTGATAATGTATACATAAAATATGAGGAACCGAAAGAAATTAAACTTTCCAATAATGAGGAAGTTACTGTGCAAGTGAATAGACCCTTTGAATAACGACAAATTATTACCTTGTATCCTATCCTTTTTGATGTTACCAGTGATGCTATTAAAAAGTTGACTATTAATTGCGGCACATTTCAGCATTTTGAATTTGGTAAGCATAAGAAGTGTTCATCAATCCACAACCCATATCTCCATCTTTATATTGAAAATCTTAAACAATCTGCAATCCCAGATGCAATCAATTTTCGAAACAGATACATCTCAGTCACTATTGACGGAGAGGAGCCAAAACAAAGATATGGGTACTGTAAGGAGACAAATCACAAAATAGAAGAGTGCAACAAAAGAATTTTAAATGAAACTAGGAAACAAACACAACCAATCAATGATACAAATAGCTATGCCTCTAAAGCAATATCTTCAACAAAACCGAGAGAAATCATTCAACACTCGTCTACTATTTTAAAAATGAAAAAGAAAGCAATTGGAAAAAATAATTTGAATTTTCCCCCACTATCAGTGGAAAACACCCATACAAATCAATCTACTTTAACCCCTAGACCTTCCCTTTCCGATTCTTCAACTTCAAGTGACGAGCAAGACCTTTCAAATATTGATAAAACCAACTATTCCACCGTACTTCTGTAGAAATCACCCCATTCTCTTGCTTCAAACACTCTAAACCCTCCCACACCGACAAAACAAATTGAAAAATGTAAAAGAAAACTTCCCCTATCCCCAGCCTCGCAATCAACCAGTCCCACTCTAAACCCGAAAAATAAAACTGCACCAAGATCAAGATTAAGGAAAAATAGCGCTTAATTTTCTATTCTCACCTTTGATTGTAATGTTTTTTTTATATATTATGCCACACCAACCATTTATTTAGTAATGCCCTTCACATAATTTTGAGATGTTTTTTTCTTACGCTTTGTTATTATGTTAAATTTGTTTAAATTTGATCGTGACGCTACTTTGATAATTTCATTCGATTTTGCTGATGTTCGATTCTCCATATTTTTTTTTCGTTTAATATAATAAGTTTTAGCCTTATTTTTCTTTGGTTTGTTTAAATTTTAATTTGATTAAAATCACTGATTTCTGAATGATTTTTTATTTATTTGGCATTTTCGTATATATTTATTCATAGAGTGGCCATACGTCCCGTTTTAGCCGGGACAGTCCCGTGTTTAGGCCTTGGTCCCGGTGTCCCGCCCAGTTGACCGTTTTGTCCCGGATTTAGAGAATTTTTAGAGAACACCTTGATTTTGCGAGAAAAGTAGTGAAATCAGATACGAAATCGAGGTGAAGACCTTTTTTTTTTTAGAAAACACCTTGGTTTTGGGAGAAAAATAGGAAAATCAGAGATGAAATCGAAGTGAAGACTTTTTCTTTTTTTTAGAGAACACCTTGATTTTGGGAGAAAAATACGCAAGCCCAGATCAGACCTTTTTTTTCTCAGACAACATCAATTTTTGAAAATTCTTGCCTCGGGCCCCTAAATTGGAATATTCGCCACTGATGGCAACTCTACTTTTAAAGAAAGTCCCGATTTATCACTTTGAAAATATGGCCACCCTATTTATTCACCTAATGCACACTAGCCGTTTGAAAATTATACATGTAACTGTCGCTACTCTATACCAACTTTTTGTTTATTCTTTTTTAACTAAATTTCTTTTTCATGATTCATTGACCCATAGTTATCCCGCGTTCTTTTGTTATTATTTAGTATATTATTCCTCTATTCCTTATGTTTATCAAAATAGCAAGCTTGAATATTAACGGTTTTAATAAATTCTTCTCTTCCCTTGCGAACTTCATCTTTAAACACAATATTAACATCTGTTGCATCCAAGAAACACACACACACCATACAAACACATGAATTAGAACATTTCTGCCACAAACACAATCTTGATGCATATCCCAACATAGACCAATCACACACACACTCATTAAACATCGACAAGGTACAATATTTATCATCAACATCAAACACTTACACTTGACACCGAACAACATTCAAACACACATTATATTAAATGATTACATTCAATCAATCACTGTCACCATACAAAACACCATATATACAATCATTAACTGTTACTTTCCCTCAGGCAATACGACACAAAAAGCATTCAAAAGATACAAAACCATACAAACAATTTCTTCTTTTCTAAATAATCTTGATTTCAAAAATAGAATTATAGTACTTGTAGGCGACTTTAATCTTATTCTTGATCCCAACGACAGAACTGGACATTTCAACCCAAAAACAAATGACAAAATTATTTTTCAAAAACTCCTTTCTGATTTTGACCTTACTGATACCTATCGTGCATTCTACCCAAATACTTTAAAATACTCTTTTTCTCGTTCTCGACCTACCTCTAGACTCGATCGCATCTACATATCTTCCTCTTAAATTCAAAACATATATCATTTATTCTATTCCTCTATCACTTTTTCTGATCCCAGCAAATCTCCAAACATCACACTGAAAACCTCTTCGACCATACCCTTTAGATCCTCTCATTGGAAATTGAACAATTCGATAAACAACTCCGCCAATAACATCTTTTCTATCAAAACAAAAATCAACCATCTTTCTACTCCTCTCAACCCCATACAAGACCCTCTTCTATGGTGGGACAAATTTAAAACTAACCTTAAACAATACATTATTCATCTTTCAAAGATTAACAACCGGAAACTACTTACACATCAAAACAGACTCAACACAACATTTGGACTCAACACACAAACACAACAAGGACACAAACGGACCACTGACATTTGGATGCAACTAAAACAAATACAACAATATAAGCAAACAGGAACACAGATAAGATCCCGAATACCCTCTCTAACTAGCATTGATGAACCCTCCTCTATGGCAACAATTAAAGAAACTATCAATCAAAATAAAACCCTCATCCCTCCTGATACTAACCATTCACATCCTACTAATTCCTCACCAAGCACATCGTTTCAATCGTTCATTTTGTTTTTTCAAGATCTGTGGAATCCTTCTATCCCCTCACCTGACCCAATAAAATATCTATGCGATTTTTCTCCCTTACTAATAAGGAAATCTTCCAAATCCTTCCTCCCTCATCTTTAATAATACCTGAAGAAATCCGCTTTGCCATCAAGACCCTCAACAAGCACTCTTCACCGGGTCTTGATGGTTTTACTGCCTAATTTTATAATTCTCTTCCTTCTATAATTCCTCTATTAACTCAATCCTTTAATAACACCTTTATCCGAAAACAACTTTCTTCATCCCAAAGCGTAGCCCTAATTAAACTACCACCCAAGATTCCTAAACCTACTTCTATTAAAAACTGGAGACCCATAGCTCTTCTCAATACCGATTATAAAATCCTATCTTCTATCATCTCTAACCGACTAAAACCTATTCTAAATTATATAATCTCTCCTGAACAACAATGTGGTCTACCAAAACGCCATATCTTCAACAACCACCTAAACATTCTAGCGTATCTGCTATCAACTATTCCAAAGATTTTCAACAACCCTTGGCAATTGTTCAATTTGATTTCTATAAAGCTTTTGACTCTATATCTCACACATTCTTACTAAAAACTGCTTCGAAACTCGATATTTTTTTTTCTCCTGACCTGGATCCAAATCTTTCTTTCAAACCTCTCTGATAAATTAAACCTAAACGGCTATCTTTCTGACTCCATTTCTTTTAAGCGAGGCATTCGACAAGGATGTCCCCTTAGCGTGCTCTTATTTATAATTAGCATTGAGCCTCTGTCCCGAAAAATTCTTTCCTCGTCTAAAATCCAAGGAATCTTCTTTGGTAAGTCTAATTTAAAAGTCAGTCATTATGCTGATAATCTGACATTCTTTATAACATCACCCCACTCTTTTCTACCTCTCCGTGAGATATTAGATGACTTTTCAAACTTTTCCGGTCTCAAAATTAATCATTCTAAAACAACTATTATCTCAAATTCTCTTCCCCTCTATCCTCATTTTACTCGAAATTTCCCCAAGGTAAAACTTTAAAATTAGCTAAAATCCTTGGGATTTCTTTTTCGTTTCAGACTGAAGATCTGGAGAAAAATTGGGATGACCTCATTCGCTCCATACCTCACACTACTCTTTCATCTCTAAACCCCAACGATTCTCTTTTCTCCAAAGTTATATCACTTAATCAACACCTGCTCCCTAAACTTCTTTTCCTCTCTAGAGTTATAGGGGAAGTGTGGGACCCATGGAACGGTGGGACCCATGGAACACCGGATTTATTTGAAAACGGAAAACGGATTTTTTGAAATTTTTGCATTTGGAAACACACTTTTGTAAGACATGCTTATTCCAAAATTAAAATTCGTGGAACTGCTAGTTTAGAAGGCAGTAAAGCCGTTTTTTAATTTTTGGGGTAAAAAATGTCCTTTTTAGGTTAATCTTTGTAAGAATTTTATAGTTTCTTGAAGTTACTAAAACTATTAATGTTGGTTTCTTTGAAAAGACTACTTATCTAGCTATCAGTTGATCAAAAGTTTTAGTTGTCAAAGTGTAGTGTGTATGAACTAAAAGCTATTTTCCATTAATTATAACTATGTGGGACCTTTGGAACATGGCGTTCCATAGGTCCCTTGTATTTCAGGTCATGCCTACATTTAAATCTAGATTATCGAATAAGGATTTGTTTAGTGAAGAGGACCTAAATAAAGCTTTGAAAGGTGTTCTTACTAATGAACTCAGTTTCAGAAAAGCTTCGAAAGTTTACGGAATACCTATAGGTAGTTTGCATCGTTATAAGAAAAAGATGCATCGAGGAGACACTGAAGTTAAGAAAATGTCTATGACTACAACTCAAGTAAGTAAATTTTTGTTGTGCTAAGTTTTATGCTTCTAACCTAGGCCTATACTGACAAAGAGACTAACAGATTTTGTCAGTTAGGCTAATGGTTTGATCTAAGCCTAATTAAGATTTAAGAATGAAATGTAACCTAATGAAAAACTAGGTTATTAAATAAGGAATTTAATAACCTAATTTAATACTTTATTTAAAAACCTAGTTAATTTTTAATAACCTAACTATAGATTATTAAATAAGGAATTTATTAACCTAGTTTTTCATATCCAGTTAATAGGCTAATTACTGTTTGTATTTTTATAGATTTTTACAGAAGATGAAGAACATGCATTAAAGGATTACATCATTAAACTTTCAAAGCTGTTTTATGGTCTTGACAAAATTAAAGTCAAAAAACTTGCTTATGAATATGCAAAAATAAAAAACAAAAAAATTCCTAATTCATGGAATGAAAAAAAATTGCTGGTGAAGATTGGCTAAAAGGCTTTCGTAAGCGAATGGGAGATTTAAGTTTGAAAAAACCTGAAAGTACAAGCCTTGCCAGAGCCATGGCATTCAATCCTTTTAATGTTCATGCTTTTTTTGACAACCTCAAAAGTATTCTTAGCAATTCAAACATCCCTCCAACCAGAATTTGGAATCTTGATGAGACTGGAATTAACACAGTTTCCAATTCCAGAAATATTTTATGTAGAACTGGTACCAAGCAAGTTGGCCAAATAAGATCAGGGAAATGTGGTTTAAACATTACAATGTGTTGCTGTGTCAGTGCTACTGGAATGGCTCTACCGCCAGCATTCATATTTCCCAGGGTTCGATTTGCAAGCCACATGTTGCGCGGTGCTCCTGCTGGTAGTCTGCCAATCCATTGCCAATCCACTGCCAATTTGGCCAATCCATCAGGATGGATGAAACAAGACATTTTCCCACAAGTCTTGAAACATTTTATTGACAATATGACAGTATCCAAAGATCAACCGGGAGTGCTGATCATGGATAATCATAACAGCCATATAACTTTAGAGGGTGTTGAGCTGGCTAAAAACCATGGCTTAGATCTGCTTACCCTGCCGCCTCATTGCAGCCACAAACTGCAACCTTTAGACGTGGGTGTATTTGGAGCCTTCAAGAAATTCTACAGCTCATTTTGTAATGAATGGCATCTGTCACATCCTGGGGAAACACTGTCTTTATATTATGTTGCTGGATTGTCTAATAAAGCTTTTGTTAAATCCTGCACCTTGGAAAATATTACTTCTTCATTCAGGCGTACTGGAATATTTCCCTTCAATTCAGAAATTTTTACAGAGGATGAATTTTTACCTTCCACAGTAACTGATCAGGTGCAAAACGTTTATTCAGGCGAGACAAATATCGACGCAAGTGTGCTTGACACCACTGAGGCTGCTGTTCAATCTACATCAACCCCAGCATCATCAAACCCAGGCTGTAGCCTGGAAGCAGTCCCTGAAACCTCTTTAATTGAATCAATCGCCCCACTACCGAAAGCAAGGCCACGAAAAATTCGGCGTCGCAAGAGAGTTTCTTCTGCCATCATCATACGCACACCTGTGAAAAAAAGACTTTTCCCTCAGCAATCAGGAGATAGTTCAACTGATGAAAAAGAGGTATTTGCTGATTCAGAAAGTAATGCCAGTCTGTTTGATGGTGACTCCAGCCTTTCTCCACAAACTGACAAGCTTGTCATACTCAAATGTGGTGATTTTGTTTATGTGCACACTGCAGCTGGAAATTGTAAAAAGTTTATTGGAAAGCTGGTTAGTGGACCAGATGAAGATGAAGACTTTGAAATCAGTTTTCTGGAGAGGTCAAGAAAAATTAAAAATGGATTTGTCTTTCCAGAAATGGAAGACCTAGCCTCCATTGGCAAAAAAGATATTGAAAAAATTTTGCCCCCACCTCATGCACCTGCTCAAACTAAACGGTTATGTGGGGTGATGAAATTTAACGTTGATTTATCATATGTGTAATTTTTTTGTGTGTGCATGTTTGTTTATGTATATTTTTGTGTTTATTTGAAGTTAATGTAAAAAAAAAAAAAACGTTTGATAGCTTTGTAAGAAGTGTTCCATAGGTCCCAGACGGTGTTCCATAGGTCCCACAGGGGTGGGACCTAATGTAAATGTAATGTAAAAATTTAATAATTGCTTGTAACTTGGCAACCAATCACCACACAGCTAAACCATTTTATCCCAATGCAGAGCTACCTAATCACAACATGCAGACCAATTTTCAAGCAATTTTTGGTTAAAATATAAAAGTTACAACCGTTTAAAAAAAATCGTTCCATAGGTCCCACACTTCCCCTACCTCCCAATTTTAAACAAATTAAAACTTTCACTTCCCATCTTTTTAAATTTCTATGGAATTTCTCTTCATTCGAACCAATAAAACGCTCAACCCTCTATCTCCACAAAACCGATGGAGGAATATTTTTATCCTCCATTGGTGGAAGAACCCTTTCTGCTTTCTTGTGGCAATTTATCTTTCTTCTCAAACAAGAACCCCCTATCTCTCACTTCTGGATGATCTACGCCCTGTATAATATTGGATCCAAAATCAAACCTTTTGATTCGGCTCTCTATTCTAATTCACGACCCCACAGTCCCAAACCTAACTTTTATTGGTCTCGAATACTAAAAGCAATATCCAAAATTAATATTTCTTCTGACGGCTTTGAAACCCTTACTTTTAAATCTCTATATCTTTTGATCCTCAATCCTAATTCAAATCCTATTCCGTCCCTTCCAGATCCCCTCAACACAAAACCAATCTCTTCTTATCATACCTGGCCTCGTCTATTTCTCCTTAAACCACACTCGTCGTTCTTTTCGTCGTTCTTTACCAAGAAATAAATCGCCTTCAGGACAGCCTACAAAGGCTATGCTTGGGATGTTTTTTTCAAAAACATTTAATCCCTCTCCGCTTTCCAAATGATTTTTTATGTAAACTTTGCTCTTCATCCACTGATGATCCCCAACACCTCTTTTTTGAATGCCCTGCCGCAAAATATCTTATTTTCCGTCTTTGACCTATCCTTAGTGAAACCTTAAAAAAGCCCTTTACTCTCAACCGCAACTGCCTTTATTATAACTTCACCCATCTAACCGGTACCCTTCACACAATAACAACCAAAATGGCTTCACTTATCCCACTAACTCTACTCCAAATACGAAACCTCTTTCCTTTCATACCCCGATATCCACCTCAATGCTAAACGAAAATCTATATAAAATCCAAACCAAATTTACAATTTTCCTTAAAAACTTCTCTTCTAATTTCGAAACTTAAATCTTTTTCTTATTTTTCATACAACTGTTTATAATGTAATTTGTAAACGTCTTGTACACTAAATTATTATTTAAAAAAATAATTCATTTGTTTTTCTTTCAAATTTATTATGTATTAGTATATAAATTGTATTATTAGTGTAATCTTTTGATCTGTATTTACCTTTCATGTTAATGTGTATAAAATTAGTGTAGAATATAAATTAGTGTATTTTGTATTTATTTTCATGTTATTGTGTATGTAAATATTATTTCCTTACTTTAATACTGTAAGACTGTTCATTATCCTCAATGTGTTTATCTTTATTGTTGCGCTGGTTTATTAAATAACTACTCATTGCATGTATACTGTTGTTCACGTTTATTGTTATTGTATTTTAAAATTTGAGTTAATTGTCAAACTAAGTTAAAAGTATTTAAGCTCTTGTTTACCCAACAAACTTATATACAAATAAATTAATAATTAAAACGAATAATTTTTTCTATTTTGTATTTGCGTGTGTGATTTTATCGTTTTTATGTGTGTAAAATCATTAATAATAAAAACAAAAATATAAAAAATAAAGAACGTTTCGCCACGAAACGATTTTTTTCTTAAAATAATCGAGCTATCTCAAACGCTCCTAGTTAATAACATAACCAAACCAAAAATTGCTTTTTGCGGCATTTCGATGCTTCATTCTTCTGTCTGTCTGTAGCTGTTGCCTGTTTGTCCAGTCCTATAGCTGCTGCATTTGATTAAGTTGCTTGATTACGTGCTTGAATAGTTTTGTTGGTGTTTGGGATAGGCTTAGAGCGACAGTTAGCGTTAAGGTTGTGGTTCGATTAGGGTTAAAGTTAGGATTTGATAAAGGTTAGGGTTAACAAATTCCAGCAGGCATATGGTTAACCGCGCTGTTTCTCAAACAAAAACGCCCTTTCCAGGCAGTTTGGCTATTGGTTTGAGCCGTTTGCAAAGCAAGCAAGCAAGCAAGCAACTGTGAATTGTTAATTTAGGTTAGCCAATTCCAGCAATCCCATGATGAACCGCGCTGTTTCTCAAACAAAAACACCTTTTCCGGGTAGTTCGAGTCTTGGTTTGAGCCGTTTGCAAAGCAAGTAAGCAAGCAAGCAACTGTATTATTGATTGTTTTCGATACCCAGCAACCAAATTTACAGCAGGTGCATAATCAACAAGCTTAAGGCTTTTTTTGTCTGAATAATTTCTCGGCTGAACGTTGTTAAAGCATTCTATTTGAATAAGTTAAGTTCATGAGGTCTTGCCACGAAACGATTTTTTCTTAAAGTAATGGAGAGCGCGAGAAAACCTATCTCAAACGCTTCTAGTTAATAAAATAACCAAACCAAAACAGGCCTTTTGCGGCATTTCGATGCTTTATTCTTCTGTCTGTCTGCAGCTGCTGCCTGTTTGTCCGGTCCAAAAGCTGCTGCATTTGATCAAACTGCTCGATTCCGTGCTTGAATAGTTTTTGTTGGTGTTTGAGATAGGCTTAGAGTGAAAGTTAGCGTTTCGATTATGGTTCGGTTAGCGTTACCAGTGGCGTACGCAGAAATTTGTGAAGGGGGGGGTTTTGGAGCCGAAAACACGATTGCTCTAAGTTAGAGGTTCCCAAACTGGGGCACATTTAGGTTTCTCAAAAGGTACATTATCAGAGAGAATATCCTTATTTAAGTTGAATTCCGTGTCCGGAAGAAATAATGGACTCAAATGTCTAGAATTTTCGAATCCGGTCGATTATAATTACGTCAAACAGGACAATTGAGAGGGAAGACTTTTTTACAGATCACCGTGATTTTGGGTTTGAATGGGGAAAATTTGTGGCTGCTGAAAAGGGAAGAGTTTTCATTTTTTAGAGATCACCTTGATTTTCGGCATGAATTGAGAAAATTTTCTGATTCAAAGTGAAGACCTTTTTTTTAGAGGACACCATGATTTGAAACAATATCTACCCGGCTGAGGCCCACAAACTCGAACGATTTCGAAAAGTGGCCCGCAAGAGTGAAGAAGTTGGACCACCCTGTTTTAGAGAAACGTCACAACATTTTGGGGGTAGATGCAAACCTGCTACAATGTTCAAAGGGTACCGATCAACTAAAAGTTTGGGAAACCCTGCTCTAAGTGGTCCTGGTAATGGGCAAAAACTTTCAAAATTAAGCCTACATTCAAAAATAAAGTGTTTTGGTTTTAAGACCGTCTTGCAGTAGCATGAATTTTTTTTACCAAACCGTAAAACTAACTATTGAAAAGGCATGTGCAGGTAATTCAATTATGATAAGAAACTTCCAAAATAAAAGCAACTCGTGTAAATGATGAGAACAATAGGTGAAAAATCAAACGAACAAAAAAATAACCTCATTACTTAACAAATATTTAAAGTTTTTTTAAAGGCTTATATTCAAACGCCTGTTTTTTCACTTAATTTGTTAATTACGTCACCAGGGCAAGGCGTGTGGCTCCTATAAATGTTTAGTGATGCAAGTTCATTCATTCGAGTGGTACCACTTGTGTTTCGTAAGCACGTTTTTCGTCTGCGTAATATGGAAAACAATTGTTCACTAGTGCATGTTGTCACTGGAAGAGTTAACAAAATGGTCATCAATGTAAATATATGTGCGGAAAAGCATCGGAACTGCATTCCTTGATGCTGCTCAACGCATTAATTGGTCTTTCTGCTGCGTTCAACCGAAAAAGCTTCCTGTAACATAATATCAGTTCAGGCACTAGTTCTCCCAAGAATTTTGTTAAATCATTTTCGTAAAATTTTCTCAAAACTTGAATACTTTTAATTTGTTGAGGAGTTGATCCACTAGTTGGATCAGAAGAAATTAAACACTGAAATTCATCAATAATCGATTTGTGGGCTGTAAATCTTGCTTCGAGAGTGACAATAAAGTTATCAAGAAATGGAATAAAAATCCCTACTCTAAAATATTCTTCATCTGTTACAGCAGCAATATTGCATCGATTAGTCTGTCTTGAAGTAAGGCGTGGTGTTTCCAAAATAAAATCTTCGGCTTTGGCCGTTTTTTTGCGCAAAAATATAGAACTAGTGAAATTCATATTTGTTTTTTTCTCTAAGACACTTCAATTCATTTGCAATATTATGTGCTATGTTGACAGCCGCAAAAGAGTTTTTCTACTTTTTTTGCTTAACTTTGCACAAAACAACACTGTATCCAAAAACGTTTTTTAAAACTAAGAGAGCAATGCAAAATTCACTTTGCGTAATTGTCGAAAGCAACTGCAAAGCTCGTAATGAAGTTCCTCTCTGTCTGGCCATGCTGAAATTTCTGCCAAAGCTTCTACAACGGTAAATTGAAAATTTGAAAAAGTACTAACACTCTCGTGTCGATCGACCCATCTGATGGCACAAATTTGAACAAGTTTTTGAACTTTTGTTGTTGACGAAATCGTGTTGATGGAGTTGTGTAAAAATGTTTTGACGTTATGAAGCATTAAAAAATTTGTGAACTGAAGCTATTGTTTCCATGCAGTAATTTCCATTCCCATACTTAACTTTAAATATTTTACAAGTTTGAAAGTTTTCTTCACAGTGGCAACTGTACATTAGCTAACTTTAGGCGATAGAAAAAATTGCAAAAAGAAAAAATCGCAATTTAGGCGATAGAAAAAATTGATGCGCAAGCAGTAATTAAGTTTCAAAGTGCGGCAAACAATAGAAACCAAAATCTTATTATTGAAGTCTATTTATTACCACGTATATATGGCTAAACACCATTCTTCAAGGGGGGGGTTTTGACCCCTGAAACCCCCCCCTTGCGTACGCCTATGAGCGTTACAGTTGGGTTGGAGTTAAGATTAGGATTAAGGTTCGCCAATTCCAGTAGGCTTTTGGTTAACCGCGCTGTTCTTCAAACAAAAACGCCCTTTCCAAAGAGTTCGAGTATTGGTTTAAGCCGTTTGCAAAGCGAGGAAGCAAGCAAGCTAACAAATTTTTATTGTTGATTGTTTTCGACACCCGGCAACCAAAATGACAGCAGGTGCACAAGCCACAAGTTTAAGCTGTTCTTGTCTGAATGAGTTTCTCGGCTGAACGTTTGTTAAAAAATTATATATGAATAAGGTAAATTGAAGTCTCTACTTTGACATGCCAAGCTTTTGCAGTTAAATAACTTGAAAGGTCCATTTATTTTTAATTAGTTTAACTATTTAATAAATGTTTTAAAAAAGTTAATTTAAGAACCACGAAGAAAAAAAGTGTCGTAGTTATTTTTTTTATTTTTATTTTATCTCTATATTTATCCACCTGACTCGCAGGAAAGCGATGGAGGCGCTAATACATAGGGTAGGCAATTACCCCGACCTGCTTCCGGAGATGCCAAGATATTGCTGTCCGCTTGTAATTTAATAGAAATATGACTGTAATTTAGAACTGCTTGCCAGGACCACCAAGCAGGGGAAAATGCCGCAAAGTGTCTTTCTTAAGGACACAACAGGATGGCGCATGTGGGTTTGGAACCGAGACGGTGTTGGTCACGAGTCTGGCGCTTTAACCACTCGACCACGCTGCCGACAGTTAGTTCATAAGTGCTGAGGGAAGTTGAGGAGAGTGAAAGAGAACTTTGGAATACATAAAATTTTTGGAGTTTATTTTTTAATCTTTATAACCTTACCTTGTGAGAATAGTTTTGATAGCTTTTTCTTAAAAGAAGTTTAAACATGAAGTAGAAAGTAACTGGGCTTGGCTTAAAGAGCGTTTGCCATTTTTTTTACAGCTTAAGAGAGTGTAGAATCGTGAATTTGTTTAATAAGAAAAAAATAGTTTTTCAAGACAGAAGTCTGATAATGCAGACCAAAAGAATTAAAGAAGTAAATGCAAAACCAATAATAAATCTCTCATGAAATCCTAGAGAAATTGAAAAGCTTTATAGAAAGACTACAAATTAGTTACTTCAAAGAAAAAAATATCTCATTACTTTTAAAGAAATACCTAAGAGTATGATGACGAATATACGTGACCCTGTACATTGCATTTCTCAGGATGGTCTAAAAAGAAAAAATGGAATAACGTTGAGATCTTTCATACCAGAAAACCTGGCAGAAATAATTACATTGTTTCTTGCCCCTTTCAAGATGAGGGAACAATATTTAAAAGTCCTGGAACAAAAAGGATGGGGAAAAATAAAAATAATCAAATTTGGTACTTTATGTAATTTCCCTAACATAAAAAATGGTTACATAAATGTGTTTATACAAAATCTCAACTATAATATGACAGGAGGGCAAGTAAACATATTGGGCATTGGGTGTCTATTACAACACCTTACAACAGACACCTGCCCATGTGCCACTTTTGCAAAACAAGAGGGCATGAAATTAATGAATGCAAACACCTTAGAAGAAAAATAGAATCTGAACAAAACCACAAAAAAGAGTACCTGTAACATCATTTTCAGATGAAGAAGAAGATGAGAAAAAGAAAGAGATCCGTTTAGATGAATTCATTGTGGGGGAAAAAAATGACCTAAAATTTTCTCAAAAAATAAAAAGAAAAAAAAGAGGGCAAAGAAAATTGGAAAAGTAAATGAAAGTGAGCCACACAGCTCAACAGTTGAAATGGAAGACTCTAAAGAAATAACCTTAGAGGAAAATGATCAAGAAAAAAAGAAAAAGAACCAAAAGACTTCCAGAAAAAGAACACCCCCAACTTTCAGATCACCAAAAGCCAAAATATTTAAGAAAAAATAAAAAGAAGATAAAAATGAAAGAAAAGAATCAATATTGTCTTTATATTATTAAATGATAACAATCTAAAAATTATTATTAACATTTGTACTAAAAAACTTTTTTTAATTTTTTTAATGTTTTAAAAATTTTTTCCCTTGCTTAAATTTTGATGGAGCCTCCAAAATAAACTTCCACTACAAAAAGGTATGGCTAAAGATATAATTAAAATATGTTCAATTAACATAAATCGGTTAAATAATAAATTGAATGTTATTCAAAATATGATAGAAGACAATAAAATTGATATAATGGGAGTACAAGAAACTAATGCAATAGATTTACAAAAACTAGAAAAATGGGCAAAATTATTTAATTATAAAGTATCTATCAAACAATTATATGTTTTGCCCAAAAATAAATTTTTCAAGAAAGGTCTGTTAAAATAATTACCAAAAAAATCTTTGAAAATTTTTGTATTAAAGAGGAACTAATATTTCAAAATGGAATTTATTAATCAATCAATATATAGTAAAAAATCAAAAACTGTCAATTCTAAATTGCTACTTTCTTATTAGAGTGAAAGATAGAGCCAAATTAATTGAATTGATGATAAGAAAATTGAAGTCTCCACATACTGACAATATAACATTGGGTAATTTTAATTTTATAAAATCAAAATTAGATGCCAAAAACCAACAACTTTTTACAATTACTAAACATAAAAAAGCTTTTAAGCTTTTTAAAACTGAAAATGATGTAATTGATATTTTTAGAGAAAAAAATGAGACCCAAGAAATTTACTCTTTTAAAAACAAAAAGGTGCAACAAGAATAGACAGAATATATATTAGTTCTTCATTAATACCATTTATTGTTGACATTATACCAACCATAAAAACAGATCACATTTTTATGCCAATTATTGGATTAAAATACATAACCAAAACAAGATGGGGTATAGGTAGCTATGAATTAAACAATTCTATGTTAAAATTAAGTTATGTTAAAGAGGAATTTTACAATATTTGGCAAATACATAAAGAAACAAAATTATATTTTAACAATTTAAATGAATGGTGGGAAATGAGGAAAAAATATTAAAGAACACTTTAAGAAAGCATCAATTGAAGTCAATAATGCAAATAAACAAATAATTGAAAAGATCTTTAAAAGAAATTTTGTTAAAAGAAAATAATAGTCAAAATAACAATACAATTGCTTCTCTTAAAAGAAAAATTGAAAAAATTTATGAAGTTAAATATAAAGGTTCTAGAGCGGTGGTTCTCAACCTGTGGCACACGTACCATCACTAGTGGTATGCAAGTATTTCAATAAAATCCAATACTTAAATTAAATTATATATATTTTCTAGATTTTTATTGGTAATATGGTAATAAATGCATTTAAGCTACATTTTTAGCTAGTTTATTGCAACAAATTAAGTTTATTATGTAATCAATGCAATCAGATTGGGTACTTTTAGCAGATGATTTGCACTTAAGAACTAATCTACCAGCAGAATTTTTTTTAAGTTGCAAAAACGCTGGTGCCGCAATTATTTTAGTTGTTTTCAAAGTGCAAGTGTAAGTTCAATGTGGCACATAAAAAACTTCTAAAAATATTTGTCATAAAATTGCTTTATTTCTATTGTTGGTGTTTTGAACATACAATGATGTCGTAAATGTTTTAAAGAGCAAATGTTTGTTTTTTTTTCTGTACAAATGTACATTTGCCCTCACAAGGAAATACTGTTTAGTAAGAAAAGTTCTTGAATTAAGAAAAAAGTTGTTCAAACTTTAAACACAAAAAAATTATAATTTGAATAATCCAGAGTTTCTATCAAGGCTTGTAGCTACTTGTTGCAAATTTTTGATGATGAAAGTATCAAAAATATCCAACAAGTAGCTAGAAGTCTTGATAGAAATTCTGGGTTATTCAAATCATGATTTTTTTTGGGTAAAATTCAAGTAACTTTTTTCTTAATTTAAAAATTTTTCTAACTATGTTTCTTTCTGACAGTAAACAGTAAATCAGTTTTTTTCAAGGTTTAAACGTTTTTTGGAGATTTTGCTTCTAAATTGCAGCCTATGAGCAAAGAAACCAAAAAGTAACAAATGTTCACAGTTGACACATCTTTCCTTGTACAGTAAAAACAATCCAAAAAAAGTTGTTTCCAAAAATTGGCTGTCATTTAAAACTGCTTAAAACATTGTTAATGCATTATTTTTTTGAGCATAGATAGATGTCCCTACATTTTAATCTATTTTTTGTTCATCTACCAAATCACATATCAAATGGCATGATAAAAGACAACCATTAACATTCAATATAATAAGGCAGCTAACATTAAGCATAAAGAATGCTTGTCAATCAATTTCTGGCTAACAATGGCCTTTAATTATCCAACTCTGACTCAAAAGGCACACGGGAGTGTAAGCAGGGCTTCTTTGAAATGATCAGTATTAAAACTAAAACCCAGAATCGTCCTACATGGCCCTCCCATGATTTCTGAGGTGCAGTGAGTTTGGTGGTGGCACGTAGGGCAATTTGTGCAGGAAAAACAGATAGGCTACAACGTTAGTAAATAATATCACCATTTGCATTTAACCCTTTCAATACCGTCAGGACATATATGTCTCACGGCATTGGTCCACACCAAGAAACAATACCAATGGGACAAAGTCATCCCAAGAATAAATACTGTTGGGACAAATGTGTTCCAATTAAAAAAGTAGAAGAAATACAATACAGAGTTACAAAAATCTACCTAAAACACATATATGACATAAATTTCCTTGTTTTAACTAAAATTAATTTAATGTGTTCATTACCAAATCAGTATTAAAAGGATTAAACAAATCCAAAAAATTAATCTTTCAATGAATTTTGTGGTACTTAGTGTAACAAAAAGATAATTAGATTGTATGTGGTGAACTATTGTTGAGTTGAACTGCAGTTGAACTACAGTTGAGATAAAAGTATTAAAGTAAAGAATTGAACTACAGATGAACTACAGTTGAGATAAAAGTATTAAAGTAAAGAATTGAACTACAGATGAACTACAGTTGAGATAAAAGTATCTACTTATATTTTAAAGATTTAAAAAATGAAACAACACATATTATAAGCATTAACAACAACAACAAAAATAACTTTGGTTAACATTAACAACAACAACAAGAATTATTATTTTAAAAAAAAAAATTTTTTTAACATTAATGATTATAGAAATGAACTGAATTATAGATCATGAGTTGAATTATAGAATTGACACCAATGCTTTTTAGTGGCATATTTTAAATAAAAAGCAACTCAAAAAAAGTTGTAAATTTTGTCATCAACCTACTGAAACAATTGAACATATTTTAATAAATTGCAAACCCATACTAAAAATATGAAAAGATTTGAAAATTTTTCAAGATTCAAAAGTCAAAACGATATTGCTGAAATTAAATTAAATGAATATATGATTCTTTATAATTATTTTGACAAAGATCAAAATAACTTGATTGTTATAATAAAACTAACAAATTTATTTAAAAATAAAATTATGGAAAAGAAAAAAGATTTAGATAAAAAACAGCAATATATTTGGTCTAATAAAAAATTTCAGAGATACATACTAGAGGTGATTTATATTAAATACAAAGAAATTAATTTGGATTAAATGATAAATCAATCAATCAAAATTAAAATTCAGTAGTATATAATGTGCTCCTTTTTTTTTTTTTTTTTTTATGTAAATACTACTGGTTTATTGATAAATAACAATTTTTGATTGATTGAAGTCGTTTGATCTAAAATCAAAATTAAGTGAAAAAAAAATTTTTTTTCAATTAATTGCAAGTTATGTTAATTTGATTATATGCTATTAAAAGTATTTACATATTTTTGAGTGTTTATATGTAATTATTGTTATACTTTGCTTGTAATTTGCAAAGTTTTGTTTAAGTGTTATATGGATTGAATGCATTGATATGTAAGAAAACCACAAAATAAAGTTATAAAATATTATATATAAAGACATTAATTCATCACGTTTGAAGTTTTGTGCTTTGTCAGGAAGAAATTTTGTGTTTTTTTCTGATATCTTGAAAGTAAGGTTGTTGTTGAAATTAGACAATAAGTTTTTCAATTTTTTATACCAGAATATTGTGACTGGATTTACTCTCATTTTTTGCTTTTGGATTATTTTTGGAAAACTGTTAATTTGGATTACTTCAAACTGTTTTTTTAACCAAAGTAAGGTAGTAACTAATCACCTATTTTTTTAATTTTATTTACTTTTTTGTGAATCACAATGAGCACAAAGAAAAATTTATTGCTCTTTAAAATCAAGCCAAGAAATAAAGTTAAATGTCAATGATAAAGGGCCTTTCCAAAATCTGATTGATCAAATTTTTGGTATCACTACCCACAATTTTATGTTAAATATTTATAATGTGACATTTCATGAAGCAGTTGATGAAACCATTATTGATAATGTATATTCAAATTATGAGGAACCAAAAGAAATTAAACTTTCCAATAATGAGGAAATAACTGTACAGGTGAATAGACCCTTTCGATATAGACAAATTGTTACCTTGTATCTTATGCCATTTGATGTCACTACTGATTCAGTTAAACTTGACTATTAACTGGGGTACTCTTAAGCATTCAGAGTTCGGTAAGCATAAGAAGTGCCCATCAATCCACAACCCCATCTTTATATTGAAAATCTGAAAAAGTCTACAATCTCAGATGCAATAAATTTTCGAAATAGATACATCTCAGTCACTATTGACAGAGAGAAGCCAAAACAAAGATGTGAGTCTTGTAAAGAAACAAACCATAAAATTGAACAATGCAATAAAAGAATTTTAAATAAAACTAGGAAACAAACTCAACCAATCAATGATAAAGATAGCTATGCCTCCAAAGTAATATCATCAATAAAACCCAGAGAAATCATTCAACACTCGTCTATTATTTTAAAAATCAAAAAGAAAGCAATCGAGAAGAACAATTTGAATTTTTTCCCTACTATCAGTAAAAAACACCCCTACAAATCATCCTACCTTAACCCTAAACCTTCCCTTTCTGATTCCTCAATTTCCAGTGACGACCAAGATCTTTCAAATATTGATAAAACCCAATATTCTGCTGTACTTTTATCCAAATCCACCCATTCCCCTGCTTCAATCTTACCAAATCTTCCCACAACAATAAAACAGATTGAAAATCCTAAAAGAAAACTTTCCTTATCCCCAGCCTCTCAAACAACTAGCCCTACATAAAACCCAATAAAGAAAGCTAACAGACGATCAAGACTGAGGAAAAATAGTGCCTAATGTCTTACTTTTGTCGATTAAGTTTTTTTTTCTTATATACAGTACATTATACTACACCGTTAATTTACTTATTATTTCACTTTTAGATGAAAATTTTGTGTAAATTGTATAATGTATTGTGTTTTTTTTTCTTCTCTTTATTTTCAATGAATTTTAAAAATGTCAGTCAAAGTTACTTTGCAAAACCATTTGTTTACCACGCAAGTGAAAACAACTCTTTGTTTGGTCAACATGCTTCATGTACTTCTGAGATGGTTGTTTTCCCACGCTTCGTATTTGTATTAAGTTTGTTCCGTTTTGATCACAAAGCTTTTCTAATATTTTCATTTACCCTTGTTGTTGTTTTCCCACATTCCATAATTTTTTAAATTTTTCTAGATATTACTTTAACTTTAGTCTAATTGGCGTTTTTTTAATTTTAAATCGATTTAACTTAGCTATTTTTGTGTAGTTTTGTTTTTGTTGCATTTTGTATATATTTATTTACATGATGCACACTAACCGTTTACAAATTATACATGTCTATTCTACTAATGTCATTGTTTTTACTCTATGCAAATCTTTTGCTTATACTCTCATAATTTCAGTTCTTTTCTACAGTTAACTGTAGTCACTTCTTTTTATACTTCCTATTGTTCCTCCTGTGCTCCTTTTTTTCTTATTTACCATTCTTCCCCTATGTTTATTAAAATAGCAAACTTAAACATTAACGGTTTTACTTAATCTTCCTCTTTCCTAGCAAACTTTATCGCCAAACACAATATTCACCTCTGTTGCATCCAAGAAACACACCATAAAAACACATGAATTAGAACACTTCTGCCACAAACACAATCTTTTTGCATATCCCAACAACGACCAATCACACACCACACATTAAACATAGACGAGGTACAACATTTATTATTAAAACCAAAGACTTACACTTGACACCTCATAACATTCAAGCACACATTATAATACAGTACATAATTACATTCAATTAATCACTGTCACCATACAAAACACCATTTACACAATCATCAACTGTTACTTTGTTTCAGGCAATATGACACAGATAGCATCCAAAAGATATAAAACTATTCAAACAATTTCTTCTTTTCTAAATAATCTTGATTTTAAAAATAGAATAATAATCCTTGCAGGCGACTTTAATCTTATTCTGGACCCCATTGACAAAAATAGACACTTCAACCCAAACACAAATGACAAAATTATTTTTCAAAAACTTCTCTCTAACTTTGATCTTACTGACACTTATCGTGCATTCTACCCAAACACTTTAGCTTACTCTTTCTCTCATACTCGCCCTACATCCCGACTCAATCGCATATACATTTCTTCTACTCAAATTCAAACATATCTCATTCATTCATCCTATTCCTCTATTACTTTTTCTGACCACCACAAACCTCCTAACATTACCCTAAAAACTGCTTTAAACATCCCTTTTAGATCCTCCCATTGGAAATTAAACGATTTGATTCTCAACTTCGCCAATAACATCTTTTCTATCAAAGCAAAAATCAGCCAACTTTTTACTCCTCTCAACCCTATAAAAGACCCTCTTCTGTGGTGGGACAAATTTAAAACTAACCTCAAAATATACATCATTCACCTTTCAAAAATTAACAACCAGAAACTACTTACGCAACAAAAAGGACTCAACACAACACTACAATATACTAACACACAACAAGAACAAACACAAACCACTGACATTTGGATGCAACTAACACAAATACAACAATATAAGCAAACAGGAACACAGATAAGATCCCAGATGCCCCCTTTAACAAACATTGACGAACACTCCCCTATGGCAACAATTAAAGAAAGTATCAATCAAAATAAATCCCTCATCCCTCCTGATACTAATCATTTACATCCTACTAATTCCTCACCAAGCACATCTTTTCAATCGTTCATTTCGTTTTTTCAAAATCTCTGTAATCCTTCTATCCCCTCACCCGACCCTACAGAATATTTATGCGATCTTGCTCCCCTTACTAATAAAGAAATTTACTATGCCATCAAAACCCTCAACAAACACTCTTCTCCAGGTCTTGATGGCTTTACTGCCAAACTCTATAATTCTTTTTCTTCTATAATTCCTCAGTTAACCCAAACCTTCAACATTTTTATCTGAAACCAACTCTCTCCATCCCAAAGTGCAGCCGTTATTAAATTAATACCCAAGATTCCTAAACCTACTTCTGTTAAAGACTGGAGACCCATAGCGCTTCTCAATACCGACTATAAAATCCTGTCTTCTATCATTTCTAATCATTTAAAACAGTGTTTCTTAAACTATGTGTCGCGACCCAAAAGTGGGTCGCCAAGGCTATGCGGATGAGTCGCGAAGGCTTGGAAATTATCGCGCGTAAAAGAAAAAGATCTGTGCGCACAAGATTTGAGAAGCGAAGAAAGTTCTGGAGGTGTCATTACGTATTTAAGACGAAAATGAAGAAAATCGGAATCAGATTCGCGGTAAAGACTTTTTTTTTTTAGAGAACAGTAGATTTTGGAAACAAAAATCAAGAAATCAGAGACAGATTCGAGGTGAAGACTTTTTTTTTTCCTTTAGAGATCACTACGTTTTCACCACGCTCAGTCAAATTTACTTGGGTTGCAGTAATCTTTGCAAATCGTTGTTTTTTGCGATTTTGGGTCGCCGAAAAAAAATATTAAGAAACACTGGTTTAAAACCTATTTTTACCCTACAGTCTCCCTTAAACAACAATGTGGTCTTCCAAATCACCAGATCTTCAACAACCACCTAGTAGTAGTAGTGGTAGTTTGTTTTTATTTGCATCCAAAAGATCAATTGATAATAATTGAAGACAAAATAGAACAAAGGTTGCAAATAGCAAGACGGCAACTAAACGATATACGTTATAACATGCACAAAAAATTGTGCATGGTCACTGCACCTAAACATTCTATCTGCTATCAACTATTTCAAAGATTTTCAACAACCCTTGGCAATTGTTCAATTTGATTTCTACAAACCTTTTGACACATTCTTACTTATGTAAAACTGCCTCAAAACTTGGTATTTCAGATTCTCTTTTGACCTGGATCCAAATCTTCTTTCCTCACCTCTCTGCCAAATTAAACCCCAACAGCTATCTTTCCGACTCCATTTCCGTTAAGCGAGGCATTCGCCAAGGTTGTCCCCTTAGCGTGCTCTTATTTATAATTAGTATTAAGCCTCTGACTCAAAAAATTCTTTCTTCGAGTAAAATCCAAGGAATCTCCCTTGGTAAATCTAACTTAAAAGTCAGTCATTATGCTGATGACCTGACATTCTTTATCACATCCCCCACTTTTTTCTACCTCTCCGTGAGATATTGGCTCCAAAATCAAACCTTTTAATTTGGCTCCCTACTCCAATTCACGACCCCACAGTCCCAAACCTAACTTCTATTGGTTCTGAATTCTAAAAGTAATATCAAAACTTAATATTTCTCCTGACGGGTTTGAAACCCTTATTTTTAAATCTCTATATCTTCTGATCCTTAATCCTGATCCCAACCCTATTCCGTCCCTTCCAGACCCCCTCAACACAAAAGCAACCCCTTCTTCTCACACCTGGCCTTGTCTTTTTATCTTTAAACCACATACGTTGTTCTTTTCTAACACCGAGAAAGAAATCGCCTTCAGGACAGCCTACAAAAGCTATGCCTGGGGATTGTTGAATTTAGTAAATAGTTTTTGAAATTTTGTTACTTCCACAAATTTTAGTTTTCTAAATTTTGGAAAGTTTTTTAAATTTTGTTCCGATGTTAAAAAGTTTTTTGAAATTTTGTAGAATTTATTTGGTAACTTAGTACGTTGTTTAATCGTCTACCTTTTTTGGCGCCTGTTAAGAAGGCCTCGCCAATAACACAATCTCGGTGTCTACTAAACGATAATTCTTAATCTTCTTGCTGGATCTGACCTTCGAACCAGCGACAGCAAAAATATAGTCTAGCTAAATCACAGCTCAGACTACTACAATATCTTCTTTATTAAGAAATATGCTCCAATCCACTTAGGAGCCCGAATAGTATAAATCAAAGCAACAGGTTAAAGCTCAATAGCTTAATTCTTCACAATCACGTAGACAACCAAAGACTTGCGTTCAAAAACTATGACTTCACACAGTTAACAATTTTCCAATTTTAAGTTACCACAACGAAACATCCAATTTTATAATACTGCTTTTCAGCGAATCTTATTTATACCAGTCAGTAAGGGTACTCGAATGTTCTGACATTCTCCAAAGCAACAACAACAACAACAACTACTATTACGTCATAATCAAAACAGGTCAATCGGATAATTCTGGAAATTACTTTAAATTTCGTGAAATTAAGCAGTGTTGCCATTTTTTCTTGTAAATAAAAATAAATTATTTAAATTGCTCATAAAACTGTTATTTCTTCGGCTATTTGAGCCGGACCAACGCGAAATCAAAGATATTTTTTATAAGATTGTGAATCTACATAATTTGGGCGATTTTTAGGAACGGAACAGGGATGTTTCTTTCAAAAACATTTAATCCCTCCCTGCTTTTCAAATCATTTTTTGGTAAACTTTGCTCTTCATCCACTGATGATCACCATCTCTTCTTTGAATGCCCTGTTATCCCATCTTGAACCTATCCTTAGTGAAACCTTAAAGTGTTTTACTTTAAACCGCAACTGTTTTTATTATAATTTCATCCACCTAACCGGCACCCTTCACACAATAACTACCAAAATGGCTTTTCTTATCCGACTTACTCTAATCCAAATACGAAACCACTCTCTTTCCTTTCATACTCCAATTTCCACTTCAATGCTAAACGAAAACCTATATAAAATCCAAACTAAATTTAAAACTTTTCTTAAGAACTTTTCTAATTTCGAAACCTAAATCTGTTTTGTTTTCTAAATAAAATTGCTTGGAATGTAACTTCTAAACATCTTCTACAATGTGAATAACAAAAGAAATTTCATTTTGTTTTCTAACCTTATTATGTATTTTAATTAGTGTATTCTTTTATTTATTTTCATATAAAAGTGTGTATAGTTAAATTTCTTTCAATGCATCTAATATTGTTCTGCAGTTAATTGTCCCTAGTGTGTTTCTTTCATATTCTTGTGTTCGCAATCTTATTGTTTATTTATGTCTAGTATGCTGTTGTGTTTATTTATTGTTACTATATTTTATAAATCTTGATTAACTTGTCACACTGCACCAAACAATAGCTCCTAAAAAATTAATTTACTTATTACAAAAGAAAAGTGTTTTTACTACAAAAAGTCTTGCTAAATTTTGAACTATGCAAAAAGACTTAATGAAACAATTTTTAAAAATTACAATTTTGAGTTGATTGCAATATATTACCTCACTCAATAAGTTTCTATTAAAGTAAGTCAATGATTAATTCTCATATTTTTCCATTTTGTAAGTGTGTGCTATTTTATGGTTTTTATGTGTGTATAATGAATAAAAAAAAAATTTTGCCACAAAACGATTTTTTTTTTGAAAACCTATCTCAAACGCTCCTACAAAAATAGAAAAACCAAATCAAAAATGGCCTTTTGCGGCATTTCAATGTTTCATTCTTCTGTCTGTCTTCAGCTGCTGCCGTTTTTTCCGGTCCTATAACCGCTGCATTTGATCAAGCTGCTCGATTCCATGCTTGAATAGTTTTTGTTGGTGTTTGGGATAGGCTTAGAGCGAAAGTTAGCGTTAAGGTTATGGTTCGGTTAGGGTTAGAGTTAGTTAACAAATTTTTTCTTTTTGTTTTTTGTTGTTGTTTTTTTTTTTTTCTATTTATCGCACTAACGCAATTGTTATTGATAATTGTAATTTAATCAGGAAGCATCTTGACTAGTAAACCTTAGGGTTGTTCGATGCTTCCTTGCCTTTTTTTCTTGCATTATATTTCTTTGTTATTGTTTTACGTATATGGTTTTGGGCATAATAAATTTTGTGTGTCTGTCTGTCTGTCCCATGTTTAACTGCGCTATTTCTCAAATAAAAACGCCCTTTCCAGGCAGTTCGAGTCTTGGTTTGAGCCGTTTGCAAAGCAAGCAAGCAACTGTGTATTGTTGATTGTTTACGACACCCAGCAATCAAATTGACAGCAGGTGCACAATCAACAAGCTTAAGCTTTTCTTGTCGGAATAAGTTTCTCGGCTGAACGTTTGTCAAAACATTTTATTTGAATAAGGTAAGTTTATCAACACGTTTCGCCACAAAACGATTTTTTTCTTAAGGTTGGACACCCCTGCAAAATCTCGTAACTATTTAATTTTGTCAATTTTTCGCTATAGCGATATCATAAAAGTTTGTTTCTTTGAGAAAATTTCTGGCTGGTTTTCGGGTTCAAATTTGTCCTTTTTGTTGGAGAAAACGCGGTTTTAAAAAGGGTACCCCCTTAATAACGCCCATAGCAACGGGTCCACTGTAGTATGTTGGGATATTTCTGCAGTTGCTACGGTTTATATTAAAGCATTTTTAGGTTTAAATTTGTTTGCATTTAGGTATAACTTGTAGAACCTGAGAGGAACTAATACAGCTGACAACTGCAGCAATGAGAGATAAGAAAAATAAAAAACGACAAAAGAAGTATCAAATGCATGGAGTTGTAAAACAACAAAAGCTGGTACAGGTTGCTCAGTCAACCAGTCTAGCTGAAGACTTAGATGAACCCAGCACAAGTACACAACAAGCTGAATTAGATGTATACCTACAACTTGATGCAGTGGAGACAACCACCCATAATATACATGCTTCTGCTTCTTCAACCGAAAAGAAAATTTTCCGCAATTTAGATGCTAATTTTAGTCCGGAATTTGTTGATAATGGACAAGCTTTTGCCTTGGTGGATTCTAAATTGTTATGTTCATTTTTAAGTTCAAATGTTAATTGTGAATTTTGTGCTGACCACCTCCAAACTTCAATTTGTTTTGAGAATAGAAGAGGATACTGCTTTGATGTGATGAATCATTGCAAAAGTTGTGCTACTGACAAAGTGTTATTTTTTACATCAGGCACATGTGAGAAAAAGGGAGTATTTCAGTCTAATTTTAGGCAAACCCATTATGTAGTAAATGCAATTATGCTGGCATTTGCGAGAAAATTGGGCTTAGGTTTGGGTGCTTTGCAAACCTTTTCAAAATGCTTAAACTCTCCCCCTCCGATGACTCAGAATTCATATGAATCACTCTTCAACAAATATTTGGAAATGTCGAAAACAGTAGCAGAGGAAAGTATGAAGCAAGCTGCTTGTGAGGTCATTGAAGAACAAGATGGTGACCTTGACAATGACACTATGGTATTGGTAGATGGTTCTTGGCAACGGCGCGGGCACAGCAGTTACAATGGGGTCGCTAGCGCATTTAATGTTGCCACTAAAAAAGTTTTAGATGTGAGGTATGAAGTAATTACTGCAAAAGGTGTGCTCAATGGAGTCCGGAACAGCAACTCACTTCTCAGTATTCAGCCTGGAAATCTACACATATTTGCAGTTTGAATCACGATGGTAGTGCGGATTTGATGGAACCAAAAGGCGCAGTAAAAAATTTTTGCAAGATCTGAAATTGAGCGTAACTTAAGGTACACTGAGAATGTTGGGGACGGTGATAGTTCTTCGTTTCTTCAAGTTAAGTCAAGTAAACCCTATGGAGGCAAATTAATCACAAAAAGTGAATGCATTGGGGACATTCAGAAACGAGTAGGCACCAGATTACAAAAGATGTGCAATCAATATAAAGGAAAAAAACTGTCAGATGGAAAACCACTAACCGGAAAAAACAGGCTAACTCAAAAAATAATTGACATTCCCCAAAATTATTATGGCATGACTATCCGAAATAATAATACGCATTTACTGGTTGAAATGGTTAATGCTGTGCTAGCGGCATTCTATCATGTTGCCAGCACTGACCAAAACCCGACTCATACACTATGTCCAGTCGGTAAAAATTTATGGTGCGGCTGGCAAAGGGATCCAAAAAATTACAAGCATAAGCATGAATTACCTGGTGCTGTAGTCGAGTTGCTAGAGCCACTGTTTGAGGAACTAAGTAATGCTGATCTTTTGGTAAAATGTCTTCATGGCAAAACTCAAAACCCAAACGAATGCCTCAATAAAGTTATATGGTCTTGTTGCCCTAAAGAAATGTGGGCCAGCTACAAAACTGTACAACAAGCTGTATATGCGGTAGTGGCCCAATAAAATGATGGTAATCTGGCTTTTATTAGGACAATGCATCAGTTTGGAATTAACCGTGGTTATTTCTGCCTTGCTATTTGCAAAAAACAGGATGTGTAGCGCATAACAAAGTCTAACCGAAGAAGTTCCGTTGGTGCCAAACAAAGAAGAAAAACTCTCCAAGTAGTCAAAAAAGGTTTTCAAGATAAACAATAAGCAAAAGAAGGAGACATATATGCTAAAGGAGCATTTTAGACAAAATTTCTACAATTTGTTCTTGAAAAAACTCAATAAAAGTCAATATGACACTTTTGGTGTTTTATCAGTTTTCAAACATAAATATCCCAGCCATTTTTTGATCAATCACCTTTAAATTTTTAGCACTGATAGCTGATACAATCATATAGAGCTCCTAGATGAGGTTTTTTTTTAATTTTGATTGTAACTTGTTCCCCATGGATTTTTTTAATGTCGGGGTGGTCAGAAATTTTGAAAAAAGAACATAAACATAAAAATTTTTCTAAAAAATTTAAAATGTTTAAACATTTTTCCTCAGGTCTTTTCTTTAGATGCTTAGAAACATTGCTTGAAAATTTGATTGAAATCCAATAAGAGGTTGTCAAGATATTCATGTTTGAAAAGTGTATGTTTTCACCACTAGGTGGCAATTTTCTAGAACATTAAAGCTTTTTGAAAAATTTTTCTTGTGTTTTCTCGTAATTGGATCGCCAAATAACATTTTAGTACCAAAAAAAACATTTTAGGTTGAAAAAATTAGGATTTGGTTTTTGCGTGGGTGTCCTACCTTAAAATAATGAAGAGCGCGAGGAAACCTATCTCAAACTTTTATTATTTTTATCTCTATATTTATCCTCCTGATTCGCAGGAAAGCGACGGAGGTGCTATACATAGGGTAAGCAATTACCCCGACCTGCTTCCGGAGATGCCAAGATATTGCTGTCCGCTAGTAATTTAGTAAAGGTACTACTGTAATTTAGAACTGCTTGCCAAGACTACCAAGCAGGGGAGAGTGCCGTAAAGTGTCTTTTTCAAGGATGGCGCAAGTGAGTTTTGAACCGAGACCATGTTGATCATCCGTTCGCTTCTAGTTAATAAGAAAATCAAACAAAAAAGGCGCTTTGCGGCATTTCGATGCTTCATTCTTTTGTCTGTCTGCAGCTGTTGCCTGTTTGTCCGGTCGTATTGCTGCTGCATTTGATCAAGCTGCTCGATTCCGTACTTGAATAGTTTTTGTTTGTGTTTGGGATAGGCTTAAAGCGAAAGTTAGCGTTAAGGTTATGGTTCGGTTAGGGTTAGAGTTAGGGTTTAAATGAAGGTTAGGGTTAGCCAATTCCAGCAGTCCCATGTTTAACTACGCTGTTTCGGTGTGGTCGAGTGGTCGAGTTAGTCGGCAGCGTGGTCGAGTGGTTAAAGCGCCGGGCTCGTGACCAACACGGTCTCGGTTCAAAACCTACTTTACGGCATTTTCCCCTGCTTGGTGGTCTGCTTGCTTGCTTGCTTGCTTGCTTGCTTGCTTGCTTGCTTTCCTTTCCTTTCCTTTCCTTTCCTTTCCTTTCCTTTCCTTTCCTTTCCTTCTTTCTTTCCTTCTTTCTTTCCTTCTTTCTTTCCTTCTTTCTTTCCTTCTTTCTTTCCTTCTTTCTTTCCTTCTTTCTTTCTTTCTTTCTTTCTTTCTTTCTTTCTTTCTTTCTTTGCAAACGACTCAAACCAAGACTCGAACTGTCTGGAAAGGGCGATTTCTTTGGGAAACAGCGCAATCAAGCATCGGACTGCTGGAATTGGCTAACCCTAACCATAATCTTAACGCTAATTTTTGCCCTAAGCCTATCTCAAACACCAACAAAAACTATACAAGCACGGAAACGAGCAGCTTGATCAAATGCAGCAATTATAGGACCGGACAAACAGGCAACAGCTGCAGACAGACTGGAGAATGGAGCATCGAAGTGCTGTTTAAGACATTTTTTTATTTTTAAAACGGGTTATGCAGAAGGATAATAAAATTTTAAAAATTTGCTTTGATCAATCAAATTGAAATATAAAAAAAGTCGTTTGTCAATGTTGATCTTTTTTTATTTCAAAATTTTCTACACAAGCAATGCCAGCAATGTTTTTATAAACTGAATTAAAATATTTATAAGAAATCTTTTTTTTTTTAGATGGTTATAGATACCTGTTTAAAATAGTTTTTAAAAGGTTTTTCTTGTTTGGTGGTAAAGTTAAAAAAAAACTTGTAAAGAGGTCAATCGATATTTCCTTGAGGTTTTGAAGCCTGAACCTTAAAAACGTCTCTTTTCACTTTGGAAAAAAATTGAATAAAATATCTGTGCAAAAATCGAAGATTTGCCTCTGTATAACATTTGACAAAATTACAACCTTTAAAAAATTAAGAAATTTTACGAAAAAAAGTTAGCGTTTTTTGATTTTCAAAGTAAAAGCAATCTAGTGTTTTCATACTAAAAACTTAAAAAAGCCAGACTCATGGAAAGTTTTTAGATATTGACAATTAGGTTAAAAGTTTTACACAAAAAATTTAAGGATTTGACCACAAAAGGTCTGGGAAAATAAAATGTTAAACAAATTTATTTTCATAAAGCAATTTTCAATATCCAGAGCAATTTTGTTTTACAGGGTCACTGTCAAGTTTTTTTATTTTTTTTGGAGAAAAAAAAGCTGAATTATAGTTCTATTCTGACTTGGTTAGAAATACTTTGATAGGAATAAAAGTTTGTTTTATTGGTTAACTACTTTTTTTGTTTGTCACCCCGAGCAAAGCGTGTTTTAAAAAATTGTTTTTGGAGAATTTGTTTACCTTTGTAAAACTGTCGTAAAAAAATCCTTAAAGGTATATTTTAGATTGCAATCTATAAATTGTTGTTCTAATTCATATGTCATAATTAATTTGTTTACACAATCTCATGATTGATGCTGTTCTTGAAAACCTTACTCAGCTGCAAACTGTAAAACCAATTTATAAAACTGATATTGTGCACCCTGTAGTTACTTTAGTTAGTTTTTTGTTTTAGCAGTGTTTTAAAATTTTTTTTTAATAATAAAAAATTGAATGTGTGTGGTTTGCAAAATAACAAAATGGCGAAAAATCAAATTTATTTAAATATTGTAAAACGTTTGTGCTAAAGATTTAACATAGGCATAATATAAATAACAAAGCAAAAATCAAACTTACCTTGGAAGTTAAGAATTGAAACAATTACTATGGGTAGTCTAACACAGAACAGTAAAATTTTAATAGAAAAAACTGTTCTGTGTGGGAATCGAATTCTTTAGAAGCAGCATCGCTGCATGGTGGCAATTTTATTGTTGTAGGAGAGAATCGAACCCTTTAGAAACAAGTTTGCTGCAAGGCAGCAATGGCGTTGTTTTGGGTGAGAATCGAACTCATCTAACTTCGTTGTTAAACTTCATTAAGAAGCAGCTGCGTTGCTCTAACTGGGAATCGAACTTTTATAGCTTTGCTGTCAAAAAAAGCAACTTTTCTGGGTGGAAATCAAACTCAGGACTAAGGTCTTTTTTAGGATCAGAAGACTAGGGTTAGCTCTCTAGGGTTAGGATTAGCAATTTTCTTTAGGGTCAGCACGCTTTCCGTTGCCACCACGCCGCCTGACGTCAGCAAATCAACGCTCCTGTGACCTTTAATCCTCGTCAATAGGGGCCACTTATTACTGCCGACAGGTTTAAAGTGAAATTCTTTTTTTGGTCTTCACCAGAATTTTAAGACGAAAATGTTTGACATTTTGTCTCAACTTTGGCAAATGCAACAAGATTTTGATTTGAGAAAACGTCAATAAAATTTGATCAAAATTCCTTTGTTCCCACATCTTTTAGCTATGGTTTCAATTATAACCCATCGTTTCAAAATTTTATGTTCAAACAAAAAAACTGCTTTTTTTGTTTTTTTTTTAAAGTA
This sequence comes from Diplosoma virens, assembly GCA_963680785.1. NCBI lineage: Eukaryota > Metazoa > Chordata > Ascidiacea > Aplousobranchia > Didemnidae > Diplosoma > Diplosoma virens. The sequence goes on along the minus strand of OY796886.1, from coordinate 47,353,708 downwards.
AAACGATTTTCTTAATCGATAGAAAACAAGGTTAGTCTGAAGTACCAGATGCGCTGGTTGAGTTAAACATTGAGTTGGTTAAACTTTAACGAATAATCAAATATGAAGTTAGGTTAATCATCAAAGTTCAGTAAAATTTAACTAGTGAAAGATACAAAATAAATCTGGAAAGCGACGATTTTATTGGGAGCTAAAATAGTTTTTGTTAAATCGTGGAACAATCGTAATTTTTTTCTGCCTCAGCCTCCAAAGGCAACAAGCCTTTTTCCAGCCACTTAGTGGACACGATAACTGTTGCTAACCATTCCAAGCTTTGGCTTTATGCAGTTTGTTTTAACAGGCAAGTCATGAAGCGTATAGCATATTTCGGTAATTTAAATTTGAGTTGGGATTTTAAAATTAGTTTAAATTTTTCAATCTGTTAGTTATGTAATGAAAATTAAGTTTTTGCACTTATTTTGCTAGACTTTGTTTGTAGTTGAATACTGTAGTTATTTATTAAAAATAAATTTTTTAAACATCTTTCACACTATAACTCGCGGTAGTTTTGCTTTTAAAATTTATTTAAGTCCAATGTTACATAGGTTAAATTCAAAGCCGAAATTAAGTGGACGGTCAAACTACTTTGTAACTGTATAATGATAACCAGATTCTGTTAATTTAATTTACAAATATAAACCATTTATTTGTCTGTATCAACATTTTTTGTAGAAATAAGTAGAATAATTACAATTCTTGTTTTAAACTATACGGTTGCATCAGGTTTGTTTCAAGTGCGTATGTGTATTCTGATAAGTTTTGGTATCTCCAATATTATTGCAGTCAAGTTGCATGACATAATGAATTTCAGTTAATTTTTGTTAATATGTCTTGATAGTTTTATCTATTTAATTACCCGGAAAAAATAAAGATAGCTTATTACAAATATTTACGCATTGCTTTTTGATAAAGTATAGCTTCTTGTAGCCTTTATCTTATAGAGTTGCTTGTTAAAATTAATCATTAATGTAACAATTATTATTGGTATTATACTTTTTTGTTTTTCAATAACTTGTTTCTTGCGTTAAGTACCATTGTAAGTTGATGCGCAAAGATTCTATAGCAAAATTGGCTTACATTCACCCTATTCCGAGTTTTCAAAGGATAGTCAATTTTCGTAAATTGGCTGAAAACGAGTTAGCGATTTGAGAGAATTAACGACTTCGACTGTTTGTCGAACGTCATTGATCCGTAAAATAAGAAGTAAGAATGGTGACAGCTGAAATCCACTTGACAAAATTATTACTGTTGACAGAGAAAAATTCTACACCAACAAATCTGCTTAAAGCTGGTTTTATTTATTTATTTATTTATTTATTTTATCTCTATATTTATCTTCCTGACTTGCAGGAAAGAGACGGAGGCGCTAATACATAGGGTAGGCAATTACCCCGACCTGCTTCCGGAGATGCCAAGATATTGCTGTCCGCTTGTAATTAATAGAGATATGGCTGTAATTTAGAACTGCTTGCCAAGACCACCAAGCAAGTGCCGTAAAGTGTCTTTCCCAAAAACACAACAGAATGGCTTGAGTGGGTTTTGAAGCGAAGCCATGTTGATCATAGGCACGGCGCTTTAAGCACTCGACCACGCCGCCGACTTTATTAATGTTTACAACGCTTCGATCTTTGCTATTTATCAAATGATATTTTAAATTCACTCATTTTTGTGAAGAATTTAGGCAAGGAACTTTACAACACAAAAAGAAGGGCAAATTATTACACAAAAAATTATGTTTGTAGTTCCACATCGCATAAGGCTCATCTTAGTTTTTCTTCACTATAAAAGAATATTTCAACTTGACTAATTTATTTACAGTTGATTATTTTTGATCACATCAATTTTTATAATTTCACAGAAATCTTTTTTATTTCGAATGTTTTTTCTTTTGGTTAAGTACGCTGATTCATTAACGAAATATGTGTTTATTATAATTTTGCTAACGTTTTCTGACGTAATTGTTTAACTTTTAATTGTTGCACGGCTTGTTGAATTATTTAGGTCTAGTTTTCGTAAGAGTTACAAAAAGTTAAAATTTTTCAAAAAAGCAATTTAATTACCATCAACTTAAATTTCAACTGTGACGAGTAATGTAGCTTTGTTCAAAACTTATGAAACCGACATCTTTTTGCTATAGAAATTATTCAATTGATAATCCGAATTTCAACATTATAGTTTGAAAAACAAAAATACCAGTACAACCACAGAATAATATTGCACTCAAGCACAGCTCAGTGTATTTTGTTTAAATATTTTTTGAGTTTGTTTATGTGAATTTTTAAAAACTGTTACCAGGCTGAACGAAAGATTGGAAGCGCCATTTAGATGCCATTTCTTTTTTTTCATTCCGGGACCTGATATTTCTGATATGCATATTTCACACCGACGTTTTTTTTCTGATTGAGGAGGAAATATCGATAATAAAGCAGTATAAATACTTGGTTCCAAGACATTTTCGCTAAGTATCAACTTTATTTTTTGTAGAATTTCACTGGTTAGACCAGCGGTTCTCAACCGGGTTGCCATTTGCGTTTCGCTAGGATGCTGCAAGCTATTGCACATTATTCACTAGTCCAGGAAAAAAGTTGAGTGTTGTAATGTTATTTTGAATTATAAGCTTCAATGTTACTACTGTACATACATCAATGTTTCTCAACCTGTGTACCGTCAAAGATTTTGGAAAAAAATTATCAAGGAACGTCGAATATTGCGCTTTTTACACGTGAAATATATAAGATTTGGAGTGAAGACCGTTTTTGTTTAGAAAGAACTGATTTTGGGAAGGAAGTTGACAAGAGAGAGCGTGAATTTAGGTGAAGACCTTTTTTTTTAGAGATCTCATAATTTTCGGGGCCGAAATCGAGGATTCTAGCTGAAATTTGTAAGAACTTTGTAAGATACCAATTATGTGTCGCGGTCAAAACAACGGTATTTTTAGAATAGAACTGATTTTAGGCACAAAAGCTAGAAATATGAGCCCAATTCTGGGTGAAGACTTTTTATTTAGAGATCACCTAATTTTGGAAACAAAATTTAATAAAAATGGTCTAAAAATGCCACAATTTTTGAAGAATTTCAAAAATGTGCCGCAATCGGAAAAAGTTGAGAAACACTGGGTTAGACCTTGCCTTGGACAAAAGGTTTTACTAATTTCAGAACAAGACTAAACCTAACTTCAAACAAATTCTGTTTGCGCGGTTCCGCGTGTTTATTCATTGCTAATACACTTGCTTCATTTATGCGACAAATATCAAGCAAATACGAAAATGCAAATGTAGTTCATTTTCGAGACTTGGTTTTACACGAATAAAAAGTAATTTTTTGGTCTACAATGTCTGTACCTCCTTTCGTATATTCACATAACTCATATAAAGCCGGTTTCTTCTTTTGATTTTTTGAAATTTAAAAAATTGGGTGCATTGTTGATAAGATTGAAATATTTTGCTTTCTTGTGGTTTTAGAGTTTACAAAAAAAGAATTGAGGTTGATATTTTTTTCAGGTTCGTTCCAAAAAACTTTATAGAAACCAATATCTCTATAACACACTTGCTTTATTTCGTTTGATATTTCTTTGCGCTTAGCTTGAATAGTTTCGATGGTAGTAATTTTCCGTTCCAATATCCATTATACCGAAGGTATTGAAATGTATGATCGACCGTAAGATAAACTTTCATAATAAACCCAAATCAAGAGCTCGGGATTTTATCTAAATTTGTTAGAAAATTTTTCACGAAAAGAAATTTAAATCTACAGTTACCGCTTTTTAAACATAAACAACTTTCTTTGGAAAGTGAGATTGAAAGCGTTTTATTGCCTCGTAAAGTGTTTGAGTAAACATAGTTCATGAACCGTTTAGTCTCGATTGTTTTGATAAACAGATTACAATTTGCCTTTTTCTCCCTTTGGGCTGCTTTTTTCTCGTGTTTTATGAAATAGTCAAAAAACTAGTGACTAGATGTCAAAAATCTATTAATATCTCCAAAATTACTTTAGCGATTTTTTCAAAAACTGCACCAACTTTTAGATGAATGAAAATCCGGAAAAGTCATAAAATTTGAAGAAATTCGTGCAAGTAGTTTTTGAGCAGCACACAGCATTTTGACACCGCGGGCATTTTCCGTCCCCCCCAGTCGTAATAGAGTTAAGTCTATTTATCCATTTAATGACAAACAAAATGTTGCTACGGCTATATTTTGTGAAACACTGTGGCTACTAATAAATCAGGAAAAGTTATAAAATTTGAAGAAATTTGTGTAAGTAGTTTTTGAGCAGCACACAGCATTTTAACAGCGCGGGCATTTTCCGCCACGAAACAAGAATTGTAATTACTCTACTTATTTCTACAAAAAAATGTTGATACAGACAGATAAATGATTAATATTTGTAAATTAAATTAACAGAATCTGGTTATCATTATACAGTTACAAAGTAGTTTGACCGTCCACTTAATTTTGGTTTTGAATTTAACCTATGTAACATTGGACTTAAATAAATTTTAAAAGCAAAACTACCGCGAGTTATAGTGTGAAAGATGTTTAAAAAATTTATTTTTAATAAATAACTACAGTATCCGACTACAAACAAAGTCTAGCAAAATAAGTGCAAAAACTTAATTTTCATTACATAACTAACAGATTGAAAAATTTAAACTAATTTTAAAATCCCAACTCAAATTTAAATTACCGAAATATGCTATACGCTTCATGACTTGCCTGTTAAAACAAACTGCATAAAGCCAAAGCTTGGAATGGTTAGCAACAGTTACCGTGTCCACTAGGTGGCTGAAAAAAGGTTTATTCAGAAGTGTCTTTAAGTTTTCTGCAGAAGATTTTTTCGTAAAAAACAAAAATTGTTATGAGCTTATTTTGTTCAGTTTGATTTAAGCGCTAACAACCTATTCCAGGTCGAATTGGCAACAAGTAAATCTTAATTTATAAACAGTATAGGAGTCTCTAATAAGAAAATGCCCTTCTACTTAAGAAGTCTTAAATCATTTAGTTGTTCAATGAAATAAAGTCAAAACCCAGAGTTAGTTTCAATATAATTTTAAGCGTTATGTTCAATTCAAAATTTAAAATCAGAAAATTTACAAAAATAATTTTAAAAAGTTTTTTGTCGGTACAAAACTTTAAAATAGCTTTTAAAAGCAAATGATTCATTTAAAGCTCTTTTGTTAATTGAGTAGCCTTAAAAAAGGCTGTTTTGAAAACTCGAACATTTTCGTCTAGCTCTCTTCAGGAAGTTTCGCTAGAATGAATTGCAGAACTGAACGTAGTATTTCAAAAGTTTTAAGACTGATCCTGATTGGCTAAAAATTAAGGTTAGTAACAGTTATCATAATAATTAAAAGTATTTAATAAATAAAACCACGTTTCATCAGCGTAAAAAATTTTTGGCAAAAAAAGGAACAAAATTATGCAATCTTTCTGTTAAAATCTGGAACTAAAAGGAAAATTTTTTACAATTATACTAACAATTTATGTTTATAAACAAACTCTTTCTGTCTACACAAATTAGGTTTTCGAAGAGTGATGAAAATTGATTCTAAGACTGATAAATGAAAATCGGATCGCACTTTAGAGAGAATAAAAACTTGATTGTCCTTATAGTGAGATGCACATTTTTGGTAATGTAACAGATGGTTTCCAATCGCTGAGTCACAGTGCGGTATTGAATTTGCTAGTTTTCCTGGGCGTTCTGGTTGTGTACGTTCTTGACTGGTTCTGTGCCGAAGTCTATTCGGAACAGGACAGAATCCGCCAGCATGTGGGAACAGGACAGAATCCGACATGCTGAACTGTATTCGAAACAGGACAGAATCCGACAGAACCAGCCAGCATCTTGAAGAACGGAATCCGCCAGCATGTGCCGAAGTCTATTCGGAACAGAACCAGCCAAGAACGTTGAATTTGTTCAAACCATCATTGTTGATATCTCAATAGTTGAAACGACTGCCTGAAGGAGGATTTTGCCGTAAACTTTTTAATAATAAACACTATTATTAAAAAGTCTATGATTTTGCTTTTTTGTAAGAACAATTTTGTTCATTAATTTTTTTACCCCGTGTCCCCAAGCAATTTTTTTTGGTTTTTCTCAAGCTTAATAACTTAATACACTCTTTTTTCTGTGAAAATATACTAGATTATTCATTTCTATTCAATTTAATTTTATTTGCAATCAAGGTATTACGTTTTGAAGTTCTTATTGAAAAAGTGATTGCGAAATAGGAAACAGCATATACGTTATTACACGCACAACGTCAATTGTGTGCAGTCGTCGTACCTTTAAAATAAAGTAGCTAAGTTAATTTAAAAAAAGAAAAAAAAGAAAACAATAAGATAAATTTTTAAAAAATAAAAAGTGTATACATAAGCGCAAAGATAGATTGCATTTTTTCAAGTTGATTTTTTATTGTTCTTAGTGATTTTTAATTGTTCTTATTCTTGGGAATTAGCGCTTCATGGTCGTGAACAGAGAAAATTTATTGTGGTCGTAAACAATGAACCCCATGAGACATTGGTACAAATTAAATAAGTATGCACTTTTGCACAAAAGTAATGTAACATTTGCTTTGATGATAGGAGGTGAAATTGCTTTTGTCTGTACATTTCCCCTATTGGTTGAATATATTAAAAACCAAAATTGATTTGGGTTAAATTCTTTATAGCGTGGCAGAATTAGGAGTGATGTCCTGCTTACCTTTTTATAAAAAGTAATTGAAATAAATGCAGTAGAATTTGTCTATAACGACATAGCTAATAACGTCACATTCCCCTCGGTCCCGGAAGAATTCCTATTTTTTGCGTACAATCAAATTTGCCTATAACAGCATTGCCTATAACGTCAATTTGTGTATAACAGCACTCATTATTTGTCTTGGGGACAAATAATGAGTGGTGTTAGTTCGTTTACACTAACATGAGAGGAGTTATACACAATTGTTCGTTTATAACGGTACTATAAGTTCGGCTTTCAACTCTGCCACAATCAATCATTATTTTTGAATGCAGTGACGAGTCCTGCTGCGTGTTTTCCTTGATATACTTTACTACGTCATCCGCAGCAGGCAATCACTTTAATTGGGTGCGAAAGAACTCGTAAACAAGTGACCTGTGCTGTAGCTTCAAATCAAAACGACTTGTATTATCCGTACATTATCGACTAAAAGCTAATGAAAGAGATCTCTGTAGCAAAATGCCGACAAACGAAGAAATTTTTTCCTTGGGAAAAATATGAAATTGTTAGCCGAATCATTTATGCGTTATCTACCACAAATCTCGAAATCGAACACTATGTGTGGTGCAAAAACCCGTCTCAAAAAACAAAACAGCTGACGATCAAAGACTTTTTCCTAATAAATAAAGTTTTGTCTGCATTAACTTTTTATCTATAATTTGCTAATTATACTAGTATTGTATATATATCACTGTACAATGTTTAAAAAAAGTTTGATTATATTAATTTTCTGTGTGTTTTGTTAAATTGATGTTTTTCATTACAATGGTAATTTTGGTTGGATAATACATCTCGATGTTGAGTCTATTGACTTCATTTATTTCTCCAGTTTGTAGGATCAAATCAAAATAAACACACGCTACAAGATCAAACAAATGGTAAACGATTACATAACACGTACAAAAATAAAAAATAAAAAAAACAGTATGGAGACTGCGAAGTGACCAAAAACAATTGGTCTTCAAGTCAAGCAGCCACCAAGCAGTTTTGGAATGGCATATAGTACAATTTGTCTTTAACGTGAATTCGTACATAACGTCAATTTTTTGCAATCCCTTGAAGTGCGATTTCTACTGTAACTACAATATAACAAATTACGTAAGTTATAAAAATCACGCAAACAATTTTTTTAATTCAAATATTCTATTTGAATAAGAGTCACTTCCTGACGAGCCGCGCAAAGGAAACAGGTTGTTGAGGTTTTTGATAAATGACTTTTGATGATATGATCAAAATAGAAGTCTGACATTATCCGACAGATGTTCTCAGGAACTCTATACACAATATGACGTTTGCTTGCAAAGCATATTCTGTATAAAAGTGAAAGTAAAATCGAGTGAGACATCGTGCAGTGTTGGGCGACGAAAATAATGTCCAAAAAGTATAAAAAAGAGCATAATAAAAATAAAAGTTAATCGATATAATAAAAATAAGAGAAATAAGAAATAAGAGATAAAGAGCATAATAAAAATAAGAGAAAAGAGCATAATAAAAATAAAAGTTCTTTCTGTCATAAAAGTTAATCGATCAACTTTCAATTTAATATTTTATAAATTAATCCAATCTTTTTTGTAGAGCTACGAAAAATATATGTTTAATGTTAAGTTCCAAAACATGACGGCCGAAGGCAATTACGAAAAACTCTCAAATCGTCAAAGCAATATTCTTACAAATTTGAACAATTTTAGAGCGGATACACAATTTTGTGACGTCCTTCTTCAAGTAGAAAATACAACTTTCCCAGCCCACCGCAATATTCTCTCAGCAACTAGCAATTATTTCTTTACAATGTTCACAATAAATATGAAAGAAAAATACGAACGAAGAATTAAAATTGAAGAAATGTTGGCTGACACGATGAAAATAGTTCTTGATTTTATTTACACAGGCAACATCCAAATCACAGAAAAAAATGTTGGGACCCTTTTACATGCTGGTTCGTTGATGCAAATCTCAGCCTTACTTGGAACCATTGAAATGTATTTGAGCAAAAATTTGAATGTTCAAAATTGTTTGATGTTTTATGACTTATCTAGTCGTTACTTGTTAGAAAAAATAAAAATGGAGGTTGTTGGGTTCATTTTGGAAAATTTTGAAAAAATATTTCAACAAAAAGAATTTTTTGATCTCAGTTTAGAGAAATTGGAAAATTTTTTGAGATCAGACGATTTAAAAGTAGAAGAAGAAAAAGTTGTTTTTGAAGTTGTTGTCGAGTGGGTTGAAAAAAATTTAAAGGAAAGAAAAAAGCATTTTGTCAAATTATTTCGAACTATTCGACTTCAGTTTCTCCCTTTTGAATATATAGTAAAAACTGTTCGAAAAAACTCTCTGATCAAAGAATCTTTGATTGCTCGAGACTTAATGGAGGAAGTCTTTATACACCATGTTCAGCCAGCGATGGTTCCAAGGCAAACACCTCGAATATCTTATAAACCCAAACCAATGCATGCACTAGTTGTTTACACTGCCCAGAAATTTCAACAAACATATGACGCGGTTGCTAAACAATTTCATCATGTTGAGTTTGATGGCTGGAATACAGATTTAATAAGTAATGACTGTGCCGTTGCTGTTCATCCCACCATGTCCTTATTTTGTGGAGGAAAGAAAAATGGTTCATCATCAAATGCTGTCATCCAATTTGATGGAGTGAAATGGAAGTCTATAGCTTCTATGAATGAGGCCCGCTGCGGACCTGCTGCAACATTTTATAAAAAAAAATTGTATGTATTTGGGGGAGAGAAGAATCCAATAGATCGTGATGAATGTTATAATGACAATGAACAAAACCCGCGGAACCTGGATGATTTCGTTGACAGCTTTGAAGTTTTTAACACAGAATGGAAAATTAGAGGAAAACTTATTTCTTCTTGCTCTTATGCATCTGCACAAACACTTGAAGATGAAATTTACTTGATGGGTGGATACACTGCAAACATGCAAGGAGGTAAAACATACAGTTATCAGAAAGTAAGGTGCAAAATTCCTTCTGCCACAACTTTTATTTACAACTTGAAAAATGGAAAATGGAAATATGGTCCAAGCATGAAAAGTGCAAGAGCGGAATTCGGTTCTGCGGTCTTTAACTCAACTATCTATGCTTTGGGTGGAAACGAGTTTGATGGTTATTCACTTGCAAAAATAGAATTTTTAAAGACATCTAGCGATTGCAAAACATGGACAGATGTCACCACCAAGGTCCCTTACTATCTTGCGCAATCACATGCATGTTGCATTAAAAATCATTTATTTGTCACAATTGCCGATTACACAGTGTTGCTTCGTTTCGATATCGAGTCTGAACAATGGTCAGTCGAAGATAAAAAATTGCCTTCCAACAGCGGCTTCATCATTCCATTTTAAAGTTTGAAATAAAGTCCACTGAAAAATGTAATGAATTAAACAATGCTGTCGTATTTGAAGGAGATAGAAATAATAAGAAAAATACATTGTTTATAGTCAGTTTAAAGAAGTTGGTGTCATCCGAGTCGTAACTACTGATGAATATCTGCCACAACTCACAGCATGTAATCCGCAACTGTTCGCCAACCAAAAGAGCCATTTGCTCACTATCAAATATAATATTTTCATCAGCGCAATAAATTAAATGTATTTTATTTCACTCTTATAGTAAACAAGAAAATTAATTTATCACATAAACTTTTTATGATATTTCGAAATTTTGAGCTTCGATCTAGCAACCACAAACAAGTCGATCTTTTATTTTGTATTTTCAAGGCTTCACTTGTTTTACGAAAAGCCCATTCGTTTTTTATTAAGTGTCGGTGCGCTAAAAATTTTGCATGTGAAGTGTGATTTAAAAAAATCTAAAGCGTACATGGACTTTCTCTTTTTTATAAGAAAAGAGTAAATTTTAATGTGTTTAAAATTTGAACTTAAAATGTGAGTGGAATTAAGCGTCACAATAGCAAATTTTTTTATAAAAACCTAGTTTAATTTTGATAGTTTGCCATATCGTTTTCAAATTTAATCATTTTAATTTAGCTAAATGGTTGAAGTAGTTAGGAGAATAGCGTTGAAAGTATTATTATAAAAATATTTTTTAGTTTTTCTTGTTTTTTGCAGAAGTTATTGCAAAAAAATAAAAAAAACTGGAAATACTAATTGCTGGCAAACCGAAATTAAAATTAAAATTGAAACAAACTATAAACCCAACTAAAAAAACTTTTACAGAATTTTATGACTCGACATATTTTTAATGAAAGAGACACCAAAATTATTTAAAACTATTTTATAGCATCACAAACAACATGTCTATAGAGATAAGAAATAAATATTCGTCGCTTTCAAAACTTAAATTTGCTAAGACACGTTAAATAAAAAGAATAAAAGCCCAGTTTCCAAATGAGCCTCTTCTCGATTGCGTTCGTTTGGAAAATGAACTGCAGGCCTATGTGCCATAAATTTGCTGGAAAACATGTCCACAAACTAACTACATTTATTAAAAATTAGAATCTTTAACCTGGAATCAGAGTAGTAGATAAGCCTTCTCAACTACACCCAGTAATATTGCTCCCGCTAAAACATGATTTCTCGTTTAGGGCCCGTTTTACTACGAGCGTGGTATGGAGTATATTTTGTTTGTTTTATTGATTTTTTACTTCTGTCTGCGCTTAAGCGATAAGCGAAGCAAAAACTCAATATGCGCCTTCGTCGATTTCCTTCGAGTTAGGAGGATAAATAAAGAGATAAAATAAAATAAATAAAGCGAATACTTGCTTTCGTGGAAGTCAAGATCTAGGAAGCGGGCTTAATTTAAGAAAAACATTATCAGGAAATTAAAAAACAAAGATTTGTTATACGGCATTTGTCGTCGATGTCGCCATATGGCTTTATTGACCTATACTGCTGCTTTCTGTTTTAACTTTATAAGATATAAGAATTTGATTGTAAAATAAAATGATTTGATTGTAAAATAAGAATATAAGAATTAATTGGGATATAAGAATTTGATTGTAAAATAAAATGACAATGGTTTAATAATGATGTCACAAGTGTTAAAAAATTAGAATTAAAATGCCTTCAAAAAAGTGCTTTTGTTACGTTCAATCACAATCATGGTATACGTATGTACCACTGTCCATTGTACGTAACAACGTAGGTGGTCCATTATGGAATTCGTCGTAGAATGCTTTTCTTAAGCGCAACAACAGGGAGATTTAGCATTGAAATTATCGCTTCTCAATTAACGGGCCACAAAGCTTTTTCAGGGGGGGGTGCAATTTTTTCTGAGATATTTTAATTTGGTAGGTGGCTACGTGCAAATAAGCTGCTACTGAATATTTTATTTTGATTAAGTTTTATCATCATCAGTAAAATTGACGCTAACTTTAGAAAGCTGCTTAGTTTTTTTCGAAACGCATGAATGATAAAAGTGTAAAGTCAAGGCTTTTTTTGGTCTTACTATAAGTTTACATGCTTTTTTTTCAAAATGAAACGAAGACACATTGCTGAACCGCAATAGTTGCTTCCCGATTTAAGCACTGGGTGTAACCGCTCCTGCACTTAAATTGCTTGCTAGTTTATTATTTTTTAATTATACGTATGTAAATCACGGAAAGGTCACAGCTCAATGTTTGAAGTTTTTAATCCTTTTAATTTCTACCCATAATAATATTTAATATTCGATCTTAAAACTTTTGTAGTATTTACTTTGTGTCAGCAACGAAACTTTGACTTGTCAAACTTACATTCCAACATGTTAATTGGCACACCCACTAGTTACAGCCGTAATATCGCCAATGTAACAAAAATAAGTTGCTTTTTTGGTTTGGTTTTAATTAATTTAGTGTACTTTATTGGTTTTTGGTTTTTTGGTTTTGGTTTTAATTAATTTAATTTACATGATGATTGATGCACATCAGAGTTGGATCAATTACACAATTTCTCATCAATTACAAATACAATTACAATTACACCTTAAAGATTTTTAATTACATTACAATTACAATTACTTTGTTTTAAAAAAACTCAAATTACAATTATAATTACAATTACATTTTAAGGTGTAATTTAATTACAAATTACGTACAATTATTTTTTTTAAATAAATGCAATACATGCAAATATTTCCAGAAAGATATAAGCAAAACACAAGTTCAATAATAACTACTATTTGACCAACTGAAAAAAAACATATTGTTGTCATGCACAGCTTACACTTAGAAAGGCATGAAAAAGATTTTAAACAATGCAGCTAATCTGCTTCTAGCATGACACTTGAACAACACAATAAACAAATGAGTACTTTAGGGTAGTATGCAGAAATAACTTCTTACAATGCACTGTTTAGCGCTAAAAGCTTGTACTTCAGGGGTTGGGAACCTTTTGGGAAAAAGAGCCATAAAAGTTATAAATTTTTAATGTATTTCCATGAGAGCCAACAATGTTTCTCTAATTTTTGGCTATATGTATTTGGGCAGAAATTTGTTCGTAAGCAAACTTTTTTTTGTGAAGTAAAATTTATATTATTGACTATTGACTCTGATTTCTCGATTTTTGTCTTAAAACTCTAGTGATCCCTTAAAAAAGGGTCTTCACTTTTGAAATCTTGTGTGCACAGATCTTTTTTTTTATATACGGTAAATTATGCTTGTTAACAAAAGAGCCAGATGCTGTTATCAAAAGAGCCACATCTGGCTCGCGAACCATAGGTTCTTGACCCCTATTGTACTTTCTGCATAGTACATACAACCCTAACCTAACACATTTACGAAGAAGGAAAACACAGCCTCCTTAGTAACAGTCATCAAATGTATACACTTAATTTCACAATTTTTATTGATTTACAGTTTTACTTTTTGTCATGTATGGTTGAATTACACTTAATAAACATCAGGCTGTGAAAAGTATCTGTACCCAGTAAATTTTTTTTGCAGTGTAGAAATTTCCTGCAATTGAAAACAATCTTTCTGCAGGTGCAGATGTTGCTGTTAATCCCAAAAATTCTTTGGCTAACACAGCCAATGTGGGAAGTTCTTCTGATTTTTTCTTCCAAAACGTTAGTGAATCTTCATCAAAGTGCAAAATGTCTTCAGCAAAATAAATTTCTATTTCTCTTCCTGAATTCTTAGGTGTTTTCTTTTCAAGCCTTCTGCAATGAAGTCAAATAACTTTGGCTTTTTGGCAAGGCTTCCATTATCATCATCTGTACTGTTGCTGCTGCTACAGTCTTCTTGAAAAGGACCAAGCCCACTTGTGACGTGCATTTGTAGCACCCGCAAAGCTTTTTCTTTTTCATCATCATTTTCAATTCACTTCTGTTTAAATCTTGGGTGAAGAAGAGACGCAAGTCTGTTATCCATACAATTTAAAAATGGTAACAACCTTTTTAAAACCGTATCGTGAAGGGCTGTTGCCAATTTTTTGCAGTGATTTAGATTTGCATTTTTCAGTTGTTCCATGGCTTTTACCAATCCAATCACTACAGGACATATGCTTGAAGATGTTACGATATTTTCCCCTTCAATTTGCTGCATTGGCTCCTTAAAAGGTAGCAGCACTCTTACAAGTTTATTCAATGCCAAATAGTCTTGATTTGTAATTTTATTTGGTAATTGAGTTAAGGCAAGAGCTGTGTTGACCTCTTCGTGGTCCTTTAATACGCTTTGCAACATAACAAGTTGCAAATTCCACTGTGTAACATTTTTCGCTCGTAATGTTGTATTATTTTTTTTCAAGTAAGTAGTTGCATTGATTAATTTTCTAATAGAGTTTACAATGTTAGCTACTTTTGCAAGCTGCCTTCCGATGTAAGACTAAAAATTCTGAATCCTGCAGGCAATCTTGATGCAAGGTTGTTGAGTGTGAACAAAGCAACTGACCCTCTCCGGTAAGTAGGCAAGAATAGAATTTAAATCTGCATCACCCTCTACAAAATCGTGTTCAGAAATGGAATCTGCAAGCAACAATTTGTTGTCATTCTCATTAACTTCATCAACAGTTTTATGCAAAATAAACTCTGGTAGTGAAATCTGAAATGCCTTTACCATGGAGGAAGCATTGTCTGATACAACTTTGATTACTTTTGAAGTTAGCTTAAACTTTTTTATAACATCATCATAAGCCTTGGCAATATTACAAGCTATGTGCTTTTCTAAAAATGAGTCAGCTGCCAGAACAAAGCTACAAAGCTTTCATGTTGCGTCAATGAAATGGACAATGATGCCCAAGAAACTTGACATGTTTCTGTTTGTCCAAAGATCAATTGTTAGATAAATATGTGACAAATATGCTAATTGGTGTCTTATTTCTGCTTCCATTTGCTGAGCTACTGTTGGTATCAAAGTATTTCTAATTGTCGATCGTCTTGGAATTAAAAATTTTGGTTCAGCTGTCAGCAGCAAATCTCTGAATGTTTCACTATCAACAATGCTTAATGGTAGCAGATCACAAGCAATTGATTTTATTAAAGCTGTTGTCAGTGCTTTTTGCATCACATCATGAGCAGCAAATGGTTGCGAAGAGGAAGCTTTGAAAAATGACTTAATTTGAGTTTGGCAATCCTTTTCTTGTATTTTCTTTGATTTTTCCTGATGCTTTTGTTTGCGATACATTTATTTAGTATATTGATTAAGAGAACATCTTTTCAAATGCGTTATCAAATTTGATGCTGCTTTTTTTGAAAACTTAATCTTTTTTTGCATTGATTGCAGCATGCCTCAGTATTGGTTAAACATTTGAAAAAATCTGCTAATGGTTTTGGTAGAAGGCCTACTTTGACTGGATTCAGCTTCAACATTATTCATTTCTAAATTTACTGTTCTGCAATAAGTTTTTATTTTTTAAATTTAGAATGCAAAGTCGATAAAAAAACAAACATTATTTAGCACTGTTACTGTTAACTGAAAACTATGCGAACAAAACTAAAAACAATGCTTTTTAAACAAAAGCACTTGCAATTAGGCTACCAAGCCAAACATCACACTGATGACAGGATTGCCAGCATGTGCTATCTCAACAAAATGAGCTCAAAAAATTTTATATCTCGAAACTATCATTGCTGATACAACACTTAACAACATAGACAACAATGACTGAGTGACCGCACTAACAACACTAAACCACTCGGTCACGGTTGCTAAATATAAAAGCGTGTCTGCATGTCTAGACAATTATTTAATAAATTTATTTATTTATTTGCATCAGACAGGATTCTCAGCTACACAGACATATGACAAAATAAAAAACAAACTATTTTTCCAGTGGCAGCTGCACTGGGTCACTCGGTCAGTCAAGAAGCTGTAGGAGATACTTGCAAACAAAAAGATTTGTCAAAGCAACACTAATGTAGCGAAAAGCACAAATAGAAGCCAGTAACGTAATATTGAAACAGCAACAGTAAACAGGGCACAAGAAGGAGATTAATAAGAGTTTCCTGCTTTATAAAGCAGCAGAAACAAACGCTGCATAGTCACCATGTCTTGAGATGTTGAATCAAGCAGACAGTGAGCTGCTTGCTGCCACAACAAAAATAACTGTCAACCAGCTGACATTGGTCATGTGTTCACATGCAAAGATTCTTGATAAAAATGAAAATGTGGAATCGTAAACTTGTTCAAAAGTAATTGCAATTTGATGATTAATTTTTTTTAATTACAATTATAATTACAATTACACAAGAACAAAAAATCTCAATTCTAATTATAATTACAATTACTCAAAAAAGTGTAATTAATTACATTCAATTATAATTACAATTGTAATTGATCCAACTCTGATGCACATACATATTACAGCTGTAATATTGCCCGTAACAAAAATTATGATTTTAATTGTTTTTTTTGTTTTTGGTTTAATTAATTTAACTATTATACTTTTATTTCAGTTTAATCTAGGGTTGCAATATCTGAATAGGCAGAATTCCGGGAAGACATGGGCGTACCGGCCAAAAAAATTTTGGAGGGACGGACTAAAACTGTTTGAGATTCTAGAAGGAAGATGATAAAAAAAAAGGGTCTTCATTTAGAATCAGTCTCAGATTTTTTAATTTCCGTGACGAAATCATGGTTTTCTCTAAAAAAAAGGTCTTTAACCAACCAAAGGCAACAAACAAACAAGTTTCATGTCCATTTCATGTCATTTAAAAATTTTTATCCTAAAACTTTAAAATTCCGGACAATGTTCTACTCCGGAAGGTATAGTAACCCTATTCAATCGCACACCTTAAAAATAAGGTGATCGTCCGTCACTGATTTTTACTTAAAGCCAATTTACATTACTTTCAAACTTTAATCAAAAATAAAAGAAAGAATAGCAGTTTGGTAAAGTTTATTTTTTGACGAAATGTTATTCAGTTACACCTAAAAAAGTGAGCAGTAGCTCGCGAAAGCTCGTGTTCATAAAAAGCAAAGTCTACTCAAGTGCATTTTTAAAAATATTTTTGATAGTTTGTCTCGATATTCTCTGTTCATTCATTTCGTGGCAGACTTTTACAAAAAAAACACAAAGCTGCGAAATAATAAATTGAAATATCAAACAACACACACAAAAACAATTTTGACTGCAACCAGCCATTTCGGCAAGACCAAACGCGAAGTCCCGCGCTTTTCATTATCTCTAATAAAAACAAATCCTTCAAGGTTTTCGGACGATAACTTCGCTTTCTTCAGTCTAATTATATCTGATTTAACCGAGAAGACAAGTTTTTTTACCCCAGAGTTTGGGATGCTGGTATTGTAATTAGACAATCTTCAACCCAAGTTCGACGCTATAACACGGGAAAATATTCTACCCGAATCTGTGTTTTCCACGTTAGCTTTTCAATTATCCAATCGTTTATACTTTATACTATAGCTTAATTGACAAAGAAAGACAATTGGCCATTTTTGAAGTAAAAAAAGGTTCTTTAATAGTTTAAGCCCGTGATTCTCATCCTTTTTGCGCCTGCGACATACTTTAAAATTTTTTCAAAATTCGCGGCACACTTGGACCAGAGTGCAGATCTTGATTTTTGTCCCTAAAAAGTAGTGTTCTGTAAAAAAAAGGGGGTTTTCACTTTGAATCTGTCTCGGATTCTTTAATTTTTGTCCCTAAAAAATAGTGTCCACTAAAAAAAGGTTACCGAGCAATGAACAAAAGTTCCGCGGCACACAAGTTGAGAACTCTGGTTTTAGCAATATCGCTTGACACAGCGTATTTTTATGGTTTTCCACAAAAACTACAAAAGTATTCTGCAAGAGAATCGAGTTTTGAAGTTCTGCGGGAAAGCAAAATTAATGACATTACAACCAGCCCATAAACTGTAAACAAAATTTATAAATTGATGACATTATCATTGTTTATAAATATAAATATCATATACAAATTTTTTACAAATTTTCTGGTTAGTGCTTACCAGAAAAGCGCTCAATGACGGTTAAGTCGAAGTGATTGTAATTAATTTGAACTACCAGACCACAAAATTTTTTAATAGTAAATGTATTCGCCCGAACCGTTTGCTTCGGCTATTGTCCATGCTAGGGGGATTGAAATGAACGCGCGAATGAGTTCAAGTCTACATTAAAAAGATGTATACTAACAAAAGTCCTTCCACGGGGCACAGATAATATTGTCGCGGGCCGCATGTGGCCTGGGAGCTGGGATTTGGATCAGCTTGGCTTAGGATATTGATTGCCGAGGCCAGAACCAGCTTCCCATAAAAAACCTTTTTCACGTTTTAAGCTGAAATTTTATACTTTGTGATCTTGTATGTTGGATATCACTTGCTCACATTTTTTGATCTGGAGTTGATTTGTTTACGCCACACGTAATCAAAAAAGTAGGCTACATTTGGCTGATTTTGTTTGATAGTATCTTGATCGTGGTATTTTTTTAATGTTTTAAAGCCTCGGACAAAAATTGGTTGGCAATTATTAACAGCAACCTAATTACAGTAATTGCATAAGCCTTTCGAATAACTTCCATATGCAAATAAAAGCAAAACAGTAAATATTATCCAATTTTAAAATTTGAATTTGGATTGAATATAGTTTTTGCAGGTGGTTTTTAAGATTTGGATTTAGGCTTTTGAAACAAGATTAGATTGGAACACAATTCTACTTTGTGCATTATCCACAACCATTACCAATCAAAAAAAACAATCAAACAACAATAAACTTTTTGCGAGAGACATAGGCTTTATTTTTTAAGACTAAAAAAAGAGCTATAAAAATACAATTAGGCTATTTACAACTTTTCTCTACACCATTTCTACAACAATTAGTTTACAGCTATACAATGTATTAGAAGCAAGTGTCCAAAAATGATTACATCAGAACTCGGTGCCAAAACCTTTATTGTCGTGTTCCATTGATTTTTTTGTCGAAGTGTTTTGATTTCTGTCAAGAAAAATCTTAGTTTAGTCTTACTTATGTTCTTATAGTTTCAGTTTTGCATGAGAGCCGAACTGTTAGCTAACATTGATTAAATTAAAAAGTAGGCTGCCTTGTCGACTATTTATACGGGTGCGCAAGTTACTTTATAAAAATAACTAGTTACAAGTTAGAGTTAGGCGGCCTGAAAAGTAACTATAGTTAAAAGTTACAGCTATACCGTTTCAAAAAAGTAACTGTAACAGTTCAAAAAGTTACAATTAAAGTTACAGTTATACTTTTACTTTTATATCGGATAATTAAAGCACAATGAAAAAAATTTTAAAGGGCTGCTGCTGAAATTTTGTTTTAATTTTAAGCAACTTTATAGCCAATTCAGTAATTCACGAAACGCAATTAAGAACACAAAAAGTTATTGAAAGTATACAAAGTAAAGAAAACACTAGAGTTTTATTTAAAAAGTACAAGCATCTCAAAATGTTCATCGCTTTGTCCACTTTTCGGCTTTAAAACGTCTTTTCCCACAATAAAAAGTTTTCCACTGCCGCCATTGAAGGTATACGGTTTTGAAAAAGGGTGATTGGTTGTGTTGATATAAAATATTTTCGATTTAAAAAGTAACTGTAACTGGTAACTTTTAACAAGATCAAAATAATAGCTACTAATTCCCGTCTCTGGCTATTAGCAGAAATGCTCCATGAGTCGACAATCCCAAAGTGAATGTTTCAATTTTCTTTTAATAGATTTACAGAATTTTTTATTTAAATTCGTATTCGTAAAAGCTTATTTTAGCTTAAGAGCTGCAGAACAACAAATTATATTTCATTTCAAAATTTAGCGACAGATGAAAAGCTTACTCCTTCCGATTGGAAATAGTTTCCTCCCCTCTATAAAATTTTTCAGCCTCTTCAATGCTCTCCATCATCACGTGACCGTTGGTCTCTGGAAAAGTGAGGGCCAGCAAACCAGCAACGACACCTTGTGAATGCAATCTGTTTAATTCTTTTCCGCAGTTTCTTTATGTTACTCACAGATCTTATAAATGTAAAAAAGAGAATAAATTCGATAAAAGAATGCTTCCTAAAAAGTTGCTGCCGAGATGTTTATTAACGTTTGTCTATTTTCTTATTGCTTAAATATTAAGATTTCCAGAAAAAAACGCAAAAATTTGACCAAATATATGGTTAGCAAAAACAACCGCCGTCAATCTGGGCTTGTTTTGAATAAAACAATTCGTTTGTCCTTTTATTCTTATTGATTAAGTAAAAATCTCATATTGTTTCTATGGTTGGAAAAGTCGGAAACTTGTTCTTAAGGACAGGGTATCAAAGCCGTGCAAGCTACCTAAAGTCTTTAATAAGCTTTTAAGGCCGGCTAGAAGATACGAGTATAACTTACGTTGCGGTTGTTTGGAAAGATATCTATCCAGGGTCAAATACTGACATTGTAATATCATGTAACCTAGTTTATAATCTTTTTATCAATGTTTTGAAGGACTAAATGAAACGCATTTGAAAACAAAACGTAAAATGAAAACAATGAAATAAAATATAGCAAACATTAGGGTGATCGTCTGCGGTTTAGTAACAGAAACAACAATAAAGAAGCACGCACAATAAAACGAATGGTGTCACAGATTAAGAATAAGAAATGTCGACTAATCAAGTAATAAAAGAAGAATGGAGTGGTGACGGTTTAGAACTCACTAGACTGGGGACGAGGATTCATTCTTTTACAATTGATCCAAGCTGCTGTACGGCTTGGATCAGGTGAAAGACAGATTGTACGTATAGGCCTACATGTCAAAAAAGAAAAGGGCCAAAACCGATATCTGAGGAAGGTTGTTAATTGTCGGTGTGTTCCATGATTATTTCAACCAAATGTCAGTGCGGGAAGACTCAGCTCGCCATGCCAGCAGTGCCGCCATGCCAGACAGTATCGTATGCAGCAAATACAACAGCGCCCTCTTCCCGTTCTTTATAGGCTCAAAAGAATCCTCAATGTTTAGTATTAGCTGTATAACTTGTTTGATGAATGCCTTTCCGCATCAAAATCTAGCCTGCTCTTTAGAGAGGCATTAGACAATGTACACTGTTAAAAAAATACGTAAATTTTACTGAAAAAATCACGTAAATTTTAGGACCAAAATATTTTATGTAAAAATCCTTAAAACTATTATAAGGACATTTTTGTATACTTTACTTAAAAATTTATGCATAAAGTAAAATTAATCATTTTCTTTAAAATGTTTCGGCTACGCTTTCCGTTGGTGATTGTTCGGCCAAAGCGACCGAATATAAGGCTGTGTCCAATGCGCCGAAATCGACAAAGAAAGGCAAGGCCAATTACGATAAGGTATGGGGCGAGAGAACAACTTTTTCTTCCCTGCAATATTTCTAAAATGCGGGGCCCAAGCGAGGAAGGCAGATAGCGCCTTTTTGAAATTTGCAAGACAAAAGCATTTTTTTAGATCTGTCTCAACATCGACAAAAATTAATCGAACAAAGTTTGTGAAAATCGGTTTAGACAAAAGGTCACCAAACTTTTTCCAAAAAGAGCCACACAGTAAATGACAGTAATTTAGCAAGAGAGCAAAATTTTGAATAAACAATTTGTTGTAAAAACAGTATTAACAAACGTAAATTTTCTAAAAACTATTTCACAAAACTACTGTATTTATCAATACGCACACATTTTGACTATAGATATTGCTCACCAGTTAACTATAATAAAACGCACCTTGATACACACTTATTTCGTAAAATTCAAGTTATTAAAATTTAATGCAATTAGATTCAAGCAGAAGGTCTTTTGATCAACAGCAAATAATGTCGTTAACCTATTTATTATGTCACATTTACAAAATTTGAATCTCAACTTTTCGATATACTGTCGACTCCCCTTTATTCGGACAAAAGTCCAAAGAATGGAACAAAAGTTAACATCACTCATATGAATTCTCTCGTTTATTCAAACAAACCACCGTTTAATTCAGACAATGAATAAGCGCTGGTGAATGTCGCATCAATGTACAATTGAAGTTTGAGTGATTGTGATGTAAGAATGTGACTCCACAGTCTTAAAATAAACAGGACTACTAAATTCACCGTCCATTTTGTTTATAACACTACGAGCGTTGGGGTAAGTATTCTTTGTTTGTTTTATTGATGTTTTTACTTCTTTTCGCGCTGAAGCGCTAAGAGAAGCAAAAAAACAAATAAAAGAAACAAAAATGCTCCCCCCAACGCTCTTATTGGAAATGAGCGTTAAGTGTTTTCAATTCAGTTAATGTTGACAAAAAAAGTAAAGTTGTTAAATGCTTATATTGAGTTAAACATAAATCATCCTAGGCTCTTGCTGCAGAGGATGCGGACTCGTCAAAATTTTAAAGCGAGTCCGACTCCGAGCCCGAGTCCGAATCCCTGTCTAAAACTAAAAATTATCCCTTTCACTTCTTAGGAAGAAGCCAGCCAAGAACTGACAAAAGTTGCAAAAAAATCGAACCTGCAGAATTTTTGTTCTATACAAGTATTGAACATTTGCTATTACAAAAAATTGACAATCTTGAGTGCGACATAGTAAGAAACAGTTATAAAATTCATAATTAGTGAAGAGGAAAGTATGCAAAAAATTGTAATTTAACTTCTCTTTCATTTGTCATTCAAGATTTAGCTTTTTTTTTTTTTTCTTAATAAGTATTGATAACAACATAATAACAGTATTGATTTCTTAATAAGTATATTCTTAATAAGTATTGATAATAACAACTTAATAAGTATCGATAAACCACTCTGAGACCATACAAATTTCCTTTCAAGGATTTGGGTGTAAGAGCGGTATATAAAAACGTTGTTATTATTATTACATAATAATTGTTTAGCAATAATCTGCCAAACTTTCAAATCATCGATGCAGCATGAAATGTAGACGTAGGATTCGCCGGATTTACTACTTTTTTTGGCGAGTCCGGGTCCGAGTCCGCATTCCTGCTTACAACCTTTACTGTATAATAGTAGAGACAGGCTTATTAGCTTCTTGACACAAATTTCTCGTTCATTTGGACAAGTTTGCTTTTCCGCTTGATTCGGACAAAATCAACCAAGACCAAAGCGTCCGGATAAAGCGGAGTCGACTGTAATAAAATAAGTCAGTCAAATTTGCCTGTTTAACTGTTTTTTCCGCTCGTAGCCGAAGACTTTCAAAATTTTGTAAAAAAACCATAATAACGTGAATGACTTTGATTGCGTGTAATTTATTCGCACGTGGCTTTTACAGAAAATCAACGTAAATTTCGCTAAAAACTTCGGTAAAAACGGTTTAAGGTGGAAAATTACAGCGAATTTTTTAACCGTCAAAACAAAAAACTCATTGGTAGTAGGCCTAACATACTCAATAACAAATTAAATAAAAGTACCGAAAGATGTTCACTTTTCCTTTTAGTTGTGCTTGTTAATAATTTTTGAAGTGTCTTTTTATTCTCATGATTAGAAGTAAGGACTTTTTTTGGTTTTCACTTCACTAACAAAGCAAAAGTTTTACTTTTTTGCCTTTAATTTAAAGAAAAATTTTTTGTTTTCGCTTCGTTTTCGAGAAAAAAGCATTTGCCTTAATTGTATAAAAGTTTGGCGCTGTCCGTACGTGAGCCAGAAAATTTTTTTGCGGAGGGGCAAAATTTAGTAAAAAAAAAAAAACATTTTTTCGGGGGAAAAGGCACTCTTAATAAACGCAAATTTTAGATTACAGAAAATTTCTGCTAAAAACTTAGTAAAGAGCAAAAAAAGGCCTTAAATTATAAAATTCGACCGCGGGATTTTATTTTTTTGATCTGCAAATACGTTTAGTCTTGTTGTGATAGGGAATCGAACCACCGTTGTATAAAGAGCTGTTCTGTGGCAGGGTGTTCTGCATAATATCACGTTTATTCTCTTTTTGTTGAAATAAAATAAAACCACAGAAGAAACATGATGTCAGAAGTGAAGATCTAAATACAGTAAAATTGGAATTTTTTGAAGAAAAGATAGCAGTCTGAAAGAAATGAGCAGCTTATCGGTATCGGAGCCCATGAATGTGACGTCAGGCAACGTAGCAGAAAATTGGAGCTACTTCAGAGAACAGTGGAACGACTACAGAATCGCAACAGATTTGAGAGAAAAAGATGAAAAAGTTTGGTTGCAACTCTTAGAGGAGTCATGGACAAAGATTGCTATAATATTTATAAAAGACTGCCACTGGAGATGAAAGTGAAAAAAGGGTTCAAAGCATTCTTTGACGGTGTAGAAGAATATTTCAAGCCAGCATTAGACGCAACGTACGAAAGATTTCTTTTCAATATCTGCGATCAACAAAGTCGTGAATCGATTGATGAGTAAGTAAACAAGCTAAGAGGCTTGAGTAAACCTGCGATTTCGGAATTTTACCGGTACGTGACAGTTTGACGAAAGACCGCATCGTGCTTGGAACGAAAAATAAACGTGACGTCACCAATATCCAAAAAATAACAAGAATGACTGTGTGTTGTTTTGTACAATTATGCAATAAGCACAATTACCCAAGGCACGGCCACAAACGAATCAAACGCAGAACACCGTGCCATGGAATAGCACTTAATAAATGAAGGTGGTCAATTCCCTATCGTAACAATTCATTGCTCAAAAAAGTTAAACACTACTGATGATCCCACTTTGCATTAAACATAATTTTTACTTTTAAACTCAAGTAAAGATTTTTTTTAATCTTAAAATTTTTTGTAATACTCTAAATTTACGTTAGTTGATACGGTTTTTTCAACAAAAGAATTAATTTCTTTTTCAAAATTTTGCAACATTTTTTATTTATTTATTCATTTGTCTCCATATTTATCCTTCTGATTCGAAGGAAAGCAACGGAGGCACTATACATAGGGCAAGCAATTACCCCGACCTGCTTTTGGAGATGCCAAGATATTGCTGTCCGCTTGAAATTTTCTATTTTCGTTTTTTAAGTTTATAGAGATATGGCTGGAATTTAGACCTGCTTGCTAAGATTTATCAACCAATAAGTAAATAATTTTCCGTCGGTAATTTTTGAAGTTTACGTATTTTTTCAAGTAAAATTTACGGATTTTTACGTAATATATTTTACGGTCAAAATTTATGTAATTTTTGTACGGTGAAAATTTATTTAAAATTTATGGATTTTTTAACAGTGCAAACTTCATCACTTTGGGATCTCGATTACAGATCCTCTTCAAATTTTGAAAATGTTGAGTTGGCGCAAATTGGAAGCGAAGGAAAGACACAGCTCCTGAATCGAGGCCCAGAGCATTATCTGGTTTAAAATGTTTATGAGCAGTAAATCTTTTGAGTGGAAAATTTTGAGGGACGCTCATTGGGTAGGGTATTGTGGTTCTCTAAAAGTATTTTACGTCTAGCTGAGATGCAATAGGATCAGCTAAAACGGGATAGTGACTATTGGTGTGTCGTGACCTATCAGTAAAGGTATTTAATATACTCTACGCTTTTCAACTACAATTTTCGATCGTACTCTGAAGTGCTTCAAACCATCAATGCCTCTATTTCCTGTTAAGTCTGGCAAATACATCCGTAGCAACAAACTTGGATCGTGTCCTCGTGGCATTGCAGGGGTCTTGTACAGAGAGTTTCATACTCTATATTCCACAGCGATACACAGTTGTTTCGGTGATCGTGAGGCTTGGTCTCTTTGTTCGCTTTTCTGATGTCCTTGCAAAAGTCCTCATCAAGTAAATCAGGTGGCAATAAATCTTTGAGAGTTGTTCGTCCAAACAATGCGTTGACTCCACTTTGTTTTTTTGTTTATTTCTTTATTACAAACCGTTTATTAAAATTATTTATCCTAATGCCACCATCATATCAACGTTTTATTTTCCTGACGTGTATCAACAACAGGGGAGTTCATTTAGAACTATTTTCAAAGTAATATTTTGGCCACTCACAATTACATTTGACGGTTACACGGCGATCTCTTTAGAGATTACATTGTACCAATTAGTAATATCTTTTTGTTGTTTTGCCTCCGACTGCCTCGGTCCTTATCGGGATTTTAAAATAGCTTCTGGGCACCAAACGTTGTCTATTTCTAGAAATTATTTAGTTAATTTCACGGTTAGCAATTTTAAAATTAGCTATTCCAACCTAATCTTCATCCACTGGCCAAATTTAAGGCCACACAATAGTTTCACGGAAAAATTGTATTTAGCGCAATCAGATCTACTAGAAATAGATCAATTCGACGAAGCTCCCTACAGTGAGCACTAACTTAGGGAGAATGATAACTGCAGTCGCACAAGGCTCTTTATATACTGTCAGTCTTTCTTCGCCATTAAAAAAATATGAGAATTGTTTTCGACAATAATTGTTCATTATTGCCCATGGACATATTAACCCACCTTCGCCTGACTAATATTTTTAAACCTGGCTGACGAGAACACCGATGCTTTTCTTCAATTTTTTTCTACCAGGCTGGGCATCCTTAACAACTTACTCTAAATAAAAGTCATAAAAGAGCTGGGAAAAGCCTTGCAATCAATCAAAAAAAAATGATAAAAAAATCAAGCCGACTTTATTGATGCGCGATTTTTTGTGAGCTCTTTCTCTTTTCGTTAACTGTAACAAAATGAAAAGCCTTCGCTTCAGATTGTGTTTTATTCTGTTGTATCAGAAGAAATGAGGCTGCTCGCGAGAGTTCGTGTTATTATAAAGTCAACTTAAGTGAATTTTTTTTCTTTTATTCTTGATTCACATCATAAAAGAAACCAACTGAAAAATTTTTATCCACAGCAATATCTTACCGTCTTTGAGAACAAACTGAGGCGGTTGTTGGGCGGGAGTTTTAAGTTCAACGCTTTTTCTTTGTCTTGCGAGTTAGAAAAATAAAATAAATGAAGCGACAATCATATGATGTGATTTGCACAAATTTCAAATCTTTTGATTAAGTATAATTCTTATTAAAAATTATAACATTTAATAGCTTTCGACTTACTAAAAATACCAAACACCGTGTTGGGCAGCCATGTAACGTGTTCTTGCAACTCGATCAGGTAGGGAGCAGTGATTCCTCCCACTCTTGCAGCGAATGATCCTATTCCGACTCCATTACTCCTATTTTTTAATGATACAATTAGGCTAATTACCTTTTCTAAATTTTTACGTATAATTTTCATGCAAACCATCTGTCGGCAGCGTGGTCGAGCGGTTAATAAGATATATTTGTTTAGGTCGGAAATAAATGTTACTTTCACTCATATTGACTGATGTTTTTGTATTGGTTTGGAAGTATTGACTTTGACGGATTCTAATGTGTTCCATAAAGTGCGCCGAATTTAAATTGGGCGGGACGTTTTGTGCGTTAAAGTTTAAGGGCATACGCTTTTATCATTTTTGCAAGAGTCCTCACTCCGATCAATTGGCCTATGTTCCAGAATATTTTATGTTGTGTCATGGAGCGGTTTTGAACTGCGCAACGTCTTCTTGTTGTTGAGACATTTTACCAAAATGGAGAATGTACGACACAAAGAGTGCTAAAACTCCGAACCATTTTTGTCAGAAATGAAGCTCCGTGAGAGTCTACTGTACGCAGACTAATGACAAAGTTTGAAACAACTGGTTCAGTTTAAACGGTGGAATTACTTGGGTGGAAACGTTCTCGTCAAACTGAGGAACAGCTTGTTTTTGTGCAAGACAGTGTCACTGTGAGTCTAGGAAAATCAAGTCGCTGACGTTCGCAGCAGTTGGATATTCCGACCTCTCCATTGCATCAAATTGTGCATGAAAATCTCCATATGCACGCGTACAAAAGTCAACTTACGCAGAACCTTAAGCCAGCTGATCATGGGAGGCTGAGGCGATTTACTGATTGGGTTTTGGAGAGATTTCCAGGCGATAACATTTTTGCAAAACAAATCATTTTCAGTGACAAAGCGTCAATAAACAAAATTTGGTGAAATAAAATCATCGATAAACGGGTTTGGTGAAATGAAAATCAGCGAATAATGCAAGAGCGTGACATGCATGCATTGAAAACGACTGTGTGATGTGATTTTTGGACAAATGGAGTAATCGGGCTAATTTTCTTTGAAACTGACAAAAGGAATGCAGTTACTGTTAATGGAGATCGGTACAGAGACATGATATCCATTCAGTTGTGGCCGAACTTGAAAAAATTGGAGATTGACACTTTCTGCTTTCAGCATTCTGCCGAAGCAGAAATGGAACGATTTGCCACACCTCACGTGAAACGCTTGCATTACTCAACAAAAATTTTCGGAACAAGTAATTCCTTGCATGGCGACAAGGAATGGCCACCAAGATTTTGTAATCTTACTCCTTGTGATTTCTTCTTGTGGGTGTTCTTGAAATCCAAGGTATACGCCAACAAACCACGCACGATCCTTTAATTCCAGGCTGAAATTGAGCGTGTGTGTGGAGACATCGGGAAACAAATGTGTGAAAAAGTTATCGGTAATTTTAAGGAGCGCAAAAATGCATGCAGACTCAGTGCAAGTGGACATGTAGCCGAAGCTGGGTTTCAATGGGACAACCTACTGTTCATAAATATGCCAAATGCAACCATTTTGGCTTTTCTTCTTTTTCCATAATAAACTTTCAAATTTGGCGCACGTTATGGAACATTCTATAAAATTCAGTTGCTTCTTGGCGTTGCAACCAGATACATGCTGCCCCATTTCCAATAAAATTAAATTATTGAGTGATTGTAACATTGATTACACCAATTTTCAAAGTAATAGTAGCATAAATTTCAAGATTAAATTTTTAATTGAAATTTGCTGTTACAGCAAGCTCTTTTTTCATAACTAAAAAAATATATTGAACTAAAGCCAATTAACTTTTATAATTATTTGAAAAATCTTTTGGCCAATTGGTGAGAGCTTTGAAAGAAATTTAAAACTTTATTTTTTTTATATTTACTGTCGTTGGGGTTTTTGCTTTAACTAATTGTTTAAATTTTCTATTTTAGTATTAAGTTTTTTGTTGCTTATGTTTGAAATTATTTATTGAAATGATTTACTGTGATTTCTATCTTGCCGTAAGATCAAAATTGCTTCAACTCACATGCATCTGTATCATTGAAAAAGAGTAAGTGCGCTGAAGACGTTGCTTTTGATTCACTACGAACGCAATGGGACAAGCTTTCCCTCTGGGCCGGTTAGAAATCGCTGCAGAATATGATTGATTGGGCCGTATTCATCTAGTAATCCGTGATTTATCAAATAGTTTGCTAACAAGTAGGTAGTAACTCCTGTGGTAGAAACAACTACGAAACGCTTTGTAAATTTTTTTGTGTGTTTTAAACTAATTCTAATCTCTTTCTCTGGAATCCACAAACTTTACTAAACTATCCTAGAGGCCGGTGTACTAAAAAGTATCAAAAAACCCTGCTCTAGCTCTAATATGTTATCAAGTACTTTTTGAAGTACTGATTGGCAAATAAAAACAGGTAAATTTGTATAAAATCAATTTGCTTTTATGTAATAAAAAATGAATAAATGTTCTAATAAATGTAAAGCTTGATTATTTTTGAGTTTTCACACAACTATAATAAAATATTTAAGCATTAATTTATTTAGATGAATAAACCATTAAACATTTTTTTTCTTCTACCATTGCGAAGTTAAAAGTCAAGAAGATTTGAAACAATTTTAATTTGAAATTCACCCACCAGCTCACCTGATTACTGTGGGGTACAATTCGCTAGTCAAGTTGTAGATGACGGCAAAGGATCCAGAAATTCCAAATTTTGCAACAAACGCAAAAACAACCCCAAGTGTAATCAGAGCTGAAAAACACAGTTGACACATGTTAGGTTTTTATGTTTTGCTTCAAACAATGAGTGAAATAAAAAACAGTTTAACTGATATCGTTTGTCATGTGAAATAGATAATATATCTATTTATCACAATATTTTCAAAAATTGTTGGCAATTTGTTTTATGTTAATCTTTTATGAATAAAGAATGTCCAATCCAAACACCTGGTTTATGTCTGACATAAACGTCTGGCTCATGTTGTTTGTTAGTTTATTAGATTTAATACAGGATCCCGAAATTTTAATCAATCAAACCTTATGGTACTCAATCAAACAAACGTACTAACCGGAGTAGACGGATAGACAAGTCTCATAGTTTTTCTTTTTATTTAGCGACAATATGGTTGATAGTTTTGTCACAATGTGCATATAATAACAGTCATTTTATATAAATTCAAAAATCCAAGCCTGGTTTGACAAGCTATAAAATCAATATGAAAGTGTCGTGTTTTGAATGCAGGTAGCGGTTTCGTTTTTTATAAGAGTACAAAATAATAGTTATCGTAAATAAACAAAATTTATTGGAGCTTGAATTGCTACTAAAAAAAAAAGCACAAAGATGTTTTTCCTACTTCTCGAACCCTCGGCGTAAATATTGGTCAGCACACTCGACATAAGCCCTAGTCCAGCAAGAAGGAGAAAGAACGTTAAAAGAAGTCTTCTTCCAATCCTATCCATCACAAAGATGCAAAATAAATAGGAAAGAATTTCAAAAATTCCATCTATCAAACAATGCATTGTTTGCTTTATAATAAGGTAAAATAATATTTTTAGAATAAAAGAAAGAGCCAATATTACAGCAATCATATTGTTTTAATTTTAACATTTCAAGTATATTACTTTAGTCATTGTCAAAAAATAATATGATACTTCAACCATGAACTTCAATAGAATGATAACCGCAGCAGCTCTTTTATTTTTAAAATATTCAAACGTTCCAGCTATCATCTTCCAGCTATCATCCTCCAAAGGTAAAAGAAATTTGCAAAGAAAAGTCGGCAGCGTGGTCGAGTGGTTAAGAGCGCCGGGATTGTGATCGACATGATTTTAGTTCAAAACCTACTCGCGCCATTCTGCTGTGTCCTTGGGAAAGACAATTTACGACACTTTCCTCTGCTTGGTGGTCTTGACAAGGAGTTCTAAATTTCAGTAATATCTCTATAAAACCGAAACAAAAATTTCAAACGGGCAGCAATATCATGGCGTCTCCAGAAGCAGGTCGGGGTAATTGCTTGCCCTATGTATAGGGCCTCCGTTACTTTCCCGCGAGTCATGAGGATAAATATAGATAAAAAATAAATAAGAAAACAACACTATCGAACGCAAATTTGCTAAAGGATGCAAAAACCAGTTTAAGCATCGGGACATTTGAGCAGCTTTTCTTTTTTAAATATGTTTACGTCACACAAGCAAGCACAAATATATTTTCTCATTTAATCGTTATTTAAACTCACTTAAAGTGTTGTTGATAAATAAATCCCCTGCCAGCATGCCTGCGTTTAATGACACACCATAATACACCAAGCTGTTCACAAACCTGCAACATTACAACTGTTCAACTTTATATCAATAAAATGCTGTTTGTCTGAAAAAAAAGTCACTAATTGAATGCGATGCTGATCAAAAATTTGATTGTTGCTCTGTTGTTTTTAAACAAAAAAAATTAAAATTTGTTTTATGGTAGGGTCAAAATTTAAGTATAAGCAAATGCAAGTTTTGTTAAAGAGTGGTTACTGGTACGGAAAGAAATATTGGTCGCGATTTAAAACCTATCAAGGTCATTGTGTTTAGTTCTCGAAAAAGATATTTTACAACACTTTTTTCTGCTTGACGGTCTTAGCAAGCAGCTCTAAATTTCACTCAAATCTGCAATTAAAAAATAAAAAAAATGAATCGGACAACAATATTTTGCATCTCCCTCAACAGGTCGGAGCAATCGATTGATTGTTGCTTCAAATATAACCCCAGACGTCTTCCTGCGAGTCAGGAGGAAAATATAAAGATGAAATTAAAAAGAAAAATAAGTAAAACTTCATACAATGTTTTGGAATAGATGTCGTTCATGAAACTCTTAATGATGCCAACACTGTTCTCTACTGGTCAGCAGGCGCAAAATAACTGAAGTTCTTTTTCAATTCTTCACGTATTGACCTTGTAGTTCACGTAACTCAACAGGTTTCTTCGATTCTTGTTATGTTTTGTTATTGTAAACGAAACCTATAAGGCTCTGGAGCCAACTCAAACCCGAAACCAATTCGACAACACATTTGTAATATTTTAAAGATATCGATCATAAATCACAGGTCATTATTTGAATATATTTTTTTTTTTTTTTTTTATTTAAATTGTGTGCATCAGACACAAGATCCATAGACAAGCAATGACAAGGCAAAACAACACAAGACACAAAAGTAGAACAGCACGAGAAAAAAAAGGGAAGTGCAGTAACATAAACACAAAGGCAAAAAAGAAAAATTAGCTAAATAAAATAAAAAAATAAAAAATAAAAAAACATCTATGGTAGAATGAGTAGAAAAATTATCTAATTTTGCTAAAATGTATTGTTATAATTGATCCAGAAAATAGATTTATACGGGGCATCAGAAGACATTAAGCAAGAAATGTAAACATTGGATGAATTGTTGCATCTTTTTAAGAACGAATATAAGTAATTTTTAATTAGGGCATCAAAGGTCTCAGTATTAGATTGAATTTGTCGAGTTCTAGCAGATTCCTGTCTAGGTATGTTGTGTAGAATTCTGAATGAGTTGTTGTACGCAATACGAACACGATTTAGACTGCTAATTTTGAATTTACACCATAAATGAACAGAATATATAGACTACATAGAAACAATTCTTATAGTAATACGATAAGCAGGGGTGGATATTCGAAATTATGGGCCTGAGAAAAAACCCCATTTATAGGAGCCCCCGAGAAATAGCAAGAATCGACCATCATTTTAACAATGCTGTCTTGAAGGTACCGAAAACTGAGGAAAATGATACAAAAACCAAATTTAATTAACTCCTTTTTTTTATTTGTAAAATCTTAGAAAGACTTAAACAAGTTGAAGTTAATGGATCTAGGTAAAATGATGCACAAAAAATACACACGGTATCTTAAAAAACGGGGGCCCCTTGATGGCGTAGAAAAAGAGAACCGAAGAGACTGCCCCACTTGCCTCACCTAATATACACCACCACCACGAAGCAAGCGAGCAAATAACTTTTCCTCGCTTGATTCATTTGTATCTATTTTTGGTAATTTATAATATCATTTTATTTTCAGATTAATTAAAAATAAAAAAGCAAGAATCAAAGAAGCAATGAAAGAAAAAAAAAGAATGCAAAGAATTCTTATTATTATGGAGAGTTTTGTTCAATCCAGAAACTAATTTTTACAAACTGTTTGATTGATCTACCATTTGTGCGCTCTTCAGTTGTTTCTGTTGGTTTAGATTTTTTTGGGAATAATTTTTTAAACATTTCATTAATAATAATTGTTTTTCGCATTTATAGCGTTTTTATCAAGAGATACTCTTATAACTTTAAGTTCTTTAAATGGATCCACAAGCAGAAAAAACTGTCACAAACCACAATGTTGTCATAATAAAATAATTCTAAAAAAATTAAACCAAAAGCAGTATTGCGGTCACGGCTTATCCAAAGGCAAGTTGCGTTAATCGCTGACGATTTTTTAAGGCCTATGTTGTTGTTTTCCACGTCTCTATTTAGCTCCATGCAAAGCAATTATGCTGAATTGCTTTTGGAAATGCGAAAATATTCCTGTCCATTTAAAAATGTCTTTTTGATTTTCTAAATATACGGGTATATGGTGATATGAATTTAATCTCGCTAGGACAACAATGTCTTTCCGAAGGACATAACAGAATGACAAGAGATGAGCTGAACAGAGACCCTCTCAATTACGGTCGCCCTTGATAAGGCTCTTGGCCACGCTGCTGACATCATGACGATAAAACTTTATAAAATTTTTTTTGTTTTTATTCAATTTATAGCTATATTGATTTTTATACCAGTTAAATATGACTTTAAGTGTAATAACGGCGGTGTCCTTGGTTCTGAAGAGGTCGATCGAATTAAATTTTCGTTTTGATTTTGGGCCAATCTGTAAAGAAAATAATAATTTAATCCCCGTTTATGTAATGGTGTAAATTTGAAATTGAAATCAATTTCATTAAAAATAATACTCTACATCGGATTTCTTTCAATTTTTTTTTTTTTTACTTCATAAGCATTTGATCAATAACAGAAACTGATTTAATTATTCATATTAGTATAAAGTAAACAAGCTCTAATGAAATTTACTTGTCAAAGCAATTAACTTATTCTTGAAATTGAAAGAGTTTAGACCTAACCGGTTAATTAGTACAAGGCTATCGCTCACTTTATCATCACGAATTGCAATACACCAGGAGAAGAAGCGGTAACTCACTACAGCTAATGTGATTACAAAAATCAAGTCAATTACAAAACGTTTTTCTTCATTTATTTCATTTCATCTCTATGTTTATTCTCCTGACTCGCACGAAAACAATGGAGGCGTGACACACAGGGCAAACAATTGCCGCGACCTGCTTCAGGAAATACCAATATATTGACGTCCGATTGAAAGTTTTTTATTTTTTTTTTAGTTTTTTAGAGATATGACTGAAATTTAGAACTGTTGGCTAAGACCGGCAAGCAGAGGAAACTGCCGTAAAGCGTCTTTCTTCAGGAGACAAGAGAATGATGCGATTAGGTTTTAAACCGAGACCGTGTCGATCACAGCGCTTACCAAGTTGCGAGTGCGGCACCCCTGAACAAACCGCAGACCACGTCCTAACAACGTGCCTCATACGTCGGACACTACATGGAGCACGAGATCTGACAGTTTTGAATAACGAAATTTCCTAGCTCAAAACCATCACTGCCAGCATCTGATGCGGACAGCATAGCAGCCTGGGGTAGTAAAATGATAAACCCTTGGCCCCAATCCTGTTTGTGTCTGTCCGGAGTGGATGCCCTTGCAAATGAAGACGACGACGACAGCGCTCATAATCATTCGACCACGCCACGCTATCTTAAACTCGTTAAGTTACAATTAACTTTTTCGTCTACTTGGGTGCAACTTTCCAAGTAACTTAATTTTTTCCGATCCTCAGACCTCTGATCAAAAGCAATCAGTCGTTTGTTCCACTTCCCGACCGGTTGGTTGGTTTGTGTTTCTTGAAAACCAAGTCAGGACCGAGCTTTTTGAGATAAAATTATTTTAGTTCTTTTAGCTTCCTGAGTATTTTTATGATTTTATAAATAAAGTTATTTCAAAACCAAGCTTTTTATAATAAAATTTTTGATTCTAGTAGCTTTAAAAACAATTATGTATGGCTTAAAAACGCTAATAAAAATAATTTAATAAAAATTAAATTTTTTTATGCATTTGTTAACAACCTTTGTTGATACTTTTTATAACATAAAAAATAAGAAAAATATTTTTTACGTATTTAATAACTTGATAAATTACGATCCACCTGCTGGGGGGGAAGTTGTGCTTTACACCAAGTTTCATCAGAGATTACAACTTTGTTAATATTGGCAATCCGGTTTACTACTTTCACCCCTTCTTTTTCCTTGTTGTTCACAAACAACCAACGCGGGGACTCGGGGAGAATAAAAATCATCACCAAGAATGGGGAACATAATATGGTGCACACGATCTGTGTCAAATTACATATGACCAAGGTTTAGGTTTAATTGGTTTCATTTTCTGTTGGCAATGCAACAACATAAATCTTAAAAAAAGTAATTGTAAAACTTGTAAACTAAACAATATCTCAAGAATAAATAACTTGAAGGTTTTGGTGGAAAACAAATTTAGTCATCTTGGTCAAAATTTTGACTTCAATTCCCACAAAAATGCATATATTTTATTTCTTTTTCGACCCCCGTATAATTCTTGCACTAACTAAAATTTAAATATAAACTAAGAGTTGCCAACGATGCAAACCAATCTGAGTTGCAACAATTTTCAAGAAATAGAAGCTGGGCGCTGAAAAGGTTCGACAAAAAATCTTACTCTAGGTGTCGCAGCAAAATTTGGTGAACGTTAATTGTCTTATAATTGAGCTTGCGCAATTAAATACTCTTATCAAAAAATTGTTCATTTTTTATTTGATTAGTTTTTCATTTCAGTCAATTTGAGAAGTTTTTTAGACAAAATTACAAAAACTTATTTACGTTTTCGAAAGGAGCAATGGGTTTACTCAGTGAGAAATTTCCAAAGATATTCACTGAGTTTGGTGTTGTGACCCTCCAAACGTCCAGCACCATTTGAAAGACCAGTCGAGATGACTTGGAGTCAACATTTTTGTATCTCTCATTCATAATAGCAATAGCATCAGCTGAAACGGGTCGGTGATGAGGAAATTGTCGTGACCTACCAGTAAGGTTGCTTAATATACTCTATGTTTCACAACTAGAGTTAGGAAAAGTTCATCCTCTGAACTGCTTCAGACCACGATTCCTTTATTTCTTGTCAAGTCTGACCAGTAAAGCTAAGCAATCAAACTTGAGTCGTGTACTTTAGAGCACTGCGATTTAGTTCTGTAGAGTATTGCATCAGGAACGTTGTATAGAAGAATTTACTCTGTGCGTCCCTACACGGAATACAACAGTGATGTCGATGAGACCACAATTTAGGGACTTAGACCAGATTATTTTTTTGATACCAAGACTGAGACCTCAAATTTTTATGTAAAATAAAGTAGACTTTAAAAAGATTAGCGCGTTCCCAAGATCAAACAAGATTTTCCAGGCACGAGCACAATGCTAGCTGTTGGGTAAAAACACCTTATCACCCTTGGCATTGTATAGGAGGGCAAGGCTATTATTACTTGGCCAGCCAGCCAAGCACTCACCATCCGCACTGTTATCATTGGGAGATCTAATTGGGATTGTAGTAGCGTGGGTAAAGGTTTGCAAATGTTGACTATTTTATAACCAATGAAGTCCACGTACAACCACTCAATCTCCGATGTCAGTAGAAATTGGTCCAGAAAGGCGTAATTTAGTCGTTTATGAAGAAACGTTGCAAGGCCATGCTTCCTGCTTAAGAATCAGCTAGTTGAAAGCTTGGAAGTAGTAGCTTCTCTGTACTAAAACAAAAAGTCTGCTGTGGTAGGATGACGATACCTTGAACTGTACAGCAGGATTTTTGATGCGGTCCGCCAAAATTTTTTCAATCAGATGTTCAATCGACTTAAATCATTGCAGTGCCCCAGCGTGACCCGACAGTTAATCGAACAACAGTTGATCAAAAGACATTGGATCGGAGCGACATTTGATCGAAACAGCACTTGATCAAATAATGAAAAAGAAAATTTACAACTTTGAATCCGTCGCAATTTTGTGAATTTTTTGTCCCAAAAACATAGTGATCTCTAAGAAAGATCTTCACTTTAAATCTGTCCCAGTTTTGTCAATTTTTGGTTCCAAAATTTTGTAATCTCAAAAAAGAATATGTCTTTCCTGTAAACCTGTCTCTGATTTCTGCAAGGGGTTTGCAAGGGCGGGGCCATGGCACAACGCCCCCCTTAAATAAATGAATACCATATAAAAATAATGCAAAAAAATGGCTGCAATAGGCATGTAATCATGACAAGAGATCTACTTATTTCCCACCTAAAAATGTTATGATCAGGGACCTTGTTAAAAAAACCTGACTTTGACATTGACAAAAATTATATAAAATAAAAAAAAAACTGTCTTTTTACTGATGGCCTCTGCTTTTTATGAATCTATATTACAGTAACAAAGAGATTGTTGAATTGCAGAAACATACAAAAGTAAATCCTTTTTTTTATTAACTGTCATTTCCATCAAGTTTCGTTTCGATCAAGTGTCGTTCGAGCAACTGTCGTAGCACCGTGCCCCAGAACCGATTGAACAAAACACAAAAAAACAAAAAATACAATTATTTTGTGTTTTTTTTTCTAAAAGTTTTTTGCTCTATTTAGAAAAAAACACGTAGAATCAAAATGATGACCTTTTTCTTGATTTTTAACTACCAAAGTGGCATAATGAAAAACAAAAGAAAGTTATGAACTTTATTTCAAAGTTGTCGTTGTTGTTGTATGGAACGGCATCCATTCCGGCAGAGGGCTTTTCCTTTTACTACCCCAGGCTGCTGTCCTGCCCTGATCAGATCACAAAAATAATGGTGCTGAGCCAGCATCGAGTTTTGTCATCTGAAACCGTCATAGCTTGTCCTCCATGGGGTAATCTGTGTATGTTACGACCTGCAGTTTGTTTAGGGGCGCCGCACTAGCAACCCTGTGAAGGAGCGAGGTCGCATTTGTGCATGGACGAATGGAATCTCCCAACACCAGTCCGCAGGCGATTGAGCTTGAGCGAAGCGGTTTGGGGAAAGCTTAATCCAACAAGCTTTGTATTGGTCCTGGGTATGCAGGAGCGATTAAGAGCGACACTTTCCTCGGCTAACCGTAAAACTCTACACCCTGGCCCTATATTACCTGGTATTTTAAGTCGGGCTACAAATGCTCGCCGAGTAAGACTAAGATCTGGACTTCCATTTGCGCCAGCCGCGTGGAAACTACAAAAAATCTGTGCTAAACTAGGCATCCGCGCTGCCCCGCGAACAAATTATGAATGGAACACAGAGTAATGTGAGAGTACATCCAGGTTTCTTGCTTTTATCTCATAATTAGTATTGTCTTGCTCTTAACCTCGCTCCTTCACCGGATTGCAAGTGCGGCGCTATCTGAACAAACCAAAGACCACGTCCTAACAGCGTGCCCATACACTGAACACCACATGGTATATGGGGTCTTTTCCGGATCAATAATCGCATGATTACTTACACTGAACACCACATGGAGTATGGGAGCTGACAGTTTTGGATGACAAAACTTTATATTTGCTTAACACCGTCACTGCGGTCATCTGATCTGGGCGGTATAGAAGCCTTGGGTTGTAAAAAGACAAGTTCTCAGTCCCAACCCGATTTTTGTCAGAATCGAAGTTGATGCCCTTCCAAATGACGACGACGATAACAGCAATAAAACTTTATCACTTAAAAAAAGTATTTGAAATAATATTTTCATTGATAATCTTTATAAGGTAGGAAGCATTTTGAGTAAATCAATCATTGTTTCAGTGCTGAGAAGGTGGGCCAAAATTGAAACTCCGACCAAGTTTCACTTTTAATTAATATGTTTCTTTTTTAAACTGTTTTAAAAATCGAAAATAATTCAAATGTATTTATGATTTAAAATTTTGTTGAATATTAACAAATTTTTAAAAGATTTCTAAATTTACTGTATAATACTCTAAAATATAACTAGGCATACCATTATTGAGAATAATATAATTCATAGAAAGAATGTTTTCTCTTTTTCAAGTTAAAACAGTTTTTTATAAACTGAACTTAAAATTAAAACTTGTAATAAATGTTCAAAAGCAACACTTTGCTGTTTTACCAATATAAAGTAGAAAAAATTATTTTACAAAAAAATTTCTTAAGAAATAGAAACAACTTTTTTTATCAGTTCGTCGTTTTAGTGCTTGTTCTCAAAAACTTTATTCTTGAGAACAAGCATTTTATTCTTAATTTATTCCTAACAACAACAATTTTTGCACAAGCACAATAATTCTCCCTAGTTCACCATCATTTGATGCCAATTTCTCCATCTATATGCGACTCCTCCAAGGATCATAAATCCAATGGGGAAGAAGATTTGATAACCCATTCCAATTGTTGTCCTCCACTTTATTCCAATTATCTCCATGACTACATGCAAAAAATAGAGGTTGCTTGTCTAATCTTGGTTCATGTTTTGCAGCGTACAAAAATATTGAAAAAAATTAGGGTGTTATTTTAAATTGTTAACTTTTTTAATAAGTTTTGCAATAACAAATTTGTGACAAATGAAAAGAACAAAAAATTGTGCACTAAAATTGGCTGGTTTTTAATAAAGGCACAAGTTTTCGTGGGCTACTTCGCACTTCGTCAGGTGCAATTTCATTGTATTGACATGGAATGAACTTGCATGGAATGGAGTGCAATGGAATTGCTCTTAACGAAGTGCGCAGTAGCTCACGAAAGCTTGTGTCTTTAATAAAAACCAGTCAACTTTAATGCACAATTTTTTGTTCTTTTCATTTGATTTCAATAGTTGACATGGCTTTCCCAATTTTTATTTCTTTCAATCCTACGAAATTTGTGACAGCCAGAGTGATATCCAACCTTTTTTTGATTTGCGAGAAAGTTTGCAAATTTGCTCAGTTTTATTTTGGATTTCCATTGATTTTTTTAAATTGACATCTGTTGACCAATTTGTTTAGGAATTAAGTGAAAGAGTCAAATTCTCTTCAAAGTTTCCAGAAAGCACAAGAGCTCACAAATAAAGTAAAAACCATTTTGATTTTTTACTCAATAAACTTTATTTTTACAATAATTCTCTGATTATTCTGTTTTGAGAAAAAGGCCCAATTTTATTTTGCTGACTCTGCACTTACTGTAGACATATGACCCCAAAGTTGCACCGTAGGAGAAGGTAGCCAACCAAAAGCGAAACAAGGTGTACATGAGTGCAGAGCTGCTGAACGACACCCCCAGCATGCAGAATAGGACCCCGATGAATGACACCAAGGTGCAGGTCCGCCGACCAAACCTAAAAATTTTTTTTCGAAGTAGTCCGGGTAAAACGATATCAATAATAATATGCTAAAAATTAGTTATGTGTTTAGGGGAAACAACGCTGAATCTGCGATCGCATACAAAGATCCAGGATAGTGGGAATGATAAGATTTTCATAGAATAAGCAAAACCTTCTTTCAAAGATTGCATCACAGGAGTTCAGCTCCTCTCAAATTAAAAATAAATGACTGATTTCTGCAGTTGGGTTGGTCCAATTAATAATCGCTTGGTTATGGGTTCGACACGGAGCCAAGCTGCTTGTTTTTGAATTTGAAAACAAACGATGACTTCATTTAAAATAAACAACCAGTTCAACCAAATAATTAATTTACAAAAATACTGAAAAAACTAAGCAATCGAGGGACAATATTTGTAAACACTTGCAATATTGGTCTGGAATGTTCATATTAGATTCTAGAATCTAGTCTATTCTTTTCTTACGTAAGATGCGGACCATTGATCCGGAAAAGACCGAAGTAATCGCTTGACTCAAAATTATTAAGTTTTATTTTCAAAATAAAAAATTTTTGTAAACTTTTATAATTAAGACATTACTCTCAATAACTCCGCCCCGTTTATCCTTTAAAAGACAGAGATACATATGTTTATCTTGATTGTCATCGTTTGAAGGGCATCCACTTCAGGTCAGATACAAGCAGGAATGGGGCCGAGGGTTTATCCTTTTATTACCCCAGACTGTTGCACTGCCTGAATCAGATGCTAGCAGTGGTGTTTTTAAGCCAGCATCGAGTTTCGTCATCCAAAACCGTCAGACCTCGTGCTCCATGTGGTGCCGGATGTATAGAACACGCTGTTAGTACATGGTCTGCGGTTTGCTCTGAGGCGCCACACTCGTAATTCGGTGAAGGAGCGAGACCCCATTTGTGCATGGACGAATGGAATCGCCCAACACCAGTCTACAGGCGGTTGAGCTTAACCCAAGCTGCTCGGGGTAAGCCCATACCAACAGGTCTGGCACCGGTCCGGGGCACAAAAGCACGGAGCCTGGAAGCATTTTCACAGTACTCCGTTTTCAATTTGTGATTTGTCCATTCAAAACAGCGGATGCCAAGTCTGGCAAGGTTGACCAAAAGATTCCGCGCACCTGGCACAAACGGGCGTCTGGATCTTAGTCTCACTTGGCCAGTATCTGAGGACCAACTTAAAAGACCATACAAAATATGATCGGGGTCCAGAGATCCATGGTGAGCCAAGGAGAGTGTCGCTCCCATTCGGCGAAGCTCAGCTGGCTGGATGCCTGAGAGTACAGGTAGGTGGTCTGTTGGAGTAGAGCGCAGGCATCCAGTAACTATGCGCAAGGCTTGTTCAAGACACTGTCGATGAGGCGAGTGTGAGCACTGCGACACCAGACTAGCGCACAGTACTCAGATGTTGAGTAGACTAGAGATAAGATGGCTATGCGTAGTGTTTTAGCACCAGCACTCCATCCCGAGCCACAAGTTGCCTCAGCAGTGTGACGCGCGATAATAGTTTTTTGCGCAATGCCACTAAATGGTGACGAAACGTGAGCGATCTGTCCAGTTTTACTCCAAGATAAGTAGGGGTTGGATAGAACGGTAAAATTCTACCGTTGTTGTAGACCTTTAGCTCACGTTTGGCCTCTCGGTTGTTTAAGTGAAAGGCTGCCGTCACCGTCTTAGTGTGACTGAGCTTCACCTCCAAGTCTGGAGATACGCTGAAAGTGTAGACATGTCTTGGCTTAAAGTCCCCTCCAAATCCTTCCAGTTTCCAAAAGAGTGCAACAATGCTAAATCATCAGCATAAGCAAACTTTCTGGAAATCATGGAAGGAAGATCATACGTATAGATGTTAAATAGGAGGGGAGCCAAGACCGATCCCTGAGGAACGCCGTTTTCAAGACGGCGTAGCCTGCTTTGCTTGCTGTCACCGGTGGTAAGGGTAAAACTTTGATTTCGGACAAGCTCCATAATTATTTTGACCATGTGCTTATCCGGAAGTAGTCTCAGAAGCTTGCAGGTAAGGCAACGATGCCAGACAGTGTCATAAGCAGCTGTCAGATCGACAAATACGGCACCGGCCTTCTTTTTAGCCTCGAAAGAATCCTCGATGTTCTAAGTTAGCAGAACAACTTGATCTACAGTTAACTTCCCGCGTCGGAACCCAGCCTACTCTTTAGGGAGCGGTGGATCGACTAATGTTTCAACGCGGGCGTAGATAAGCCTCTCGAGAATCTTGTAGGGGACACAGAGCAGAGATATCGGTCGATAACTCTTTGGGTCCCCCATGGGCTTTGCTGGTTTTGGGATCGCGACCACAAGCGCTCTTGTCCAGATCTTGGGAATTTTGAGTCGGCGCAAACAGGAAGAAAGGAAGTCACGTAACCAGGACTTCAAAGCAGCTCCGGCATGGAGTATAAGCTCTGAGCAGATGGAATCAGGGTCCGGAGCTTTACCTGGTTTTAAATGTTGGAGGGCAGCAGCAAATTCTCTCTGTAAAAAATTGTCAGAGATATTTACTGCGTCTGGTGTTGTGGCCCTCCAAAGGTCAGACACTTCTTGAGAGACAAGTCGAGAAGACTTGCAGTCAACAGCCTCGTATTTTCCATTTCTAAGCAGCTGAGATTCAATAGCATCGGCTGAAACGGGACAGTGACGAGGAGAGTGTCGAGATCTACCAGTAAGGTTGTTCAAAATACTCCACGCTTTTCGACTAGAGTGTGAGAAGTCAATGCTCCGAACTGCCTCAAACCATCGATCCTTCCGCTTTCTGTCAAGCTTGGCAAGCAGAGCTGTAGCAGCCAAGCTTGAGTCGTCTCCCTGAGGAGATTGCAGAAAGGTTTTATAGAGGGATTCACACTCTGCATCCCAACACGGAATATAGTTATTTCGATACCCGCGTGGGATAGTCTTTTTAG
Organism: Diplosoma virens; assembly: GCA_963680785.1. Classification (NCBI taxonomy): domain Eukaryota; kingdom Metazoa; phylum Chordata; class Ascidiacea; order Aplousobranchia; family Didemnidae; genus Diplosoma; species Diplosoma virens. The sequence continues at coordinate 47,310,146 of OY796886.1, read as the reverse complement.
CTGCTTTCTTAATGGTGTTACAGAAGTCCTGGTAAGCCGCATCCACATCAAGTAAAACAGACGACAACAGAGTCTTTGCGAATTTATTCGTCAAAGCAATGTAGTGACTCCACTTGACCTTGTGGAAGTTCCATCGCTTAACAGGCATGCTTGGCACTGCCATAGCAAACCTTGATGGTGTAATAAGCGAAGGTCGATGTTGTGACCTGGGGAACTTGTCAAGGACACGTCTATCCGGTAAGCGACTGTTTGGATCTACGCTGGCGAAAGCTAAATCTGGATTGGTGCCAAACGATCGCAGATTTAACGTAGCAACTCTGTAAATTAAAAAAAAATCATGCAGTTCTTGAGCATCAATAAAATTTGAGCAAAATTGCATTGCCCCACCCAAGCTTTTTTTGGCTGGCACGGCTATGAACCTTAACTACAAAATTTTTAAAAAGTTGCCTATCTTTTCAATTTTGCCTCTCCTCCACCAAAGAATTTTCCGGCGCCCCTGTACATTTATTTGCCTATTTAAAATCTATTTCATGTGGTATTATTTTTATGTCAAGCAATGCGTGGAATAAATGCTTAGTTTTATATCACGCATTCTAATTGATTGTATTTTGTTAAGCTCACGAATCAGAAAAATTTCCGAATACGATTGACCCCACCATGACCCCGGCGTAGAAGAGTGACGTCGACAGCGTCTTCAAATACTTCCTTTCACAAACCAAGTTGAACTGGGAACAATAAAAACACACAGTTTCGAGTTGCTCTTTATTTTTTGGAATAAAAATAATCCAAAAGCAGTTCTAAATTACAATAATATCTCTTAAATTATTAACGGACAGCAATATCTTGGTATCTCCGGAAGCAGGTCGGGGTAATTGCTTACCCTATGTATAGCGCCTCCGTCGCTTTCCTGCGAGTCAGGAGGATAAATATAAAGATAAAAATAAAAAAATAAAAATAAAAATAAAACAAACCTCTGTGATCACTGTTTCGCTGAATAATGACTTGTCGAAATGGAATCCTTGATCACACGGAATCGCAGGATATGACTTGTTGGCACAAGTGATGTCACTTCCTTCGCATTCACTCAAGTTAAATCCATATCTAATTATTACATAAAACTTTTATTCATTGGAAATCATTTGATAGTTTCATTAGTTTTCCTTAGATTTGTAACAAATCCAAGCCTCATCAGTCGTTATTTTGATCAGAGCTTATCATGGGCAGTTTTATCATAGGCAGTCAGCTCACCTGCTGCAGCGATCGAAGGAACTTGTTTCGTTATCGTAGGGTGATATTATTTGCAGGATTTCTATTTCGTTCCGATTTGGATGAATCGTCAAGTTGTCGATAGGGTGCGCTCTACATCTGTAAAGTGTAAAGAACTCGCTTGATTTAATTTTGTAAAATTGAGTGCCCAGAGAGTTGCCCAGCCAAATTTTAAAACTATTTTATTTGTAATATATATTTTATGCTTTACATAGTCTGAATTAATCAGAATAAAACAAATTTGTTGAAAACCTATTTTTAACCAATTTTTAACGTAGCCATGAGCACTAAAGTTTCTTTTAGTGAGAACAATTTATGAAATATAATGTGTTAATTTCGCAAATTTAGCGTTCAAAGCAATGTCCTCTGCCGACCCGTCTTGACTAACAGTTTGATGTTAGGTTTACACTTGTATCACTTTTATGAAAAACTATAACCCAAATTTTACTTCGGCTGGTAGTGTATGTTTCAGGTTCTAATAAACTAAGGATTGATCTTATTCTTCAAGCCAGAGCAGCCTACCTGCTATAGGGCCACCAATGCAACCCCCTCATAGCAACGCTTTATTGTAGCAAATAACTTCAGTCTCTTTTTTTGTTCTGTAAATGTTGAACACTTCTTTTATGCTTGTTATGCAAACTTCTTTTTGTGAGGTGGAGCAACTTTATGCTCCTTAAAACACATTTAATTTTTTCATTTTTAATTAGCAAGTAAAAACGTCAACTGCTTTTGTTGCTTCTTCTTTCAATTACACTAATCTACACAATTTTGAAAACAAAGTAGAAAACATGTGCCCTTGGCTAACTTTGGGACGCTGATTTCAAATTTGATGTTCTTTTTTTTGTATCAGCCTTAATTTTTAAGTAATCTTACACTAACTTTCCCCCAAAGAGCTTTAAAATGCTGTATAGCGTACACCAACTCTTTGCAATTTTGAAAAGCTGCATGCACAAATCTGTTGGCTGATAAGTTTTGTAAATCGTTTACAACAACATTCTTTATTAGAACGCAACATTTTACCTACCTATGTGCTGCATCATCCTGTGTTTTACTCTGTTTGGCATTTCCATGATGTGACACTTTTCACCTTATTACTGTACTGTATTCCTTCCTTTCTCTTGTTGCTTTGTATATTACATTGTTTTGCTACAAATATTCTACCTTCTATAGACTTGCAGCTGTGATAAGGAGATCCTTTCTGAAATTTCTTGGTTTGCATTGGTTCAATAGAAGCTGAGGTGATAACATAACTTGATGAGTTTGACTGCTATTGGAAGTGTTAGTGCAATTACCACAAGGCATTTATTTGAAACTCACGAGGTGACGAGTTTTATGTTTTTTTAGGGCATTTATAAACTTAGATAGTGTTTTGTTAGTTAGTTAGAAAGTCTTGCTGAACTTCGGAATTTAATACCATAAATTTTTTTGCAGAAATTTATTAAAAAACTTTATTCTAGTATTTGAGTAATTAAACATGTGAACATTACGATGCAGAGGATATGTAAATGATCCTGACAGTTTCTGTTACATCTGCGTCGGTTCAAGAGAAAGAAAGACGGACAAAATATCATTCAATTCATAAAGAATACTTACAATGCTTACTTTGATATGAAACTGGTAGACCACGACAAGTCTTGGGCCCCACATAAAGTATGTATAACCTATATGTCGACATTCAGCTTGTAGATGAAAGGAAAAAAACATTTCTCATTTGGAGTTCCAATGGTATGGCAAGAGTCACAGAATCATCTTAGTGACTGTTACTTTTGTGCTGCAAAACTACTAGATTAACATCTAAAACAAGGTCTTCCGTAGAATATCCCAGTTTGCCATCAGCAATTCTACCAGTTCCTCATAGTGTTGAACTTTCTATATCAACATTCTATGGTTTTTAGCTCAGTGAAAATGAATCTATATCTTCAAGTGAAAAGAGTAAACTATATGAAGATTTTGTAGTTTCCCATCAGAATGATGAGCCGCAACTATATGCACAAGCAGAGTTGAATGACTTAATGAGGAAACTTGATCTTCCAAAATGTTCTGCTGAACTGCCTTGACCACAACTGAAGGAAAAAAACATGTTGGCTTCTAAAAACAAAGTTAGCTTTTACCGTTACAGAAAAAAGGTCCAATAAAATTCTTCAAAATGGAGAAAAATTTGCTGTTTCGTGACAACATAGAAGGACTGATAATTACTATTAGAACATCTTACATTCCATTAGAATGGAGACTATTTATAGATAGTTCCAAAAGAAGCATGAAATGTGTTTTGTTACGCAATGGCAATAAGCTTCCTTTCATACCGATTGGACATTCAATACAAATGAAGAAAACATATGAAAATACAAAAACTATTCTCGACAGAATCAAATATGTGGAACATGATTGGATAATATGTGGAGACTTAAACATATTATCCTTGTTTCTTGGGTAACAAGGTGGGAACACAAAAAACCCTTGCTTTTTGTGCCTGTGGGATAGCAGAGAAAAGCAAGATCACTAGATAAAAAGAGAATGGTTAAGTAGAGAGGTATTTGTACTTGGAGAGAAGGACATAAAGAACGTTACATTGGTGAATAGAGAAAAAGTACTGTTACCACCATTGCACATCAAGTTGGGGTTAATTAAAAAGTTTGTGAAAGATTTGGACAAAGTGGGAGAGGGCTTCAAATACTTTTGTACAAAGTTTCCACGGCTTTCATATGAAAAAATCAAAGCGGGTATTTTCGATGGACCCTAAATGTGGCTTTCGCAAAAAGACCAGGCGTTTATTTCTGTCATGAAGAAGAGTTAAATGCATAAAAAGCATTCTCTAATGTAGTGAAAAACTTCCAGGGGAATATAAAATTCCCAAATTTCAGCAAACTTGTTGAAAGCTTATTACAGGCTTTTCATAACTTACGCTGTAACATGAGTGTTAAAGTACATTTCCTGCATAGCCATCTGGAGTATTTTTCAAAAAACTTAGGGGCATTCAGTGAAGAATAAGGTGAAAGATTTCACCAAGATATAAAAGTGATGGAAAAAAGGTATCAGGGAAAATGAATTGTCAGTATGATAGCAGAGTATTGTTGGGGTTTGTACATGGATGTTCGTATTCTCGCGTTAAGAATTACTTCTAAGATCATCTCTCGTTAATCTAAAAAAAGGAAACTTTTGCAATAAAATTGTATTCAATCCATTTATTTTCTTCTTTGTGCTAAGTATGTGCTTTTGTATTCACAGCTTCACATTAATTAATGCTTTTCAGTGTGCAGCACTAAAATTTAAAATCGTATTTTCAGAACAATTTGACCTGCTACGGCAAAATCGATGGCAGATTTCAAATCAGCACCCTCAAATTAGCTAGAAAGCATAGTTTTCATTCTTGTTTCTGATACTCCATCAAATTTTGTAGACCTGTGTTATATTATGAAAAAATTAATTCACATGCAAAAGCGATTTTAAACCAGAATCCAATGCTTATCTTTACCCACAGCACCGCAATTTTTAACTATGGTATTAACCATAATAAATTTATTCTTTATTTGAAAAAATTAGCGTAAGCAATGGAAAAAACTTTACACATAGAAACTTATTAACAATAAAAAAAAGATTTGTAACTGGTTTAAGATTTTTAATCACTGTCGTATTTTTCTTTTATTTCAGTTCTTTTCCAGAGTTTTCATTGCTTTGTTAAAATTTAAGTCGGCAGTGTGTTCGAGTGGTTAAAAGCGCCGTGATTGTAATCAACATGGTCTTGGTTCAAAACCTACTCGCGCCATTCTGTTGTGTCCTTAGAAAGGACACTTTACAGCATTGCCCTGCTTGGGAGTCTTGGCAAGCAATTCTGAGTTTCAAGCATATCTTTTCAAAACTAAACAAACAAAATAAAAAAATTTCAACAGGACAGCAATATCTTGGCATTTCCGGAAGCAGGTCGGAGTAATTGCTTACCCAATACGCCTCTGTCGCTTTTCAGCAAGTCAGGAGGATAAATATAGTGATAAAACAAATAAAAAAACTGTTAAGCTTGCTTTTTTTATTTGTTTTTTAGATTTTTGATTCCTTTCTGACGAGCCTATTAGATGAAACAAACTGTTAAAGTTAATAAAAATAGTTAAAGAATTTTCATAGCTTGATAGTATAATACAATAACCGCTCTGGCGTAACCGCTATAAAAGCATTTTTCTGATACGCCATGTGTGCTGATCATAATAGATTTGTAGAAAATTTTTATATACTATATAGGCCAAACGCTTATTTTGACCTTATTACCTTTGCACGCTACAACAATTCTTAAATGCGAATTTTTATTCTTATTAGCTGAGCAAAGGATGGTAAAAACAAATTTTGGTATCATAGTTTACTTTAAATATGGAACAATGGCCTGTGATGGCCTTACAAAAGAGGGCTTGGTCCAAGAAAAATAAGGCAGGCACTTTTTTGAGTTCCAAAGTTTTTTGGCCCCAAAAAAAATTGATTTCTAAAAAAAGGTCATCACTTTAAGGGGGTCAGATGGGACCCCTCCGTCCGCTCCGTACTAAAGCCATCACCGTCAACGGCAATTATAAGTTTTGTATTGTATATTAAAAATAAATTGTTGTATAATATACTTTTGGAAGTCGGAATTCTTTTGGTCTTCCGATTTTTTTGACATTTGCAAAATCAAACCGTCGCTGATGAGACTTCAACAGTCAAAACAACTGTCTGGCGGAGAATTTTGCTCCCCAATAGTATTTTTCTATTCTTCATTTAGGCTATATGCACCAAGCTAAGCCATACCTTTGATTTTTTCAATGTTTTATGACAAAATTACCTTTTCTTTTTTACAATTTGAGGCCCCCAAATTATATCTTTAATTTTTCTAATCTTTTATGTCCAGATAAACTTCTTTTTTCAAATTAGCCGGCTTGATTATTGTTTGCACTTTACCAAGACAATTTTACCAATAATTGTCATGGCTGTTGAAAATTAGCGCAATGCGGTCGTAAACAGCAAAGTTCCCATGTGATATTGGTCAAAATCGAATAAATCTTTGTCCTTTTTCACAGTTATGTGTCATTTGCTTCAATGATAAGAGGTCAAATTACCCCTGTGTGTGCATTTTCTCGATCAATTGAATATATTGCGGGCCAAAAGTAATTTTGGTCATATTCATTAAAGCAGTAGCAGAATTAGGAGTGATTCCCTACTCATCTTTCTTTAGTAAAGTTTTTACTTGCCTTAAAACTAACGATATTTTTGTAATATTAATAATTACCAAATTTTTAGTAAAAAAATTTGTACATCAGGTAATGATCCGATTATACTGTATAATACGGTGTGCTTTTTTATTTCCCCCTGAAAATTTTTACATCTATTGATTATCATTTAAAAATAATAATTTTTCTGCATATTTACCCGTAAGTGTACTTGGAAAGTCTGTGCTTTTACAAAAGACCGTTCTTCCAGAGAAGGATCCTAAGTGATAAGCAAACTGACATTTAAGGCAAACATCGTTTATTGTGCACTTTTACTCCGCGTTCAATTCATTTACTGTTTCCGCTATAAATTTTTAATCCTTGTGATTATTTTTATTTTATCTTTATATTTATCCTCCTGACTCGCAGGAAAGTGATGGAGGCGCTAATATATAGGGTAGGCAATTACCCCGACCTGCTTCCAAAGATACCAAGATATTGCTGTCCGCTTGTAATTTAATAGAGATATGACTGTAATTTAGAACTGCTTGCCAAGACCACCAAGCAGGGGAAAGTGCCGCAAAGTGTCTTTCCCAAGAAGACAACAGAATGGCGCGAGATTAAAAAATACTCTTTGTTTAAATAAGGTGTTCATAATGTCCGTGTGCACTTTAAAAAATTTATGACTTTATTTGTATTTGCGATAGAAATAATCCGTAAAAAAATGTTCTAAAGTTTTATGAACCTAGTTTTAAGTATAGTTATTGAATAATTCTTCACCACAAAATTTGCAACAATTTTTAGATAAGTAAAAAACATTTTCATATTTTCAGAATCATAGACCATTCCATTGGCCTCCACGTTTGCCAGATTTGACTCCATTAGATTTTTTTTGTGGGGACATGTGAAAACAGTTGTGTATGCAACCAAACCTAGTTCATTAAAAGATTTGAAAACTAAACTAACTAATGTGATTTCAGGCATTACAGTAAATCAGTTGGCAAATGTTTTCCGTGAACTGCAAAATCATATTACCCTTTGCATTGCTAATGAAGGAGGACATGTGGAAACTTAAATAAAATTTCAATAAAATCTTAACAAATATAGATTTACTTCTTTCTAATTCTTTTTACAGATTATTTCTATCGCAAATACAAATAAAGTTATAAATTTTTTAAAGTGCACGCGGACTATATGGACATCCTGTATTTTAAATGTTTGCTAACCAAACTAATTATTTTTATTTAAAATATTGGAATGCGCTTCCGTTTTATTAAACTTTAACGAATATTTTTATTTTGATCTTCGAAATATGTAAAATAATATTTAAGTAGTACCATTTAATATTTAAAAAGTTTGTTGCAGCGGCCTTTACTTTGGCGTGTTTATCTTTACCCACAGCGTCACAATCATCGCCCAATTGGTTCGCCGACAAATTTGTCCCGCCTGATTGTCCCCCAGCCCGTACCCCGGTTTAATCAGGGCCGCTGTCGGCGGATAACTCAAATGTTACTTTGATTTGGGAGCAAAAGGACGCGAATTTGATGCTCAGTCTATTTGAGGAATTTCGGTTGTGCCGAAAGGCACTTCACAACATGTTCCTAAATGGGGCCATACTGCTCACATGCAACGGTGGGTCCGCTTAGCATAGAAAGTAGCATACTGGCGAGAACGGCCATAAAAAACCTTGCTGCATTTGTTAAACAAGCTCAAACTCATTCTGTATGGGCAAATAGAAATCCCAACATCAGTTTAAAAGCGATCAAAACCGGACCTTCACTGTCCTATCCAAACCCATAGCAGCAAACCTAAGCATCGATTCTGGAAATAAAGCATGAAGTTGAGATGCACTTTTAAAACAAACCTGAAATTAAAAAAAAGTTTTAACGGGCCCGGCCCGCTCTGCCGGAACTTTTAAAACAGTTAAACTGTTGGTGTTTGGTAGAAGATTGTGACTGTGGAGTTGATTTAACCAGCTCAGCCGGCTTCTGACTCGAATCAAATTAAGCTTGAGCCAATGGCCCAGTAACATCGCAACTTTGCTTTGTCGGCAAGGGTCAGTAGTTTGAGTCACTTCCCTTTTCAACCAAGTTATTTGTAATGGCAGACTTAACGGTTGGCCAATACCAGATTATCACTATATAAAAACCTACAATCTATGTGTTAGTTTATTGGAAATTCGTGCAGCAGAAAACAGTTGATTATTGTCCAAGAAGAAGATTAATAAATTTTTCTACCCTTTAATTTTTTCTGCAACTTGGTTACGTTTAAGAATATATTTATCCGTAACATTATAACATGCTTTCTTTTAATATCGTTGCAAAAGAAATTATTTGTTAATTAATCATTTCTTTTTTTTTGTTTAGATGAGATGGACGGGAGCTGTATGGTCCACAAAATGGCCGGACAAGTTGCTTCCTGGGTTTTAAAAGAATAGATCCTCGGCTCCAGAAGCGAAAGAGATTCGATAAGTCCACAACTTCATCATTAATTTTACAAAAAAGATAATTTAAAGCAAACAGCTTTCCTTCTTTAGCGTTATTTTCTAAGTTGCGAGTTTTATCTGAGGCGCAACATTTAATTTTTAGTTTTAACTTTTAATTCTTAATTTTTATTTTAATTTTTTAATTTTTTTCAACGTAATTGATTTTGTATTTTTAGATGTTGTGTCCCTGATGGCCCTCACAGACGAAACAGTTTTAATAAAACATCTTTCTTTGTTTGTCTTCTAATTGAAAGGTTGGCGTAGAAAGTTTAGCGGAAAGCGTAGCGTTGACAAATAAGGCGACTTAGTAGAATTTGCGGAATCGGCGAAAGTCAGCAAAGTTGGCGATTTAAAACGCTTTTGATTCAATACGTCAAGATTGAAACAATTAAATTCAACAAAGATAGAATTTAACAAATAATGCTGAGCGTTGGGCGGGGTAGATAAAACGATGTTCACCACAACTTTTCAAAACTAAAATGACTATGTGGCAATTGCGATTGCCTCATAGTCATTTTAGTCTGATCACACATCATTTAATCTGATCACATCGAATTCTCGGAAAAAAATTGAGATGTCATAAAGTTGGAAAATTTACCTGTAATCCGGTTCAAACGCAATGAACACGGTCGCCAAGAAATTAATGCCAGAGGCTACTACGTAGTAACATAGCATCAACACTACAATTAGTTGGGCTGTTCCAATTTCACCGAGATCTACGAAGAGGCTGTCGAGTTGGATCATTGAGCAGCGACTTCTTTTTCAGAGAAAAACTAATTCCAAGTTAAATTCTACGGAAATATTTCGCCTATGATATTTAGGCTATAGAGAAATAACTAGTTCTTTTATAATTCATTTATGCTAATTCTTATATCTATAAAAGCTATTTAAGAAATATTAAATAAACATTTTTATGAATCTAACAAACTTGGAATTGCCGCATTAATCAAGACATTAAACTTATTCTTGGAAAACTTTTTGTGCTGTTGCCTAAACTTTATCAGGCAATCTTTTCCAGGGTAAATCTTAGGATTTTTTTAGCGCATTAATAATGATCAAAGTTTTCCAAAACATCAAAAAAATGATAGGAAATGTATAACGATATCCACGTCTGCTCTGTTTTAGGATTCTTCCCTGTTTTTATCTATTTAGGGTAAGTTACAGATGGCTTTGTCTCTTCTTGCTCTGTAGTTACCAACTTATCAAGTAGATCGACTACAAAAATTTGAGCGACGAGGAAAAATTTGAGTTTAATTTTTTTATACTAAATCATTAAAGTATACTCATCATTGTTACTAAACTGTTTCGTCCGTAATCTTACATTATGAAGCTCTAGCTGAAGCCTCATCTGCAATCTGCGACAAATAATGTGATTTGAACAAAACCCTAGCAGTGTTTTGATTTGTCACATTGAAATTATAAAAGTGAGACTACTTTTTTCAAAAATTTTTCTTGTTGCCGTGGTTACTTTTCTATTGAGTGATTGTGTTTTGAAATCTTAGTAAGCAAGTAAACCGATTTTTTTCTGAAGTGCTTGATTTTATTCTGAAGTACTTTAAAACTATTTGATTTGAAAGTTTTAAATTAATTTCAAGTAGCAACGGCCGTTTTTTAAAGTAGCTATTCTGCTAACAACTTCATTGTGAATCACGTTGCCCAGCCAAACGAATGATAACTTAGTCAAATCTGTTGTATTAGCATTGGACGTAAGCAATCTATTTTAATACATGACATAGTAAAAAAATCTTGAGGTTTAAAATTATCATTTTTTTTATAATCATTTCTATTTTTTCTCCCGAAGCAGGAAAAGTCAGAAGCGTTACTGTCTACGTAGTGTGACCATCAAGCGATTGCGGCAACTTGCTTTCGGTGATGCCAAGTCAAGTTAAAAATCCACGTGTTGGCTTTCGTAAAGTCTTTATAAACTTAAGAAAATTTAAAATTAGTTCTTTGGAAAGCAGATTTAAAATTGAATACCAAAAATTTATGAATTTCGAGGAGTTGATATAAAGTCTCACATTTGAATGACTACCTAAAAATTAGTTTTGGATGAACTTTTTTGCTCGAATGTAGCCGCAGGCGTGAAGCATCTGTATTTCGTCTTGTCAAAGTTGTAATGACTCGAATCAGGTCTTAGAATTCAGATTCGTATTTACTCGAGTCCTTCGAATGGTATACTCGTTACAACTCTGCCAAAACAACAAAGGCCCGAAGTAGACCATTAAACAATCATTTAAACAATTTTTTTCTATAAATTCTATAAAATATGTTTTTTACACATATATGCATGAAATCTTATGAACCGTCTCTATGGCGCATTTACCTAAAAAATTACACCATTGACATTCCATTAATTTTTTTTCGAGAATTTAATCAGTGAAAAAATTACACTTTAATTATTTATTTTGTTTAATATCGTTACGATATGCGTAAAATGGCGGGAATAGTAAGTGTAAGTATTGCAGAAATAAAAATTAAGCTGGCAACATTAAGTAGACTTGGAAATGTAAAGTCACTTTTAGTTTGATCAGCATTGCACGGTAGAATGAAGATTGAAGTACACAAAGAACATGTGACGATTAAATGTGAGGCTGTTCACACTTACTGCAACACAAGCAATTTGTATAAACATAAATCAAAAAAATAAATAAAGCTTCAAGGAACACAGGGTGGCCGACCCTCATCTACATTACGATGACCATGATATGATTAAAGTTTTCAACCACTTGACAACGACAGAGGAAATTGCTATAGCGAAATAAGGCATCCAATCAACGGATCTTTGACAGTGTCATATCGCACCTTGCCTAACATAAGCGGTTGCCCGACACAGGGGCCGTTCAATCAGCAACGGGAGGGGGCTTTTGGGGCATTGACCTTTCGGGGGCAGCTGTGAGATATCCGGCAACAGTAGGACCACCTGAAAAAAGGAACGAGTTTAGCGCAAGGACACATCATGTGACGATCATAATTTTAACAGCATAATGAAAAACAAAGCGTTAGACCTTTCCTCATCTGGGAGAACTCTAACAATACAGAAATCCTTCGGCTACCAGAATCTAAAAATAGTAACGTTAGCAATTTCTGAAAAACTTAAAGTTGATGCTGACGAAACACAAAACTAGACTGGATACATAAAACTGCATAAGATATCGTTACCATCTTTCAGTTACTGTACTTCTCAACAATCTTATTTATCTGACTTCTGTCATAATACTAGCACTAATATATCACCTGTCAACAGCGCAAAACTGACTCAATACCACAAGAATCACCTGTGAGATAGCCAGCAACGGGAGTCTCTGATATGAAGAGGTCGTGCATTTGGTCTTTATACGCGGACCAAACAGAGGAAGCATCCAGTTGCTGCTGGACCTACAACATTGCGGTCACGTGACACCGATGTAATTGTATTCGCGGTCCAAACGACAAGCGACATCATAACGCAACCGCAAACAACGCTTCAACAAAAGCACGCACTTGCTCCCCGTATTCCATGCTTCTCATCATCGCTTTCAAAGCTTTCACAATCTGTGCCTTGACCGACGGAGCGTTTTTGACTCCTTTCAAGTTATTTCCTTCGAGCAAACTCAGCAGATAAGCAATCAAGTTTGCTTTCATGACCTGGATATTAAATGAGACGCCAACATTAGCTATCTTTAACTGCAAGATCAGAGAAGACACGAATCACACCACCCACCTGCTGCATGATCTGCGAGCTCTGGTCCTTGGAGAAAATGTTGTGCAGAGACTCGCACGCTCGGTCCACCTGGTCGGGCCGCGATTTCATGGCGTTGACCAGCGGCGCGATGCACTCGATCTTGGCGAAGTTGTGGATGCATGACTGCAATGTGTTGTATTGTCATTACCTTTGTCACGAGAAAACCTCTATTTAACCGGAAGAGGAAGCGGCCATACCTCATTGCCGGATATGACGTGCAGAACAGAGATGCAGGCTTTATGGACTGCATCATTCTTCGTCGTCATCCCTTTGAATAAGATGGGGAGGTGGCCCAATGAAGGGAGCTGGTCGGCCAGCAGAGGATTGGTGGAGAACAAACAGCAAGTCGCTTGCGTGACCATTTCTAGTTCCTCTCCCTGGAAGTTAACATTGTGACGTGATAATCACAGTCGTATTGACCCCACAGCGGACACGCTGACGTCTGATATTTACGTTGTGCAGCGACAGACGTGGAAAGTTGATTTCAGCGTATTTTTTGGAATCTCAGTTACTTTTTTAATTATTTAGCCTCGATTTTAAAATAATCTTGGTGGTGGTGGTGGGCCTAACCGACCCATGGGTTTAATTTCGTTCCTGTGGAGACGGTCAAAACTTCGAAAGGATTTTGTGGTTTGAATAAAGAAGTGGGATTTGAGATGTGTGGAAAGTCGATTTGCACAATTTAAGGAGGTGTGACAGCTTGGGATACCAGGGAGATCAGATGAGGATGAGGAGAAAGAGAAACTTGAGATGGAGCGAACTAAAGAGAAGACTTTACTGGGACCGGTTTTTAGGAGTTTTCTGCCATGACTCAGCTTTAGCCTTAGATATCACAGTCGAGGTATACCTTGATATAGAAATATAGTTCAGGCGTTCTTCTTCAGAACAGTGCGCTCTTGCAAATGTCCTCCAGTGTTTCAGACCACCAAGCTTTAGCAGGGCGATTGATGTTGCCAAAAGGAATGGCAGAGTCATTGAACAGTTTGGTGAAGGTGTGGATGGCTTCAGCAAGAGAGAGTGTAGCAAAGACTGAAGGAGATGGGCAGTGGGTGTTGATATAGAGAGATATTTGTCCCAGCGAGGTTTATTATAGTTAAATGAGAGAGGGCGAGAATTTAGTTTAAATTCAGTTTGAGGCTAAGTAGGAACTGTAATAAAAATAGGAAGGTGATCAGAGCCAAGATCTGGTAAGACCGGCCATATACATTCAGAGGTTATGAGGGTAGAAACAAGAGTGAGGTCAGGAGAAAAGCGGTTTTCAGTGGAACGGTGCAAAGTGATATAATCAGGATTGTTGAGAGGTAATAGACCCGAAGAGAGGAGCCAGTCAAACAAGTTTTTGCTTAACTGGTCCTCAGGTATGTAAGAGTTCCCAGGGTGAGCGGCGCCAAATAAAATCGTTGAAAATAAAGGTTGTAGGGGACGAAGGTAACAGGTGAGAAAGATTTAGGACAGATATCAGAAGAGCAGATAGGTGGGACATAGAGACTAGAGGTGAATAGAAGAGACCTCTTTTATTTTTACTGTGATAGTTGAATAATCGGATCAGGGATCAAGCGAGGTGCTGATAGAGGGTGTGGGTTAGGGCGTTTTTGATAACTATAAGGACGCACCTCCCGGGTTTTCCGTAGAGTTACTGTTTCTTTTCCTAATCACAGAGCGGTCCTTTCTGAAGGTTTTAAGTCCTAGAACATGGAAAGTAAAGTCTGGAGTGTGACTTGAGATGTGACTCCTGCACAAAAATGAGGTCGTATTGTCTTAACGACATTGGATAAGTTCAGTACGAGGTCGAATTCCATTGGCATTCAACTGGAGAATTCGTAAACAATTTTGAGAGGGAGGAGAATGATGAAAAGTAGAGGGTTGAGTTTAAGGAAAACGGAGAAATGAAGCTGAGAGCGGAAAGGGAGAAGTTAGTTGAGGGTGGTTAGGGAGTTTGGAGGAGTTGGTAGAAAAGGTAGAGTGATTTGGAATGCTCTTTTTTGAAAAATTTAGAGAAGTTTGAGACGATGAGCACTTTAGACAAATCCAAAAGTGTCCTAGGAAAATTTTTTGGAATTCAGATAGAGAAAGACCGAAGAAAGGGCGATGAACCTCGAGAACAGTTAGCACATTGTACTGACCTGTTTCCCCAGGTGACCCAACGGATATGTAGAGCAGAGGTCTATAGGACCAGGGTTAGAGTAAATGTTACCGCTTATGAAGAGAAGTGAGAAGAATGAGCAACAGCGACAGAATTGATATATAGAAAGAGATTTTGAAATGACGGGTTTAGCAAAGGTAGAAAAGGTAGTGAAGAGCGGTAGATTGGTAGACGAAGAGGGAAAGCGATCAGTTAGAATTAAAATCCCTGTCCATCTGTGACCGTTCAGTGAACAACAAAAAGCAAGGATAAATGTTTGCAGGGGGTCGCCCGAGGATAAGACTCTCGGGGAATCGACAAGCCATTTCGACCCATCTCCAGTGCAAGGAAGGGGAACGCACCACCAAGATGAGATGGTACAGAAAATATCTTTGTTATCTTGGTTGGATAATAACACAGAATTGCGACATTGCGCTTCGTTGATATTTGAGTTTATATTCACAAAATGTCACCCAGCCCCGCGCCTAAGTGTCACCGGACAACTCTGCGTCGCGGTGTTAAAGAGGAACTTGATCTCCCCAAATTCTGGTTTGAAACTGCCAATAGTATTTATTCACTTTGAAGCTTGTGTTTGTTCAAAAAAAAGAGGCCCGAGTGCGAATTTCGGTTGGGTTGGCTTAAATCACCAGGTACCCTCTCTCGTTAATAGCTTGCGGTATGGAGACAAGATTTCCCAGCGACTTATCATTGCTACATTATAAATAGCACACACAGCGTAGAAGTGAAGCGCATGCGCAGTTACTGAGAATGATTCACAGATAACACTTCAGAGAAATTGCAATGCTTGTTCCCATATATTTCTGTACTTGACCGGCCAAACCCCACCCACCAAACCCCACCAATCAAATTCCACTCACTGGTGGATTCTTGGAGGAGATGAGCCGAGAGATCCTGTTCATTATTTCGACCGTGAACTCGCGAGGGTTGCGCAATACCCAACCTGGTTGCGCAATAAACAGACGCAGATACACTCCACCAACCTGCAGGACAAAGCGAGTAGAGGGCGGAGCAGATGAGAACACGCGCGGCACTTACCACAATCTCGTCGCCCTCCTCGTCCGCGTACAAATCCTCGAAGTTCTTCGGCAGTGTCCACGTGACCTCCGGGTTCTCGACTTGCTTCTTTCTTAGACTTCAACAAAGAATTACACAGTGAGTGACAAAACTTGTACTTCGAGATGAACTGTTTCACAACATCATCGACAGAGCAGGCGCCATATAAACGCGGACACAACTCACGCGGCAGCGAGCTGCTTCACTGTCCTGCACACTTTCTTCCTCGAGCTGTCGTTCCATATCAGCTCCGGGTTCTCGTGGCTCCCCTCAAACATGTGGACGGACGCCTCTGGAGAATCCCTCATCGCATCCATGAAGATGACCGGAAGGAACTTAACAAGGAAGATGCGCACCTGGAGGATGAAACAGTTGCAGACTTGCACAGATGAATTCGCTGATCACAAAGTAAGAAAATGGAACAACTTGCAATATGCGTCCAATTGCAGCAGAGCAGCGCGCGCTCAGTTGAGCCTACCTTGGGTCCGTTGAGCTTGTCCGATATTAACTTGGCGAAGAGCTCAGCGGTTTGCTGGCGCACCTCGGGGTTCGGCGAGTTGCAGAACAAGTTGAGCAAATAAAGAAGTCCACCTGCATCCAGACATGAACAAGTTGGGTGAATGTTTAATGTTCTCATCAAGCAAGAATTCGCTGCAAGCTGAACGTACCTTGCACAAGTAACTGCTTTACTATCTTGCCGTTGGAAGCAAGAGCATGAAGGATCTCGATAACAGTGGAGGAACCAGAAGGAAGAGCGTCAAGAGTAAGGAGAAGGAGGATCGCAACAGAAGAGTCAGCAATGTTCTCGACGCACAGTTTGTTACTGGTTACATTCGACAAAACCTGAAAAAGTGCACATCTAGTTATAATTTAATCAATTAAAAAAAGGTTAAATACAAATGAATATGACACAACAGTAAGTGTCAGAGCTTTTTAATACAACTTTCAGTAATTGGTTGCAACTGCATTTTACCTCTAGCGCCATCAGCTGCATGTCGGAAGCATTATCGATACGGAGTAGAGAGAAAAGCAACTTAAAGTGCCCGATGCATACAACTTCCGTCCCTGTCACAATATACGAAGTTGTCAACAGGCTACAAACCAAGTGTACAAAGCAACTGCATTTTTTTCCGCCCGGAATCTGTTGATAATAGTTTGCTAAAACACGTTCACAATTAATAATGACCGACCCTAGCAAGTAGTGTTAGTGGTGGGTTAACTCGATTTTTTTTTAGAGGACGCAAAAAATGATCACAAATAATTTGTCGCACCAAAGTCAAAACAGGAATTCAGCACGATATGAAAGACTCCTGTCTCCATTTTGTCGACAGCTGCGGCAACTTAAATCAAGACACACATATGTGCCTGCTGCACTGGAACTGCTGAACGACCCCGCCCAGTTAGGCAGCAGTGTAGCACGATGGGCGGAATATAGATGGAGCATGGAGTGGCGAGAAAACGCTTCTCGACTCCATACATTTATTAAAGATGTATTATCCCAACGCCACCAGGAATTAGCTTTTCCAGACCTGCATGGGTCAAGCTTAACTGCCTCCGAACTGGTGTTGGTCTATTTCGCATAGAAACGCACAAATGGGGTATGGCGTCTACGGAGGCCTGTGAATATGGCGCAAAGGAGCATACAGTGCACTTAATAACATCTTGCCGTATCTATCACCATCCAAATAGAGCTCGTGCTCTCTCGGATGTTGACAAGAGCCTGGTGACCTAGCTGACAAAAACATGTCCGGCCATTTAGTGGACCATCCAGCTCCCGTCCATCTTCCACAAAACAAAGCATGAGATGAAGGATCTCCACCAGAACCAGAGTTGCTGGACAAAAATGTCTCGACTTGATTAATCTCGTGAATTTATGAACCACTCGTCGCAGCGTAAACAAGAGCGCACACCAAGCAAGGCGAGGAAGCGTCCGTTTCTCGAAGGATACCATCGACAGAATGCTACGGCGCCTCCAACTGATGTAGACCTAGAGGCTTTCGAAGAAATTGAATAATAGGATCGTGGAAAGGTCACTACAAAACACGGACTTTGGAAAGAGCGTTGGCAAAGAAAGGATGTCTAAATATCCGCTGTAGATGGACAATCTTTGGCTCAAAAAAGGTAGGATAGTATAGGTGTCAGCAAAAAATTTAGCAGATATGTATGGAAGTGGGACAAAGGGGGTTAATAATAGAAAATCACAAAATAGGGTGATAGAAATGGATTGGTGAATAAGAGAGCAAAAAATTGGGAAGGGACAAGGAGTAAATGACAGATAATCTGTGATAGCTCTAAAAAATCGGCGCAAGGTTACGAGTGCTGTAGGAAAAAGGGAATCATCTAGAAGAGAGAAATAAGAAAGATAAAAGCTTTGTTCAGGTTAATAAGAAAATCGTTAGAGGGACTTCAATGAAATGAAAACAGCACAATCGGTTTTGCAAGTTCTTAGAAGAAATAAAACTTGAAAAGTGAGAGTTTGGTCAAAGGTTAGACAGAAAAAAGCGGGAGTAGGTTCGAAGCGCAGTGATGCGTGTCAGGAACAGATAGAGTGAGATTCGACGGTTATCTCAGCGATCTCGTCGTTGCTGCAATTAAGTAATCTTGGCGCTAGAGAGGCACAAAATCAGGCATCTATCCAAGCGAGGAAGACGACGACTTCAAACCACTGTTGTTCTCTATGACTCACCGCTGTTGTTCTTCATGACGTTGGAGAGAGCCTTGAGAGCCCGAAGCGAGTCTGTCATGTTCTGGTTACTCATGGTGGGGGTGAGGTTCTGCTGAAATTCAGCTGCTGCAAAACTGGTTTTCTTCTGATTATTCATTGCAATATAGCTGAATATGTACTGTCCCACGTGATTAGATAGACAGAGGTTAGTGATAATTACACGAACCAATCAGAGGTCGATAAAGATCAACATTCAGCAAGCAGCAGCCAGTAATTGTGACGTCAAACATGAAACAATTAAATAAAAATGGGTTAGATTGAATTAATAAGGTAATGATGGTTATCATCACACATGGATATACAACAATTATGTTATAGCTAAATTAATGAATTCAAAAAATAATAAGATGTTATGGTGACAAAAAAATTAAACAATTGATTCTCTTGCTTAATTGCGAAATATCACTGCATCAATTAAAATTTTAAATCAGGAAATTATCAATTCAGTTTTCGTCTAGCGACTCTGAACAATGAGCACCGCTTGTGATCGCACAATTTGTTCTCAAGTAACAAGTTTCATTAAATTCGATATAATTTTTGGATTAAATACAAACGAAGAAATTTATTCATTCAAAAAATCCAGCAAACAAAGTAAAAAAATTCATCTCATCGCCACGCTGCAGGCAGCCACGAGATGGCGTTGAAATGCGAATGCGAGAAACAATCAACAAAAATCAGAAATCAATCACAGTATACTAACCTCTGCTTGCGAACCGAGGAAGTCAATCAACTTTTGAGCGAAGAAATGGGGATCCTGCAACAAAATCCACACCGATGTTGGCCTTACTCAATATAGCATTATTTATTTTAGCAATATTTCAAGCAGCTAATAATTTTTTAATATTTGTTCCCGCACATTACATCAGGCATCCATTCATATCATTAATCGCCACATGGTGAGTCCCGGTAACTGACAAATGACCAGGAGAATGATGATGAATTTGGGGAGCTTCCGAGGTTGCACAAAGATAGTCCCTTGACTCGATAAGTCCACAAATGTTACATGTGGGCCATTTGTGCCCATAATACTGCATTTAAATGTTGAAGGCTTACGCACAAATAAGATCTGCGTTATCAGCCAATTGGCCACCCAACATAAGGTTCTTGTCATCTTCTTACAAGAGACTCATTGCACGAATGCAGACCAGCTAGTAATACCACACTTCACACTGGCTGGTTGAGTTTCAAGCAGGAAGCATGGTTTTGCTACGTTTGTCCATGAGAAACTTAGCTGGGCGCTTGTGGATCATTCCTAAGAGAGGTCAGCATTTGAGTGGTTGTGTGTGGACATTGATGGTTGCAAGATTGTCAATGTCTACAAACCACCAACCTCGCAACTCACATTAAGTTTTTGTTTATTTTTACTCGACCTTGGACACAATAAACATAAACGATGTAAGGAAAATGGAATTCACCCAAATGAGAAAGCTTTGAATATGTGCCAAGATACTGAAGAATAGAGTAAAAAGCAAATTAATACTGCACATGACTGGTGTTGAACCATTATAGGAATTTTTGAGAAGTCAAAGATGGAAATGGTTCAGGCACGCTGAAAAGATCAACTAAGATAAAGCTCCAGTGATGGGTATGAAAATTACAGTGAAGGTAAAAAGGAAAACCTTGGAAACGATAGATGAAAATTATTGAGAAAACATAAGGGGAAGAAGATTACATCGGAATTGGCAAACAAAAGACAAGAATAAAGGCGCGGCTTCAAAAAACGACTAACCCCTGCCAGCTGGGAAACACGTCGTCGTGTTTTTCACTTTGGGACAAAAATGAATAGTGATGATGATGATGCATGTTGAAGTTTTTATACAAATTAATTGTTACAGACATTTTAGTAGTGTTCGAAATCGTGAATCACTAATGTACGAGATAAACTGAGATTTCTATAGCACTAAACAAAAAATACAACTATTCTTTTCTGAACGTTTTTAAATTAGCGTTTCTGCAAAAGTAAAAAAAGCATTTATAACCAGGCAAAGTCGTTAAGTCAAAATTTAACCCACTTTTTTAGGTCAAAACAAGGCTCTAGTTATAAGTTTTTACTCCATCGCGATTGATAATTGCACGTTAAACCCGAGCAAGAACTGAAACCCGTCAGCCCGAGTGCTGATTGGTCGATGCGACCTACGCACCTCAATAGGAAAAGTCGGTTGTTCATTGAAAATCCGGACGAATATGTCTCCAACAATCAACTCCTTGTTGTGGAGGGTGAAGACGAAGTCCGCTCCGAACGATGGGTCGCACTCCCCCTGGAGAGAGTGAGAATAGAGCAAAGAATAATGCGACGGTCAAGCGTCCACATACAGTGGTGATCATCTTCTTTTGCTGTTCTTTCAGATAGCTGGTCAGTTCGAACCGGGTCCCGTTGTCCCACATCAGGTAGGGATTCTCACTGTTACTGTTCAGCACTTTCAACACCTGATGACGAAATACAATTGCGGGAGGGAGAGCCGGAGCGACACAACAACAACAATCAGCCCCCACGACATGGGGTACTCACCTCGTCATACTTCCCCAGTTTTAATTGCTTCGACAAATAGGGAGTGATGAGGGCGGAGACTGATTTGTGGATGAGGGGATTGATGTTATCAGGGGTCATGTAACCCCCTAAGCATGCAAGGGCGCTAATACTTAGGCGTGCAAGTCGATTGTTGACTTCCTGAAATATAAACATTACCGTTAAGGTTACGACCACAGTATTCAATTGCATTTGATTCCTATGACAGCATAACAGAAACACGTAGAGGATGTAGCAGCCATGTACGAAGATGAGGCAGTTCAATCAAGATTAAATCATCGAGTCGGGAAAAGGGCTAAGTTTGAAGCAAAAATGTTTTTTAAATAAAGTACTACCTTAGATCTTATTATCACCATAAGATTATAACAGTCATTTTCAACCAGAGCACCTTAGTGTGCCGTTTTTACTTGCTAGAAGGGACAGTTAAAATTTCATTTTTGTTTTCAAGTTCCAAACTTTTGTTAAGAGTTAAATCTTTATTTAAACACAAAAATAGCTAAAAAAATTCATTTCGGGGTGCCGCGAAGTTAAAAAAAATTGAGAACTACTGCTACATATAATATATGTGATCTCACAAACAGCTAAATGAGAACTATAAAATCTAAATACAACATTGAATTTGACCTGTTGATTGGATTTCTCACTCTTCTCCACTCCTCCTTCCTCCAGTGTGAAGTCATAATTGAAAAGAAAGAGAAGGAGATGCCAAATCACACCAGCCTTAAACAGCTGAGTCTGCAAAGCCATGTCAACACCGAAGGCGCTGACGCACTCCGCGGCCACGATGCATAGCTGGGGGAGATCCTGAAAGCATAGCTGGGTCACGTGATACCCTGGCCACATCTACTCGGGACTCACCTTGAAGTACAACATCCTGCACACGTCCTGGATGATGTTGGAGTCGGACATGAACTTTTCGCGACATTCTTCAAACTGAGCGGACACAGCGTAACACTTACACACGTGCGTGCACACACGGACAGCCAAGTCGTCGGGCTTGGAAGATTGGGTTAACATAGAAACACAGCGAGAAAACGACGATTGGAGAATCTGTGCAGAGTGTGAATTCCTTCAATGACCAACTTCAACAAACGTGAATTAGAATAAGCATATAATAGTCCAACTTTTTCAAAAGTAATAAGATGCCAGGTTCAAACGCTAATTAAGTTAGGAAATATAATTTAAAAGCGGCATGCTGTTTCTGTTGTGACCCCAAAAGTAGCGACTTCTCAGACAACAGCGAAATTTATTTGCCATTGTTTTCAAAAGTAATATTATTTGATCCGTGCATTTTCAGTCGAAGTGGAGACAAGGCACATACCTCAATGCCTTCCTCCCTCCGCAATTCTTCAGCGTTGAGGGCGGAGCAGTTCATGGTGTGGTACGCTAGCTCGGTCGCTTCCGCCAGCAAAGGTTCGGGTTTGCTGAACAGCTGGTCATCGTCCTTCTCCATCACGATGGTCTTGACCAGCGCGGGGTAGCCGGCGTACTTGTAGGGGGCGAGCTCTGCAACAATTCTGATGTGGAATTGACGAGAATCAATAAACAAGTATTTTTTTCGTCTTTGAGCCAGGCACTGGCGCACTTATTAATCTAACAATTTTTCGAATCTTTTGCAGACTTTGTTATCCAAAACAAGTAAATTGATCTAACAGGAAACAAGCGATAGTCTTTTTTCAAATAAAAAACAAAGCAACATCTAGTACAAGTATTGAATCGCAAACAACTAACTCTCAATCATAAATCCAGCGCTTTAACCAGACCACGCAGCTTAAGTGGATAGGGGCACGCAACGATTTTCATTTCATCTCTATGCAAGAAACCTCCGATTAAGGCGATTAATTCAACCCTTAAACAGTAAGCGCTAATTGAAATGGCCTTAATCGAACTATGGATCGCTTTAATAAGTCTATGGAAAAAAATATAATATGTTCTACAGCTTAAATTAATTATTTGAAATGTTCATAGCAAAAACAAGACGCCATACAAATTTTATTTCGTACATATTTACATAGGTAATTTTGTAAATATGCACTTTCTGTCACTATTTCGTTTACTCAATTTAAAGGGGTTAACAAAATATTGAATATCTAAAAGTACACCGAATTATTATTTGAGTAAATAAACAAGCTCAAACAAGATGTTTCAGCAGGTCATAAAACGTAACACATATTGAGTTTGTCTCAACGATGAAGCTTCCCACACGCTTGAGGCATGGCTTTTGTGCAAGTGTATTAAACAAGACTTTTTCTATTTGTAAATAATTGCAATGAAAATCCAACATTTCAAATTCTAACCCAAGTTTCCGTCAGCGCGTTAATTGAATTCCAAGTTCATGCTGATCGGTGTTCAAGTATAGAAAATAATAACACGTTAATCGAATCGGTGTTAATCGGAGGTTTCCTACATTTATCCTCCTGATTCGCAGGAAAGCGACGGAGGCGCTAATACATAGGGTAAACAATTATCCCGACCTGCTTCCGGAGATGCCAAGATATTGTTGTCCAGTTAAAATTTTTTATTTATTTATTTTTTTTTAAGTTTACAGAGATATGACTGGAATTTAGAACTGCTTGCCAAGACCACCAAGCAGGGGAAAGTGCCGTAACGAGTCTTTCCCAAGGATACAACAGAATGGCGCGAGTAGGTTTTGAACCCCGATCATGTCAATTACAATTGCGCTCCTAACGACTTGACCACGGTGCTGACATTATATACTGAATGTAAAAACAAACTATTGCAACTTGACTAATCACGAGTTTATTACAAGTAACCCAGAAATTAAATGTTTTAAAGAACCAATGCTCCCTCCAAGATGTACCATATGATTCTTATTGCCTTTCATCTTGCGATATTACACAATTAAAAATATTTGGTGAAGGAAATAATATTTCTTTTTAAAACTCATTAGCAACATCACCATACCAGTTTTGTATCGACGGAAGAGGATGCTCTGAGTTTTGAGCACTAGTAAAACATTGCGGGGGTCAGGTCCATCAATGACCCGCTTCTTCTTGGTGCAGAGGAACTCGTACGCCTTGTTCACGCTCTCGAATATTTCCTGAACATAAGTCACGTGACATGACTAGGAAAGCAGGTCACGCGATGACTCAACAGGAGGATCTGTGCATTCTCTACACCGAGGTGATATGGGTGGGAGACGAGAAAACATACCAGCCTGGGGAAACATAGGTAAGAATGGGGCATATAAAGGCTTTATGTAAAGTACAAAAAGATTCTTTAGAGTCCCAGGAGGCAGAGACAATAGAAAGGCACGAAATCGGTTGCGAAACTTCTTCCGTACAGATAAACGTGATGTTTGAAAAAAGGGTTCGGTCAAAGATTACACCGAGAAAGGTCAGACTTGGGTTGAAGTTAAGTGGAGTGTTGAGAATTGATAGAAAGGGTTAAAAACGGGATTGTTATAGGGTTCTAAGCTGAAGAAAGAGAGTGGATTCTAGGCCGCCTCTAATTAACTAGTAGAGTGCCAGGATTCTTATTAATGTGTTATATTTAGATGCCAACAAAATTGGCTTAAAGCCTTAATAAAATAAATTGAATTAAGTTAAATGCTACATAAATTGAATTAATACATTTCAGGCAGAAAGACCATTAGTAAAAAACGGACTGTTTTAAAGTTAACAGAACGACTTGATCCACGGTTGACTTTCCGCGTCAAAATCCAACCTGCTCTTTAAGGGACAATGGATCAACAATTTGGTTCGACGCGGGCATAGATAATTCTCTCGAGGATCATTTAGAGGACACAGAGCAAAGATATTGGTTGATAACTCTTTGCGTCTCCTACAGGTTTCATCGGCTTTGCGATCGCGACTACAAGCGCTCTTCTCCAGATCTGGAAACTTTGAGTCGGCGCAAACAGAAAAGTCACGTAACCAGAACTTCAAGGCAGCTCCAGCATGGATTATAAGGTATGAGCAGATGGAACCAGGGCTCGGAGCTTTACCTGGTTATAAGCGCTGGAGGGCAGTAGTGAATTCTCCCTGTGAGAAATTTTCAAGAGATATTGACTGGGTCACAATTTGTTTGTCAAAGTAATGTAGTGACTCCATTTAGCCTTCGGAAAGTTCCATCGCTTAACAGGCATGCTTGGCAATGACTATGCAAAGATCGATGTGTATGACTATGTGATATGACTAAGCAATGACTTGGTCTATCAGGTGGGCGACTGTGACGACTAGCAAATGCTAGATCTGAATTAGAGTCAGTGTTCAGGTGGCCGGAGTAGAAGCTGGCAGCATTCTTGGCATTATGCAAGAGGGCAAGACTATTAATACTTGCCCAGCCAGCCAAGAACTCACCGTCCGGACTGTTATCATCGTAAACCCAATCAAAGTAACGACAGTTGAAATCGCCCACACAAAAACAAGGGTGAAGAAATACTGGGAGATTTGTAGACATTTATTTGTAGACATCATCAACGTCCATGCACAACCACTCAATCTCCGGCGTCAGTGGAGATTGGTCCAAAAGCATGTACCTTAGTTGCTCGTGGACAAATGTGGCAAGGTCATGCTTCCTGGTTAAGGAAGAGCCAGCTAGTTCGTGGCTTGAAAGTACTAGCTTCTCCGCATTAATGCAGTGGGTCTCCTATAGTAAGATGACGAATGCTTCAAACTGCAGAGCAAGACAATAAAGAACGTTCATCTTGCTTGCACAGGACCTTCGATGTTCAGTTGCAAAATAGTGAGCCTTGAGATTCGTATACGAGGATTCGTAGACAGCTTTGGGAGGAGGGAGAATGAGAAAAGTTAGTTTAGATAAAAGGTGAAGTAGAGGTTTCGGATGGGAAAGAGGGAGGGAGGAAGCTGAAGAGCATATGTAAAGTCAAGTTGAGAGAGGTTGGGAAGATTAGAAGAGTTGGTACCGGAAAATGGGGTAGAGCAATTTTTAGAAATGCACTTTTTCGAAGATGACTGATAGTTGGATGGAGGAGGGGGTTTGAAGAGAAGAAGGATGCTTCGGGCAAGTCCAAGAGTGTTTTGAAGATATTTTTCTAAAGGCAGAGAAAAAGAAATCAGAGCAAGACCGATGCACCCAGGGAACATTAAAGCAGTTGGTACACTAAAGTGACCTGTTTCCCCAGGTGACGCAAGTGCAGACAAAGGGGTCACTGGGACCAGGTTTGGGATGAATGTTGCCGCTCACGAGAACCGTGAGGATGAGTAAAAACAACAGCTTAGATTTATAGAAGGGTGGGAGAAGATTTTGGCATGAAGAGGTGTTTTGAGAAGAAGTTGTCAGGAGCGGTGAAGGGTAGATGAAGAAGAGGGGCAGTCAATTAGATGGGGGAGCCGCAGTCAATTAGAGTTAAGATTGCAGTTCATCTGTGACTGCTCGCAGAACAGCCGGTATAAAAATGAAAACATATGTTTATATGAACCCTCGGGGAATCGACAAGCCCTTTTGGCCCGTCCCCAGTGCAGGAAAGAAAACCGCGCCACCACGACGAGGTGGCTGGTGCGACACGCGATACATCAGTACGCATCCAGGTCGTGCAACACGCGATGCATCAGTACGCATCCAGGTCGTGCGACACGCGATGCATCAGTATGCATCCACGTCGTGCGACACGCGATGCATCAGTACGCATCCAGGTCGTGCGACACGCGATGCATAGTACGCATCCAGGTCGTGCGACACGCGATACATCAGTACGCATCCAGGTCGTGCGACACGCGATGCATCAGTACGCATCCAGGTCGTGCGACACGCGATGCATGGTACGCATCCAGGTCGTGCGACACGCGATACATCAGTACGCATCCAGTCGTGCGACACGCGATGCATCAGTTCGCATCCAGGTCAGTCAAGCTTCAGAACAAGAGGAACGTTGTTTAGAGAAATTGCAAATTACAATGCGACAGCAAAGCCATTTAAATTGGTTTAAAGTTTTGCCAGCAAATGAAGAATCGCTGCGAGAACGCGGCAGTTCCAAAGTGTAAACGGAAACTCGTTGAAAAGTTTGTCGGGTAATTCTGTGATCTTAAAAAACCTCTAACACCACTCAGTAAATGGATCGAAGCGAAATCTGACCCACGGTCGTTTTAAATCGATCGATCACGTGACTCACCCTTCCTTCTGGGTTCTTATCCGGATGATATTTTTGAGCCATCTTGAAGTAAGCCTTCCTTATTACGCTCTCTTTGAACCTGAAAACACGAGATAGTAATCAATTAATAAGGCTTTGTTAGAGTCACAAAATGCAACTGAATCAAGTGCGTTCAAACAACGTGTTTCCACGCTAATTTAAAGATTGAACTGATACTGTCATGTTTGTAAACGTGTAAAAATATATCTTTGATAAATCCGTCATTTATAAGGAATAATTAGAAATTTGTTAACATAATTTCAGACTTAACATAACATCTCTGCACAGTTGCTTTGATCGGTAAAAACTTTTTACCGAATAGCTACAAAAAGTTGCGCCCTCGTGTTGAGAGGGGGGGCTTACGGTGCTTTTTCTTTGGGAAGGCGCAGCACGTCGTATGCTTCATCGTACGACATCCGGGGAGCTTTCTTCTCAACTTCCTTCTTCCATGTTTCCAACACGTCTTTTAGAAATTCGACCTGAACAATACAAATTGCACCAACAAGCAAAATTGCAAGTGATTAAAAAATATGAATCTTAAGTCAATCGCAGACACGAGATGGCGCTCATGCGCACACACTCACCGGGTTTTTAATTGGCCATTCAGGAAATTTTGTTTCGTCGCAAAGATGTCTCAAATAGTAAATATTACAAAACAGCTCGTCCTCGAGTTGAGGGTATGAGATGACTGGAATGGGGACGTACTGGTAAAGAGCCCGAATGTTGCTGGTTAGTCGAGGGGAGAAGTCAGCAATGTGGATCGCTATCTTCTCAATCATGTAACGCCTGCAAGAAAATGAATGCCAAAGACTGCACTGAACTGAAGCAGCGTCAATATTCAATTTGTATAAAACAACACTTTACTAATTATCATTACAAAATCACTACATTAAAACTTGGAGACAAACAAAAACAAGATCCGATAGATTCCTCATCACCTCATCTCACTGTTCCAGATTGCCTCAGGAGTGTCGAACTCGCCGAGAAAAATCTCCGAGAACTTTTCAGTGCCATAGTTCTCAAGATAATGGATCATTGCTTCGGGTAAAATTGCTCCGAGGATGCTGCGAGAAATGATGTCTGAGGAATGCTGGAAGAAATGTTTCGCAATAAAAGTTGAATAATATAAAGAATGGAGGCAAAAATTAACTTGAACAATTAATCCAACTACAATAGGACGGCAAACAAACTATAGATTACCTGCTCCGACCGGAAGGCTTGTTTTAAATGAAGATATTGAAGTAACCTGACTATAGGCAGAACATTTGAGCCAGTATACATGAGGATAAAGAAGAACAAGCCTGGAAATGAAATAGTCTCATGCCAGCGCTCTATCACATCCAATCAAACACAACCAGCTATTCTACGTCATGGTAGTAAGATCGGACGTTTACGCAACTAGTAAGTGATATTACATAACTACTTACCGCTCAAGTATGCACGGGATAGAACAGGGTTGTCTTCCATCACGTGGATAGCGAGAATGGAGACTTTTTCCACCAGGATAGGATCAAACGTTAACAATAACTGAACAAACAACAACTACCTGTTTATTCAATAAACTCGTACAGATTCCTTACACGTGATCGCTGCTTTTAATAATTATTTGCAAATGAAATTACTGAAAAACAAAAACACGAAGGAACCCAAAGTCTCCGCAAGAATTTCGAATTCGATGCGAATCACAAGCCGCAATGTGCAATAGAATTTTGCAAACAATTCTGTTAAGTCATGAGCAAATTTCTCGCCACTCTATTTCTCTAATAAAACAGAAAGAATTTTTAGGAAGTTTTTTCAGCACAAGTCATAGAATTATAGAATTCTCAGTTAGTGAAACAAAGTGCAGGTTTTAGGTTTCCAGTTATAAGTTATTTATAACAACTAAATCAAGGTGAATGCAAGGTGTAAGTTGTTTTCTTTAGTCAACATACCAATAGATTTCTCTATTGCTAGCAAATCTCGTAAATTAATAAGAAATCTCTTACCGCTTATCTATAAATACTGAGTAAAACGCCCTTTCAGACGGTCACTTTGAAACCGTCTTGAAGTGATATAAATAAACCCCTTAGATTGCATACAATATTAGACTGAGGTCTAAGGGTATGAATCAAAGCACGATCAATTTCTTTTTTCAATTTTTTTACAGCAAAATATAAAATTGCAGAGTTTTTAAAGGTTACATATTTTCTCGTAAAGGTTGGTCACACAAGTGATTTTGGTGAATTCACGAAAAACCTCTGACCGTAAAAGAAATCTGTTGGTTTATTGACTAAAAAAAACAACTTACACCTTGCATTCACCTCGATCCAGTTGTTAAAAATAACTTATAACTCGAAACCTAAAAGCTGCACTTTGTTTCACTAACTGAGAATTCAATAATTTCATGACTTGTGCTGGAAAAACTTTCTAAAACATCTTTCCGTTTTATTTAAAAAATAAATTAACGCGAAATTTGCTCATGTCTTAACAGAGTTGTTTGCAAAACGTTGCATAATATTTGCAAAACGTACTACGCAAAATTCTATTGCGCACTGCAGCTTGTGATTCGCATGAAATTCGAAATCTCGCGGGGACTCGGCTTGTGCTATTTTATTTCTAAGCTTTAGAAAACTATTTTATGATGAACTAAGAATGAACACTGAATAATATTTTTAAAGGGTAGAAATCGATCATGCAACTCAAGTCTTAATATAAGCGCTTTAAAAATTTGCACTATGAAGCTTTAATCTTTTTCTAAAGCCAACTTCTTGTTATATGTTTTAACATATCTTTTCTCCATATAATTATCATATACAGTACATTGCTATCACGATATCATAGTATAGTTGTCCAACTTTCAAAAAACAACTGAAGCAACCTAGTAGAAATCTATTACTAACAAGCTAACGCACTTAGTAGCAGTACGTTTATGATCTGAACTGCAATTGCTTTGCAGCTGCTAAGACTTTGTGAATTAATAGAAAAAATTGATTTTGCCAAAGACGTTTACATGTATGCACGACGCACACCCACGGTGCTAGAAGCTTTCTCCTTCTGCGATTCTAATGGTCCGTTAGAAAAAGCGGTTAAAATGTGATTGGTTTGGTCATACTCTTCTAATAGGCTTTGAGAAGAGAGAAATTACCTGAACACAGTGAGGAAAGCACAATTGTTCTCCCAACAATCGCCTGACTCTGGGAAGAGGTCGAATGATAGCATCGTTGAGGTCCCTGAAACAAGTAGTAACTTGTCTACGTTGTTGAAAACTACTTTATTAAGCAAATAGCAACTTAAGTTGAAGAGTTTATAATTTACTAGTGTCATTTGCTTGTATTTCGCATGACTGATCTTATACTCACCGACTGGGATAGTCCCTGCAGATCGATATTAAAATGTTGAGAATAGTGATGGCCAAATCCGTCTCATTCATCACGGGCTGGCCAGTGGACATCAAGCACCACTTCAGTTGAGTCACATGATGCAGGGGGCGCCAGCCGTCCATGCCCTGCGCCCAACACCGGCTTTTTGAGGTCAAGGTCCCATCTTGCCAAAAGTCTTTCATCTAAAACAGAAACGACCACAAAGTTGGAGTGAAGCGGAGTTCATTGCATAATAGAGCGAGCCATCCAGTGTCGAACATGACCGGCCGAAGCCCCGCAAGTTCGGGTTTCATCAAATCGACCAGTGAAGTCAACAAGCACGCACCTCCCGAAAGCTGTACGGACCAAGTCTTTCTTTTTCCTTGTTTCCGAAATACCATTCCTTTTCCCCCGCGCGCGACATCATCTCCGCCGTGGCCTCGATCACGTTGCGCTGGGTGGGGACGTGGGCGCGCGTCACGTGGAGATGGGCCAGACTGAGGAAGTCCACTAAAACTTTCACCCCGCTGGCGTCGAGAATTTCTTTAGCATTGCTCTGCAAGGAGGCGCACAGAGTTATGCCCAAACCCGGCAAGTTGGTAAAGTCCCACTCACTTTTAACTTAATCAGTTTTTCGATGAAATGGATGAGCCGGTCACGCTCCATGCGATCAGAGCACTGCAACACATTCTCAGAAAATCAAGTAATTTCGACATTAGAATTAAGCTTGGTCTACACTAGGTGTATAAAATTTCGCTTACGCTGAGCGTAGGCTTTGCAGTATATCCTTCAAAAACTATATAAACAAGAAAACAATTCAAATATTCTATAAAAAAATGACTTTTTGTACCTTATTAGGCAATTTCTACGCAAAATCATTTTTACGCTAAGCGCAAGCGTAAAAAGCGCTCGGTGTGAAATTTTTTTATCGACGGTTGGCACAGAAATATAATAGATAAACACTTTTACGCTTAAGAAGCTACGCCTAAGGGCTCGTTTCCACTACGAGCGTGGAATAGAGTATTCTTTGTTTATTTTATTGATCTTTCCACTCTCAAAATCTAAGAGAGCGCTAAATAAATACAAAATCAAAAAAAGCGCAGAAAAAAGTCAGTAAAAGAAACAAAGAACACTCCATTATACGCTCGTAGCGGAAACAAGCCTTAATGTAGATAATACCTGATACATTTGCATTATTTACCAGCTAACTCAAGAAAAACACAAAAGCGAGATGACTCGCACCAGATGACCAATTATAGATCGATAAGAAATGTGACAAAACCATTCCACTAAAGGGCGCAACACAGTAACCTCGCTCACCCGTTCAAGCATCCCCACGATATACTTGGTGTCGTGGAAAGGCCCAATATCCTCCCAGTACTTCCCATACACAATGGTCATGGCTTGTAAACACATGCACTTCATTGCTGTCTTCGGAGTGAGGAGGAAGCGATGGTAGAGGTCATTGAAGAACTCGTATCTGCACGAATCATTCACTCACTTCAGAACTAGTTCGTTTCTTCAGGCTTACAAAACATAAGTTGACAATTTTCTTTTCTTTATCTTTTAAACTTAGAAAACGTAAAATTAATAAAACAGCATCTTTATTTTTAACCATAGCTAAAGTTTATCTGCAAAATTTCAAAGCCATTTATCAGGATGATTATGCATACGGTCGCTTAATGTAAAGGCTTTCTTCAAACTCTTCTTCCAGAAGCAGCCTCAGATAATAATCCCCGATCTTTATTTCTTCGGCCAGACATTCGTACTGCAGCTGAAATCATAGATTTCTTAGGCTTGGTTCCATTAATGCACAGCTGCCCCGAAAGGCAGAATCAAAAAAGAAATCACAGAGTCTTCTTTAACTCTGTCGCAGCAATCCATGATTTACGCGACACTTCCAACAAAAAGTTACAATTCAAGCATCACGTGACCAACCTCAAACTCGGTGTAATTCCATGAGATCTGAGTTGATTGACCCAGATCCTTGTCGAGTTGGAACGCTCTCATTTCGTTCTCCAGCGCATCACGGAGCTCCTCGCGGGTCTGAGCGAAAATCACACGTCATTGAAATCGTGAATATGAGCCGCTTTATTGAGCACCAGAATGCAACAGTACATGCCCCGCCTTTTCTACTCGCGGGGCTCACTAAACACAAACACGCACCCTTTAAAACTATGCACTCATCTCAAATCCCAACCCCGTGTCAACACCTATTGTCTGTTCTCCCATCTACCTCATCAACCTCAATTTTATTCATTGCCTTCACTTCCTCCTACAAAGTCACTGTCAAACTTGTCGATGTCATTGTGTGGACTGATAGTTTCTTCCCAACCCAACTGAAGAGGGAAAAAACAGGAATGCATAATAATTATTTACAATTTTCTTCCTTTTTCTACGCTGGCCTCTAAATCACCATGAAAAAAAAATTTTACCTTCTAGCAAATATATAATATGGTTTATCATCAGCAAATCTATTGGTGAATTTCTCCATTCTGCTTTCTGATTCTCAACTCATTTTTTTCACCCTTGTCGCTACAACCTATATTTTTTTCAAAATACCAATAGTGTACTTCTATTTTTCTAAACTCCTTTCTAAGTTAAGAGCTATCCAATCCATATGCAGTCAAACCTGCATATTTTCCCTGCAAGAAGCCTCATTTAATAAGATCACAAGTGAATATCTTCCGCCTAATCTCTTCCTGTCTTTTCTTCAACGCCGACCGGAGACCGAGTGTCCAATCTATATTTTCAAACAACGAGGCATCTTCTAATCTACAAGATCTTTTTATCTCGTTTTATTGTCAGTGTATTGTCTCGTTTATGATACAACGAGCACAGGACTTCCCCTGCTTACAAGAACGGTCCAGGCTTCACACAGAAGCAGTGAGGGCAAATTAAAAGTTAGAAATATAACAAGAACGTACTTTGTGATTCCAGATAAGATTCGGCTTGGCGTGGTCGAGGTTGAACCTGCGCAACACAAGACTTACCCTCGAGACTGACAAAGGATGAGGTGAAGAAACACAATCGATTATAATTAGAAGTGTATAAACACCACACAAAACTGAAAGAAATTGAAGTACCTGAATTTTCTATTAGTACATATACATACAGTGGTGGCCAAAAGTTTAGCAACACTTGAAAATCTATTTAAAAAAAGCAAAAAACTAATTAAATTTGGCCTAATGGAATACAATTGACTGTTTAAAATATTCAAATATGCATTTTTTTATTTGTTTGAAATGATAAAATCATTTACTTGATTAATTATTTATAATTATTAATTTTTTAATTATGTTAAGCAAAATGACACCTGGACAAAAGTATAGCAACACATTAATTTTTTTTTATTTTTCAAATTTTCATCAACATTATTAATATTTTGTGTTATAACCAAATTTTTTTATCACAGCCTTACATCTCTTTGGCATAGAATCAATGAGTTTTTGACAAAAACTGAGATCAATCAAATTGTAGCACTCAATCAATTTTTTTGAGATCATTCTTGCTTTCCGAATTTTTTGAGCTCAGATCGAATTTAATTTTGCGCCAGATGTTCTCGATCAAGTTTAGATCTGGGCTTTGGGTCGGCCAATTCAAAACTTTCATTTTAAGATTCTTGAAAATCTTTGAAATCGATTTGGCAGTGTGGATGGAGGCATTATCCTGTTGAAAAAAATGTTCTTTTTGCCCATGGTCTTTTTATTGAATGGACTGACAATATTTCTGACAAGCTGTCCATATCTGGAAGCATTCATCCTGCCCTCCAATTCGACCATGGGTTCCATCCCGTGCCAAGAGAAACAACCCCAAATCATGACAGAGTTGCTACCCATTTGTACCGTGGGCCTGGTGCACTTGATGACCAGACAACATGCTAGATCAAACACATGACCAGACAACATTGACATTTTTCCGTTGAGAATTGGAAAAATGTGTTGTTTTCTGATGAGAGCGAGTTTGTCAGAGTCCACAGCAGCGGCAGAGTCTATATGCGGCGCATAGTGGGGGAGGTACACTCCATCAAGTGCCCCAGGCCCACGGTACAAATGGGTAGCAACTCTGTCATGATATGGGGTTGTTTCTCTTGGCACGGGATGGAACCCATGGTCGAATTGGAGGGCAGGATGAATGCTTCCACATATGGACAGCTTGTCAGAAATATTGTCAGTCCATTCATGAAAAAGACCATGGGCAAAAAGAACATTTTTTTCAACAGGATAATGCCTCCATTCACACTGCCAAATCGATTTCAAAGATTTTCAAGAATCTTAAAATGAAAGTTTTGAATTGGCCGACCCAAAGCCCAGATCTAAACTTGATCGAGAACATCTGGCGCAAAATTAAATTCGATCTGAGCTCAAAAAATTCGGAAAACAAGAATGATCTCAAAAAAAATTGATTGAGTGCTACAATTTGATTGATCTCAGTTTTTGTCAAAAACTCATTGATTCTATGCCAAAGAGATGTAAGGCTGTGATAAAAAAATTTGGTTATAACACAAAATATTAATAATGTTGATGAAAATTTGAAAAATAAAAAAAAATTAATGTGTTGCTATACTTTTGTCCAGGTGTCATTTTGCTCAACATAATTAAAAAATTAATAATTATAAATAATTAATCAAGTAAATGATTTTATCATTTCAAACAAAAAAATGCATATTTGAATATTTTAAACAGTCAATTGTATTCCATTAGGCCAAATTTAATTAGTTTTTTGCTTTTTTTAAATAGATTTCAAGTGTTGCTAAACTTTTGGCCACCACTGTATATGAGAAACGATTTTGTGTAAAATTCTACAATGTTATCTTTTATTGCATGATTGCTAACTATTATTTCAGATGCCAGAGATAAAACAAAAGGAAAACCTTGACTTATGACCAAAAGCAAAACTTTAACCTGAAGAGGAAAAAAATAAATTGGTAAAAAAAATCATTAGATTCATAACAAGAAATCAGATAATTAGATAAAGTTTGACTCTGGACCAGAATTCTATACAGTTTTGTTAGGATGACTGAGAAGTTCTAGCGCGGTCGCACTGCATTTACACCACCTCTACATGTTATAGTGATTAAAGTGAGAAAGAACAAGCCCCTTCAGTAGGGATGTGGTGACTGGGCAGCACGTCTCTAAAGGAATAAGTGTTGGAAGGAGGAATTAAGAGATGAAGAAGATTGCAGAGGGGTCATATGAGGCACCTTTTGACGTGAGCAACTGCTTGGTTTTAAGAAAATAAGGGCCCAGGTATCAGCTGAAGATGGACTACCTTTGGCTCAGAAAGAAAGTTTTAAGTGTGGATGTTGTAAAAACCTAGATACCAGAATGGGACGAAACAGCTGACATAACAAATTGAGAATCAGAGTACAGGGGACTGATTGATAACACACAACAAGGGGTAAGAGATACATTACCAAAGATTAATGTTGCCGACTTATTTTTTAGTTTTACATGTAGTTTTTCGATAAAAAAAAAAACATCCAAATGTTTGATAGCTATCCAAAAAAATCTAAATTTTGCATTTAAGTTTTCATGGCATTCATTCATAGATCGAGTGGTTGTGAGCGCAGTAATTGATCGCCAACGTGATCGACACGGTCCCGGTTCAAAACCCACCGACGATTAGAAGTACAAGGTGTAAGGGAAACAGATTATAGGAAGAAGGCAAGTGCCAGGGCTTATTAGGTTTTAAATAGGGATAATACTGGGCTGTTTCCAAGCAAATATAAAAGTGTAAGAAAACCATAGTAGATTGAAGAAACGGAGTAGGAATTATAAACCAGTTTGGCAGAGGAGTAAAAGAAATTTTTTGAGTGAAGAAAGGGGAGCAGAAGGTAAAATAGAAAAAATTACATATGAGAAAAATCTTAATGATCTGATCTCGTTCACATGTGAAGGCTCAGCTCCAATATTTCGGTGTTTGGATTAAAAAAGAACCGGGAAGACAATTCGTACATTCGAGGGAAATGTAAATGTGAAGAAAGTCAGGAAGATCTGATGATGACCAAAAGTTGAGCTGAATAAGGAAAAAACTATACAGGGACGATGTTTAAGAAGAAAGCTAGAGTAGGTCTTTTGTGGTAAAAATAGAGGAAAGAGGAAAGTAAGAAACATATTTATCCCAGCATACTTTGTAATTAGAATAGGGTGGACAAGAGACTGTAGAAATCAATCAGAAGAAAGTCGATCAGTAAACCGCACTAACATGGCGAGTTGGCTTGTCATCGGTTGATGTATCTGATACTAGATGCATATCAGGGCAAAAATATTTCAAGGTTCTTCTGCGTCTTACTGAAAGTAAAAGAGCGGCCAATTCGCTTCCGTCTTGATTCGCTGCCTGCGTTTGCGCAAAACAATCGGCTTCTGTTGGTTCCCTTCAACTTGCTTGAGCCCCATTTTGTCTCTCCAGTGAACCATCAACTGATTGGCCTGCTTCATCACCACTCTCTCCACCTAAAAATAACTTCACTTTATAAACGCAAATACTGATAGTGCTTTGGTTATTTAAGCTTGATAGTACTGTCTGTAACTACCCAATAAATTCAAGATTACCAGTAAGCAAAACGAAATCTTTCATAAAAAAATAGTTGAATGTAATCATGTAAATGAAAGCATTGGATACAAGCGTATCACAAACCACAGTCAATAGTTTGCAATATTTACATCATCAAACTTGTCAGAGTCATATCAATATTTTTTATAAAACCGTCATCCTATGGAAGGGCATCCACACCAGGCTGACACAGACAGAACTGGGGCCGAGAATTTATTTTATTAATACTCTAAACCAGGGTCGACAACGTTCCCAAAGCAGTGTGCCAGTTTTTAAATTTTTTCAAACTTTGCATGCCAAACTATAATACTTTTGGGTTATTCCAAATGGTTAAAAATGATCTATTGG
Organism: Diplosoma virens; assembly: GCA_963680785.1. NCBI lineage: Eukaryota > Metazoa > Chordata > Ascidiacea > Aplousobranchia > Didemnidae > Diplosoma > Diplosoma virens. Next base: position 47,272,711 of record OY796886.1, on the reverse strand, counting down.
GATTGGTCTACCTATTGGGATGATCTATGGGGAAGGATAATTGAGTTATTCTAATTTCTGGGGTTAAAAATGATCTCCATTTCTGCATGAACAAAAATTTTGCACTATCATTTTTCTGAGAATAGTAAACGAAAAACAGATAGATTAGTAAATCAACTTAATTATTATTAAATAATTAGAAGAACAACTTTAATGAATCATTGCCCTTGTTTCTCCTTGCTCAACTGCATTGTTTGGACTATATTTGGATATTGGATTGTGTCAAGATTCCCAACAATCTAAATTGACGGTTTCATGTTTGTTTCCATTCATTCTTAATAAGTTTTGCAAATCGTTGAATTTATTTACCCACAATAAAGATGACTCGAAATATTGATGTACATCTATTCAAAAGGCAAATCTAATTGAAGTCTTAGTTGCTGTCTGGTTTGATTAAAAAGGAGAATGTTGGGCCAAAACTCTGAAAATCTTGAAATTCATTGCAAAATTGAAACATTAGATCATGTATATATTCATCAATTTCAATGGTATTGACTTGGTGAACCAATGAGGATTTTTTCAGGTGCTTGTAAAAGCAAAAAGTTGCTATTTGTATGTCCTGCTTGTATACATCAAATTTGACTAAAAAATCTTTTCAGTCCTCATAAAGATTTTTATTAAGCTTCTTGTGGTGCCTACTCATAGCAGCAAACAACATTAGTTTTGAAAGCCACTTTTCATCCTCTAGTTCATGGTAGGCCTCGCCTTTCTTTCTTTCTTAAAAAGCTTTTATCTTGCATAGACATTTAAAAAACCTAAATAAAGTTAACCACCACTTAACCGCCTGCACGGCTGTGCACTGTGCAGAATATAAGCACATTATAGTGCAATCTAAATCTCTTGAAACAACGATCGAAATTGTCTGTGCGTTGTAGCAGAGCGTGCACAAAAAAATTTGCTATTTTTGTTACAGTTGAGATTATGTCATTGAGAGCTGAATTTAAAATCTTCATACAGAGATTTTATTGATGAAAATACAATGGAACTTTCCCTAATCTTTTTCTCAACAAGATTAACAAAATGGCATTGGCCAACCATTGCAGGTGCATCAACTGTCGCAACTGCAAAAACACTTTCTACTCAAATGAGTTCAGAAGTTGAGCAAACTTAATATAGATAACTTGACCAAGTCAAACCTTACGGAAATTATCATTTCACAAATACAGAAGTTAGCAACTTCGTTGTCACAAAGACAGTGTTACCAAAATTTAGAACATCAACACATCACAAAAGTGTCAAATTTTTTGGTGTGCCCTGAAAAACCACCTCACATGCCAGGAATTGCCAACCCTTGCTTTAGGTTGCTGAACTGTTCTGATCATATGATGGCAGGAATGGTGTTGAGCCAGGATCAAGTTTTGTCATCCAGAACTGTCAGGCCTCATGCTCCATGTGGTCCCCGATGTGTTCAAACAGTATTGCATTTTCGTCTATGATTTATCCACTGGGGAACACCAATGCCTCAATTGGCAAAGTTGTCTAATAGTTCCTGGCAGACGACATATCAGGAGTTTAGATCTTAGTCTCATCGGCAGTAATCTGACAGCCCACATAATGTATGGTCAGGTTCGAAAGTGCCACATTTAGCTAAGAAAAGTGCTACAACAACAACATTCGTATGGCGTTGTGTTCCACCCACACCGATTTGCTGCTTTCTGTGAATTAACCGTGGTCACCATTGAAGGTAGGCAGCTTGACCGCATTTCTTGGAATGTTCGTGAAGTGCTTTTCCAAAGGGCACAACGAGTATCACTCAGTCGACATTACGGAGAATCGAACCAGGTCGTTCTGCACGTGAATCGCGGATGTTACCACTGAGCTAACCCGCCGGACAAGAAAAGTGCTGTTCCTAGTTGATACAACTCAGCTGGCGGGATGCCTAAAAGTATGTGGGTAGGTGATCTGTTGGAGTGTGACACAGGCTTCTAGTGGCAATGCACAAGGCGTCATTTAAGGCACTGACTATGAGGCGAGTGTAAGCTTGCTACATCAAACTAGTTTGCAGTATTTAGCTGTTAAGGAGACCAAAGATAGGGAGATATACAGTTTTGGCACCACTATCCCATCCTTAGCTTGGAAATTGTTCAGCAGGGTGATGTGCAAAGATAGCTTTTAGGCAATGCCACAAGATGATTACAAAACATAAGCAATCTGTTCAGTTTTACTTAAAGATAAGCAGGGACTAGACAGATTAGACAAAATGGTAAAAGTTTCTCGCTGTTGTAAACCTTCAGCTGACGTTTGGCCTCTCAGCTGTTTAAATTAAAGACTATTGTTGCCATCTTTAAATGACTGAGCTCCTGTCTAAAAATATACTAGAAGTGCAGTTATGTTTTAACTTAAAGTCTCTTCTCTTCGAGTCCTTCAAGTCTCAAGAGGATTGCAATAATGCCTTGTTATCTGCCTTTTCTGAGTACCTGAGATGCAATAGCATCAGTTGAAACAAGATAGTGACAAAGGGAATGTCATGACCTACCACTAAGGTTTTTCAGTAAAGGTGTTCTTCATGATTTACGACTACAGTGTAAAAAGACGACACTACGAGTTGCTTCAGATAATCAATCCCTCGTTTCTGTCAAGTCTGGCCAGTAAAGCCATAGCAGCCTAACTAAAGTTGTGCCCCACAAAGAATTGCAGAAACGTTGCAGGGTGTAGATGGTTTCACATTCTACATCACAACAAGGAACACAGTTGTTTTGATGATCACTAAGGATAGTCTTTTTGGGCATTTTCCTAATGATGTTGCTTAAGTCCTGATAAACCACGTCCACACCAGGCAAATCAGGTGGTAACTAAGTTTTTGCAAATTTGTTGTTCATGTTACATAGTGACTCCATTGCCTTGCTGGAGTTCCATTGCTTAACAAACACACTAGGCACAGGCAGAGCAAAGCTTGGTGGTAAAACAAGTAATGCTATGATCTGAAGAACTATAAGGACCAGCACTTGCAAATGCTAGATCTGGATTAGTGCCAGTGTTCCAGCAGCCAAAGTAAAAGCTCGTGGCATCCTTGGCAATGCATAAGAGGGCTGAAGACAAATAATACTTGCTCTGCAAGTCAAGCATATATTGTCCATATGGCTGTCATCATAACCCCAGTCAACATTGAAATTGCTGACAAAAAAGCACGGAGCACTGGGAGGCCAAGGGATTGCAGTTACACTGGTGGAGGTTTGTAGACATCGATCATTTTACAACCATCAACATTCACATCCAGAAAGATGACATTAGTCACTCATTGACAAAAGTGGCAAGGCCATGTTTCCTGTTTGACAAAGACTCAGCTAGTTGAAACTTTGGAAGTACTAGTGCAGTGGGTCTCCTGTACTAGAATGATAAGTGCCTTAAACTGTAGAAAAAAGTGATGAAGTACACTCATCTTGTTTGCAGTGAAGTGTTTGATGTTTAGTTGAAAAATGGTGGGCTTTTAGAATTTGTTGGGCATGTGCCCTGAAAACAGCAGTTTCTTCCAAAACTGCCCAGTCCTGAAAACGACGTTTGCTGATTAGCAGGCCCTGGTTAAACATTGGGATGGGTATAGATTTTTGAAGTAATAAAAAAAACGGTAAAATAAACTAAAAGAATCTTTTATACTTATAGTTAGAAGCAACAAATCACCTGTTTTAATTGCTTGTCCAACTGTTTCCACTTAGAATCGTTTCTTGATTGATCCTGTGATAAACAAAAACTTTGTGACAAATATGACACAGGTAGAAAAGATGGCACAGCTTTTTGCTCTCATCAATTCCATCAATTTCTATATTTCATAAATTAACTACAACCACAGCAAAATATGTCACCTTTTGTAAAAAAAAAAAAAAAAAAGTAAGAGGCCCATTGTAACTTGCCAATAAACAACATTTATTTGAAATTAATTAACAGCATTGCATACAGTAGGCTACAGTTTAATGACATATCATTATGCTTATAAAATTAAGATAATGCACTTTGACAAGGTTTCTTATATGAGTAAATCAATAAAAAAGTGTATTAAAGCATAGGCCAATTACATCAATATAGATGTGAGTTAGTACACGATGTTTGTAGAACAAGGGTGGAAAGCCTTTTTAACACAAGGGGCACTAAGAAAAATGTACCCTAATTTTTTAGGAGCCACTGAAGAATTTTATGTAAAATTACTAAAATTCTTGAAAAAATATTTTGCCAAACAAAAGGTCTTTCAACTTCAAATCAAAAGCTAAAATAAGAATGTAATCTTTCAAGTTAAAACACTCATATTTTTACTTGAAAAAAATAATTGAAAGTAAAGCATGAGCTACATATTACGTTGCAAAGGGTAACTGCTTTTAATTAGAATATACTCAGCTAAACAGTTACAATACAACTGCAGCAATATCAAAGTTACATCAAGCTTTTAAACAAACTTTACTTCAGCCTTTGGTGTTTCTTAAAACCTATCAGTACTTTATTAGTAATTAAATCATTGTCAGTATTTACTTATTGTTAAAAAAAGAATTGCTTATTGTTAAACAACTTTTTTGGTTACTTTTATTAAGATTTACATCAAAACACAATACATTTATTATTTTATTAGAGCTGGTAACAATTAATTTATATTTTATAGTTAACTTTGAGGAAATTAATGATTAATTAATATTTAATTTCAATCAAATCAAAATTTCTGCAGTGCATTTATGAACTGACCAAATGAAGCTGATTTTGCAAGCTAAAGTTTTGAATATTGTAGCGGGTGTTTTTTTAAGGTGGTAAGTTTGCCACCTGTTAGATCCATGGTATGCAAACGATTTGTCACTAAGAACGTAATAAACTTGGTTAGCATTATCGATATTATGGTCAGCCAACAATTTAAATCCAAAATGTTCTTGTAATTTACCTGATAGGTTTATATTTAATAAATCACTTCTTCTCTGTTGCCATTTTACTGTTATCACTATTATTTTTCTGGATATTGATATATTTATCCAAATGGGTTAAAAATAAAATTTTAATTCGATAAATAGTTAAACAAAAATCTAATCTGTAAAAAAAATTAACGATCAATCAATTAATTAATCTTTAAATTCCACCGCCCTATATTTCATTATAATGATCTACCTAAATTGAAGAAAAAACAGAAAATAAATAACAATGTAATTACATGCATGGTAAATATCAATAAATACCTAAAAGAATGATGCTAACTATATTAAAATGTGATTTATTTTTGTACTCAAGTTTTCAATTTTTTCATCGGTGCCGTCATTTACAAGGGCATCCACTCCAGGTCAGACACAAACAAGACCAGGGCTGAGGGTTTATCCTTTTGCTACCTTAGGCTGCTGTACTGTCCGAATCATATAAAACTCTTTAGTTCAAACATTTTTGACATCAAAATATACTAACTAGAAGCAACAGATTGTTTAAATCTCACAAACTTGCTCTAAGATAGCTTTGAAAAGCATGTTCATTCCTCAAAGACTTTTCATCCGACACTCATTGGGAGGAATTGTCAGAATGAACTGAGAGCAATCCGATTGTGGTTATCCAACGTATAAGGAAGGAGAATGAGTCTGATTGGTTAAAAAAGGCAGCCAATCAGAAATAGAAAAGAAACGAAAAGAAAACGAGAGTGCGTCTGATTGGTCAAGAGAGACAACCAATCAGAAGTGAAAGTAAAAGAGCGTTAATGAATGAGCTTTAAACTGTAAAGAATTTTATATTTTGTAGTACCGCCAATCGACTCTTCAAACTTGTTCTAGTGAATTACAACATAGGCCTCTTAATTTTCTAATCAAAAGGTACCATATTTGGAGGTAAATTTAGGCCATATTATAACAAATTATTGCACTAAATATAAGTACAGATTAAAACAAAATAATCAAACAAGGTGACTCATCATTTAAGCTTACAATGGCTGATTTCAAGTTGTCTCGAATGTGCAGCAAATCTTGTTCGTTATCTGGCACTTTGTCCTCTGACTCGAGGTAGAACAACAATCCAGCAGGCTGCATGAAAAAACATTATACAATTCTTTATTTAAAAATATTTTTTTTAAAAATTGTTTCAAACTGATTTTGTGCATAAATGTGAACATAAATGCTAAAAAATTTCAAAATTTTATATAAATTGTTCCAAAACAACAAAAAGTAATATTGTACCAAAATTCTCTTGAGCAGTGCCATAGCGGGAGGATGGCCAGTTACCCACAAACCAATAAGGTGCTGGCTCAGCTGCCGATGAGTCAACATCCGGGTGTCAACGGATGTGGTGAACATGGCACTGTGCAGATGTCGTGGTAGAGCCCCCTGAGTGATAAAACAATGTTAAGTTGCTGTCCACCAGATGCAAATTTATTTGACTTGGTTAAATTTGTACATAATTTTATAATCGTTAAGAAGCAAAACTAATGTAAGTAAATAAAATTAAACTAAACCTCTGCAAGAGCAAGTTCTTGCATACGTGCCGCCGTTTCAGAGTCTGCCTCTTCAACAATGGCTTTCATCACCAAGCCAGCACCTTTCACAATTGCCATAGAAGGGTGCTGCAAGAAATAAAGTTGTAGAAAGAAATTCGATACATCCTCAGAATAAAAGTTAATAATCACATCCTAATCAAATCATTTAAGTTGCACGTAAAAATTAAATAAATAAACCACCTGGAACAAGCGGAACAAACACCTCCCCATATCAGCAACCAGTTGCAGCAGCTGATCAAAGCACTTTCCTTCAGTGGTTTCACTGTGGGGCGCACACAATGAGAACGTCAGGAAGTCCAACATGGCACTGATGACCAGAGCACCATGACCTTTAACCTGAGTAAGTATGTGTTTCAGCAAAAGCTAGCCAGTTCAGCAATGTTGCATTCCACTCACCACACGGTCCTGAAACTTCTCGAGTAGAGTCTCCATGAACTTTTTGGAGGAGAGAAGGGAAGCTTTGTTCAGTTGTTCCTGGCGCAGGTCATAGTTATCGTGCATGGGCTGCAAGAAGGATAAGTTCAGGAATATCTAGTTTAGTAGCACTCTGAATGAGCTAACACAACCATACCGGGGACAAATCTGGGGCTGCAACTTAATATTAACTTAAATTCCAAATCAATCTATAACTATTTAGATCTCATACAAACAAAATAAAAAAAACTTTATTTTTCAAATATTCCGACTCTGCTTGAACAACGAACGTGCAAATTGTCTTTTAGACATTTTTCAACCAAAATACCGCATTTGACCCTGGATCTGAGTGTTTACATACGAATGAAAGTGAATTCACACATTATAATTTTCTCCTTTACTAGCTTGTAACAGTCCACTATGATCCTTATTCTAAAACCTTGCAAACCCTTTGAATCGCCTTCCTTCTATAATCCCACCACCCTAAGATCTTGACTTCCAAACTCTTGAAAGAATGATTCTTAGATGACTTATCTTATTTTTAAAATAAATAACATTTATCTTATTTTCAAAATAAATAACATAGCCAGTGTAAACCGACTCTAGATTCAGTAAATTGATAGTAGACTTAAGTTTAAGTGTTCACTAGGGTTTTCTGCCAATTTTTGAAATTCAAAACCCAGATATTTTTTAGTGTAAAACCTGTTTTTTTTTTCAAGTTGAGCATTGCAACATTTTGCTACACTTCATTGCGCATTGCAACATAAGTTTTTAGAACCATCACAATCTTGTATTTGAGGCTCAGCGTTTAACATCAAACTATAGTAGGTGCTGTCCTTAAATAGTAACTTAATTTTCCTACATCAAACTGTTGATTGCTACATAACTGCTTTATTATTGAGTAAAATGGTAAGTCGTCATTTCGTCCAAAATTTCATAACTTTTCGTCCAACGACTTTTCGTCCAACAACATTTGTCCACGTCTTTTTGTTCAACGACTTTTGGTCCAGTTTCAAAAAAAAGTCTTGTTAAGGGAACCCTAACCCTAACCTTAAACCCTATTGGACAAAAAGACGTGGACAAAGTGTCTTTGGACAAAAAGTCGGTAAACGGAGTAAAATGTTGACAAACATTCTTGATTTTACAAGTTTGTTTTCTAATCTTTATTAATTCTGTGTATGACGCAAAACTAATTTCTTTAGTAAAATGTTTTAGAAAGTTTGCTGCTGTGTACAAAAACTTTATTGCTTAATTTCTTTGGGCTTAAGTTAAATACATTAAAAGATAATTCGAATGGAGTGCATTAATAGTATTAAAAAAACAACTGATAAGATCATTATTTTAGGTGTATTGAAAAGAGTTTGTGTGTATTTTTATGCAATAAAGTAAAGTAATGATAATGATGTTATAGGAGACCAATTACATATTATATGATACTATTTCATCATCCCTTTTGTTATGATGCATTATAATCTTTTTCACTTATCTCTCTCCCAAATAGGTACATTACAGCAAGCTAAACCATACATCAATTAAGTTATACACTCCTACTTTTAGACTAGCCTTTCTCCAACTGACTTTTAGGATGAAAGGTTAAAAGAAGTAGGCAGCTCTTTAAACCTTTCTTACATCATTTGGTTAATCTGCAAGGCCTAACAAGTGTTTTTAACCACATTAAGTCAAATGCTTTGTTTGCAGTAGCAATAGGGTGCCTAGTACCTGCTTCATAAACTAATTTTTTCATTCCTAGTTTATGTCTGTACAATTAACAACTTTGCTGCTAGTTTAAACATGCATTTGTCTGGACCACTCAGTGAAAACTGTGTTGATCCTATTCTCTTTTTTATAATGAGTAAGAAACCATTTATGAGTATACTTAATTGCAATCTTCATAATTGCCGTCCGAACAAGTTTAAAAAAATTTTTGTCTGGTGGTCTCATTATAACGTCCATAAACTAAATAATTTTAAGTAAATTCTGAAATAATAACTTGGAATACTACTTTGCTTAAATTTTTCATTTTTTTTTGTGTATCAAGAACTTTTAAAACCCTCAAAAAAAAAGCAAAATAACTAACCTGGGGATCTAGTTACCTCAGCTTTAACCCATCATTCACTTTTCTCTGTATAACCTTTGATTAAATTCTATCAATTTATATAACCTTATTAAATTTTAAATGATTAAATTATATAACCTTTCTTTCAAACATGATGTTTTATCTCCATTAAAGAAGTTTCATAACTGTTTTTGTTCTTTTCCTTCTATTGGCTTAACCTCTATATCTATTGCTAGCTGATACCAAGCTTTCTGGCTTATCCTTACCTATGCCTCTACAGAATGGTTCCTATCCTACTACAACACTCATCCATTGAAAGGATGCACAGATTTTCCTATAAAGTTCTATCACAGGTTGTCTGATATCCACTCCTATATTTTTCTTACAATCTCTTATCCTAAACTTTTTGTCACTTTTACCCACCAGACCTTTCTTACATTAAACGTGCTCTACAGCTACCCCTTTCTTTTCCTTTATCCCCAGCTTTGGTTATCACTTAAACCTCTGATTCTAGGTCCTTCTCAGCCACCCTGCTCTCCCACATTCCAATATCCCATATCCTTCCATTTTGCTATACTATACTCTTCAAGTGATAGTTATCTGTGCCTTTATAATAAAGGCAGTTTTTTTTTCTTTACTACTACTCTTTCACACAGTGACATAATTATATGAACTAATGCCTCAGTCTCTATTGGGATGGGGAAGGGAGGAGCAGAGATTTATATCAATTGGTCTGCATATCATGCTGCTACTTCTCTTTCTCACCCAATCTTTGGGTCAACAGTTAAAGTGTTGATACCTATGGCATTCTTCAAGCCCTAGGTTCTTGTTGTATGACTATCTCTTAGTCCTTGTTGTGTGACTATCAATCAGTCAGCCTGTATTCTGATTCTTAATTTGTTATTTCAATTCTTTCAAGTACATCCTCATACCTGTCTTTCAAAATTTTTAACAATATTAAAATTTTTTACAACACCCACACTTTTTTAAACTCCTTTTAGTACAACACTTCTATCCCTGTGAATAAGTCAGGAAAACTCATCACCACTACCATATGAGAGCAGCAATACTTACACATAACAGGGTGACAATCATGTCGATGGCAGCCTGGGTAACAGCATCACTGTCCCTCTGCAGTGCTTTAATCACCTTCATCCCCAAACTTTCACGAAACCTGCACAATGAGTTGAAGTTCAATAAAAGAATCAGTAATAATTACAAGTAACATCAGTAAGTGGAAGAAGTAGCTGATCCAATCTGTTTGCAAGTATTTAAGTAGATGCTAAACTAGTGAATTGATGAGGTGGAAAAGGTAGCAACAGTGCACTTATAGGACATAAATGGTTTGATTATGTTAAGAGAGAGAGAAATTAAATCAGCTTGGCTTATTGTAGGCATAATCACATCTTTTATAGTTGCAAGCACTAATATCAAGCATAACTTACTTTGGAAGTTGTGTGAATGCAATAAAGCCAGCTTTTGATGCCACCAAACGACGAATAGCATGAAATTGAGCTTGTAATTCTAATTCTGATATAGTGTCTTGATCACCTAGAAAAAATATTACACTGATGAATAATAACTTCTACTGCAATATCAATTTTACTGAAAAAGATATCTAAATTATTTGCAAGTAAACAGACTAAAACAGGGGTTTTTAATGGGGCCCTGGGGCTTTTATCATGAGCCACAGAAAGAATTTTTATGTTATACTTCAATTTACTTTTGGGACGAAATTCACAAAATCAGAAACAGTTTACTTCACCCAAAACACAATCTAGATAAGTCTTGACAAAATTAGATTTGTTGTTTCATTCACCATGTTAGATGGTGAAGAAAAACAATCCCAATAAAATCAAAGTAATTCATTAATAAAATCAGTGTAAAACTTTCCCACGGACTTGTCTAACAAGGCATTTTAATTAGCTTTATCTTGATCATAGCACAGCAAATATCTGTGATTTATAAAGTTCAGTCATTGCAAATTAATGAGAATTACAAACGCCTTCTTGCTGAATTGTGAATATTTGTTGTAAAGAGGCAGCCAAAAGCTAGGAACGTAATTCTTAAATGCCAGTCTCATCGTAATTAAAACTTCTAAGCTAATCTTAAGAGCCTCTGTACCATAGAATATTATTTAACAGGGAATAATTGAAATAATACTACAATGTAAAAAGGATGCAAAAAAATTGCAGAAACAAAGCCATGAAAGAGGTCTAATTAAATCCTCTCCCCTAAAAAACTACCTCTTCCCCAAAAAAAAACACTTTGCCTGTAACACTTTGCCTGTAACTAAGCCAAAAAAAAACACTTTGCCTGAGAAACCTTAATATTGACAAAAATTACAATAAATAAAAACAAGTGGCTTTTTTATGATGGTCTTCACTTTTAATAAATCTAATTTATGTTAAAATATTGTTTAATTACAGAAAAGTGCACAAGTAATCAATTTTTTTTTTGTTTGATGAACTGTTGTTTTGATCAACTGCCATAGACCATAGTACTGAACCAACAGTAGTTATACAGCTGGATGCCCTTCTATCAATTCTCCTCCTTTTGTAGATGGGCTCCAGACCATCCAAGGCAGAGTTATAACAAAAGACTTTTGTACATGAGAATTTGTTGGAACTTTATGCTGGTTGGAAATCTCAATTGCACTAATTTTACTCCTGATTCTATGAGAACCTTCTTATGGTTTAGTAACTAACATATCTCTGCAAATGACAAAGGATTATAAAAACAACAAAACAAATATTTTCTTATAGACCCAGGTTATAAATTGAGCAAATTAGAAATTAAATAAATTAAAATGTTAACAAAAGATATCAGAACCAATGAAAATGTGTCAAGCAAATAAATAAACAAATTAAACAATGTTAAAATAGACCCATTTTAGTGAGTCTAAAATTATAAATCATGACTTGTTTAGTTATCCAATGAGGCAGTGTGACTCACCTTGCCGTTCGATGAGAGCAGAGATTGCGCTGTTAATCATCTTCTCTTTGTTCTCCGTAAAAAAACCATCTTGCTTCACCGACCACAGCAAACCACTGTCACATCATAAATACTTATTAAGTAACAGCTATCAATAAAGAATGCACAGACAAACAAAAAGCAGACCCCTTGACTTATATCAAAAACATTAGTTTTCAAAAGCTTAAAATACCAAATATCTCTCCCATTCATCAAAGTCACTTTCCAAATAACAGCAATTGCACATTGCAAACATGTACATTGCACCCAGCCATTCTAGCCAGCTATTAGACATAAAAAAGAACTTAGTGTAGAAATAAAAAAAAACACATCAGAGACCTAGGGGTTGTTATTGACGTTGTTGTTGCCACTGCTCCAAGGATAAATTGGCATAGCCATCTCTTATCCCCTCAAAGAAGCCCATCTAGATTCCCACTCTTGGATTATTTCTGCTGTTTTTATGTAGGTAACTTTGCAAGAGCGGTGATTTGTTGGCTCTGAGTTCTGCCAGTTTTGTATGCATACAACATGATAATGTTTGTTCTGATAAATATCATAAGGTGTGGTTTTAGTAACTTTGTTGTTTTTTCTAGAACTGAGGTAGTGTGAGGTGATGGTAGTGTGAATGTGTTTGAGGTTTTCTTTACATTCCTCAGGTCTTATGTCTGGTTTTTAAGATGATGATGTTAGAGTGCTCATTGTTATAGAAGATTGTGGCTTTCATATATCTGAGCAGATTTAAGTATGCATTACAATCATGTAAAGGGTGTGTTTGACTTTGAGTCTCTTTAAGTTGAGTAGCATGCAGATTGATATGAGCATCCATTGGAAGGACACTGGTTTTGTTATGTGAAGTGTTGAGTGTTTGTGTCTCGTGTACAGCCAGTGACAATGTGCAAAGCTGTGTTCTAAATGGTTTGCAGTTTCTTGATGTTGATGTTTGATATGATAGGGCTCCATATGGTGTTTGCATATTCCAAAATGGGACAAGTAATAGCTTCAAATGTAGAGACAATTAGTTCCTTTTGTTTACCCCAGTTAGTGGAAATAAGTGCTTTTAGAATGTAAAGTGTTTGTTTTGCTCTAAAAAAAGTTGAAAAAGTTTGTGATAAGCAGTCTCATTAAAATACTGCCTTGGTTGATTACGTTGAAATGCTAGCAGGGTTAATTTTCAAAAAACAAAAAATTTTGCTTGCTTTTATCAACAGTTTTGCTGTTAATAAACTTTGAAAAATTGTATAACTTCTAGTCTAGTATGACAGAACTCAAACATAAACCTAAAAAACAAAGAAAGCATGTCTGTGTTAAAGAATTGGCTTGGTTTAAACTTTTTTTAATCCCATGTAAAATGTTACTTCAAATAAGCTAAATCATTGCAAAAAATTATGTCTCATTCCTATCATTACTCAATCATGCGAAATGCATCCAATTTGCCATAGCATCATCATGCAAAAGTGCTATAATTGTTTTGTTCAAGGCAACAAAAAAGGCTAAGAATTGCCTCATTCTAAGCTAAATAATTGTATCACAAATTATTAAAAATTTAACACATATACTATAGCCAAAATATAAAATTTTAAAAAACTTGTTATAACAGGTAAAACCATTTTTACCTGCACCAGTTTAGAAGACTTAGCCATTAGTCACCTAAAAATTCTTGGCATAAGTTAAACAAAGTCTATCAAGTGTTAAATAAGCAAAAGTTGACAAATCAAACACAATTTTGCATGATCAAAAAAAATTTCAATGCTAAAAGCCACAAGCAACTTAATACAGGCACTCAGGTAACATGCAGCGCACTTTTCAGAGCTTGCAGTTTTCTCATATCGGTTTTGGGTATCAATAGATACAATAAAAACTTTCCTTCCTTACACTGCTTAGATAAAAACTTTACAAGTGCATCAATTGATGTACTTCAAATATTTAATCATACATATTTTTGGCAGAGATTGCTTTATTCCAATGAAATTCTTGACAATCTTTTTTTTTACAAAATAATAAATTTGTATGATCTTTGAGGGTTTTAACACTTAAAATGACAATTTTAAGTTGATCTACCTAGAACAATCAAATGCATTAATTAACACATCCATTTGACTTACTATTTACAATATTTAATATTTTAAACTGTTAAAAATACCATAATCTCTTTTTCTGTGAAAATTAATTCAAATCCTTAACTACATACTGTACATCAATTGACACACTTGTTCGTTCATGAATGAAATCCAAGGGTTTCTTTTAGGTTCCTCTTACAACCTTAGGTTGCTGTACAGCCCAGATTAGATAATGGTAGCAATGGTGCTGAGGCAGCATTAGGTTTCATCATTTAGAATCATCAGATTTTGTGGTCCATGTCATGCCCAATGTATGAGGCATGCTGTTAGCCATTTGTTTAGTGGCATCACCTTTGCAAATAAGTGAAGTAGCAAGACCCCATTGGTGCATAAACAAATAGAAACCACCCAACACCAGTCTGCAAGCTATCAAGCTTAACTGAACCTGTTCAGCGAAAGTTAATTCCAACAGGCCTGGAACTGGTCATGAGGATGAAAGCATGAAGCCTGGATGTACTTTCACCATACTTTAGTTACATCTATAATTTGTCCACTGGGCAGTGCCAATGCCTAGTGTGGCAAGACCATTTAGTAGTTTCCATGCAGCTAACATATCTAGAGTCTAGATCTTAGTCCCACTTAGCAGGCATCTGAGGCCCCACTTAAAAGACAACAGGTTGCATGGTCAGGATCCTGAGTGCCATAGTCAACCAAGAGAAGAGTGTTGTTCCTAGTTGGAAAAACTCAGCTGTTTGGATGCATGAAAGTATGAGTAGGTGGTCTGTTTAAGTGGGACACAAGCATTCAGTGACAATGCACAATGCATCATTCAAAAGCCAATCTATGAGGCAAGTGTTTGTACTGCAAAACCTAACTGACACACAGTTACTCAGTTGTTGAGTAGGCCAAAGGTAGGGCAGCTGTAAGCTATGTTTGGTACTCTTTATATCAATATAATACACATTCAAAAAATATAAAGCCCACAATCATGTGGTAACATGACTATTTCAGATTCAGACATCATACTTGCAGCATAAAGTAAAGAAAACCTCTAACAAATTCACAGAACCATTACCTCACAATGCCTCAGTACAAAAAAAGAATCACAAAGTTGTTATTAACACCACACTCAATGCATAAATTCATTAAAAGAAACGTTATTATGTTACGTGCATACAAATCTGGCACAGAACCATCAAATTATCAATCCTGCAAAGTTACATACTTAAAATTAACCCTGGCATGCCTGAATGTCTGGTATGCTTGACACCAGATATGACTTCAATAATTTCTTTGATTATAAAGTACCGACACAGCACCACAGGGCTGGCTTGTGGAAGTCCTTGCATGCAGGAAAGATCATCCAACAGTGAGTGTCTAGGTTGGCTTCTTTAACCCTTTAAGGGATAATGGTACATTTGTGTACCATGATTGTGATAGTGACATAATAAAAGCTTTTTTGTGAAAGCATTATAATTTTAATTTTTAGGTATTTGTGACGTCATTATTAAATCATTGTCTTCATTTTACAATCAAATTCTTATTTGCCTGAAAGGGTTAAAGGATTAAGGGATGGCTCGTTTAAGATCAGCTTTGGAAGGAGGCAAAAAACAATTAAAATATTATATTGTAAAATTCAATGCATGCGCAAGGTAAAAAAATAGATTTAGTAAACTAAGCTGCTGAACAACAGACCAGCAACATGAATTTTGCAATAACTGACCTGTACTGAATACAGCTGTTAAAGCGATAAACAGCATCAGTAAAGTTTCCAGTGGGAGGTTGAATAAGAAATTTAAGATGCAAGCTTTCCACCTCCTCCTCCACTGGGATGTACTGCGGTCCAATGCGAAGACCTAGATCTGTTTGTTTCATCTGCAAACAAATAGATTATGATGAGTTAGAAGGTACTACATAAATGACACACTAACATGAAACCGCTAATGTAATATAGTATTACAATAGACACAACAGTGATGGAAGCTCTTACACACAACAGTTGTTACCAGTGATAGAATTCAAAATTTTAAGAGCAGGTGCCGTTTTGTGTGGAACTCACTAATAACAGGTTTTCTCATTATACAGAGATAGAGAAGTACAAAAATTACGTTAAATCAAGAATGGGCTCATTGAATATCATGACATTACAAGAGGAAGTTTACAAAAACCTATGCAAATCCTCTGAACCCATCACTGGTTGTTACTCAATTGCAATCAATGCTATTGAATCATGTAATACCCTCATGTAATACCCCCTAATAATGGACTAACAAATATACCCTCTTTGACTTTTTCACCACTTAAGGCACGTTTACAGCTGTTTACACTACTTTTTTCTTTCAGCGCGATTTTGGTTTGTTTTATTGACGCTCAAATCCACTCATGTTTTCGAGAAAAAATGAGTGGATTTGAGCGTCAATAAAACAAACCAAAATCGCGCCAAAAGAAAAAAGTACTGTAAATGGCTGTAAACGCGCCTTTAGTTGTGGAAACTTGTTGGCAATATATTGAAAGCAGGCACCTTGTTTATTCAAAGCTTTAACATACTGTTTTATAAGGCCAAGTGTGATATGGAGAGGTGGAAGCATTAACTTTGAGGAATCTACAAAAGCATAGTTGGAAATATGTTTATGCCCCAGGTGTATGTAATATTCTGGCCAGTCATGTTTAATCCAGTGTTTAGCTTTATCTCTACTATCCCATTCACATAAAAACCATGGAAACTTAGTATATCCGGACTGTTGACCTTAAAGCATATTAAAAACCTTAATATCAACACAAATCTTCCATCCATGTTTATCATACCGGGTGTTTAGTAATTTCTGCGACTTTTGGGATACTGCTCTTTAAAACCCCTATATCTTGCTTATTTTTTAAGGCATTTTAATAAAATTTTAAACTAATCAATTAAATTAATTCTACATTTCAAAATTAATTGATGTAGCCACCCTTGGCCTCAATGATATGCTCTAGGTGGCCTCTGAAGGCACGGCAGACATCAATGACATACCCCTTGTCAAAGTTGGCCCAGTTCTCAGTGATGCAAGCCTTCAACTCTTCGACGTTCTGCAACTGAGTCTTAAACACACTACTCTCCACTTGCCACCACACACTGTAGTCCAGGAAGTTAAGGTCGGGGCTCTGGGGAGGCCACATTGACTTGGGCCAAAAGTCAATGTTTTTTTTTGAGAAAGGCCTGTGTCTTGTTGGCTGTGTGGGCAGGGGCCCCGTCCTGCTGAAAAACAAATTTCTTCTTGCCAGCCACCTCAATTAGGAGATTATGGTTGAGATCATGATGTGGTGGTGGTGGTGGTGGTTTTACCCGACCCATTCCTAGGGATGGGGGCACAGATCAATTCCACAGAATCCCAATAGTCAGGCGACTCCCCACGGACGGGACCATAGGTCCAGAAGAGAAGGGGTGTGGCCGAAAATGGCCTGACACAGGGGGTCTAGTACAGGGCAGTCGGGCAGTGAGAGATCCTGTGGTTCAGAACCACAGTTGCTGCATGAAGGAGTCTTGGCTTGACCAACCCTGTGGAGATAAGAGTTGAGGAGAGTGCTGTGCCCGTTGCAGTGTAAATAGGAGAGAGCACAGCGAGCGGAGCGAGGGAGAGTAAGCTCCTTGGGAGATACTGTAGGGATTTGATGTTGAAAGAAACCAGATTGGACACTGCGTCTCTAACTGGTGTAGAGGGATAGCCGTTGGGAGGAGATAAGGGGTGCAAGGGACACTGATGTACTGGAGGGATCGAGAGAGGCACCAGTTTTAGCTAGAGAGTCAGCTAAGTCGTTACCTGGGAGGGAAGAGTGACCAGGTATCCATTGTAGATGGACAACCTTGGATTGAGATAGAGAGTTAAGAGATTGAATATTGGATAAGGATTTGGGGGTTAAATATGGTAGGGGGGTAGAGAGAGTTGAAAGGACAGATAAAGAGTCGGAAAAGAAGGTGATAGATTCGAAATTACATGTCTTGGAGTGAGAGATACACCACTCAAGAGCATGTAGGAGAGTGAAGGTTTTAGCACTATAACTGGTAGCCCAGAGACCAGTCAAGAAGGAGAGCGAGGTAGCGGTGACACACTTTGTACATTTGATGTGTATCCCTGCACCACCCTGTCCCAGCCTGCCAGGTACCAAACTGTCAGTCCAGGCAGAGATATCGCTGTGAGATAGAGTGGAAAGATGGGAGGTAGCTGCAGTGTTGCAAAGGGAGGGGGGTCTTTGCGAGAGCATGGGGATGAGAGGTGGAGTGAGATTGTGTAATTAGATGGGGCAGACCAGGGGGGGTTTAGGAGGGCAGAGGATTAGTGGTTCACGGGTAAGATGTAGGTTAAGGGTAAAGTTATGTGATCTGGAAAAGGATCTCCATGAGCTCTTCTTGAGATGTGTACGAGGGTTAGAGTTCGCAAGAGAGGCTATGGGAGAGGTGGGAGGTAGACGGAGGGCTCGTCCAAAAAAGGAGAGGGGTTGGTGGGTGAGGGTGACTCGTAGTGGAGGTAGAAGTGCTTCTATATGAAGTAGAGGAATGGGAGTGGACGATAAACAACCTGTGATTACTCTACATGAAGATCTATGCATCCTCTCCATTGCTGCACACCAGGTCAAGGAACATCATTGTGAGCACATGTTTTGTCAAGGAAATGTACCTGATGTGGTCCTCCACATTGTCACAGAGTCCATGTACCGGTTTTTGCGGTAGTTACAGACCAGATTGACTGTAAACGTCTTCTCATTCAAGAAGAAGATGAGGTGGTCCTTGGTGTGCTTGAGGTCATTAAGCAGTTTTTTCACACACTCCAGTTGGATAGCCTGGGTCTTTTCCAACAACCGGGGCCTTTTTACGATGGCCTTGGACTTTCCTCCAGCTTCCTTCATGATTTTTGACATGATTGCAGGTGCCAAGAAGTTCTCCTTCACCAAAGAGCACATGGGCTTTGTCGAGTCCTCCTTCAGCGACTTAATGATCACCTTAGCAGTGTCCTCAGTTCTCGACACACGTTTTCTTTTATTTGGCTTGGCACACTTGATCAACTTCCCCTCCTTCATCATCTTTTGGCCCAGATGGTAGGTGCTTTCATGCAGCCTGGGCCATGAGTAAGTCTGTTCATTGATTTTAAAATGACAGACCGAAACCAAACCTAACAAAACGGAAGGGTATCCACCCGTTCCGATGTTCAGTGTGGGTCTGCTAATCAGCAAACATCCTTTTCAGGACAGGGCAATGTTAAGATAAAACTGCCCTTTTCAGGGCACATTGCCAACAAGTTCCAAAGACCCACTATTCTTCAACTGAACATCGAAGGCCTCACTGCAAGCAAGATGAACGTTCTTCATCATCTCGCTATGCAGTCTGAGGCACTCATCATCCTACTGCAGGAGACCCACTGCACTAATGCAGAGAAGTTGGTACTACCAAACTACCAACTAGCTGGGTCTTCTTTAAGCAGGAAGCATGGCCTTGCCACGTTTGTCCACGAGCAACTCAGATACACGCTTTTTCTTCCCAAAGCTTTTCATCTGACACTCTTCAGGGGAAAATCGTCAGAATAAAGCAGAATTGAAACCGAACTAATTTATAAAGGAAGAAAGTAGAGTTCTCATTGGCTGAAAGAGTCAACCAATGAGAGAAAAGATTAAGAAATTTTCAAAGAGTATACGAATTCTTTTTGCTTACACAGAAAGGGATTGAGAGATTTAATGAAAGTCGCTTCAAGAGCAGAAAGGTGAAAGGAAGAGCGACCACGAGCGAGAATAGAAAATTTTTCGTTGCTGTAATGGAGGGCACATTGGGCATTGTATTCTTGCTCGTGGTCGCTCTTCCTTTCACCTTTCTGCTCTTGAAATCTCTCAATCCCCTTCTGTGTAAGCAAAAAGAATTCGTATACTCTTTGAAAATTTCTTAATCTTTTCTCTCATTGGTTGACTCTTTCAGCCAATGAGAACTCTACTTTCTTCCTTTATAAATTAGTTCGGTTTCAATTCTGCTTCATTCTGACGATTTTCCCCTGAAGAGTGTCAGATGAAAAGCTTTGGGAAGAAAAATCTTTTACTTCAAGCAATCTTCAAATTCTGTACCACCAAATGTTTATACACGCTTTTGGACCAATCTCCACCAACATCAGAGATCGAGTGGTTGTGTGTGGACGTTGATGGCTATAAAATAGTCAACGTCTACAAACCACCGCCAACGCGATTGCAAACCCTGGATCTCCCAGTGTTTCCTCACCCCTGTCTGTATGCTGGCGATTTTAACTGTCATCATGCTGACTGGGGTTATGATGACAACAGTCCAGACAGTGAGTGTTTGGCTGGCTGGGCAAGTGTTAATTGTCTTGCCCTCCTATATAATGCCAAGGACGCTGCCAGTTTTTATTCCAGCCGCTGGAACACTGGTACCAATCCAGATCTAGCTTTCGCTAGCGTAGGTCCAAACAGTCGCTTACTGGATAGACGTGTCCTTGACAAGTTCCCCAGGTCACAACATCAACCTTCACTTATTACACCACCAAGATTTGCTATGGCAGTGCCAAGCATGCCTGTTAAGCGATGGAACTTCCGCAAGGCCAAATGGAGTCACTACATTGCTTTGACGAATAAATTCACAAAGACTTTGTTACTGCCTGATACACTTGATGTGGATGCGGCTTACCAGGACTTCTGTAACACCATTAAGAAAGCAGCCAAAAAGACTATCCCACGCGGGTATCGAAATAACTACATTCCATGTTGGGATGCAGAGTGTGAATCCCTCTATAAAACCTTTCTGCAGTCTCCTCAGGGAGACGACTCAAGTTTGGCTGCTACAGCTCTGCTTGCCAAGCTTGACAGAAAGCGGAGGGATCAATGGTCCGAAGCAGTTCGAAGCATTGACTTCTCACACTCTAGTCGAAAAGCGTGGAGTATTTTGAACAACCTTACTGGTAGGTCACAACACTCTCCTCGTCACTGTCCCGTTTCAGCCGATGCTATTGCATCTCAGCTGGTTAGAAATGGGAAATATGAGGCTGTTGACTGCAAGTCATCTCGACTTGTCTCTCAAGAAGTGTCTGACCTTTGGAGGGCCACAACACCAGACGCAGCAAATATCTCTGATAATTTCTCACAGAGAGAATTTGCTGCTGCCCTTCAACATTTAAAACCAGGTAAAGCTCCAGGACTTGATTCCATCTGCCCCGAGCTTATACTCCATGCCAGAGCTACTTTGAAGTCCTGGTTACGTGACTTCATTTCTTCCTGTTTGCGCCGACTCAAAATTCCCAAGATCTGGACAAGAGCGCTTGTGGTCGCGATCCCCAAACCAGCAAAGCCTGTGGGGGACCCAAAGAGTTATCGACCAATATCTCTGCTCTGTGTCCCCTACAAGATCCTTGAGAGACTTATCTACGCCCGCATTGAGCCATTAGTCGATCCACTGCTCCCTAAAGAGCAGGCTGGGTTCCGACGCAGGAAGTCAACCGTAGATCAAGTTGTTCTGCTAACCCAGAACATCGAGGATTCTTTTGAGGCTAAAAAGAAGGCCGGTGCCGTATTTGTCGATCTGACAGCTGCTTATGACACTGTCTGGCACCGTGGCCTTACCTGCAAGCTTCTGAGACTACTTCCGGATAAGCACATGGTCAAAATGATCATGGAGCTTGTCTGAAATCGAAGTTTTACCCTTACCACCAGTGACAGCAAGCAAAGCAGGCTATGCCGTCTTAAAAACGGCGTTCCTCAGGGATCGGTCTTGGCTCCCCTCCTATTTAACATCTATACGTACGATCTTCCTTCCATGATTTCCAGAAAGTTTGCTTATGCTGATGACTTAGCATTGTTGCACTCTTCTGGAAACTGAAAGGACTTGGAGGGGACCTTAAGCCAAGACATGTCCACACTTTTAGCGTATCTCCAGACTTAGAGGTTGAAGCTCAGTCACACTAAGACGGTGACAACAGCCTTTCACTTAAACAACCGAGAGGCCAAACGTGAGCTAAAGGTCTACAACAACGATAGACTTTTACAGTTCTGTCCAACCCCTACTTATCTTGGAGTAAAACTGGACAGATCACTCACGTTTCATCACCATTTAGTGGCATTGTGCAAAAAACTATCTTCGCACGTCACACTGCTGAGGCAATTTGTGGGCTCGGGATGGGGTGCTAAAACACTATGCATAGCTACCTTGTCTCTAGTCTACTCAACAACTGAGTACTGTGCGCCAGTCTGGTGTCGCAGTGCTCACACTCGCCTCATCGACAGTGTCTTGAACGACACCTTGTGCATAGTTACTGGATGCCTGCATCCCACTCCAACAGACCACCTACCTATACTCTCAGGCATCCAGCCAGCTGAGCTTCGCCAAATGGGAGCATCACTCTCCTTGGCTTACCGTGGATCTCTGGACCCCGATCATATCTTGTATGGTCTGTTAAGTGGGTCCTCAGATACTGGCCAAGTGAGACTAAGATCCAGACGCCCGTTTGTGCCAGCTGCGCGGAATCTTTTGGACAACCTTGCCAGACTTGGCATCCGCGCTTCTGAATGGACAAATGTTAAATGGAAAACGGAGTACTGTGAAAATGCTTCCAGGCTCCATGCTTTTGTGCCCGAGACTGGTGCCAGGCCTGTTGGGATGGGCTTACCCCAAGCAGCTTGAGTTAAGCTCAACTGCCTGCGGACTGGTGTTGGGCGATTCCAATCATCCATGCACAAATGGGGTCTCACTCCTTCACCGAATTGCGAGTGTGGCACCTCTGAGCAAACCGCAGACCATGTACTAACAGCGTGTTCTATACATCGGGCACCACATGGAGCACGAGGTCTGACGGTTTTAGATGACGAAACTCGATGCTTAATGCTTAATGACATCACTGCCAGCATCTGATCCAGGCAGTGCAGCAGTCTGGGGTAGTAAAAGGATAAACCCTCGGCCCCAGTCCTGTTTGTGTCTGACCTGGAGTGGATACCTCTTCAAACGACGATAACGATTCATCTTTTTGACCCAGAAAACAGTTGCATGGTGGATTCTGAGGTTGTTGACAATGTTGTTGACACTAGATCTGATGCAAAGCATTCTAGATATCTCGTTTGTTTTCACATTATTCAACATGATGCAGTAGTTTTACAATTTCACTTTTTATTACACTTTAACTTCTAAAGGACATGGAAACTGACGCTGTTTATTTTTTTAAAATCAATTAAAAAATAAGCACAAAAATTCAAATTCAAATTTAGTCACAGAAATTACTAAACACCTGGTATTTCAGTTTGGTCAACAGAATTGCCATGTTTTCATAAGATTCTTTCATTTTGGTGGAATGTGCTACAGGTAAGGAAGCAAACAAGTTTCCACTATGCAATAAAACTGCTTTTAAACTAGCTTTTGATGAGTAAATAAACAATCACCAATCGAGTGAATTATATGCATTGCCTAGTTTTTCAATCAGCCCTTTGACATCAGCACAACAAACCAATGGACTTTTATTGATAAAAAAGGTAGATACTCTTTTTTACAATGCTTGTACCAAAAAAATGTGACATTAGCATGCAACAAGTGTTTTGACTTTAATCTAGAACCTAGCAGAGGAGGAGAAAGTTTGGGCAAGTCCAAGTCTTGCACTAGGTCATTTAGTTCCTCTTGACCAAATAGCATTGGTCTTTGATCTTCATTGCATTTGTACTCTGAATCGTCTGCTGCTTGGCACTCACAAAAAGACATCTCGACACCTGACTCCTCAACACCTTTAAAACTGCTCCATAATTACATCATAAAGGACAACAAGCAATATACACTGTGTAATAGTGCAGTAACAAGTTTTATAAAATGCCGATTCAGCATTCTGCTGTACTTAATAAAAAATTTTATCAAAAAATTGCACAAAATTCTGATGCGATAGAAAAAAAATCGTTTGCAGATTTGAGATCAGCAACCTCAAATTATGCAAAAAAAACTCTTTATTGGCAAAACAACAGATTTGATGTTTACCTGTGTAATTAATTAAAATATGCAACAAGCAATATGATTGTATTAGTAACTACTTGACTTATACAAAGTCAGATGCAGTTAGTCATTTTCTAAAAATTTTTTCTATTTCCAAAGCTATTTGCCATTAAATATGATTAAATAAATTCCCAAAACCACCTTTCTCAAAAATTAGTTAACAGGGTGACCCATATATGAAAGCAAATGAAAACCCATATTAAATTGAATAAAAAAATTTATTAAACTATTTAGTGATATGCAATGATACACAATAGTCTGTAAATAATAATAAATATAGTTCTATTTAAAATGGTCTATTATAGAATAAATTGCAATCAATTAGTCTCCTACATACATCCTCTATAGAGGCACTTGTCCTTGTAATATCTGCTGCCAGTTTATCTCTAAAGGCCATTTCAAATTATCAACACTGCAGTACATTTTTCCAAAACCCTTAGATTCAAGAATGGACCACATTAAAAAGTTTATAGGGTTCAAATTCAGAAAGCATGGAGGCCACATTTCTTTAGATCAAAACCTGAAAAGATGCCCTCTGTATCAGTTTTGTGCCAAATCGGCCAAATGTGATGTGACACCCCCTCACTCACTGGTGGTATGTGACGTGACACCCCTTCATTGGCGGTATGTGACATGACACCCCCTCACTGGCAGTATGTGACATGACACCCCCTCACTGGTGGTATGTGATGTGACACTCCCTCACTGGCAGTATGTGACATGACACCCCCTCACTGGCAGTATGTGACATGACATCCCTCACTGGCGGTATGTGACGTGACAACCCTTCACTGGCAGTATGTGACATGACACCCCCTCACAGGCAGTATGTGACATGACACCCCCTCACTGGCGGTATGTGACGTGACACCCCCTCACTGGTAGTATGTGATGTGGCACCCCTCACTGGAAGACCTTAGCAGAGTCAAATATTGGCTCCAAGATGTTTTCAACATAAAATTTTCCATTAATTTTTGATGCTTAATCAACAAAAATAGAAGCCCTCCAGGTTTTTAAAACTGCAGTCCAGACCATGACCAATGCTGGTTTTATGGTCCAATACACAGTTTTTTGGTCATAGAAAATTTGGTTCACATTTCTTCCAATAATCCTGTCATTTCTGTGATTATGAGCCAGTTCAAGAGTAAAAAATCTTTTCATCTGACCAAACAACCTTACCAGCCATGCCACTCTTCAATTTATTCAGAATAACCTTTCTTCTCTGTAATCTTTTTTCCTTTACAGCCTTTGAGAGTTTGTCTCTTTTAAAGAACAAAAGAGAACATTTTAGAGTTTTCATGAATAAGCATGCCATGTTTTTGGGACTTGTGTTAATGGTCATGATCACCTGCCTCATAGATATCCTTTGGTTTTTTTTAATCCTCCCCCAAATTTGTTTAATCATGCATTTAGAGAATTTTGAGCATGGTCTTACATTACTTGGACAATCAGATAAATTTTGCTAAAGTGCAACTTCTTCATTCCAGCCCTGCATAGCAATAAATGAAATCAGCATAATATTCAGGGTTGCCATATCGTCGTTATTTTTCAGATTTGCCCTTATTTTGAAAAGTGTGTCTTTGAAAATACTTTTGTCCTTACTTCTGAAAAACATCCTTATTTTGTATATCTGTACTTATTTGTCATTGTTTGTCTAAATATCTGGCTTTAAGTGTTAAAACCTGGCTTCTTTTTAACAATTTTAAAATTGTTTCAATTACTCAAGCATAACTTGAAGTCTTTTATTTCACAAATAAATAATTTACTTCAGTTGTTATGCATAAATATGTAACAATTGCAATGACAACTTTTAATTCAAAAATAGTTTTTAGTGTAAAACAGGGCTGCCCAATCTGTTTGCCTCTGAATACAATGCAACACTTTTTGGCCCATTAAAAAAGCTGGATTAAACAATAACTTTTTTTTATTAACTGAATTAGAGGTTGAAATTGTGGTTACAAAAAAGTTATTTAAAAAATTGCATGTTAAAATCAGTGAAGAAAAAAAAAAAAAGAAGTCATAAATTTGGTTATATCATCAATTTTGGCTAAAAATACACTCCACATCAAAGTTGATGAACTTTTTTTTGGATTTTTTGGTCTTCAGTAAATTTTAAATGTAATTTTTAAACTAAACTCCTAGGTAACTAAAATTCCAACCACTAATTCAATTGACAAAAAAAAATTATCAATTTCATTTCTACATCAATTGCGATCTCCAATAACTTTCCATGCAAAAATTTAGCTCACACTGAATAAAAACATTGGGCACTCCTGACAGAATTTCTACTGTTACAAACTTCATTTGGGTATCTGGTTGTCCTTAATTACAAATTAAGATTCATGGCAAAACTGATCATATTTTTCATTGTTTATAATTTATAGACACATGCTTTACTTTAAAATTATATTTGTTGAGAATACATAGTATAAATTTTTCTTGACAAATCATAGCAAAAAAACCTCTTAAGTACATAATTAAAGATATTTGGCATACCTTAATGCAGACATCTCTGTTTCCGGAAGCCCTCACTCCATCAAGAAGCGTGGCAAGGAGGGAATCACGGTCAGTGGAATAGTAGTGGCGTGTCTGACCTCGACAATACTCAATCATAAACAGCTGGGGGTTTTGTGGACTTCGAACCAAAGAAAAAATCTGCAAAAAAAAACATGACAAACATTAAGTGCAGCAACTAGTACATAAATAAAGTAAATGGCTATTTACAGTAGCATAAAATGAAATCAGGGCTGTATTAGTTGTACATTGATCAATACGCTTCAATGAAAAAAAGTGGTTGATAAGTAGATGTGTAATTTTGATGGCCACAGCAATAAATCATAGTTGGTGACATTCTGTTCTAAAGATTCTTTTGTTTCTTTGCAAGACATTTACTGGAATTTTCTCTGTTTGATAGTTTCCACAAGAAGTTCAACCTTCATTTATATAACAACAAAAAATCCCTCTCTCTCCCTCCTGCCCCCCAGACCCAAAAAAAAAAAAAACTTTCAATAGAACAGCAATTTATGCACTTCCAAGAACAAAGCAATTGCTTGAAGGTTTCCAAAAGTTTAACACCTCTAACATTATCCTTATAAGTCAAAAGGATAAAAAAATTAAAAGCCTATAAAAAGGTTTGGATTAAGAATGGTCAACATCACAAAAAAATTTACACTTCATTCTGTTAATCTAAGATGCATTCATGAAGTATGTGCAACTAAGCATGTGAAAGGGACCTGTAATCATTAAATCCTAAATGCCTGGTTTTAAGTAGAGCACAAAACTCCATTTTCTACAACAATACAAACTGAGACATTAACAACACTAAGTTAATGTGGCAGGGGTCACTGAGTAAATTTTGTTAATTTGTTTTGTTTGTGTTTTACCTAGCACAACTTTAGATTGGAGCCTCTAGGATTCTCAAAGAGAATACAAAAAAAATCATTCTTGGTACAATACCATTAAGCAGGACCCTAATACACACCCAAGAACAAGTCAGACACAAACACTTCTATCAATTTTTTTGAATGAGTTGCCAATGAGTGGATGCATTTAGAGTTAAAGGAAGAATCACACTTGGCAAAACACCCTGACAAAGAATGATCTACAAAGTTGATACACATTTCAATATCTGTAAAAAATAAAGGGTCCACCACACACCATGGATGGCAATCCATCATTTGTTGGATTTACATAGATATACACTCAGAAGTGTAAGCCAGTGATAAAATGAAAGTAACATTTCTTTTCTTCACTACAAACATCAAGTAGCCAAACTTAGCACAATATCAAGTAAGTGAAAGATGATGAGACATTTCAAAGGTTGGTGTACATCAGGGATCTGTTTTGTCAACTTTGTCTTGTGCAATTGTGGTGGATGTGACAGAGAATGCAAGAGAAGGCTTAATGAAAGAGGTTTTGTATGCAGATGACTTGGTACTGATAAGTGAAAAGATGGAGGGTCTGAAGGAAAGGTTTTTTAAATGAAAAAGATGAAGGTAATGGTGTGTGGGTCAGAGGGTGAAGTCAAATGAAATAGAATAGACCCATGTGGAACATGTGGCAAAAGGGTGACAGTCAACTCAGTGCTATGCACAAAATGTGACCAACGCATTCATGGAAGGTGTTCTAAGTTGAAGAAAGTAACTCTAAGTGTGGCA
Organism: Diplosoma virens; assembly: GCA_963680785.1. NCBI lineage: Eukaryota > Metazoa > Chordata > Ascidiacea > Aplousobranchia > Didemnidae > Diplosoma > Diplosoma virens. Next base: position 47,244,594 of record OY796886.1, on the reverse strand, counting down.
AGATTTTTTGTTTGTAGCAAATGTCAGAAAGCAACAAATGGTGCAGAAGAGCAACAGGAGGTAATGTGTGATGAAGTGAAAACTGCAAATGGATTTTGCTGCCTCAGTGATATGTTGAATGCCAGTGGAGGATGTGAAGCTACCATAACTGCAAGAACAATGTGGAATGGAAGAAATTTAGAGAATGTGGTAAGATACTGTTTGGAAAAAGATTCTCTTTCTAAATGAAAATAAAGATACGTATATAGGAGCTATGTAAGATCTGCTATGTAATACGGAAGTGAAACGTGGTGCTTGAGAGAAAATGAAGTAGCTATTTTGAGAAGAGCATAAACATTTATGGTGAGGACAATGTGTGGTGTAAAGTTGATAAACAAGAGGAATACAAAGGAGCTGATGGACATGTTGGGATTGAAGAAAGCAGAAAACAAGCTAGCAAGGGCAAATGGTGTGAGGTGGTATGATCATGTTTTAAGACAACCTGAGGAAGATGTTTTAATAAAGGCAATGGTACATGAAGTGGATGAAAAATGTAAACAGGGTTGACTGAGGATGAAATGGAGGAAACAAGTTGAAACATGAGAAGAATTGATTTAAAAAAAGATGTGGCAGATCAATGCAGGTGAACAGAAGGTGTAAGAAGAGTGCCAGAAATAGTGAGATGGATCCAACCATTTCCAGTCAAAGGGATTAAACTGGATTAAAACTGGATTAATGATGATGATGATGATTTAATGCAAAAAAACAGCTCAATAGTCATAGCATGGTAGTCAGCTACCAACAAATCACAAGTCAATAAAAATAATAAAGCATAAAAAAATTAACTCGGTTAATTAAAACAGTATGTTTAAGTAGCTATTTTTAAGAGACATAAAGCTAGAGGACTGCTACCATATAACTAAGTACTTTTATTTGTTTCGATTTTAACTCTGTTAAAAAATAAATACATAAAACTTAATACATAAAAAATAAATACATAAAACTAAGTGATGCTTTCACTGTTCTTTTCCATCAAATATTTAAAAGTATATCTATTTCAAAAATTATGCAAAAAACAAAAATTAATTCACTACAAAGAGTCCACAACGTTTTTAAAAAACCAAAACAAGAATAATCCAAAAATAGACAAAAGTGAGGTCAGAAAATGCTAAAAACTATTGACCGATTTGTTAAGTAATCGAATTTACAGTAGTTTTATAAATCAAAAGATTCAACAAAGTAGAAAACTGAGACAATACCAATCTAATCAGAAAAGGACTGGAATGAAAACATCAGTGACTGAACAATAATCATACACTTGGCTTTTCTTGATACCAGGTATATTATTAAAATCTTTATTCATGCTCTTCTGGTGAAGTACCAGAAGAGCATGAATAAAGATTTTAATAATCATACACATTGCCAGAAAAAGATAATTGAGAATGTGTTAATCATGGCACTGATCAAAGTAACAAATGCCAAAAAACATAACTATTTCATTACTTCAAAAGTTTTTCTCTTTATCATGCAAGTAACAATAATATTTTCACTGACAACCCCTTAACAATGCTATTCATAACTGCTGGCAACAAGAGCTGAAACAACTGATCCAACAAATGTAGACTGTACTACATACTGCTTACTTCAGACAAAGGTCGCAGAGTGACAATGGAATATGTGCCAGGATCCCTCTCCAGAATGCAGGTTTCACTTAGACAAAGAAGTCGTTGGACTGGTTCCTGCATAAAGTCATACCTGCTACATATGAGGTAAAAAATAAAATCATACATGACACAGACTACCATTCATTTTTTTTAACAGAACTTGTGTTTAAAATCAATGTTGATTACAAAAATATTTTGATACTTTTTAACAGCCACTCTTACTGGTGAACGATTGGTGAGTTTCTGCACTTGAAACTCAGTCATTGATGTGATGTGTTCATCTGCACTGTAATCACCAAACCTATAATTTACAAATTGTTCAAAAGATATTGCTTGCTTTCTTTTTTTTAAATGGATGCCAAGATTTCTTGCAGCAGCATCAATACATGCTTTTATAAGATCAGATGGCTGAGAACAAGAAAAAAGATGCTGCAAAAAAACAATACAACAAAAGTTAATAACTCACCTTTATAACAAAATGAAAAGCTACTAACTCACCAGTCGGTTAAAATTATGAATAACTGCAACTCCACCAGGAAAATTCGTAACCTAAAATTTAAATTTTTTGAAAAATTCAGACCACTATGTTCTGTAAATAGAAACTAATGCTCTTCCTTCAAGCAGGTTTATATTTCACAGTGAAACAGTCACTACTTTACATTTATATCAAATAGCATAAAACAGTGCTTCTCAACCCTTGGTAATGACCCAAAATTGGGTTACCAGTAAATTTGATTGGGTTGCCAACATCCATAGTTCTGAAAAAATTAAATCACTACATTTTATGGATGAAAATCAAAAAATTCAAGACAGATTCAAAGTGAAGAGCTTTTTTTAAGATCACAACCATTTAAAGACAAAAATTAAAAAATCCAAAATAGATTCAAGTTTGAATAATAATTTTTGAACTTCCTGAGATAACCAGAATTTGGATCAGAAATTTTGGATGAGTCACCAAATCTTTGCTCTCTATTTCCACTTAGCATTTAAGTTAACACAAAAAAAAATGTTGAGAAGCACAGCTATACAGAATGGAAAAAAATTAGTCCAATATTGAATACATCACACTAAAACTTTTTTAACCTTAAAAAAAAGCAAAAATTCAAAATTTACTTCCTAAAAACCAAACACATTATTTGACATTATTTATCAAAAAATTGATGTGAATGTGATCATTGTCATCATTATTTGGAAGGGTATCCATTCCAGGTCAGACACAAACAAGACTGGAGCTGAAAGTTTATCCTTTTACTACCCCAGGCTGCTGTACTGCCTGGATCAAATGCTGGCAGTGATAGTGTTGAACCAGCATCAAGTTCTGTCATCAAAAACTACCAGACCTTGTGCTCCATGTGGTGTCTGATGTATGGGTGATGTTATTAGGACGTGGTCTGCAGTTTGTTCAGAGGCACCACACTCACAATGCAGTGAAGGAGCAAGACCCCATTTGTGCATGAACAAATGGAATTCTCAAACACCAGTTTTCAAGTGATTGATCTTAACCCAAACTGTTTAGGGCAAGCCCATTCTAACAGACCTGGCACTGGTCCTGGGTTTAAAAACACAAAGCCTGAATATATTCTCACTGTCCTCCATGTTCCATTTATAATTCATTAACTGAGAAGCATGGATGCCAAGTCTGGCTAAGTTGTTTAATAGATTCCATGTACCTGGCACAAATGGGGATCTAGATTGTAGTCTTTCTTGACAAGCATCTAAAGACCCACTTAAAAAACCATATAGGATATGATCAGGGTTTAGAAATCAGTAGTAAGCCAAGGAAAGTGTTGCTTCTAGTCAGCAAAGCTCAGCTCAACTGGTTGGATGCTTATAAGTATGAGTAGGTGGTTTATTGGAGTGAAACACAGGCATCTAGTGACTATGTGCAAAACATCATTTAGGACACTGTCCATGAGGCAAGTTTGAATGCTGCTACTGCAACACCACATTGATGAACAGTACTCAGTCAGCTGTTGAGTAGACCAGAGATAGGACAGCTGTGTGCAGTGTTTTGGCACCAGCACCCCATCCTGAACCTACCAGTTGCCTCAACAGTGTGAGGCGCAAGAATAGTTTTTTTTTGCACAATGCTACTACATGGTGAGCAAATATGAGCAATCTGTGCAGTTTTACTCCAAGATAACAAAGCCATGAACAACTTTGGAGTTTGTTGGCTGACTCGTGTGTGCCAAGTAGCTTGAAAAACTGGTGAGGTACCGAAGCAATGGCAGACCAGTGTGTTGATACCTATTCACAAACAAGGAGACAAGAAGAAATGCACTAATTACAGGGGCATTTCTTAATTAAGCCTTCCTGGAAAGGTCTATGCAAGTGCCTCAAAAAGAGAAGCTATAAAATAGTTAAACCTCAACTTCAGGATGCAGTTTCGTCCTGGAAAATCCGCCACTGACCAGATCTTTGCTCTCAGCAAGTTTTGGAGAAATTGTGAGAATATGCCAAACAGGTGTATACATGCTTTGTAGACCTTGAAAAAGCGTATGATCATGTTCCAAGAAACAAGTTGTGGGCAGTATTGCTGAAGTATGACTTGAGAGGTCAGCTATTGGCTGCTATCAAATCATTGTAATAACAGTCAGAATTCTGTGTTTGTGTCAGTGGCATGAAAACAAAACCTTTTAGTGTCAGTCTATGATAGGGCTGCGTTCTTTCTCTTCTTCTATTCATTATATACATGGATAAGATAGACAGAAACAGTTCCTTCAGTAGTGGCGTCACATTTAAGGAGTGTAATGTTCAGCGCCTGCTGTTTGCAAATGAACTTGCATTGCTAAGCTTCAACAAAGGTCTGCAATATGCACTTGAACAGTTTTCTGATGTATGCTTGGATGCTGAGATAAAAATTAGTATGGTTAAAACTGAGACTACGTGTTTGTCAAGGCACACTGTCCAGTGTTCTTTCCAAACAAATGGAGTAACTCCCAAGCAGACAGAAAAGTTTAAGTATCTCGGAGTCACATTCTCAAATGATGGTAGACAGGACAATAAACTGGACACACATATTGAAAAAGCAAGTGCAGTAATGCACCAGCTTTACCAATCAGTTGTACTGAAACAAGAGCTGTGTACAAAAGCAAAGCTTTTTGTTTTTAGATATTTTTTTTCCTATCCTCACTTATGGTCATGAGTGTTGGGTAATGACCGAAAGAGTAAGATCCCAAGAACATGCAGCTAAAATGGGTTTCTAGCAAAAAGTTAGATTTATCCCTACTGAACAAGGTTAAAAGCACTGACATTTGTCAATCTTTCAACATTGAACCACTACTATTCTGCATATTAGCAGACCCTTGCTGAGCATTGCAATGAGTAGATACCATTTGGTTTTGGCAGTTTCGATTTCGGTCAGTCATGTGTAATAACAAGAGCAGACTTACTCATGATCCAGGCTTAGAGAAAGCAACTGCCATCTGTAAACGTGATTAACAAGCAGCCATAGAATGCTTTTATTTTCTGTGACAAATAAATTCTCACACTTAAATTTACCGTATATATTCAAGTATAACGCACACTCGTGTATAACGCACACCCTAATTTTCGATTAAAAATCAGTATAAAATTTTGTTCCACTTTTTCTCAACTCAGGAGCCGAGGTGTAGCCAAGGAAATGAAGTATTTGATTATGAAATACCATTTCCTTAGATAGCCAAGCCCTCATATATAACATGCACCCAGACTTTGAGTTTTTATTTTGGTAAAAAATTTTGCACATTATACTTGAATAAATATGGTAATAGTGCAATTAGACTTCATAAACAAAAGAGACCATATTATTTCAGAATGCTCTACACTCTACAGGGTCATCAATATTTAGCATTACAATTCATTTCAAATTGAATATTTTGCATTTTCCCTAATGCAACTGAACTTTTAACTATTTCTAATGGATCTTTGTAATCTAAGGTATTTAATTTAACCATGACTAAAGTTTTTGACAAACGAACAGCAATTGTTGAGCTTTTTAATGCGCTGAAGGTGAAACTTCAGAAAAAATGGGCAAAATACCCCAGCATGTGATTTGTGACTCTTGTACGTCTTTTTCCAAGTATTTCCAGCTTATCATTGATTCTAATGGTGGATATAAGAGTAAATCTTAGTTGTACTATATGTTTATTTATTCTGCATCAATATTCTACCTGTGTTACTCCAACTTTATGCTTCATTTTAAAAATAAAACTTTTTAAGTTGTAACACTAAATATTGATGACCTTGTATATTTGACAAGCTCCTTGATGAATATTAAATCTAATTGTTTGAATGACAAAACCAGACATTGGCTCATCTGATTTGGACATTCCAGTTGCCTGGGTTAGTAAAGGCATAAACCTTTGATTAAAACTTAGTAGTGTTACTTTTTCTGGCTTACAGTGCAATAAAACTAATACGAATATAAAATACAAATTTTAGTAATTCACTTGTAATAAAAAAACTTTTTTCATACTTTATTCATACCTCAGTAAAACCTTCAATGTTTTTGTAATCATAAGATGCAAATACAGACGTGGCAGAAGAATTTAGTTGCCTTAATGAACCAGGAGCAACCTGAAAACCAAAACACCAATAAAAAAATCTTAATCCATTCTCCAATTTTAAAATTAATAATACTATCTACTCAATTTACATCATTGTCGAAGGTTAAAGCAATTAATTGAAAAAGGTCACACTAATAAAATAACATAAAAATTATTTCTAGTAAAACAACAAGTTTAAAAATTTACTTTTAAATGTTATAGTCATAATACAAGTAAAATTTTAAAATCACAACTAAAAATATTTCAGTTTTGTATTTGATTTAAGATTAACGTTGGTAGGTTTCAACATGTGTGAGGGTTAAAAAATTTGGTGAAGCATAGAAATTTAGCAAAAAATATACTTTATTTTGACCTAACACTTTTTGCCTTTATTTAAAAGTTTTTACAAAAAAATCTTTGTTAAATAGTTGCAAAACACTAATTAACATTAGTTTTTTAAAAAAATACTGTTTTTTTGTTGTTGAAAATGAGATAAAAAATCTCAGTTTATCTCAATACATGAGTGATCCACAATGAAAAACATTACCAAAATGGGTTCTTTTGCAGAACAATAACTCATATAAAAACTTTAACATGCATTCAGAAAATTAATTTTACGCATCAAAAATATTATTGCAAATTCAAAGTAGGTCTAAATGTTTTTTTATTTGTATTTTCATCTCTAGACTATTTATCCTCCTGATGTGCAGGAAATTGCTGGGGAAACTGTCAAGCGATACCTTGAACTGCTTTCTGATAACCCAGAAATTAATGGCTGGTTAAAAATTCTGTTTTTTTTAGTTTTGTATTTAGAGATATGACTAAAATTGAGCAGAGTAAAGTGCCTTAAAGTGTCTTTCCCAAGGATATAACAGAATAACACAAATAGATTTTTGCATTGCAACAATGTCAATAAATCACAGTGCTCTTAACTACTCAGCCACTCTGCAAACTTCCAATAACAAACACACATTTACAGACAATGTTTTTCACTTACATGAAAAACTTTCTTTTCACTAAATTTTAAATTGGTAAACATTTTACCATAGAGATCAAGGATTCTTAAATTCCACACACCAGTTTGAGGTGCTCAAAGTCTTTAGAAGAGTTTAAATGTTGATAAAATATTGTAAAAAATGTAACACTTATATTGCTGATTAAGAACTTATAAAGAAAACAAGCATGAAGAGTTTCAAGATTGGTGCTGTAAGGGGTTGCAGCCCTGAAATTTTTAGAATACATGTATACTTATAAAGTGCAAAACAAAATATTCAATGTATTTAAAGCAGCACAAACAATTTTTTAAATAAGCAAAAAATGAGGTTGTGTAAGTAAAATTGAATAAGCTTAAATTTTGATTTTATTTTGAAAACTCCTGAACAATCAAGACTAGTGTTGTGTAAGCATTGTGATGTAACAAAGCCCTGAAAAATTTTTGACTTTATTGACTTTAGCAAGCCCTAATATTAGTATATTTATTGTAAATAAAACCACAGGGAGGCTGCAAGTTGACTTTGAGTCAGCAGCCAGATTAGGTATAAAATTGTGGGTGGTCAATTACTTTTGAATTGGTGTGATCAATTTTTAATTAGTTTTAGTTGTAAGTTGTCAATGAAAAATCTTTCAGCTTTGTTTTAAATAGATCAAAAATTGTTTTTAGTATTTTTTATATGATGTTGTTCCAAATCTCAACTCCTTAATCTTTTATGCATTTTGTAATAAGAATGTATATAGTTTCAAAGTTAAGTGCTTTATTTTGTGAAGTTATTAACTTTTTGAAAAATGTTGGAGAAGTAGACCCACAAACTGTAAGTCCATCTAATAAGTATGTGCGAATATAAACAGTAAATTTTTAATAGTGGTTTTTATCTTAAATAATATTTAACTTTGGAAATAAATGCAATTGATCTAGAGATTTTATAAGCAGTGTTTCAGATGCAAGATCAATATCGATCATTAAACCTAATATTTAACATTTTCATATTTCTGAAATAGATGTATTATTAAAAAAAAAACTTTAGTGTGAAGAAAGGGTTAAATTAGTTTTAGGAAATCAGTTAAAAAACTTAACTTAAAAGGATTGACTGCAAGTCTTTCAACACAAAGATAGTCTTTTAAGTTTTTCATTCATATTTTCAATGAGACTAATCAAAGTTATGTTGGAGATTATCAGGTAAGTATAATCAGCAAAAAGTCTTGGAATGCATTTAACCAATTGTGGCATATCATTGACATACTGTAGAAAAGAAATAAGAGAGGGCCAAGGATCAAACATTCTGCAGTTGTTTTGCAGTAATTTAGTTCTTATTTCATTGATCAATACAAATTGCTTGTGTAACAAGTACAAATGTATTAATTAACTGCACTGCATATATCAAAACGTTTAAGTTTGTTTAGGAAAATGTAATGATTCATAGAATCAAATGTTTCAATAAGATCAAGAAAAACTATTTCTGTAAATAAATTGGAATTGATATTATTAAAGGAGTTAGTGATGACATCAATTAAGGCATAATTAGTTGAAATATTGCTCTGAAATTCATATTGAGTATTAATGATTATGTTATGTTTATTAAGAAAATTAATTATTTGTTTATAACTTGGTTGTTTGAATCTTTTGAAAAAAGGATGTTAGAATAAAGATTGGAGAACAGTTTGTAGGTTTATTGTATTCTCCTTTTTTTTGAAGATTTTTATTATCATGCAATCATAGAAAAAAAACATTACCAGAGCAATAATCAATGAATACCTAAAGATATTGAGTAACAACTTAAGAAGCAATTTGAAGAAAGTATGGCCAATAGCTTTATTTGTTATAAGAGAATGTAAACATTGGAAATTTCAGGTATATTAAAGTGAAGAAGACACCCACTTGCCTAGAAAGGCAAAAAAACATAAAAAGATTTTGAAAACTTAACAAAACTTAATTATTACATTGATCAGTTATAGCTTGGTAATCCAACATTAAGCAAATGTTACTTAATCACAAGGACTACAACAATTCATGGTGCTGCACACATCACAGCACTTTTAATCATAAAACACAAATAAACACAACATTACCAAACAACTTTTTCAAAGCCCTGTAACTCAATGCAAATGGCATCTGCAATAAAACAGATGAAATACAACTACTTATTAAAAATACACAGATGCCATAACAATACAAGAGACAAATTTCAATCAATCCCACAAAACACCAAACATTACTTACTTTACATCTATGTATCAGAATGAATCACACTCACAAATGAGGAGGAGGTCTCCTGACTTACACTAAAAATAAAATCAGTTTTTCTCAACCTAATACATCAAACACCTCAGCTATTAAACTACAAATCATAAAAATCCACTTTTTTACATTAGAACAATTACATATTGCAACATGTACATTCCACCCAAACATTCTACACAGCTATCACAAACAGAAGACTTGATTATATACAGCACACTCACAACCATAACAAAAATGTTTCAAATACAATCAACACAGCATACATCACAATGCTCACTTGCCATTATAGTACTTTCCAACCAAAAACCATAGAGGAGAACTGATTGAAGACAACCTACTTTATTCCAATCACATCACACTAAATACAAACACTTCAACACATCTACCACCCAATCAAACACAACAGCCTACTTTACCAGACATCACCATAGCTTCAGCAGGTGCCTTGCATGCTGACACTAGGTGGCAGACCATTCATTTCCTCACATCCAATCACTTACCCTCACTCATCACTCTCAGCATGCATCAAAAAACCAAAACAACTTTATCTCACTTTCCTAAAACAATAACAAACTATTATTTCATTTATTTTTATTTCATCTCTATATTTATCCTCCTGACTCACAGGAAAGCAACGGAGGCACTAATACATAGGGTAGGCAATTACCCCAACCTGCTTCCCAAGATGCCAAGATATTGCTGTCCGCTTGGAATTTAATAGAGATATGACTGTAATTTAGAACTGCTTGCCAAGACTACCAAGCAGGGGAAAGTGCCATAAAGTGTTTTTCCAAAGGACACAACAGAATTACATGAGTGGGTTTTGAACCACGACCATGTTGATCATAAGCACAGTGCTTTAACCACTCAACCACGCTGCCCACTACCACCTATTGGATATCATTTAACTACCAAACAGCCAATTGAAACAACATTTAACAAGATCTCATCTCTTACAGACCGCACACCATAAATGTTCATGAGGCAAACAAACACTTTATCAAATCAATAATGCATGCCAACAAACTCTTTATACCCAAAAGAAATAACTACAACAGCCAATCACACTTAATTATCTGCAAGCTTATTCAACACTGTAGTTGCATTCACAAACAAACAGATCAGACCCTCAAATGATTACTCTTAACAATCACATAAACAAACAAATACATGAAAACAAAAAAACACCTGGAAAACACATCTTGACAAAATTGATCACAAACACAATCTGCACTCCCTGAGGGGCACCATAGCAAAACTATCCAACATAAAAACAATCACACAACAAAACAGAAGCATCTGCTTTGGAACTAAAACAACCATCACTGACATAGACAAATCAAAAGCTTTAAATAAACAATTCACAAATGTCACTCTATATAGCACAAACAAAATTAACAAACACATAGGCCATAGAATCAAAAACCTTCCCACTGACAAAATACTACTTACCACTACAAAAGTGCGATTAACCACCTCAAACAGCACAATACACTTGATGGCATAAACATCAGACACCTTAAACATCTTGAACCAAAACTTTAACTTTAAACTGTTTAATAGTGATTGAGAATAAAAAATGAATGAATGAATGAATGAAACCACTTTTCATCAAATAACTCACAAACATGTACAATATTTCCCTCAACACTAACACAATACCTCATCTTTGGAAACGTGCCACAATCCCCATTCCAAGACCAAATAAAAATCACCACATTGGTACAAACTACCAAACAATATTACTTTTATCACCTATACATAACAGAAAGCATTCTGGTTATTTCTTATCAATACACACTGCTTTGCACAACATCTGCCACCAAATCACAAAAGGCTTCAACAATCCAAGGCCTCCACAACACATTGTAGCAGTACTTCCAGACATGAGGAAGGCATTTGATTCAGTGAACATACATAAACTTATACACAAACTCACACTAATAAACATTCCAAACTTCATCATCAAGTTCATAGCAAACCACATAAAAAGGATGACAAACATGCACTCAATATAATGGCACAATTTCAAAACTCAAATGAATCAACACTAGAGTACCACAAGGTGGAGTTCTGTCTCCAAGATTATTTAACATTTACACTTTGACATTTCACTACCACCAAAAGACATACAAATCACAACATATGCTTATAACATAACAATCACAGTGTCCCACACCAAACATCGCAAGGCCGAACAACTCATTCAACCATAACTTCATAAAACCTATGATTACAAAAATAACAATCTTCAAAAAAACACAGAAAAAACTCTGTCTCCAAGATTATTTAACATTTACACTTTGACATTTCACTACCACCAAAAGACATACAAATCACAACATATGCTTATAACATAACAATCACAGTGTCCCACACCAAACATCACAAGGCCGAACAACTCATTCAACCATAACTTTATAAAACCTATGATTACAAAAATAACAATCTTCAAAAAAACACAGAAAAAACAAGACACAACTACACTTTTTACAGCACATCCAGCTGAATATGGCATAATTCTATCCTTAAATTAAACAATAAAGTACTATTAACAACAAAACACCCAAAATTCTTAGAATCACTTTCAAACCAAAACCAACATTTTCACAACATATAAATGTTACCATCACTAGAGCAAACAAATAGTTAATATCTGAAAGCAGTTACATCTACAAAATGGGGTAAACAAAAAAAACTAATCATCTCTATATTTAAAGCTATCATTTGCCCTATTTTGGAATATGCAAACATCATATGGATCCATATTGTATCAAACACCAACATCAAGAAACTGCAAACCATTCAGAACACAGCTTTGCACATTGCCCTGGCTGTACACAAGATACAAACACTCAATACTTACATGAGGAAACCGGTATTCTTCCAATGGATGCTCATCTCATACTTCATGCTACTCAACTTAAACTACAGACTCAAATGCAAACACACCCTTTGCATGATCTTATTGCACATTCAAATCCACCCAGAAACAGGAAAGTTATATTTTTTTATTAACAATGAGTACATTAACATCATCATCTTAGAATCAGATATAACACCTGAGAAATGTAGAGAAAACCCTATGCACATTCACACTACCATCACCTCACACCACCTCAGTTCAAAAAAATTACAAAGTTAATAACACCATACCCTATAACATTTATTCATCAGAACAAACATTATCATGTCATATGCATACAAAACTAGCACAGCTTAAAGCCAACAAATCACCACTGCTACAAAGTTACCTACATACAGTAAACTCTAACACCTATTTTCCACAATGCCCATTATCTTGAACATATATGCATGACACTAATCACCTGTTTAACTGTAGCCAAGTACCAATACAACACCAATGCTACTAGTCAGTGAAAAAAAATGAAAGAATCACAAGTAATCCAAGAGTGGGAATCTAGATTGGCTTCTTTAAAGATTTAAGGGATGGCTTTATATCACTTTTAAGCAATATAAAGATGTAATATATATATATATATATATACGAGGGTCAGTCAATAAGTAATGAGACTTTCTCAATTACTTTGGTGTTCTTGGAGTTATGCAACTGAAATTTTATGTGATGATTATGAATGGAGTTGTCATCTTATTTACAACAAAACTTGTTTATTTTCAGATTACTGTAGGTGTGACGATAAATTGAAATGACTACTAGGCTAGGAAACAGCTCATGCTTGGAACAAAGAGGAGTCATCAGATTTCTGTTGGCAGAGAGTGTAAAATCATGTGAGATTCTGTCTAGAATGCAAAGACAATATGGTCCTTCCTGTATGTCTAGAGCAAACTTCTACAAATGGGTGCAAGCATTCAAAGATGGACGCGAAAGCATTACTGATGATCTGAGAAGTGGAAGACCTGTGGATGTCTCTACCCCAGAAGCAGTACAGGCAGTTGAAGACCTGATCAAATCTGATAGAAGGGTCACTTTAGATGAAATTGCTACAAACTTGGACATCTCCCATGGCACAGTGTACGCAATTGTGCGTGAGAAGCTGCGTTTTTCAAAAGTCAGCTGTCGCTGGGTTCCAAAGATGTTAACGGATGATCACAAAATGCAGCACCTGATGGCTTCCAGAGCATCACTACGCAGATACAGAAAGGAGGGAGATGTATTTCTATCGAGAATAGTGACAACTGATGAGACCTGGGTCTTTCATTATGAACCTGAATCGAAACGACGATCAATGGAGTGGAAGCATGTTTCTTCCCCAGTGAAGAAAAAATTCAAATCTCAGAAAAGTTTAAGGAAAGTCATGCTCACTGTGTTCTGGGACAGAAATGGGCCGATCACTATCAGTTTCTTGGAAAGGGGCAATACTGTGAACTCAGAGAACTACTGTGAGCTGCTAACTCAAGTGAAAAAAGACATTAAGAACAAACGGAGAGGACTTCAATCAAGAGGTGTGATTCTCCTTCAGGATAATGCAAGGCCCCACACAGCAGCAAGAACCCTAGCCAAAATTGAAGATTTAGGCTGGAAACTTCTAACACACCCACCCTACAGCCCAGACCTTGCACCATCTGATTTTCACCTCTTCGGCCCACTCAAAGAGAGTATGAGGGGAATTCACTTCCAGACTGATGAAGAAGTGAAGGCTGCTGTGAGCAACTGGCTAAGGACCCAGTCCACGGAATTCTATGCCAAAGGAATAGACAATCTAATATCAAGATGGAACAAGTGTGTTGCAAAGGAGGGAGACTATGTTGAAAAATAAAAAAGCATTTTTTGATTACCAGTCATTGCAAACTTGAGTTATTAAAAAAGTCTCATTACTTATTGACTGACCCTCGTATATATATTGCAGGAGTGAATCGATCTTCCCCACAGAGTGCTCAATGAAAAAAATCAGAGCTCTCTTGTCGGTCATAAAATCAAGTGTGCTTTCTTGTCTGTCATTAAATCCGCTTATATTTTCCACTTTGGTTAACACCATTTTTTATCCACTTTACTTTTTCATCTTATGCAATTTTCCTCATTACTTTTTATTGCTTTGTAGAATATTTTCTTTTCTTTTATATCTTTCACCACACACCCAACTTGCCTTCTCTCACCTTCAAATGAATGCAAACCTCTATACTTGCATTTACTATATTTTGAGTTGTTTTTTCTTGTATGACATCATAGGATTTGTATTGTTTGCTTAATTTAACTACATATCATTTATTCCATACACATTTTTTTACCACTAATAACTATATTTTTAATTTTCTAGTAATCACCTGACAATTCTAAGGATAAAACAGATTGTTGTGGTTTTTAAACAGTGATTGAATAAATTTTGTATCAAATTTTGTATTAAATTGCTTAAAAGCAATTTAAATGTTGTTAATTTGCCACAAATCAATTTATTATTTAAGGTCATTATTGCTGTTCAGAAAATAACATAAAACATCAGCCACATAGGTTTTCAATTAAGGCATTATCCACTTTGTTTTTTTTACATAATGTGAAAAAAAACACATACACTATGACCTGAAAAAAAGCAAATACAAGTAGGAGTGTATGTATAATAAATTTGCAGAAGATTTAAAATCAATTTTTTTGTTACCAATAAACAGTGTGTAGTTACTATTTAGAGCAGGGGTGACAAACCTATTGGTTGTCATGGGCCACTTTGTCAGTTCCAGCTGAGTTAGCAGGTCACACAAGTTTTTAGTCATATTATAAAACCTTTTTTCTATAATTTAAAAAGCAAAAAGGGGCCTCATAGGTTATTTTTAAAGCAGGATTGCAAACTCAAATTTGAAAAAGCAAAAAAATAAAAATGGCTGAATTTGAATTTGAGTTCATTAATTAAAGAATTTTGAAATGAGAATAAATGATCTTTTGGATTTTACTTTTGATATTAAATTGCTAAATTTCAAATACGACTAAGTTGTACATTTACTTTTGATTGGAGAACTGAGTTGTCAATTCATATTCATTCTTTGTTAAACTTGAATTGATTAAATGAATTAGTTTTATTTGGTTAAGGACAGCCAGTTTCATTATTTCTTTTATTCATCTCTTTTTGGCAGCTTTTCAATTCTTAAACAGGTTTGATTTATTGTGTAGTAGAGTTAATCAAGCTTTCAATTTTTACATAATAGAAAAAAACTCGAATATGCACTTGAACCAGAATAAAAATCTATTGAGTTCACAACACTGGTTATACAAGTTTTATGGGTATATGAAAGAAAATAATAGTTCTGAAATAATTTGTCTAATGCAAAATCCATTATTCTAACATAAAGGTATGTTTTATTTAAGCCCTCCTTATCAACAAACTATAACTTTACCTCCAAAAGAACAGGAATGTTGGTATCACTCCAATGATGCTTACGAGCATTAAATCTTGAAGTTTTATGATAGTTATCAGAAAAATGATTCCAGTATCTCTGAAACAAAAGTAATTTATAGTAAGTTTTAATAATTACTGATTTAAAAATCATATTATGACCTTTTAAAAATATAGCAACAAGATATTACAAATGGGTTTGGTGAATGCTACAAAATAAAACTAAAAGTAAACACATTTTATGTGAAAACAAAAAATAAAAAATCTTACCAATGTTTCTGTTATTACATCATCCCGATAGTCACAAGAAAACCTCATAGTGTCATTTTTTTTACCAGTTTTTCGCAAAGATATGACAAATTCATTATTGTTTTTAGATTTTGTATCAGCAATAATTCCAGCAAAGTCATTGTATGTCCACTAAAACATATTTTCCAGGGTTATACTTTATGTAAATAGTCAGATTACAGAAAATAATTTAAAATAATAAGTTTTGTACAACTTTTCACTTTTTTTAAATAACCTTAATTTTGGGGGACACTTTATGCTTTTCTTTTGTTGGGAGCACTAGCTGGTTCATTTGGGCCATGTTCTAAAATTTTGTTGGGAGTTCTTGTGAAACAAAAAGTGCTAGAAGTCCTGTTCTAGTCTGCATATGACATGTATTTTCTCTTAAATTTTACAACTAGTTCTTAGTTTGAACAGTAAAAGTATTTAAAAAATTGCTTTTGATAATTTTTTTATATCAGATAAAAATTATATTAACTGATTTTATTATATAATTTTTAGTTGTATAATAACAGTAAAATTGCCCAATTTTTTCAATGAATTGTTGATAATTAGTGTTAGAAACAGCTTAGCTAAAGCAAAAAATAACATAGGTGTTAACATAGAAAGGTTTGAAGTAATGTGATGTATTGAAATAGAAGCTAACTGCTCTTGATAAAAATACTGATACTTGAAAGGTAAAATCTATTTCTCTAAAAACATGACACAAATTAACCAGCAAGCACTCCCAACAAAGGAAAGGCTTAGGTAGTCTCTAAACCTCTGTATATAAATTTATAAATATTCTTTCACTGGTAAAAAAATATTTAATGTGAATACTTGACCACAGATGTATTTTTATGCCAAACAGTAGTGCTATTTTGCAATTTTTGCTTTTGGTTATATTTTAAAGTAAAATAACTTTCAGAACAATGCAGTATTCTTACTCAAACCTGAAAAAGTTGTAGTGTAGAAGACAACTATTATTCATAGCAAACACGGTTTTTTTTCTCTTTTCTACTTAAAAGTTACAATCATTCAAAATAAACTCAATAATGTTTTTGCATAAAAAAGTATCAACTTTAATGGTTCATTAAACCCCCATAATACAAGATTACTATTTTGTTGCATTAGATATATGAAGCATAGCAAAAGTTAAACACATATATGAAAAGTTAGCTTCTGTGATTTTTGAAATTGGAGATATGCATCTGTGAAAGTGCTACCTAATCACCAAATGCCATCTCTCATAGGACTTGTCAAAAACTTTAAAAATACAGTAGCTACTGCGCTATAATTTTTAAGACATGCCTTAATTATGCTACATATTTTTGAAAAATTTGAGAAAAAATTTGAAGGGGGTCAAACTGAGGTCTCTAGGACACTTAATATAGAATGACCTCATATGCTTTCATCATTACAAAGTTTATAGAGATTGCTTTGAGCCAAAAATAAATAAATATTGTAACCTTTTTAAAAATGATTTTAAAAAATTAAAGAGCAATTACAAATTGATGCAGAACTAGCAGAAAAGCTAAGAGTGATGAACAACAATGCCATTCCAGATGATACCATTTCCATGAAATTTCATTCTTCCACCACAGTCAAGGTTGTACATATTATATGAATGCAAAAGATATTAAAAATGTAACAGTTAAAACTGGAACAGCAACGTTTTTCAACTATATTTCTACTATGCAAATCAAACTCAATTTTTTAGACTGTAATGGATCATACACAATTTTTTTTTTAATTATAAACTTTACTTTAGTAAATAAAATGGTCAAACAATTTGTTTAGTTTGGCTAGATTGAATTTGGCATGGTAATATGCCAGTCATTTGAGCCACTTAATTATGAAACTATTAAAAGGCCATCTGTATTATTATTTTTATTTATTTATTTTATATCTATATTTATCGTTCCAACTCACAGGAAAGTGACAGAAGTGCTATTACATAGGGAAAGCAATTGCTCTGACCAGCTTCTGGAGATGCCAAGATATAGCTGTCCAGTTGAAATTAGTTAGTATTAATATTAAATTGTTAATTGTGCGAGTTACTATTACACACACAAGTATTGCAAATTTAAGTAATTATAATAAAGTATCTATATAAACGGTTGTGTTTAGTACTTTTGAGTTGTATTTTATTACCCTTGTAAAATATTTTGTAAATACCTTTGTTTTTAGGAGTTACCTAATTTTTTCTAAACATATGCACTAGTCAAGTACGTGATCTGATAAAATAATAATTTTTAAGTGACTGTTTTTTCCATTTTTTACCTCTAAAATTGAGGCACCCCTAGTGGAGTGCATGTCACCATAAAAGTAAAAATGTACAATTTTAGACTAGCATAAGTATCTTAGAAGCTTGTGAAAGTGAAAAATAAATAGATTTAACAAGATGAAATATCCCCCAAGTCTACTTTACATTATTTTCATAGCAATAAAAACAAAGAAAAACCAAAATCAATCATGCATAACAAAGATTTGCACCTTCAAGTGGTAATTTTAAAATGCTTGTAACTTTTAACTATAGCTCATAGAAATTTTGTTTTTTTTAACAACTTATTTTTACCAAAATACGAATTTTTACAAAAATTAAAGACTTTGGGTGAACAAAATGGTAAATTAAGCATGGAATTATCTTTTCCCAATTTGTGTTGGCTGACTTATGAGAACTAATGTCAGTATGCCTTTTGGGTTTAGCAGTATCAAGTTATGCTAAAAGTATGTTGTTAGACAAGAAACAGTTAAAAAATTGATTCAGGTGTTTAAAAAACACTGGTTTAAGAAATTTTTATTTTTAAAACCTTTTATAAGACATTTTACATGAGTGACATATCTTAACAATAAGAATAAAAATTTTAAACAGATATAGAAGTTAAGATCCTATATGTATGTTAAACAATTTCTTTTTTCACTTGAAATTACATTTATTCAACCTTATTCAGAAATTAAGCTGTATACAAACTTTCAAAAATAAATTAAAAGTACTTAAATTAGATGTTATATCAGTGATCAGTAATAATACTTCTAACTTCAAAAATCATTTTTGTTGAAAAAAATGAACAAAAAAATTGAGAAACATTAAGAACAGAATCCTAAAGAGAAAGTAAAAATAATTTTGATAAGCTGTTCAATATCTTCAAATATTGAATCAAATTTTAAAAAATTATGAGCAAATTTTTTTACCTGATTTGTTACTTCTAAACTACTAGGGTTGTAAGTAGTAATTCCTTTGGTGCCAATTGCAAACAGACGCTTATACCTTAAAAAATACACATTAATGTAACTCATACAAGATGATATAATACAATATGTTAAATAAAAAATAGTTGCTACAAACATTATATAATTTAACATGAATTTATAAATCATAAAATTGGTTACTAAATGTGTTGCTTTTTGTATTTACTTTAGTAATGACACAAATACTTCCTTTCTCAAAATAAAATTAAGCCTTTTTAAAAAACACTATTAAAAATTCAGAATACTTTATTCTTAAATTGTATCAACAACCTAAATTAACAACTAATAAAGTATTGCCTAATCAACACATACTTGCCCCTCCATGAATGTTTAGTAGTATAAAAGCAAGCCACATCCACATTATCAGCAATTATTTGAGACATATTGTATTGAGATAATTCCAAGCACAATTATTGTAATTGCTTATAAAGATATTCATCAAGAAAATATCATCAAATTTTCAAATATTTTGTAAAATAGTATTTGATAACAATTTAACTAAACACAGAATTTTATTCAAACAAATCAATAAATATTTTAAGCAAAATTTATTAAACAGACACTGACAATGTAAATTAGATTACAACAACAACAACAACAATTTATTTGCTTACTTCAGCAGTAAAATTGATAATACACAGTAAAATATTAGGCATATGAAAACAAACACTTAACTTTTATACTAGTAGACATACACATTGTATGCAGATAAATATGATTTATGAAGTAAACTGGACAGTGAAAGACCAATTAATGGTCATCAAGTCAAGAACTGTCCATAGTCTATTATAATATTCATTACTGGTAGTATTATTCAATAAAAAAAAGAACAAAACTCGGAAGATACTAGTACAATATACACAAGTGACTCATATCAAAACAAGAAAAGTACACACACACACACAAAAAAAAAAAAAAAGAAAAAAAATATATGAGAATATATTTTCAGGGTAATAACTTGCATTATAAACATAAACTCACACATAAAAAAAATACAACAATATAGCTTTGATCAGGGAATACAATTAATATTTATTTATCAACATCAATTTTATACGTCTATTAAACGAATACTTGGATAATAATTTAATATTAATTGGAATTTTATTCCATATTTTTATTCCATTATAAGAGAAAGAAGTTAGCCCACGACGCGTCTTCATTCGTTGAAGATATAAATTTTTATTGGAAGTAGATCTTGTAATATAATGGTGTTGCAAGCTTAAATATTTAAAGTAGTTATCAAACACACTTGGAAGTCTTTTATGATGAAAAGAATGCATAAACTTTGCCATTTCAAGTTCATATATATCTTGAATTTGTAATATTTTCATTGATTTATACATGGAGATCATTTTAACACAATCTTTTAAAATTTTAAAGTCCATTATGCGAATAATTTTGTTTTGTATTATCTGTAGTTTTCTCATTATAGATTTTGTTTGGTTTCCCCAAGCAGTGATTCCATATTTAAGGTATGGATATACAAAACTGTAGTACAGGTTTATTAAAGTTTTCTTATCAATGTAGTGTCTAATTCTACATAGAATTCCAGATTAGACTTCAATAAGTAAACAATCCTGGTAAATAATTACCAAATATTAAAAATGCATCATATGGCTTAATGTGGTTACAAATACCTATTGTTCCCTTATCCTAAGTTTGCATCATGTAACTAAAAACATTTCCTTTTGAAATAAATATAGTCAAACTGGCCAATGCACAGCAAAAACGCGGAAAAATTTAACTTTTGATTAAATAGCTTGCTTTTTAAATGCGATGAAGCCGTAAATTTAACTTATTTTATTTAACAATTTATTGACATGTTTAAAAAAATATTTTTTTAAATTTAACTTCCTTTTCCGGAACCGGCACGGCTTTTTACGAGATATGGGTAAAGGCCCGTTTCCACTACGAGCGTGGAAAAAAACATTCTTTGTTTGTTTTATTGCTTTTTTTTTGCGCTCGCTTCAATCGAAGATCAATAAAAGAGACAAAGAATGCTCTTTTCCACGCTCGTAGTGGAAACGGGCCTTAATGCGCCAACGATTGCGGTAAAGGCCCGTTTCCACTACGAGCGTGGAAAAAAGCATTCTTTGTTTATTTTATTGCTTTTTTTTGCGCTCGCTTCAATTTTAACCGCTCGCTTCAATCGAAGATCAATAAAAGAGACAAAGAATGCTCTTTTCCACGCTCATAGTGAAAACGGGCCTTAATGCGCAGGCGATCGCGGTTATTGCGCATTTTTTGTACTTTAAAAGTTAGACAATCATAACTTAGGTGGAATGATTTCAAAAATTTTAAACATGGAAAGGACTACCTGAGGGGGGGTTAAAGGGCCAAAGTCCACCAGTTAAGCAAAATAAAAATAAAATTTTTCTTTTGCGATTCAAAAATTTGTCTCAATTTTTCTTGCTGACCTCTCCTTTTACATGTTGTTTCTGTTTCATCAACGCATTATATACAACTGGAAGGGAATAATTAAGTGCACTGATCACGGGACAGAATTCTCCGTTCCTGGTAATGAAATTACATCTTTAAACAACCTATTGCATAGTTCATTATTTTTAAATCTATTCGATTATTTATACGAGCAAAGAGCCTAACCTGCTTTTTCCTGGTATAATTAGATTCAAATACGGTTAAGGCAGGCATAGAAATAGTTAGGCTACGTAAGGAACCACATAATGAATAAAAGATTTTTTTGTGATTATAAAAAAAAAAAAAAGTTATTGGAATTCTAATAAGGTTTTGTTGTTTTAGAGAAGTGTTCGATTAGAGAAGAATAACGCTATATTAGTTTTGAAGAACAAATTCAAATCGACAATGAAGATTAGAGCACACTTAGATTATTATAAATTACGTTGATTTAGCCACTTGTTTTTCGTGGTGGACGCTTTTTACAGATATCAATTTATTTCAGCATTTAGTGTGTTTTATGTTGTCTCGTTGCGCGTCATTTAAGCAGTAGTTCACGAAAGCTAATGCAATTAAATAAATTTTGATCAATTTCAGTGCATTCTTTTTTTTGGTTCATTTCTGAAGAATTTTTATGCCAGTTGTTGTATAGGCCTATTGCTCAAAAATTTTCTTCTTGTCCACTATTTTCCGCGGGTTTTTTCTTTTTTTATCTCTTAGAGCAACTAGTTTTGATTCTTTTTTGCTCTCATTCCAATTGGCTTTTCTTTAAATTACACTTGACCATTAAGGCCCGTTTCCACTACAAGCGTGGAAAAAAGCATTCTTTGTTTGTTTTATTGCTATTTTTTTACGCTCGCTTTAATTTTAACCGCTCGCTTCAATCGAAGATCAATAAAAGAGACAAAGAATGCTCTTTTCCACGCTCGTAGTGGAAACGGACCTTTATGCGCAATGAACAAAATATAACGAAAAAAACATGGAAAGTAGAGTTCTCATTGGCTGAAAAAAGTCAGCCAATGAGAGAAAAGATTAAAAGCTTTTCATCTGACACTCTTCAGGGGAAATCGTCAGAATGAAGCAGAATTAAAACCAAACTAAGTTATAAAGGAAGAAAGTAGAGTTCTCATTGGCTGAAAGAAGTCAGCCATTGAGAGAAAAGATTAAAAGCTTTTCATCTGACACTCTTCAGGGGAAATCGTCAGAATGAAGCAGAATTTTAATCTTTATCTGACTTCTTTCAGCCAATGAGAGAAAAGATTAAAATTCTACTTTCTTCCTTTATAACTTAGTTCGGTTATAACTTACTTAGTTCGGTAAAGAGCATCTTTTTATAAGAGAAAGAGAAAACTTTTTTTCGCTGTTTTTTGTTCAGATATGTTCTCCATTAGTAGACCATCTAGAAACTATAGATTACATTAAGCCTTCAGTATATTTCACGATGTAAGTAAAGTTAGCAGGTTGAAGGGCAAAGTTAAAAGTTAAAAAAAATGAAGCGGTTTGAAGAACGTGTAGTTTAATGTCAAAAAACACTTGGATTCGCTTGATTTTGATACTGACACTTTTAAAAGATATAAGATAAATCCTGGAGTAATTTTTTTTCTTTTTTTTGTTTGTTTATTAAAAAGCTTCTGCGCATTAGGCGATAAAAAATGGGTAGCTGCGCATTGCCCAGTTTGACTATATATTTTTTTGAATATTGATACTAATAATATCAGAATAATAAATTCTTAGTTTAATTTTACAAAATCTTCAAAGGTGTATTCTGAATCTTGACATTAACAGTCTACTGTGAAATCTAAGCAAATCTGCAACAGCATTTTGTAGCAGCAACTCATTACTAATACTTAAATAAATAATATTTTATTTGTAAGGTAAACACTGTTGCTTAAATTGCACATAATATTTTTTGAGCAAAAATTTAAAATCTAGCCATATGGATTTTTTTTACATATTTTGTCACATAAAATGAAAACAGATTCATCAAGATTTAGAAAAAAGTTGATGCAATCAAACCTTGTTTATTTTTTCTTGAGACAAATCACTAGCATTGATGCTCTCAAGAAGTATCTTCAGAGAAGATCTCTGTCTCTGTGCAAAGTTTTCCTAGAAGAATTGAGGATGTAATTTGGGAAAAAGTTGGCAATATTGAAAAAAATTTTCATTGATTTTAAGTTTACAAACTAATTTTTTTCTAAAAAAATTGCCCTTTAATTAGTTCAAGACCTTTAAGTTTATCCAGTATTAAGTTTTTGTATGCAAAAAAAAAGGCAAACAAGAAAAAAAATAACGTGATTATGAGGTTATCAATGATGTCATAATCAGCAAATGATCACAATGTTGTCATCTTCAGAAAAAAAATTATACTGACCATACTACTAATGTAATGTTTTGTTTTAATTTAAGCAGGTAAAGCATCAGTGTTCATAAAACTTATCCAGCCACAATCAAAAATTTAAGTATATCAACAGTTGACCAGCAAAATTAAACTATGCACAACCAAGAAGATGTATTAATAAAATTTATTTAAAGTTAAGATTAAGATAAATCTAGTTGCATTATGATTATTTCTAGTAACATACTTTTTAAATGTTGAGATATCATAACAAAGAGCAAAATGAAACATAAAAAATCACATAATTACTAAAATTACAGACAAAACAAGTACTAAATAAATGTTATAAAGACTTTGTTGCAATTGTTTAAAAAGGTACCTTTTTTGGGTCAAACACAAGACACTAAAACCAAGAGTTTATCCCTACCCTCCTTCAGACTGTTATAATGATGGATCAAATGCTTCCAACAACAGTATTAAGCAAGCATTGCTAATTATACTGACTTTGTTATATCTATACAATGTATTGTTTGCATGTCCTACAACGTATATCGTTTTTTACTGCTTCCTTTTTTTCAGCTTTTATTGTGTTTTTGTGCCTTGATTTGTGCTGTTGTGGTTGAGAAAGAAAAAAACATACATACATTGGTTTTTGGTTATCCAAAATTGTCCAACCCATGCTCCATGTGGTGCTTGCTGAAAGAGTATGTTGTTAAAACACAGTATACAGTTTGTGTAATAGCAACACACAATTTAATGTAGGAGGAAAAACCTACTTTTGCATGAGCAAATTGAAGCACCAAAACTAAACTTTTATGAATAATGACAATGGCAGAAACTCTCCTTAAATTGGTAAAATGGGCACTAATGTATCAATTGCTCAATTAACAGTTAATCTCATTAACAAAAATTTTTAGGAATTAAAAGCATACCGTATTTTCACGAATACAAGGCGCACCGGTATATAACGCGCGGTGCCAAAATTTGCGATTTTTTCGAATTTTGTTAGTAGATAAGGCGCATCGCTTATAAGGCGCATTTGTTTGCATAATCGCGTCTAGATCAACTCTAAACCATCAAAGAATAAAAGATAAAAACAAAATTTTACACAAATAAGTACAACGTCCTGATTAAGTTTTAAATTAAGTCGCGATCACGAGTAGATAAGGTTTGCGCGAGTTGATAAGCTTGCGTTAGTAGATAGGTTGCGCGCGAGTAGATAAGCTTTGTGATTGCAGTAAATTAGCCATAGATAAACTTCACCGCAAAGTACAAGAAATACATCTTAAAACAAAAAGCGTTGGTCATTTCTGATTAAACGATTTGTTGCGAGTACGTCTTGATTATTTTCTACGGATCGCATACATTCGCAAGATTGCATAAGAAAATATGCGTAACGTAACGTAGCTGCGTGAGCTCGCAACGTAAAAAATGGTGCACGACATTAAGGCTACCATAAATAATCGCATTACACGCACCGAAACAGCGTATAGAAGCCTTACTAGCGCACAGTACGGAAGTAAATTTGATCTTGTCACCCGCACACCACATCAATTAGTTTAGTTTATGGCACTGGTTTGACGAATAGGCGTAAAACCGTTCCAATGAACGATAGATGCCAAATCGAGTTTTCGCGGGGCTCAAACCCCAAGAAAAAACAGTGTAAAAAGCGCACAGGTATATAAGGCGCACCCTTAATTTTTAATAAATTTTTGGTATTTAGAGTGCGCCTTATATTCGTGAAAATACGGTAATTAAAAAACTATGTTATTGGTCTAAATCTGCTACCAAATCTTAGGCTTGTTAATCTTGGACTTACTAAAATTTTTATTTACTGTAAATACTTATTTTATTTCTGTTTTATTTAGCAATTCAAAAATATACTACTTTTAATTTAACTCATAAAAATTTACATTACAAATTTTTAATAGCCAATGTTGTATAAAGACATTAATGTGTTAAAGAATAAAATAAGATAATGTACTGTAAATGGAAATAGTGGTTATTGTAACTTTGTGAGCATATTAAACAAAACTTTATTCTAAGACAAATGCAGATTTGTCATCACACATTTAGTATGTAAAATAAACCTTGCTATGGACAAAAATATTTGTTGTCTTTTATTTTACAAACAATTTTTTTATTTCTTTATGGGTGTTTACATAACCTTAGCTAAGGGGTAATATGAACAATTTTTTTAGTTGATAGAAACGGCAGACATGTTTATAAAATCAAGTCAAAAGTCTTCAAATGAGCCTTGTAAACAACAATAAAATTGCAAAGAAATTATTGGACAAAAAAAGCAAGCAACAAACATAGTAATCATATGGTTTTTACTTTGTATCAACATTTTTCGGTTTTCATATTTAAATTTGGTATCTTTACATTTACATTTTAAAGGTGCTGCAACCATGCACACTTGTTCTTAAAAATCTCTTCTTATCTTGATTGCATGCCACAACGTTTATCGTTTTGTTGCCTCTTCCTTTTTCTGTTCTGCTTTTTAGACTTACAAATTTCCTATTTCACTATGTTTTTTATGGCGGAACTGAAATAAAAGATACTGATACTGATACTGATACATGTTTTACAAGCATATAAAATAAAATAATTTTCTTTTTATGAAATAAAAACCAAAATCATCAAATGCAACACATACACTAAATATTTCCTTTTTACAATAGTTAAAAAGTTGGCCATTCTTCTCCAAGCTTTGTTGGTGCAGAATCTTGAAAACAATGTTAAGCTATTCTATCACAAGAAACCATACATTTGGTTGCAGCTTAATTTTTGAGACATAGCACCTTTTAAAATAGTTACAATGGCTTATTTAAGCTAATTTTCAAGGTACATCCAATGACAAAATTGATTAGAAACTTTTTAAAATCTATTTTGGGCATTTTGCTAGTTGTACTTAAAGGTTAAAAGTTATAACTTTTAATCATTTGTAACTAACTGTACATTCAAACAACTTTCCATCTAGTCCTGGTAAATTGATTGAATAGTTTTATAATAAAGTTGCTCATCCACTTTACCATTAAGTAAAACATTTATAAAGTTGACAAAAGTTGACTTTTGTAAAACATAGTTCAGTAAAAAAAAACATATTTATTTGGCTGCTAATCATTATTTAAACAAAATTACCAAAAAAACTAAAAATGGAGATTGCAACAATATTGGGTCTCCCCCTACAACATAAATATAAATAAGAAATAATAAGAGATAAGAATAAATAATAAATAATAAGAAAAAAAGAAACTTGCAAGAAAAGGATCTCTTTGAGAAGCAATAGTAATCATAGGGGGAAATTTCTAGTTAGTTTCACAAACAAAAATGACTACTCAAAAAGACCCATAAAATTATAACAAAATGAAAGCTTAATTTATAAACAAAATAATGAAATAAACACTACTTAAACTATTAAAATAAAAACAAATCATGGTTCTCGTTTACTATTCACCAAATTTAATTGATTGTCTTTTAAATTTTTGAGAATTCCACAAAGTCAGCAAGGTTAATGTAACAAGACCCTAGATCATTACAAAAATAACATTATCCATGACGAACATTGAGGTCAAAAATTGGGGTCTCTTCAAGAAGTCACCATAAGTAATTTTTACAGCACTAGGAAGGAATAAAAAAGGTGCCATGAGGAAAAGAATATCATCAAGAAGCAATAGTAACTACAGGTGAGATCTCAGCTAGTTTTACAAGCCAAAATCACTTTTGACAACATCTTGAAAAGACCCCAAAAATTTTGAACACACACCCAGAGATGGGCAGACTGTGTTTTTTTAGACTTCCAATCTAGTCAAACTTTTCGAAATAATAATCCAATCTGATCCAAGTCCAACAAAACATTAAAAAACTGACAGTTCACAGTCCCATCAGTCCAAAAAAGTTTTGATTGCTTGATCATTAATTATATTGCAATTAGATGCAAGGTTGAAGGTTATGTAAACAAAAAACCCTATATATTATAACTCTATTTAACATCTATCTTTATTTTAACCAAAATATGAAAATATGCTTGGGCCAATCACATATTTGCACTTCATTACTCCCATACAAAATATAAAAAATTATTAAAATCACCATACAAAGTGACAAGCAAAATATCAATTAAGACAAATATCAAGCTAAAATAGCACAATTTATATGCTTTCATATTATCAAATCATAACTTTCTTTAAAAATTTGAATCAATACTATACTACATATAAGTCATACAACTCCATTCAACTAGATCAATCACAAAACAATATTATTTCAAGAAAAAAATGAGCCCACATATTGTTTAATTCTCATGTGTTATCGAATTTTCAGCTGTAAAATTGAAATCAAAAATTTTTTGAAAATCATCATCATCAAGCCAGATTTAATCTGGTTTAATCCCCAGTGACTGGAGGTAACCTGATGCATCCCACTACTTCTGCAACTCTTCTTACACATTATCTCAACCCATATTTATCTGCCATATCTTTTTTCCTTAAGCCAATCCTTCTTATGGTTTCCTTCGACTTGTTCCCTCCATTTCATTTTCAGTAGGCCCTGTTTATGTTTTCCATCCACTTCATATACCATTGCCTTCATCAAAACATCTTCTTTAGGTTGTCTCAAAACATGACCATACCACCTCATACCAATCATCCTTGCCAGCTTACCTGCTGCTTCCTTTAATTCCAACATGTCCATCAGCTCTTCTGTATTCCTTATGTCCACCAACTTTACACTGCATTCGCCTTCACCATAGATCTTTCTGCTCTTCTAAAAATAGCTACTTCATTCTCTCTCTCTCCTGTACCATTTTCACTTTATTACATTTACTAGAAACAAAAAATCTTGCCACACTTAGAGTTACTTTCTTCAACTTAGAACACCTTCCATGAATCCATTGGTCACATTTTGTGCATTGCACTAAGTTGACTGTCACCCTTTTGCCACATATTCCACATGGGTCTATTCTACTTTTCAAATACTTGTGTGATTTCAGTTGTAAACATAAGATACATGTTTTTTAGTTAACTTTGTAAACAGACAATCTTTATCCAATTATTTAACAACTTCAAAAAAAAATTAATGCATACTGGCAGTATAATACAGTTTACGCTACAGCTGTTAACACTACAGCAGAGTATTCAAGAATTACCAATAAAATACAGATATCTTTTTGATGAAATAAACTTTTATAAACTAACTCAATGCAAAAACATTTAATACAAAGTAAAAATCTCAGCCAGTTACTCACGGTACTCATCAGTATCAAGTAAAACAATTATGATAACTTTATTCGTCAATTTGAAGATTCACTAGCTTAAACACTGTATACTGTGGCAGAAGCAGACCAAATTGAAATCAGTTAATTTCAGTTCTCTCTTCCGACTGTAACTATTTTTCAACATTATTGATTTTTTTTTACCACTGTTACTGCGCACTTTACTTTCTTTTTTAATGTTGATTTTTTGTCAGTTTGAAAATAATTAAGCCGGTAACATTTTATGCTGTTTTTCATCATTGTTCTTTTTATTTTTATTCTTGTTTGACTCGTGGGACAACTTTGGGGTCTCTTTAAGAAGTGACCATGAGTGATTTTTGTACCTGAAACTAACTCCGATCCTCCTACGTCATTAGGAGATAATTAAAAAATAGGAGAAAAAGTACAGTATCTCTTAGGAAACGATAGTAACAACAGGGGATTCCGGGTTAGGTGTATATCGTTGGTTTCACCAGGGATTTCACTAGCAATATCAGTATCAGTATCTTTTATTTCAGTTCCACCATAAAAAATATAGTGAAGTAGAAAATTTGTAAGTACTAGAAAGCAGAACAGAAAAAAGAAGAGGCAACAAAACGATAAACGTTATGGCATGCAATACAGATAACAAGAGATTTTTAAAAATAAGTGGTTGCAGCAGTGCAGCACCTTTTAAGAAAAATCAAAAAATAAAAAAAGTAAAAGCGTCATCCGAGTCATATGTAGACGCTGTTGTGTCGGCGGAAAATGTAGTGGGATACGCAACTGGTCGCTGGTAAAAAAGGCTTGACAGGCAAAGAAACCCACCAAAAGAAATTTCACTTATATAACAAGGCAAGAGAAAATTGATGATAAGATCAAAAATTACAAACACTAGAAAAAAACAAATAAAAGGAAAACACAAGATGCAATGCGCAAAATTTTAGAAATAATATGAAGTTTATAGTTCAGTTCAATTCAGTTCAGTTTTCTTTTATTTCTGCTCCGCCACATGAACAAAATAACAAAATGTTGAGAAGTTTGTGTGTTGTTAAAGACGGGATGAAAGTGGAATGAAAGCGATATTTAAATCTGCTTTGTGATAAAATCTTCTATTCATCGTTATGCAAGGAAAGTAGAAGTGGATGCGTCATCTTATAGGGTATGAATTTTCTGAAAAAAAAACAACAAAACCAAGCACCAGAAAGTGGGAATTTTTTAAATTTTTAAAACATAAGAGAATTGATCTGAAAAGTTAAGAATTTAAAAAGAATTAATTTAATTTTTGTGCAAACATTGTTTTAGAGTCGCTAATTATAAGAGAAATATTATTCCAAACTTTTGGTCCAAAAAATTTTAATGATTGTTGAATAACAGTAGAGCGGCAGAAACTGGTAACAGCATTACTGCTGCTTCAGGTTTTCATGTGAAATAATTTTTGGATGAACTTTTTGTCAAAAGATTGAGGCAGTAGGTTTTTATAATATTTGAACATGAAAATACCAACTTCCGCTTTGTGCGTATGTTATATAGTTATTAAATTGTGTTCTGACGTCGTGCGACTAACATTTTCGGTGAGAAAAATTAAAAATTGATCTTATTTATATTTATGAAGTTGTTGCGCAGTCTTTGTAATTTGTTAATCAATGCTTCGTTTTCAAAGCACCAATTTGATATGCAGTAGCGTATGTGGCTCATGATGAGAGAATGATAGAGCATTAGTAATGTTTTTCGTTCAAATTTGGTCTTGTTCTTACTATTATGAAAAAAATTTGTCTTGATTTTTTGTATATTAACATGATGTGTTCTTTCCATAACAAATGTTTATTAACAATAATGTCTAGAAGTTTTATTGATGACACCTTTTCTATGTTGCATCCCCTAAAGGTTAAAAAAGGGTTATCGGGAGGTATTTTTGAGTTAATCGTTCTGAATAACATTTATTTAGTCTTGTCAGAATTTTAAAAAAGTTTATTGGCAATTAGCCAGTTATCAATTTTGAGGAGTTTGTGCTACCTTTTTTAAATAAACACTTATTATTTTTTCCAGACACTAGGATAGTGGTCAACAGTAAAGGACTGGCAAGAGCTCTCATTAAACCAATGAGGAGAACTGTTTACATAGATAATAAAGAGAAGTGGGCAAGTACAGAGCCTTGAGGAATACCAGAAGTTAATTTGTTTATAGTGTTTGATATTGCGCTACAACACATTGTCCATTGAAGCCTTCCAATAATGTAAGTTTCAAATCATTTTAAAACATTGCCTCAAAAAGAAAAAAATAAAAGCAAACAAACAGAAGACAGCGAAGATAAAGTAATTTCAATTTTACACAGATTTTTTTGTCTGCATAAGCACAATGGCATCAGTTAATTCATTGCCCATTCGGACTCTGTTTTCACAAAGTACGACTTTAAGCAGGAAAACATAAATTTAACGGATATCTTCATGCAGGGTAAACAGTTAATGATTCGCTTTATTGGTTGTACAATAAGGGGATATTTGGAAATAATGTCCCAAACATTTGGAAGTTTCAATCTTCCCAGCCGCTCTACATCAACAAGCGCCTCAGAAAATACAGTCGGGATGGGACGATTTGGCACAGCCTTTTTGGCGCCAGCCATTGTGGCAGTGTGTAGTTTTCTTATTCGTAAAAGCTTGAAAAGGGTAGGGGTTAGGGGTTAGGTGTTAGGTTAGGGTTAGGGTGATTGACTATAATGTTTCATTCAAACTTTCCTGCTAGTTTCAAATAGACTGGCGCCAAAACGGCTTCGCCAAATAGTACCCTACACAATGCAGTAACATAGATTTTGCAGAGGCCGTGGCCAATGTCTCAACAGCCGCTGTTGAATGCAAGGAGTTCAAACATGTATCAAAGTCAAATATTGATGCTGCAGATTCTGATGCTGCTTCCATTCCGCTTGCGTCAGCTTCAGCATCAGCACTTGCTCTTTCACTTGATATGCTTTTTATGAGCAAGAAAACTGACTGAAGAGCGCTCTTTGCAGTTGTTGCTTTTAGTTGCTCAAGACGATTCTCGATCGAGCATCAACCTATCAAGAAAGAAC
This sequence comes from Diplosoma virens, assembly GCA_963680785.1. Taxonomy (NCBI): domain Eukaryota; kingdom Metazoa; phylum Chordata; class Ascidiacea; order Aplousobranchia; family Didemnidae; genus Diplosoma; species Diplosoma virens. The sequence continues at coordinate 47,212,316 of OY796886.1, read as the reverse complement.
ATTAAATGATAATATTACGGTTCTATAAGTTAGTCTATCCTAATATAAATAATATATTAGTTGTTATTGTCGACTCAAATAAAATCAAGTGCACAAACTTATTATAGTATACTCCATGCCGGAGCTGCTTTGAAGTCCTGGTTACGTGACTTCATTTCTTCCTGTTTGCGCCGACTCAAAATTCCCAAGATCTGGACAAGAGCGCTTGTGGTCGCGATCCCCAAACCAGCAAAGCCCGTGGGGGACCCAAAGAGTTATCGACCAATATCTCTGCTCTGTGTCCCCTACAAGATCCTCGAGAGACTTATCTACGCCCGCGTTGAGCCATTAGTCGATCCACTGCTCCCTAAAGAACAGGCTGGGTTCCGACGCAGGAAGTCAACCGTAGATCAAGTTGTTCTGCTATCCAAGAACATCGAGGATTCTTTTGAGGCTAAAAAGAAGGCCGGTGCCGTATTTGTCGATCTGACAGCTGCTTATGACACTGTCTGGCATCGTGGCCTTACCTGCAAGCTTCTGAGACTACTTCCGGATAAGCACATGGTCAAAATAATTATGGAGCTTGTCCGAAATCGAAGTTTTACCCTTACCACCGGTGACAGCAAGCAAAGCAGGCTATGCCGTCTTAAAAACGGCGTTCCTCAGGGATCGGTCTTGGCTCCCTCCTATTTAACATCTATACGTATGATCTTCCTTCCATGATTTCCAGAAAGTTTGCTTATGCTGATGACTTAGCATTGCTGCACTCTTTTGGAAACTGGAAGGAGGGGACTTGGAGGGGACCTTAAGCCAAGACATGTCCACACTTTTAGCGTATCTCCAGACTTAGAGGTTGAAGCTCAGTCACACTAAGACGGTGACGGCAGCCTTTCACTTAAACAACCGAGAGGCCAAACGTGAGCTAAAGGTCTACAACAACGATAGACTTTTACCCTTCTGTCCAACCCCTACTTATCTTGGAGTAAAACTGGACAGATTGCTCACGTTTCGTTACCATTTAGTGGCATTGCGCAAAAAACTATCCTCACGCGTCACACTGTTGAGGCAACTTGTGGGCTCAGGATGGAGTGCTGGTGCTAAAACACTACGCATAGCCACCTTGTCTCTAGTCTACTCAACAACTGAGTACTGTGCGGCAGTATGGTGTCGCAGTGCTCACACTCGCCTCATCGACAGTGTCTTGAACGACGCCTTGCACATAGTTACTGGATGCCTGCGTCCCACTCCAACAGACCATCTACCTGTACTCTCAGGCATCCAGCCAGCTGAGCTTCGCCGAATGGGAGCATCACTCTCCTTGGCTTACCGTGGATCTCTGGACCCCGATCATATCTTGTATGGTCTCTTAAGTTGGTCCTCAGATACTCGCCAAGCGAGACTAAGATCCAGACGCCCATTTGTGCCAGCTGCGCGGAATCTTTTGGACAACCTTGCCAGTCTTGGCATCCGCGCTTCTGAATCGACAAATCACAAATGGAAAACGGAGTACTGTGAAAATGCTTCCAGGCTCCGTGCTTTTGTGCCCCGGATCGGTGCCAGGCCTGTTGGGATGGGCTTACCCCGAGCAGCTTGGGTTAAGCTCAACCGCCTGCGGACTGGTGTTGGGCGATTCCATTCGTCCATTTGTGATTTGTCGATTCAGAAGCGCGGATGCCAAGACTGGCAAGGTTGACCAAAAGATTCCATTTGTCCATGCACAAATAGGGTCTCGCTTTTTCACCGAATTGCGTGTGTGGCGCCTGTGAGCAAACCGCAGACCATGTACTAACAGCGTGCCCTATACATCGGGCACCACATGGAGCACGAGGTCTGACGGTTTTAGATGACGAAATTTGATGCTGGCTTAATAACACCACTGCCAGCATCTGATTCAGGCAGTGCAGCAGTCTGGGGTAGTAAAAGGATAAACCCTCGGCCCCAGTTCTGCTTGTGTCTGACCTGGAGTGGATGCCCTTCAAACGATGACGACGACGACGAAGTGCACAAACGCTCACAAATATTGAGTTGAATATAATATCAACAAACAAATGTTGTTAGGTTGTCATAAAAAAGTACTTAACACAACAACTTAGATCAACAAATACTACTTACCCAAACAACTGCAAAGAAAGCCTCATTCCGCAATAAAACTCTTTGCATGATTGCAGAGCGGTGACAAGAGCAAAAGCCAAATTGTTGTCCAGCTTCTCCAATTTAAACGTGACTTCTCTGCAATGAAGTAGGCGTTCTCCCAAAGTGAGATCTTGTTTTTGAAAATGAATTGTTGCGGTGTGAGATCTTTGTAGTACTTCGACCACCATCTTGACCTCAGTCCATTCAATTTCGGTGAGGTATGATTCCTGTTAGCCAAGATCCTGAACAAAACATTTCAAATCCGCTAACCCTTGAAATATGAGGAAAGTACTATCCCAACGGGTCGGCATGTCAATCAGCATTCCCTTGTTAGTACGACGCTTTAGAATTCCATCGGTGTGTGGTGAACGTAGGTGTTGAGCAAGTTTTTGCAATTTTGTTTAAAACTTTTCCGTTTGCCCTTTCTTTAACACGTCACGAATTCCGAACTACAGGGTGTGCTCAGCACATCTCATGTGGTATATGGTATGGCCTCTTTATCATCGTCTTCATCTCCTTTATCTTCATTAAGTAGCTGCACAGTCCGAGTCATATTTTAACGCATTGTCAACAACCCAAGCTAATACTTGTTGCTTGCTAATGTTGAACTGTTTCAAAGTGTCCAGCAGTATTTCCTTCAAATGAGAACTCGTGCGATTGGCTTCAATATCGACCAAGGCCAACATCTTTACTGTAAGACCGTGTTCTTCATCGTATTATTGCATTGAAATATCGAGAAAATGTGATCGAAATCTAGTGACTCTGTCAAATTCGATAAAAATCAAAGCTTCAGAAACTAATTCCTTTAACTTTGATTTTTCTTTCTCGAATTTTTCGAGTACCATGCTACGAATGGCTTGATGTCCTAGTTGAATCTCGAAATTTTGTGCAAAGTTACCATTTAGCAATTAAAACCAGAAAAAATTTCAGAGGAACTCCGTTGTAGACAATCATTTTCAATATTCCGTTTGTAAAATCTTCTTTAGTGATGGATGGAATAGCTTTTCGAGTACTTTTTAAAAAAACTTGTCATGATACTTTGCTCTTTTTCTTTCTGCAATGTTGTTTTTTCGTAACTTCACAGTCTTTTTCCTCAACCCTGTCAAAATGCCTGTCGATGATAACGTTTTAGGTGCCTCTTCAGGTTAGCCGACGTGCTTCCTTGTTTTAGTTTAGTATTGAAATAACTGAAGTGCAGGTGTGACATTTATCTAGCATAACTCTGCATCGAAAGGTAGGCCTACTGCCTTCTTTAAAAAAATATTTATATACAGCACCCCATTTGTTTCGTGACCCGATAATGTTATGTAAATCGACGGATGTTAATTACAATGGATGATATAATTATTATTTTAATGTATTTAGCTATAATAAAATACAAACTCGTGAAAAAAACGTACAAAACATTAACTCATTTTAAAATTTGTAGATTTAGATCTGTAGATTTAAATTAGAGGTTTGTAAAAGCTATAACAAAATACAAACCTGTAAAAGATCGGGCAAAAAGGCAAAACTGTGACAAATCCACGCAATTTAAAAATTTTCCAGCTTCGTCGTACTTTTGTAAACCTTTGCTCTGCTGGGGTAAATTGAAGACTATATTTTATTTTCACAGCAATTTTCAAAAACTTATGACAATTTTTTAAAACTTTTGTGCGTCTATAGCCTGCCTTCTACAACACGTCATTATTTTGAGGAGACAAAAACTTATCCATATATTGCTCTTGCTTTACTTACTTCGCTTAAGCTTATTGTTCCGAACTACTCTGGGTTTGTTTTTTCTTAGGTATTAGAACTCGTGTTAAATGTAGAACAGTGCTCTTTAACCTTTTTGTCATCGCGAAACCCCAGATGTACTCTCGCGCTTGTCACGTAAACCCACTAACAAAAATTTAGAAATCACGAATTGTTTATAAGAAAATCAGATGTTTTGTTACTACTGTACACTTCAAAAAACACTTCAACAAATAAACACTTATTACAAGTTCCTTCGCTACTTACAACCACTTTTACAACAGTTAACCTAATGCTTTTAAGATCTAAACCGTAGGCTATGACCACATATTACAACTCTCGACAATAACCTGTCGTCACAACAACAAATTACAACGATATAGTGCGGATTTTCCCTCGCTATCCTCAACTAACTCTGACTTTGAGTTAACTCTAATCATCCATACCGACCTTCTGTCCATCCCCACAACACGTATTGACTTTAATTTTTCTGAATAGTGAAGTGCGAAATTTCGGATGTATTAGGTTCAATATAGGCTATAACGCGAGCAAAATTAAAATGACAGACGCACCATTACATAACGAAGGTAATAAGCAAATCCAGACGTTTTTAAAGTTGTAAGCAGGATTGCGTCACAATCTGCAACTTGCTATCACAAGGTTTCATTTTTAACTATTTATATACACGGAACACCACTACATAGAAGGAATCAATATATTGAAATAAAAAACAAATAGCCTACTAGTAATAAACAAAAAATCTTCGCGGTCCTCTCACGAAACCCTTAAAACTCACGGAACATAACTATATGTTTTGCGCAACTACTGTTGAAGAGCACTCATGTAGAATGATCAAGTTGTTCCCGTCGTTAGTAATTTATTTTTCAACGTTTTCAACTCCCTAATCAAGGTCAGTTAAGTTTCAGTTCAGTCTTTTTTTTTTATTTCCGCCACTTGTCGAACAAAATACTTACTTCAACATAATTACACTATACGGAAAAAGGGAAATGCAACAAAACGAAACAACGTTGAAACATGCAAAAAACTCAATAAACTACACTAGCTAAGGTAACGGCTTGCATGGTTGCATCACCTAGAGAAATCAGTTTAATCAAATCATCATTTTCTTGGCTACGCTTTCTTGTCCAATTACTTTTTCTCTACCTTTTTCTTACCCGTAATCGATATAAAATGTGATGTTGTTTATACTTTTTCTCGTTCTCTCCTGTTGATATCGCACGTTCATTCAGACTTATTGTGCGACAAAACTTTTTCGCCAAATTACTCTGCAAGTCAAATAGCCTGTGTGGAAGCGGAAGCGGTAGAATTTTCGCGCTTCCGCTCGGGGCCGCGGCAAAATGGACATGTAAGTAAAATATACATTTTTCTAAAATAAAATTTTTATGCTGTTGTCACTGGTTTTAAATTATATTGTTAAAGCAATTATAAAATCTTTTTTTCGTTTATTTAAATCCAGCACCAAAGCCGTTACGCCAATTTAACGTAATGACCGTTTTGTCCCACCTCCCCTACTAGAAAATTATGATTCGGGCAAATTTCACAAAATTTCGCAATCGATCTTTACCTTCAGCTTTTCTTGCCTAAAACAACATTCGCATCCGTCTCAAGAAAGATTCATGAATATAATTTTTCAAATTCCATGATCCCACCCCCAACTTTCAGTTACTTGAGATATTTTTATCTTGTGCTCTTTTGAACAACCTTGATTTGCCATCCCAATATTTAACAATTTTATATCATTTTTCTTCTCCATGTTCTCCTGAAACTCCTTCATCTCCGCAATAAAATCACTCTTTCTCACCTTTCAACTCTCCCACACAGCAGCATCACTACTCGGATTGATGGCGGGATAGGAAGGGGAAAACCAGAGATTAATTTTAATTGCATTAATTGTCTCGGTGCTGTTTGTTTCTTCTTCTCGGCCAGACTTTGGGCTACCAGTTACAGTGGCGAGACCTATCTCATTCGCACTAAAATGACGTAATTCTTATTCTCTGTCCTGTCCCATAATTCCCAGTCTGTTCTATCAACTCTCTTTTCTCATGCCTACCACCTAAATCTTTTTGATTTAAAGAAATGTCCATTTTTAATGGATACCTGGCCAATCCTGTCTTTGAGGCAAAGACCTAGCGAATTTTCTTGCTAAAGTCGGTGCCAGATATCCCTCTCACTTCCTCCAAACGTCTATCCCTTGCACTAGTAGGAGAGGCTGTATCTGATTTGGTTTTTGGCATCATCAAATCCCAACTGTGTCTTTGTTGAAGCTTACTGGGAGCTTGTTGACCAAACTCTCATTTACGTGGCAACAAGCACTGCACCCTACTTGCTTTATATCTCCATAGGATTGATAAAGCCTAGACGTTTGTGCAGCAACCATGATTTCGAATGAAAAGACAATTTTATCTCACGCTAAATTGTCGTGCTTTTAACCCTTCAAGCTCGCCCATCCTTGATCAATCCTCCTTAATTCCAGATTTTTGGTCAAGTCCTTGGGATGCCCGATTATTAGCACTTCGCGTATTTGATTTGCGCCCCCCCTCCCTAAGAATGGGTCAGGTAAACCCACCACCATTTAATTTTTGTCCAAAGTTGCTTGCGATTTTACAGCCGCAGGCTGTGCTAAACCAGAGGTGGGCAATAATTGTTAACCTCGGGCCACATTGGGGTTTTTGGAAGGATTGGCGGGCCGCACATAAACTGACATTGGTAAATTTTAATAATTATGGGTCATTACGATATATCATTTGTACTTAAAATGTAGTGATGTCTAAAAAAGTCTTTACTTTGAATCTATTACGGATTTCTTGATTTTTGTTTTTAAGTTTGTCCACCCCTGATTTATGCTCTGCTTATTTTTAAACACCTCGCGGGCCGTATAGATGTTTTTGGCGGACTACAGTTTGCCCATTCTTGCTCTAAACGACGATTATGGGCAGCAAGCACTTTGATCGTATATCAATTTTGGCTACGGAAGACTCGAATGTAGATCTCAGAGACTACAAATGATAATCAATATGCCCAGCGATTCATCTTCTTCATGAAACGATAAACAGATTGAAGCTTTAAAACAGTGTTTCTCAACCTTTGGTGGTTTACGACCTCTTTTAAGAGTTCAATACAGCCTGCGACACCTTAAATTACCATCAAATAAAAATTATCACAAAAAACACTTCACCGACATTTAATTTTAAAGAACTGCTAAATTTTACACCTGCTAATGTGACAGTTGACTTTGCAACTCCACAGCCAATTTAGAAGTTGAGGGTTACATAAAGCCAATCTATATCATCTTCAACTTTTCTTCGATTTCGTGCCTTCGTTTTGATATGAACAAGAGCTGAAAAGCCACTCTCGCAAAGGTACGTTGAGGCAAATAGCGTATTTAAAAAGCTAGCTTGGATAGCTGTGGGCAGAATTTGCGCAAAGCACACCAGAACTGAGAGAGAGGCATTTTCTGAAAAACATCACATGCAAACTAATCAAATGCAGCTTCTTGCTCTTTAAGTTCAAGAAAATATCGTTTGAACTCAGTTTCAAGAGATTGGAGGTGCTGTGTAATCGATGTCTTCAAAAGTTCATCGAATTCTTTATCTTCTTTAATAACACTGGACAAATTTTCAAACATGGCAATGCTTCCTTGCATTACTTTTCGACGCCAGTTTTGCAATTTTGAGTAAAAAGCAATCAGATTGTCGCGGAGTTGGATAATGTTTGTACTCTTCCCTTGTAACTTTAGGAGGAAGCCATTCAACTTTTCGAAAATGTCAGCTAAATAAGCCAGACTTTTTATCCACAACTCATCACAGAAAAAAGTTAAAAACTCTTTTTTTTGAGTTTCTGCAAATGATTTTATTTCGTTCTTCATTTCAAAAACACGGCTCAGAAAATTTCTTTTGGATAGCCAACGTACAGACGTAGAAAACAGAAGAACCTCATGTGAAGAGTTCATGTCTTTACAGAGTTGTTTAAACAGACGTGTGTTGAGGCTGCTGGATTTGATGTAATTGACAATTTTTATCACCGAATTTAATACATTTTGCAGAAAGGCTGGTACAGTTTTGGTGGCAAGCGCATATCTGTGAATAACACAATGCGTACCTTTTGCTTGAGGAGCAAGTTCTTTAATCTTTTTCTGAAAGCCTGAATGCGAACCCAGCATAGCTGGAGCTCCATCAGTACAAATGCCGCAAAGATTTTTCCATTGCAGCTTTGCTAAATTAAAAAAAGTTTCAATTTTTTTCGTAATATTTGCACTTCTTGTGGTGGCTTCCAGTTCACTACAAACCAGAAATTCTTCTTTGAAGTCTCGTAAATACTGTATCGTATGAAATGTATCGTATGTAAATGTATCGTATGAAAACCACCAACTGAGCACATGAAGCAACATCGGTTGTTTCATCCACTTGCAAGGAAAACATCGGAGAAGCTTTCATTTCATTTATCACCTGTTCTTTCACATCTTACGACATATCTGAAATGCGCCACTGAATAGTATCATTGAAAAGAGATATTTGTCTCATTTTTGCCTTGCTAGATTCTCCAAGAAGTAATTTTACTGTTTTCAACAAGCAGGGTTTTACGAGCAATGCTCCGATCGTATGTGGTTTTTTTTTGCTTAGCAATTTCAAGTGCAACTTCATAAGATGCCTGTATTAAAGCAGCGATTTCTTGCTGGAAACGTCCTTTGAAATCAAGTCTTTGACGTTTCAGACCGGCTTCATGACGTCCAAAAAACTCTAAGTCCTTCGTGACGTGATTGGAATGCTTTGTCTCTAAATGCCATTTTAATTTCGAAGGCTTCATTGATTCAGCACTGAGAACTGCATTGCACAAAACACACTGTGGCTTCCCAATGCCATTGCTGATAATGGAGGTAAAGCCAAACTTTAAATAATCTTCAAAATATCTGCGTTTCTTGTCCATGGCAAGTGTAAAATTAAAATAGTTTACTTATAACACTGCGATATGCTATTCTTGACTATTAAACGATACTTCAATATAGTAAATAGCTGACTTTGAAAACAGTTTTCAACCAAGGTTGCCAGATCCCAGTGATAAAATAAAGCCAAAGCAGGGAATAAAAAAAGTCAAACAATTTCACCAGCTAGAAAATATATTTTCGTCCAAAAATCATGGTGTTCTCTAAAAAAAAAAAAAGGTCTTCACTTCCAATAGATGTCGGACTTTCCCTAGTTTCGTACCAAAGTCATGGTGATCTCTAAAAAAAAAGTCTTCTTTAAAATCTGTTTAAAATCTCTCCATTTTTCTCCCAAACCCATCTACCCGGAAGCCATAAAGATTAAAGCCAAAAAGCCAAACAAATTTTTGATGCCAACCACACTGAAAAAAAGCCAGATTTCGCAAATTTGGTAAAAAATGCCAAAAAAAAGCCAAAACGCCAAACTGAAATTCTGAAGCCAAACCTGTTTAAAAAAAGCCAATCTGGCAACCATGTTTCCAACCAACAACGTTTTTTTCACTTTTTTGCTTCGTCGACCACATTTTTTACACAACAAACAATTTTTACATAATCGACAAACAGTTCAAATTATGACGTCACAGTATTTGCGTCACTTAGTCTTAAGATTTTTTTCGAGTCTCCGCTGCGTTTTTTTCCCAAGTTTATAGTGCAAGACTTATTTACAAAATCTACATACGGGTCATTCCATGACAAATCGCCATAGCCGTTTAACCACTACATCTCCGATTCTGATAAAAATTGGTCTATGTGGTTATCTTATAGCCAAAACCCACTGGTGCAAATATTTCGTTTCTACGACTAATACTTTTTGAGTTATAGGGGGGCAAAGTTTTGGGGGGAGCGAAAAAATTCTTTTCAAAAAACGCTTATATCTTCCTCAAAATATGTTTAAATTATAACATGTTATATATGGTTGAAATCAGAAAAGAACAAGGAATTCAAATATAATATCAAACATTTTATAAATATTAATATAAAAAAGTTATTTATTTTTAAAAAATATTTTTTCCCGCCACCCCCCAAGAATTTTGAAAATCCCCAAAAACATTTTTTGGAAAAAATTTTGATTTATAAGCCTTAAAAATATGCAATAAAAACAATGGGTACAGACCGTTTATTATGTTTAACACTCAATACAAATGATTCACTAAAGCAATTTTTAGGAAAAATTTTACTCAATTTAATAGATTTTTTAAAAAAATTTATCCATTAAGTTATTATCTCGGTCCTAAAAACATAAATATGGCAATACTTTTGAACAGCTTTCACTTTTTATTGTATTAATAGATAACTTGAGATAAATGATGTTAGGCCTACCTAAATATAGAATCGATGTCCCCCTCATTTTGCTAAAAATACAATGTTGTTGATCGGCATCGGTTTCATTTTAAAGCAGGGAATAGCAAAAGTAACTTTAATGTTTAGTAGGTATTAAATTCATAATAAGTATTATGTTTAAACATTTTGTATTTAGCAACCATCTGTGATAAACTACTATCTACTCGTAATTTTAACAACAACAAATTTACATGCTCCGTGTTTTTAGATCTAAGCAAAGCTTTTGACACTATTAATCATAATCATGATATATCAATAGAAATATTTAATATATACTTTAGATTAAGAAGTACGGTCGTATTTATCATAAAATCATACCTAAGTAATAGAATTCAATTTACAAAAATAAAAAATGTTTCATCTGATTTGACTACACTTAAATGTGGAGTACCACAGGGTTTAATTCTTGGACCCCTGTTATTTCTACTCTAAATAAATGATCTTTCAAATGTATCTAATATGAAGACTACTCTATTTGATATCTGTGCAAAATAATGTTAATAAAGAATTGTTTGTAATTGATGTATGGTTGAAGTCAAATAAACTATTATCAAACTACTCTAAAACCTATTTTGTACCATTCAGGAACAAAAGAAAAATTTTACTGATCCCTTTAATATTACAATCAATGGTCATTTTATTGAAAAAAAAATGTAGTTTGAAGTACCTTGGGTTAACTTGAAACGAGCACTTGACATTTTTCTAAACTTTGTGGCATAGCATGTAAACTCAGACACTGTGCTACCCTAGCGACATTAAAAACTCTCTATTTTGCAATATTTTAATCTGACGTCTAAAACTCTGTATTAAATTGGAGAAGAGCTATTAAATCAATGCTGGCTCCTATTCAGGTCCATCAAAATAAGTTCATTCGTTCTTGTTTATTTTTACCAAAATCAACGAATATAAATTATTTCTTTCATAAATTTAATGTCTTAAAAATAAACAATGTTATTAAATTTACTTATGCAAAGTTCATGTTTAAGTATATGCATAATATGCTTCCAAAAACTTTTTCGGATTACTTTCAATGAACATTCAATAAACAAATTCATAATTATAATACTCACCACATAAAAAATTGATTTGTTTTTACCAGGGGTGCGGAGCTAGCAATAAAATCTATGGCTCCAGCTCCGGGATTTTAAAATGACTGGCTCTGGCTCAGCTCCAGCTCTAGACTCTAAAACTTTTTCCCACTCCAGGCTTTGGCTCCAGCTTCGGTTCCACACCCCTGCCTTAAACGGTTCGTTTATGTATGCTATGATCAAATTCAATACTTTATTTTTTCTTTTATTTTCTACAGTTATCCTTCTGACTCGCAGGAAAGCGACGGAGGTGCTATACATAGGGTAGGCAATTACCCCGACCTGCTTCCGGAGATGCCAAGATATTGCTGTATGCGTAATTTAATAGAGATATTACTGCAATTTAGAACTCCTTGCCAAGACCACCAAGCAGGGAAAAGTTCCATAAAGTGTCTTTCCCAAGAACAGAACAGAATGGCACAAGTGGATTTTGAACTGAGACCATGTTAATTATCATCCTGGTGCTTTAACCACTTCACCACGCTGCCTACTCGACTTTTTTAAAAATGTTTCACTCTAAAAGTGACCATGACTCTTAAAAGTCGGCAGCGTGGTCGAGTGGTTAAAGCACCGGACTGATGATCAACATGGTCTTGGTTCAAAACCCACTTGTGCCATTCTGTTGTGTCCTTGGAAAAGACACTATACAGCACTTTCCCCTGCTTGGTGGTCTTGGCAAGCAGTTCTAAATTACAGTAATATCTCTACTAAATTACTAGCGGACAGCAATATCTTGGCATCTCCGGAAGCAGGCTGGGGTAATTGCTTACTGTGAAAGTGTATTTCATGCTTCTCTGGGAGGCAGAACATTAACCAACTCAAGCAAAGGATAATAGCACTATATACAATATGCTGTATTTCTGTATTTCTGATTTACCAAATATACTAGAGGCAACTCTAAAACATAATATTTAATTTGAATAAAAAAATTTAGCTGTGTTCTTTTAATACAATACAAGGCTGGAACTTAAGCTGGTGCAACTTTACTAATTCCAAGCCTTTCAAAATATCAGGCTCCATTTCCAACCTATTAAAAAATTGCCTCCAGCTTTAACTTTTTGAAAATATGTAGCTCCAGCTTCACATTTTAAAAATATGTGACTTCGACTCTGACTACACTTTTTTAAAATATGTGGCTCTGGCTCCAGCTCCAGCTCCAGACCCTAAAATTTCTTCCTGTTCCAGGCTCCGGCTCCACACCCCTGGTTTTTAACTGTATGTATCTTCTAATTTTACTAAAAAATGTTAAATTTCAATGGTGTAAAGATATGGTCTAAAATTCCTAAAAACATTAACGAAAACTCATTGCATAATTTTAAAAATTTGTATGTATTTGAATTGTTTTAAATTGTGTCGGTATGTTGTAATTTGCAGCAATTTGTAAATTGTAATGTTTTTGAATTGTTTTCATTTTTATCAGTATATTTTTTCATGACCTGACAGTTGATCGAACGACACTTGATCAAACGACACTTGATTGAAACATCACTTGATCGAAATGACATTTGATCGAATAAGAAAAAAAAAATTTAAACTTTGAATCTGTCTTAATTTTTCGTCCCAAAAACATAGTGATCACTAAAAAAAACTGTAAGTTTTCACTTTGACTCTGTCCCGGTTTTGTCAATTTTTTGTCCCAAAAACATAGTAATCTCTAAAAAAAGATCTTCCCTTTTAGTCCGTCTCTTATTTTTGTAAGGGTCTGCAAGGGTGGGGCCATCACACATTGCCTCCCCTTATAACTAACTGACTACAATATAAATTGAATACAAAGGAATGGCAGCAATAGGCATCTAACAAAACATAACTATGGCATGAAATCTACTTGTTTCGCCCCTAAAAATGCTGAGCCCAGGAAACTCTTTAAAATCCCTGACCTTGACATTGACCAAAAATTAAAAAAATAAACACAAACTGTTCTCTTACTGATAACCTCTGCTTTTTATGAATCTAATTTATAGTAACAAAGACATTGTTTTATCGCAAAAACATACAAAAGTAAATCTTTTTTTTTATCAACTGTCAATTTCGATCACGTGTCATTTCAGCCAAGTGTTGTTTCGATCAAGTGTCATTTCGTTCAAGTACCGTTTTGATCAAGTGTCGTTTCCATCAAGTGTGTTCAAACAAGTGTCATTCAATCAACTGTCATAACACCATATTTTTTATGATTAACCTTGATAAATATTATTTTTTTATTTGGTTTGTCTTTGTTTATATTGCAATTTCATTTTTTATATGTATGTATAGCATCTGATTCAAATAGTTAAAGGTGCTAGCTCACATATGGTAACACAAAAGGTCTTTTGCTAGCATCTTCTTCTGGCAGCAATTGCATTGTATTATATACGTGATTTTTCATTCTTTTGTATGTGTCTTTTTATTTTTGTTGTCAATGAAGAAAAAAATATAAAAAATGTATAACTTGTATATGTATTTATGATGTATAATTCTATTACATTAACAATGGAGTTACGGTTAGTATTGCTGATAGCTATACAAAGATTTTAATTTTTTACTATAATACCTATAGAGTCATATTTATCAGAGGTATTATTTTTATTTTTATTTATTTATTTTTTATTTTATCTCAATATTTATCCTCCTGACTTGTAGGAAAGCAACGGAGGCGCTAATACATAAAGTAGGCAATTACCCCGACCTGCTTCCGGAGATGCCAAGATATTGTTGTCCGCTTGTAATTTAATAGAGATATGACTGTAATTTAGAACTGCTTGCCAGGACCACCAAGCAGGGGAATGTTCCGTAAAATGTCATTTCCAAGGATACAACAGAATGGCGCGAGTGGGTTTCGAACCAAGACCATGTTGATCATAAGCTCGGCGCTTTAACCAGTCGACTACGCTGCCATATTACACATGCTATTTAGTTTGCACATTCCACGATATCTGATACCTACATTCAGTGTTTTTTTTAAGGTGTTTTGAGGGACCGAAATGGTCTCTCAAAATTGTCCAGTGGTCTCTCAAAATCTGCTACTACCATAGCTGTACTACCATAACCGGTCTCTCAAAATTTGCTACAGTCAAAGTCAGGAAATTTAGAGAGGTGATGGTGAGGAACTGCAAGAAATAATAATCTAAATTTAGGTGAAGACCTTTTTTTTTTTTTTTTTAGAGAACACCTTGATTTTGGGACAAAAATCGAAAATTAGGAGACTGAATTTAAGTGAAGACCTTTTTTTTTTTTTTTTTTAGAGATCACCTTGATTTTGGGACGAAAATCGAAAATTAGGAGACTGAATTTAACTGAAGACCTTTTTTTTTTTTTTAGAGATCACCATGATTTTCGGACAAAATTGGTTTTTGTCTGAGAAACATATCCGAAATGTACTCTAAAATCATGATTTGGGCAAACGTCACAAAATTATGGCTACTACAATAGTGTAAACAAAGCTAAGTATGCTCAGGAACAATAGGAAAAAATTAGCGCTTTTTCAAAATTGCTTAGAGGTTCCTCAAGCCAAACCTTAAAAAAAACACTGCCTACATTAATCCCCATTAAATGCTTTTTTTTTACATATTATAAATTATTTTAAACTATTTAGAATTTAAAATGCCAAGAAAACATTGCCAAGATCCTCAATGTTAAAATTGAGGTATGCAGGAAAATCTTTGACATTTTAATTGAATTTTTGGAAATATTTGCCCTAAAAATTGCTTTTGTGAATCATTTGTATTGAGTGTTAAGCATAATAAACGGTCTATACCCATTGTTTTTATTGCATATTTTTAAGGCTTATAAATCAAAATTTTTTCCAAAAAATGTTTTTGGGGATTTTCAAAATTCTTGGGGGGGTGGCGGGAAAAAATATTTTTTAAAAATAAATAACTTTTTTATATTAATATTTATAAAATGTTTGATATTATATTTGAATTCCTTGTTCTTTTCTGATTTCAACCATATATAACATGTTATAATTTAAACATATTTTGAGGAAGATATAAGCGTTTTTTGAAAACGATTTTTTCGCTTCCCCAAAACTTTGCCGCCCTATAACTCAAAAAGTATTAGTCGTAGAAACGAAATATTTGCACCAGTGGGTTTTGGCTATAAGATAACCATATACACCAATTTTCATTAAAATCGGAGATGTAGTGGTTAAAAAAAAATTTTTTTTGTGGCGATTTGTCATGGAATGACCCATACAGTAGGTTAACTCAGTTCATTCGTTCCACTTAAACAAGCAATAATAAATTGACTTACTAACTAAGCTACGCATCTCTCGTAATATTCGCAATTTGTAACGACATTACAGCAAAGCGATAACTGCAAAGCTTTTGAAAATTTCAGATTTTTTTGCAATTTGGGAAGTATTTTATAAACACCTTTGCGACCCCCCTCAAAATACCTTCGCAACCCCAGGTTGAGAAACGCTGCTTTAAAAGATTGAAGGCAAAAATTAAAGTAGATTGGAAACAAAACTGAGTCAAGATTCAATATACAAATAAATCGTGATTTGATGCTAAGTTTTGAAATAACTCCAGGTTCAATAAAACAAGAACAACTAGCTCTTCGCTTTTTCAAAATACTTGAAAATGATAGATAATTATTGAACGCTGTTGTAGCAAGATTTGTGGTCGCACCTTCATTCCTAGAACTGCTAAACTAAAAGCGAAATTGAAGCATTAATTTTAAAGATGAAAAATATCTTTGACAAAGTTTATCAATTAAATAAAAACAAAAGCAATAGATGGTAGATTTGGTCAAGATATCAACCTTTGTTATCCAGGAGCCTTTATATGGTGGGGACAAATGACTTTATATGGTGGGAGGTAGGTTGGAACTCAAAGCCTCTATATAACCCTTCGACGGAGTTCTGCCTGCGAGACTTCATTTTGGTTGTTGATATTTTGACACAAAATATAGAGAGATCTTGCTAAGTGGTAGGCTAATCTACCAAAAGTGAATTTCTTGTGTCTTATTCAGAAATGTAAAAGGCTCCAGTTTTTGGTTGTGTTGAGTAACAAGCGTAGGCGTACCAGCTCAAAAATTTGGGGGGCAATGAAGTTTTGCCCAAATTTTGTGACGTTTGCCCAAATCATGATTTTCTAGCACATTACGTATAGGACAAAAACTTCTCGAGCCAAGAACAAATTTTGTCCTAAAATCATGGTGATCTCTAAAAAAGGTCTTCACTTGAATTCAGTCTCATATTTTTCAATTTTCCACCCAAAAGCAAGGTGTTCTAAAAAAAAGGTCTTTTTCAGTATCAGTATCTTTTATTTCAGTTCCTCCATAAAAAACATAGTGAAGTAGGAAATTTGTAAGTAGTAGAAAACTGAACAGAAAAAGGAAGAGGCAACAAAACGATGAACGTTATGGTATGCAATCAAGATAAGAAGATATTTTTAAGAACAAGTGTGCATGGTTGCAGCACCTTTTAAGAGAAACCAAAAAATAAAGAAAAAAGAAATGAAATGAAAGGAAAAAAGTGAAATAAAAAGAAAAAAGCGTCATCCGAGTCATATGTAGACGCTGTTGTGTTGGCGGAAAATGTGGTGGGATACAGGTCGCTGGCAAAAAAGGCCTGAAAGGCAAAGAAACCCACCCAAAGAAATCCTGTCGCGGGTCAAAAGGACCATTTCACTCATATGACAAGGAAAAAAAAATTAAAGATTAAGAATTACAAACACACACACAAAAAAAAATAAACAAATAAATAAACGGAAAACACAAGATGCAATGCGCAAATATTTTAGAAATAATACAAAGTTTATAATAGAATGAAAGCGATATTTGAATCTGCTTTGTGATAAAGTCTTTTATTCATCGTAATGCAAGGAAAGTAGAAATGGGTGAGTCATCTTATAGGGTACGAATTTTCTGAAAAAAAAGCAACAAAAGCAAGCACCAGGAGGCGAGAAATTTAAGTTTATAAAATATAAGAAAATCGATCTAAAATGTTAAGAATTTAAAAGAAATTGGTTTAATTTTTGTTTAAAAACATTGTTTGTTTTAGAGTCTCTAAATATTAGAGGAATATTATTCCAAACTTTTGGTCCAACAAATTTTAATGATTGTTGAATAACAGTAGATCGGCAAAAGCTGGTAACAACATTACTGCTGCTTCTGGTTTTCATATGAAATGATTTTTGGACGAATATTTTGTCGAAAGATCAAGGCAGTAGGTTTTTATGATATTTGAACATAAGAATACCATTTTATAAATAACATGAGGTATTTTGGATAATACTAGAAACCAAACTGCTTAAAAATGAGAAGCACCAGACTCGAGTTTCGCTCTTATTAGAGCTCGTCAGTGATGCATATCTCACTGCGAATCGAACTCGCTACATGTGGCCTTCTACGCAGGAGACAACACCACTAGACCACGCGAGCCCGCCAACAACTCGATCACAAGCAGCTGGAAATGATTCCCGGCTTTGCCGCGCAAGGAATACACAGAATCCACTGTGTGGTAAGACCAAAGCATCGCGCTTACACTCCTAGAGCTCTAGAAGTGTAAGCGCGATGTTTAACGCTTTTCGGGTAAGTCCCGGTCATGAGGTGCGGCCTTGGTCTTACCACACAATGGATTCTGTGTATTACTTGCGCGGCAAAGCCGGGAATCATTTCCAGCTGCTTGTGATCGAGTTGTTGTCGGGCTCGCGTGGTCTAGTGGTGTTGTCTCCTGAAGAAAGAATACCTGAAGAAAAAATCCTCCTCAAGAATACCAATTTCCGCTTTGTACATATGTTTTATAGTAATTAAGTTGTGTTCTGACATCGTGTGACTAACATTTTCCTTGTGAGAAAGATTAAAAATTATTCTTATAAATTTGTTGCACAGTCTTTGTAATTTGTCAATTAATGTTTCATTTCCAAAGCACCAACTTGATATACAGTAGCGGCTCATGAAGAGAGAATGATAGAGCATTAGCAATGTTTTTTCATTTACATTAGGTTTTATTTTTACTGTTGTGCAAAAAAATTTGTCTTAATTTTTTGTATATTAACATGATGTGTTCTTTCCACGACAAATGTTCATTAACAATAACGCCTAAAAGTTTTATTGATGATAGCTTTTCTATATTGCATTTTCTAAAGGTTAAAAATAGGTTAATTGGAGGTGTTTTTGAGTTAGGCGTTCTGAACAATATATATTTGGTCTTGTCAGAATTTGGAAAAAGCTTATTGGCAATTAGCCAGTTATCAATGTTGAAGAGTTCGTTGCTACCTTTTTAAATAAGCATTTAGTATTTTTGTCAGACAGTAGGATAGTGGTATCATTTGCAAAGGACAAGCAAGAACTCTGGTTTAACCAACAAGGAAAATCGTTTACATAGATAATAAAGAGAAGTGGCCCGAGTACAGAATATTAAGGAACACCAGAAGTTAATTTGTTTATGGTAGTTGATCTAGCACTACAACACTCGGTCTGCTGAGTCCTTCCGCATTATCTAAATTTGTTTACTTCACCTAAATTTGTTAACTATTTTTTTGCAGTTGATCATTGTCATTGACTTTGCCCAAATTTTTCATATCGCTGCCCGAAAAATTTCAATTTTACCCGAATCTTAGAAACTTGGGGTCAATTGCCCCCCTCCCCCCGGCAGGTACGGCTGTGACAACAACAAAAGTGAAAACATTTTAAAGTTGGATTGGACATGAATATGCAGAAATTAAGTTGAGAAAAAACGCGTGATTCAGAATTTTTTTGTAATCAAACAATGATTTGAATAAGGAGCAGGATGAGATTGACGAAAAAAGGTGAAGTGAGCAGCACGAAGGTTGTCAGTTATGATGCAATTGAGGTCACTTCCCGTTCAGCTCAGCTAAAAAAATGAGAAAAAAAAACAAGTAGGGGAGATCGGGGCAAGTAATAACAAAGGGTAAGTCTTAACATTTGGATTTGTGAAAGTCTAACACAAACCAACAAAATTTTAAATAGCTCCAAAGAGGAGTCGTATTGATACCAATTAGCAGCAAATAACCATGTTTGTAGTTGCAATCACTAAAAATAGGTTTATTGTAAAAACATACTTTTTGAGTAGGCAAAGTAAATTTTTTGAAATTTAATTTTTGTTTTTTAGAAAGATAGCTGGTGCGGTTTTATTGAAATGTTTTGTATCAGTCGAACCACAAAACAATCGGCTATTAAATGCCAAACAAGGTTTGGCAATTAAAAATTAATTTTTTAATTTAATTTTGAAAAAGGTACCGTAAAACGGGGTGACTAAGACCACTTTCGGAGCAAAATCTTTTCCTATTCCTTTTTTGCTTGTGCCTATGGATTATGATTAGTTTCAGTTCGTGGGGACTGGCAATGGCTTTACGTTGGTAATTTTTTTAAAGTGTGTGGTTTATTTCTAGGTTGGACGGGTTCATAAATTGCATTGGTTTTTGTCACCCCGCCATGGGGTGACAAATACCAGTCAATGTATTTCAAATGACTGGTATTTGTACACCTCTTTATGGGGTGTAAAATTCCACAAAACTTTGCGTAAAAAGCAATTTTAGCTTTATTGAAGTTTACTGAATGCTAATGCGATTATTATTTTACTCATTTTGCGCGTTATACGAGAACATACGCTGTACTTACTTATCACTACACTAACGAACAGCAAGCGTGACAAAAATCAGCTTCAAAAAACATAAACTTTTTATGTTTGACACCATCTTTGTCTAAAACGCATTTTACGCTCATTCTCAGATCCATCATGTCAAACGGGAAGCCCCAATCGGAAACAGCACAAAGGTGATTGACAATCGAACGTTCCAAAGCAGATGATAAAGCGGTTTGACCTCCTGGTGGTCGAAATACTTTTTGACCGGTTTGAATTTTTATGTAATTGCGAAGTTTAGTGCGACTAAAATCGTACCGGTACTTTTCACACACTTTCCTTTCGCTGGATCCTTGTTGAAGTTCTTCATACGCTTTTTGGAGGGTGTCCGGCTGGGCCGATAGATATGGTCGAGCACCAGGTTTGGGGTTTATAAGTTCTTGGCATGATGGAAGAAGCGAATCAACACCAAAACAAACTTCAAACTAAAAAAAGTTACACTCATTAATAAAAGATACGGTTCTAGTACAAATATTACCACGTTGTCAATGGTTTTAGTCACCCCAGTTTTGCTCTGGAAACCTGGGGTGACAAAACCCACTTCAAAAATAGACACAAATATATAAAAAATTTTCAAACTAAAATACACCCTGTTTTGCCGATATACTAAGACAAGCATTTAGACAAAATTCATAGCATAACAAAAAACAGCATTCGAAATACTTACCAAAGTTATTTGTGGTCGAAAACCGAGAAAGTTTTTTCTGCAATAGAGGTAACACTTCAAAGCAATCCTACTCAAGAAAAAAATATTTTTTGAAATGCTATTTTTGCTCAAAGTAATCTACACTAACTGTATTTTGTTTTAAGACCTGAAAAACAAGCATTGCTGATAATATAACTCCTAAACTCAATTCTAAAAATCTGTTAAAACTTTTTCTGGTTTATGGTTTTTGTCACCCCTGGTGGTACTTGTCACCCCGTTTTACGGTACCTAAAGCAAAGGAATGGTTTTGCATTACATGCAGTGAGCCTTATTTAAACAGTCATCTGGTGAGGAGTGGGTGCAATGCTATGGTTGCCTTAAGCAAACACATTTAGCTTGCACTGAAGATTTGGAGACATATCTTTGTCACAATTGTGACTCAGATATTGATGATGAGGTTAATCCAGCAGTGATCAAAACTACATTAACATTTATAGGCAATAATTTTTGTGTTTGAGGTATTCCTGTCTATAACTATGTGTGATTTTATTGTGTGTTTTTTAATTACTTCTAAATTGAACTGTTTATTTGCAATTTACTGTTGTTGTTACAACTTATTTTTTCTTTATTTTTAACAACTTATTACTTTTAACTTTTTTTCTTTCAATAAACTTTCAATAACTTATTTGCTGTTGCAACTTACGCCGACTGATGTTACAACTTAAAGCAGTGACGGGGCACATTGTAACGCTTAATTTAAATCGTACTTTTAGCAACTAAGTTTTGAAAATTATTGATTCTTTTTTCTTATTAGTTAACCCGTGATCTATATTTTTCATATTAAACAAGACTTTTGAAAAAAAAGTTTATTATGAGAGAAATACCAAAAAAAGTGTTACTACGTGCCCCGATCTCCCTTATAACACGGCAGTTTATAGTTATGTGTAAACAGAATCAAACATGATAAATAGCAAAAACCAGACCATCAAAGAGCCAAACAACTGCGAATATAATTGCAAATTTGCGGCTTCCAAAAAACACGAACAAGTAACATCATGTAAAAGAGCGATATAATGTAAATGTGAAGAAAAAAGTTTTTCGCGCCAGGCGACAAACGTCGAGTGTAAACGATAAAGAAAAACAAAAGATAAGATCGCAACTCAGAGAACTGGATAAATACAAAACAAACATCACAGTGACAAAGTGAAAGATCGCGATTCAACGAGATAAGGGGGAAGTGGCCTGCGATAATTTGTCCATCAAGCTGCACACGAGCGGGGACTGGGGAGTGTGCACGATCATATTTATCTTTTCGTCCTTGATCTGGAAGAACTTCTTCTCTTCGTTCACGGTCCACTTGAGGGAGTGATAGCTGACCGAGACGAGGAGAGCCTGAAAGCAAACGTGTCAGTGTCATTCCAATCGTCACAACCTTGCTGCCTTACTTTGTTTTCAACTTTGATGAAATGAATTCCGCGATGATTGATCCCAATATAAAGCGGAACTATGCGTTGGTAGCGCTCCCCCCCATCTCGTTTGGTAGCGTAAGCGAACCCGGTAAAAAAAGCAGATCCGTATAAGGGAATCTGCGTCCAGCAATACCTGCAACAACGCCGTGCTCGTTTGACTTCATGACTGGCCAGCAAACTGGAACAGCTTCGACACTGACCTGAGGTAAAGCAGCTGCAACTGAGAAATCTCTCCGGGTCCCTTCTCGCTAATCTCCTTGTATTCGTGCATTATCTTGGAAGGCCAGTGTACAGCGCGCAGCCGCAGTTTGCAGTTGGGGAGGAGTTGCCGCAACACTTCCTCGCTGAAAGAAATCAAGTTGAACGCGGAAACGAAGATTGCTGCTTCAAGAAAATTTACCTGAAAAAACCAACTTTATGCTTTTTGGCATCGAAAGGGCCGTGAGTGATCCTCAGGACGACTCCCGCCATCGCGACCGCGACCTGCTCCGTGCAAGGATAGAGTCCCCGGAGCACCTGAGAGCGGGCCTCTTCATACAACAGGTGGATCGCGGAAAGGTCGCTAACCTGGAATGGCCCGGATAACGTGTGCAATCGGTAACAGCGGGTCATTAAAGTAATCGCGTCGACAAACGATCGCCACAGCCCTACCTCCTCTTCCACATTGGGTAGCAGCCGCACGTCTCTCTTCAGCACAAAGCTTGGACTTTCATCTCGACAAACCGCAGCTTGGACGCCACCTAGCTGTTGCAAAATCTAAAGCAAGTAAACGCGAGAAGATAAGAATACATTTCGCCAGCAGAAAAGGCAAAACATTTAGCGCTGAAAAAGTTTTAAATGATCGAAACTCTTTACAAAACACAGATCGAGCCTGCATTTAGCCTGAGCCAGCATCTTCTATATGTAAACTCTACTAGGAGCAACATGCAATGTCGCTCGTCCTAATGGGGAAAAACGCAACCAGTTGTTAGCGATACATCGCAACAGTCTGTCGCTTAGTTCTAGCTAATCACTGTGTCTCTCTGTCGGGAAGAGAGATCAGAGTGATAACACACTGACTTGTGAGCAGAAGGACGCAAGTTCGATGCTCAGTCTGTCTGAATCAATTCTGTTGCGCCTTAAGAAAAGGTATTTGATAAAATTCTCAGTGGAGTCACACTGCTCAACAACAATAGTGGACCCAATTAAAACAGAAGCCAAACGGCTATACGAAGGCGACTGTGCATGTTACAGATTGATGTGACCAAATATAAGTGGTCGGCAACGTGGTTGAGTGGTAATAGAGCCGCGATTGATGGCGAACGTACTCGACACGGTCCCGCTTCAAACCTACCATGGCACTTTCTTTTGCTTGGCGGTCTTGGCAAACAGCTAAAAATGTTAGTTATCTCTCTTATAAACAAAACCAAAATGAAAAATTTCAAACGGAAAGCAATATCTTGGTATCTTCGAAAACAGATCGAGGTAATTGTTCGACAATTGCTTAATGTATAGTGCCTCAGACGCTTTCCTGCCAGTCAAGAGGATAAATAAACAGATAAAGAAAAATCTTAAAATTTCTGAACAATTGACTTGTAACTCCTCTTTGGTGGATAGTTTAAACGCACCAGTCTGCAATCCACATTCATATTTCTTCACAATAATTTTATGGCCTAGAAACCGAGCCGCTTAAAATATAAGAAGCACCAAACTCGAGTTTTGTGGCCTATACTATAAAATTTTGTGGCCATTTTAATAAAAATTATTATGCCATCTGCTTCCGTCAAATCTAATCCGCTCTCCTGTTTGAATTGATAGTAGTTGTTTTCAAAGCGTAATATCAAAGCATCACTTGCGATTATAAAACTACATATATTAACACTTAAAAATAGTCGGGTGGTCATCTTAATGTAATTGAATATTAAATAAAAATAACTTGACTTACACCACTTACGTCCAACTGATCATGCGAGCAACTTAAAAACAAAAAGTTCGCATTGTGCAAACGCTACGACGAAACCGTGATAAATGGTCTCAATGCAGTCTCATAAACAAAAAAAAAGATTTCCCTAACATAGTCGGCCCAAAATTGAGAAGCCGCTAATGGGGCGAGCAATTTTCTGACGAGAGACGCTGCAAGACCAACTCATGATGTCTAATAGTCGAACCAATTAAATTTGAAACACTCACATCAGGCCATTTGTCAGTTTCAACAAGAGGGCTGTGGTCGGGTTTCAGCTGGAGATCTGAAATCACACAAATATGTTAGTTGCGACACAACAGTTGCTTCAACTCTAACTGATAAATGACCCGTGGATTGACGCAAACGCAGGTGCCGACTGCAGTATTTTACACTTTTAATTACCGAATAGCTTGCTCGACAGCACTTCGCTTTTTAACCTTTTTTACAGTGGTACACACTTGTGACTAAAGCAAAAAACTTGTACACCCTAGAACTTAAGTTCATTTACAACTCAAAGCGATAGAAGCAAACAGTTTTTGTGCTTGAATTCCTGAAAATCAACTAAGTTGGCGTTTTAACGTAATCACCAACGCAGTGTTTCAACACAATTATTCATCACAAACTTGTTCAAAAGATTGCAAAAACAAGAACCTCCCATTCCTTTATAAATATCTCCCAGGCTTGGATGAAGTGCGCCAAATTCCCATGACCCCAAAGTTTTATTATTGATTTTTGTTTAATATTTGGGTCGCTCCGAAAATGTTGAAGAGAAGCACCGTCATAGAGTCGCCAACATACAAAGCATTGATAAGCCGAACATACGTAAGCTTTTCGATGTGATCCACAATGCGAAGTATTTCCTCGCTTCGAACGAAAAGTTCAACCCGGCCATGACGTCAGACACTTTCGAGTTGCTGCCGTTGCGCAGCTCCACGGCTTGGGAGGTGCCATCCATCCTAAAAGAAACGCATTATAATCAAACGAAACCATGAATTATGATGGGAGCTTTTACGCGTGGAGAAAAAGCTAGAAAAGAGGACATCAACCGAGTTCAATTTCTACCAATGAAAAAAGTCATGGAAAAAAGCACAAGGGAAGAATGAGGGGAAGGTGTACTGTGATGGTCACAAATGATGCACTTAAGTTTTTTTCTTAAGCCACGGAAATACGTAATGCATGACATAACGTGCTATACGCGACATTCGAAACAAACCTGTGTATGACCAGCTTCGGATAGCTGCGGTGGTTGAGGTCTTTGAGTAGGTGCATGCACTTGTTCCAGTCCTTCGACCGTATTTGCTCGCAACATGCAACCGCCGACCGACGTTGTCTGTCCAAGGCATGCTAAGAGAAGGTATGCTCGATTAAAACTTTCAAAAAACTTCAAAATAAAGACGAGGGAAAGCCGCGACTGCACACAAGCAGCACCTCGTGGCCAGGCATTAAATTAAAGCGAAAAAGAAACCAAATAGTTATACTAGAAAGTTTTTCCAACATGTAAGCTATAGGATCAAGTTGAGCTGAATCGATAGTGGATGAATTGGTGAGTGGTTTACTGTTGAAAACATTCCGAAAAACAATCTCAGCTACAACATCCGAACGAGGCTTTTGCTCATAAATGAATGAATTGTCCCGACACAAACACCAAACCTAATTCCTTAAAGAAGGTGCTTACGACCAAACCAGAGTTTCTTAAACTTTTTTAGACGTGCCCCCCTTACATCATGCAACCAAAGCTCGCGCCCCCTTGATGATACCGACAAAACTCAAGCCCTAACATATTAAAAAATCTAACAGCATTGAACAGAATAATAAATAAATTTTGTTAATAAGGGTGAAACTGTTTTTGGGAACCAAATCTTCAATTCGTGACTTTGTGGCAGATGATGCACTTCATATCGGCTCCACAGTCAAGTCTGTTCCTGTGTTTTGTCTTTATACCTAGGAAGAAAAGCCACTTTTGCACATGGAAGTCGATAAAAACAAAGTGTACGTATAGCTACAACACTCACACTTTTGTATATGTGCACATATTTCGAGAAATCAGTTAGTGACATAGCTTCGAAATTGCTTTTTGCAGTGATTGTGGTACCACTTGACTATTCAAACATTGTTACTCCAAACTGCTTCAGACTATCAATCCCTTTTTTGTCAAGTTTGGCAAGTGCAGCTGAAGCATCCAAACTCGAGTCGTCTCCCTGAGGATACTGCAAGAACGTTCTATAGAGGGATTCACACTCTACATCCCAACACAGAATGTAGTTCAGGGGTGGGAAACCTTTTACGCTTGGATGGCCGTATTTGATATTATGTTTAATCATATGGCCGCAAAATAAAAAATATTTTAACTTGAAACAGAGCAGGTTCGTTTACAGTTTAATTATGATTAAAATAATAACATAGCAAATTCTAGAATTAACACGCTTAAACATATGATGGTGGTGCACCACAGAGATAGGTTTTTTGGAGACTGACACGCTTGGTGTATTCTGTGTTTTTAATAAATTTATTTATTAATAAAATACCAAATTAAGAATGTAACTGTAATGGCTTTTTTGATATTGCTTATTTTTTACAAGGAGTTCAATATTTGGTTCTAGCATAGTAGTTTGCAGCCTAAGTTGGTCTTCTAAATGCACATCAGTAAGCTGAGTTCTCAACTTTGTTTTGATTTGTGTCATACATGAGAAAGTTGACTCGCAGCAGTAAGGCTGGACACAGGAAAAATGGTAAAACAGGAAAGCATTTTTTGAGCATGATGACGAAGACGTGGGTAATCAATCGCGTTTTTCCAAACTTCGAGTAGATCATTTTTAAAATTAAATAAATATTTCGTGATATTGTCTTCTGAAGTTCTATTAATTTCCTCTTCAAATTAGCAGGTGCTGAAGAAATGTCCACTAAATGAGACATGAAAGTCAACTTTAAACAATTCTCAAGTTTTTCAAAATCTTTAAATCTTTCATTGTTATTCTGAATTAGAGAATCAAGGACAGATATAAATTCCTCAAATGATTCATTTGGCCGTTCATGTTCTTTTTGACCTTTTGTCAATTAAGGAAAATGTTCTTCAGCTTCTGGCAACTCAAACTTAGCAAGGGTATTCTTCAAAAATTCTAAATTTTCCTAAATGCTATTTTGCTCCGCATGTCATAAATACATTTGCTTTTACCTTGAAGAAAAATATTCAGTTCATTTTGTTTAGACATCAAATCACACAAAAATGCAGGATTCTTAATGAAATCAAAATCTGATAAATAACAATGTTTCTTTTGTTTCTCATAAAAACTGACTATCTGTTGCCTTAACTTGGAAGTTTTGCTAAGAATATTTCCTCGAGATAACCAGCGGACTTGGCAGTAAAACGGCATGTCTATAATATCAGTTTCGTCATCATTTATGAGCAGCTCACGAAACTGACGGTGACGAGTTGAGAGATTGACGGAGATATCTACATCACTAAATGGCTTCCCTCTTTTTCCCAGTAAAAGTGCTACTCTGTAGGTGGCTTCAATGGCATCATTTTTTTGACAAGATATTTTTTTAAACATTTGCTGCTGACGCTCTATTTGATTCTTCAATCTTTCAAAAGCAATTTTACGTTCTTCTCCTTCCAATTGAAAATGCTTGTGTTTTTCATGTGTTTCATAGTGAAGCTTAGCATTGTACTTTTTCATGCAAGAAATTGTGGCGTCACATAGTAGGTAACATATTTTGTCTTTATTAGGCACAAAAAAGTATTGCATGCCCCACCCCTCGTTAAATACTCTTCCTTCTTCGTTTAATGTTCGTTTTCGCTTTGGAGCCATTATTGGGGTAATCCACATTAATGAAATTTAAACAATAATTACTATTATGTACATAACACATATCACTTGGCTAGTTTATCAACACAAGATAAGGAAAGTTGATTAGACTAAGTCACTACAAATTAGACATGATACTGACAATAAGTAGGTCTGTAAACAATTTGCTTTAATTTAATGTTTTCGATTCTTTCTGCATCTAACCTAAATAATAAGCTAAAAAGCAGTGGTGGATATTGGGTGAGGCGAATGAGGCAGTGACCTCAGGCCCCCCTTTTTTTGGGGCCCCCCCCCTCGAAAATAGCACATACAGTTTTGAATCTGCTTCAGATGTTTGTTCAGAGAACGATTCTGGGTGAAGACCTTTTTTTAGGGAACATCCTGATTTTGGGAAAAAGAGGGAAAACTGAGAGCAAATGGAAGTGAAGAACTTTTTTTTTTTTTAGAGAACACCATGATTTTGGAAAAAAATTAAGGAAATCAGAGATTAAGTCGAAGTGAAGGCTTTTTTTTTTAGAGATGAGATAGCAGATAAAAAAGAAAACTATTCATGGAAGGTCGTTTAAAGATGAAACCCTTGGGGAATTGACAAGCCATTTTGACCCTTTTTCAATGCAGAAAAGAGATCACACTACTACAATGAAGTAGCTTGTTGTTGGTACAAGTAGAGGTGATAAACAAATCATAAAGTGCTAGGGTAAAACTATTGACTATAGTACTAACACAAAAGAACATATCTTACCCGGTCAATGTATGAATGCTCAGTGAGAAGCTTCACAATAGGCGCATGTCCACAACCGGCTGCTAAGTGGAGCAAGCTAGTTGAGTTTTTATTGCACATATTAGGATCACAACTGCCTTGAGCAAGCAGAAGTTCCAAGGCTTCTGTTCGTCCATACCTCAAATAAAATGTATTGCCATTAACATCACATATTTCTTGTTCAATTTCAAAAATCTGGGTTGAGTTACAAAGTGAAAGCAATTATAGCTTCTGAATATTTTTCATGAAACATGAATCAACTTGATTGTGGTATGACACACTGCCATTTAATAACTTAGTGCATCAAGTGATACGACATTGAAATAACTAAACAACAACATCAAATTATACTACAGTATTAGCTTTTTCAAAATTATAGCTCAATAAAGTAAATTCAGAACCTTACAAAGAAAGACACATAACAAAAATGTTAAATTGGTTTTCAGAGAAGACTTTGAAGGTTTTTTTCAATATACTCAAACCAGTGAGCTACAGAACAAATGAAATTGCATAAAAAAGTCTTAATTGATGCCATAATTTCAAATCAAAATCTTGGAAAATAATTACCAAGATGCAAGCACATGTGAACAAGTGTCTTTCTAATGGGAACCCATCTCAAACTTGAGACAAATGATCAAACACATCCTTTTATCATCTTAAAAGGAGAAGCAGACAAAAAAAAATTGAGAAAATCAAGTAGTTTGCAATCAAACCTAAAACATTTTTACTTGCAAGTCTCTATTTTGGTAGTTATCTCAAAAAGATTTGCAAACAGTGAGATGTATGAGTTTCCGCAACAGTGGAAGGCTTGACTAAATGCAAGAAGAGTGAAAAATAAATTTTCTGAAATTAAAAAAAGGTGCCTTAAAAGTTGTCTTTGGATTCAAAACTTAAGGTAAAAGTGATTTCGGTAAACTGCCTCAAAAACTGAGGTGGTTACTTCAACTGAAAGGTTATTAAAGGTCAAATTTTGACTTAGTTCCATATCTCCAAAACCACTAGAGCTACAAAGTTTATTTTGGTGCCAAAAGATGTAGAAGATCCACTTTCCCTTGACCATTGAAACAACTTTTTTCCTTATTGTCACCAAAAATCAGCTAAAAATAGAAAATACAAGTTTTTGTGGTAACAACACAAAAACAAAAAAAATATGTTTGTTTAGAATTATTTTTAGAAAAAACTTCACTTAAATCATGTATGCACACCTCTTTCATACAACTTTATTCTTTTGTCAGTTGTGCTTAGGCCTTTTGCTGTGTTCAATAAGTGTGTTCAGATGTAGAAAAAATAAAAGCATTACAAATAATAGCTTTACATGAGGGGGGCCTGGTGCAAGAAGGGAGCTACTTTTAAAAAATTTATTTTCCAATAATAATAATAGAGGTAGCCTAGATTAAAACAAAGTGAGGGCACTTCTGCAAAGGAATCTGACAATAATACCGAAGAAAAAAATGGTGATCCTCCTCTACTGCCCAAAATAACAGAAGCATTAGAATGTATGAATACAGCACTTCAGTAGCTAGAGTCTAAGGATATGGATAGAATACACATTCTATAACAGTCTACAAAACTCATTTAATATCAATAACATAAATTACCAAAAGAAAAAAGAAATGAACAATCAACCTCAGACTAATTTTTTTCATTAACACATACGTGAAAAACTTTCAAATTAATATCTGTACCAATTGATAAAAATTACCAGATGGCCTGTAGGGCAAAAGCATCATGTTGCCCAGGTCGTCAGTAGACGATTCCAAAGATGAGTAGTAGAAGCTGATCTTGCCAAAAAAGAAAATCATTCACCTTTTTTAATGTTCAGCTGGAACCTGCTAATTGGCAATGCATGTCTAACACATAAACTGCCCTTTTCAGAACACATCATCAAAACGTTCTGAAGTCCCACTACATTACAGCAGAACAATGAAGGCCTCAATATGCACAAGATGTTTTGCATCATCTTGCTCTGCAGTTTTAGGATCAAGTCATTCTACTGCAGGAAACCTATTGTATTAGTGCAGACAAGCTAACAATCCCTAGCTTTGTACTGGCTGGGTCTACTATAAGCAGAAAGTATGGCCTTGCTACTTTTGTTCATTAGCATGTACTGGAAGTGCGGTTGCAGTCTCCAACTACATCTAAGATTAAGTGGCTGTGCATGGACATCAATGGCTATAAGATTGTCAATGTCTACAAACCTCCAACTGCTTACCTAACCGGCAAAGTCAATCTGAAGAAGTTTACTAGGTCACAACATAGATCTTTGCTTATTGTTCCACTAAAATTTGCTTTGCTTGTGCCAAGCAGGCCTGTTAAGCACTGCAACTTCTACAAAGCCAATTGAAGTCAAGCTTGCAAAGAGCTTATTGCCTGATGCATCAGACTTACCGAACTTCTACAATTCTATCAAGAAGGCAGCCAAAAAGTCCATTCTTTGCAATTATTGAAGTGACTACATACCATATTGGGATGCAAAATGTGAAGGTCTCTATAAGACTTTCCTCTAATCTTCTGAAGAATCAGATTCTAGTAGAAGTGCTACAGAACTGCTTGACAATTGGTTTGACAAGAAGAGAAAGGACTGCTGGTCTGAGATTGTTAAGTCTATCAACTTTTTGCACTCTTGTTGTAAAGCATGGAGTATATTAAACAACCTAACTGGTAAGTCACAGCACTCCTCTTGGTAAGGTCCTGTTTTAGCAAATCCTGGTAAATTGCTTGAAAACAAAATGATCAAGATCAATTGCTCAAAAGCCAAGTAAATTGCTTGAAAACAAAACGACATAGACAAACTGCATAGACAAAATGTTTAATGCAGTTTGTCTATGTCATAATGCACATGGTCTCATGTGATGTTTAATACATTTGCTTAAAAACGTAGTAAATCAAGGAATATGTAGGAGGTGTGAATGCAGCTGGAAGCAGAAGAAAATACCATGATTGTGCAAAAAGATTACAAAATATTGTTTCTTGCTTCAATGACACTGAAAATGTCAAAGAATATACAAGTGTTGCTCACAATACTTCATATTTCCTTTCCAGGAAGACTTAATAAAGAAATGCTCCTGTAGTTAGTGTACTTCTTCTTGTCTCCTTTTTTGTGAATAGGTATTAACACATTGGTCTGCCATTGCTTTGGTACCTTACCAGTTTTCCAAGCTGCTTGGAACACACAAGTTAGCCAACAAATCCCTAGGTTTTTCATGGCCTTTAACATTTCAGGTCAAATATTATCTTCACCAGGTGCCTTGCCAGCTTTTAAAGATTTGATTGCTGTGCTTGCCTCTACTTTGGTTGGATGAATTTCTTCACCAATTTGTTTCTCTGATATGTCAAATGTTGGACTGTTACTGGATTTAGGAGTTCACAAAAGTATTCTCTCCAACAATTTAGGATGCCCTTTTGATGCTTCAAAAGCACACCATTAGTATCCTCAATGAAGGTGGCAACTAATGTTTGTTTGCTGTGCAAATGATGTATGGTTTGCCAAAATACTTTGTTTGCCGATCTGTAGTCTGTATCCAACTTTTGTCTGAATTCTTCCCATGACTTTTCTTTAGATTATTTGAAAATAGTGGTAGAAGTCTTACATGCTGCAGAGTACGGCAATTGAAGCTGGTCAGATGACTTGTTTATTAATCAAGCTCTAAACGCAGTTTTCTTTGCACAGATGGATTCTCTAGCTTCTTGGTTCCACCAAACAGTTCTTTTCTCACTACCCATTTGACCTCCCACACATTTGCAACTACAACTAGCAGCTGCAGATATAATGACTGCTGATTTAATAAATCCCACTCTGTCTCAACATCTTCAATATAGTCTAGGAGTTCTTTGCACAGGGAAGCAACTTTTCTTGCAGAAGTGTGTTTCACTTTTTTGTCATCTAGTAACTCCCACTTTATTCTGTATGCTCTTCTTGCTCTGAATTATTTACTTGTTCTAGGATGGTTCAAGTCTCTTAGAAAGCAGACAACTAGGCAATGGTGGGTAGACAGTTCAGCTTCTTTTTTAACACAAACATCGACTATGGAAGAAAACAATAACAATCCACTGAAACAATACAGAAATCATTGATAGAATGCTGCCCCATCAAATCTCTGTACCAAATGTACTTGTGAATCCTCATGTGCCGAAAAAAGGTATTCATTATGCACAGTTTGCTGGTGGCACAGCAAACACCTTCCATTTCTATTATTATGTCGAAGTCTATTGGTCTTCCAACAACACCCTTCCATGTCTTGTCATCAGTACCCACATGTGCATTGAAAATTAACTAGTAGGACAATTGATTCTGCAGATGTTACTTTCTGTAAAGCAACACCATCTTCATCTAAGAAAGACTGGTACTGTGCTTCAGCGTTTGGTGCGTACACCTGCAAAATGCACAGTGACCACTCCTGTAGCGTAAGCTTAAGGACACAAACCCTTCCTCCAAATGTGGTCCAATCAGTGACACAGTGGGGCAAGCAAGGGCTTACAAAAATGCCTACCGCTGCCTAAGCAGACATAGTTACATCTACACCTGAGTAGAAAAGCTTCTAGCCTTCATTCAACTCAACAATATCAGAGTCATGACACTTGGTAGAGGAAACTCCAACAATATCAAGATGATACTGCTCTGCCTCCCAAACCAGTTCCTGTTTCATTGAGTGAAGTGACATTCCAGTTGCCCATGCAAAGATCCCGATGCTTGGGATCAACTTGAGTACAGATAATGTGTGCTGGCTCCATTTGCCTCCCCAAACACATTGATGAGTTTCCAGTTACAATCAGCTTGGGGGGAGAATGTAGCTTACTTTTTGAATGGGTTCCTTTGCCTAAGTCCAAATGTGGACCTTTTTATATTGCTTGATGCCTGGTGCGGTATGAATATTGTCATTTGGACTATTCATTTTGCTACATTTGTTAGATTGCTTTTGGTCTGTTCTCACCTTCGACCTTACTGCCATGGGTAGCCCTGAGAGGAGTTGAAAACTCCAAATGGCATAGCTCTTAGGATCATGGAAAATGCAAACCCCTCCACCATGCTAAGGTAGCAATCTATTGGAGAGTATTGGATTATTGATAATGATAAATTAATAGCATCTAGTTTTCCTCTGTTGCAGCAACCACAAGCCATACAAAAATTAACCTTGGTTCAATGAAAACTAACAAAATGAGACAGTTTGGAAATTTTAAATAAGGGCTTATTTCCACAACAAGCCTTAATATTGTATAGTCAATTGCTCTTACTATCCTTTTGGTGATGTCATAAAACTCACAACTAATAAAAAATGTTCATTTTCAATTTTTAATGTCAAGATAACAGGTAATATTTTTATGTCAAAACAAAATCAAACAGCTAAAAAAATGGTATTTTTTCAATAAAAAAATTTTAGATTTTGTGAACCCCACCTTTTTAGATTTATTCAAAAACATCAAAATCACGATATTTTATCACACTAACATGATTATGACATCACAATCTTTTATAACAATGATCACACTAACATCATTACTTTACATCCAAATGTAACACCTGAGTAATGTAAAAAAAAATTTAACACTTTCACATTACTATCATTTTGCAATAGTTCAGTCAGAAAAAATAACAAAATCATTAATGCCACACTCCCCAAACAATTTTCACAAAAACATGCATTAAAATAGTGCATGCAGACAAAAAATGGAAGAGCTCACAGCCAACAATTCACCACTCCAGCAAAGCTACTTACACATAGGATTAACCAATACTCATATGTCACAATGCTGACCATGCTTTACACACACATGTGACCCTAATCATCTTTTTAATGGTAGCAAAATACCAACACAACACCACATCATTAGTCTGTACAAAAAACCCTTGTAAGCAGCAAAGATTATTGAAGAATGGGAGTCTAGATCAGCTTTTCAAAGATAAACTTGGAAAAATGAAACCAAAACAATAGATATACTAATTTTCATGACACTTGTTAAATGCCACATCCCCCAAACCTTTTGAAAATAATTTTAAATAAAATTATTTTTAAAAAAATAATAAAACTTACCAGCAAGCATAGTGTGCAGGAGCCCATCCATCATGGTCCCATCTGTCAACCACACGGGGGTCAGTTTGTATAAAATGACTTAACCCAGCCACATCACCATCAGCAGCAGCTCGATGGGCTGGAAACTCTTCAACCCAGCTTAGTTCTCTGAAATAAAACTGAATAAGCATGAAGGAACGAGGTTTGATTGGTGAAGGACATTCATATAGTATTTCTGAAAAATTAAGGTAATCCACTTGCTTGATTTTTAAATTCTCTATTATTGTGCTGTGAGCCAAAAGTGTAAATAATATAACATACATAATAGAAGTGTAAATTTAAAAATATAATGAAGAGATGTGATAGTGTTTAGTAAGTTAATCAATGAGAAAGTTTTAAAACTGTATGTAGATGTTGAACAATCAACCACCCACTGTCATGAATTTACAGTACTAACAAGGTTAGCTTTAATTAACTTAAAATCATAGTAATCTAAATTACAAAATAAATTAACATATCAAGCAAATACAAAACAAAAACAAAAATTAACTGAAGACACTATTGGATTTAAATGAGAGCAGTGAATGACATAAAAAATTACTATTATCTTGAAGTGGTTTGTCAGGGGTTCGAAACTTATGACACCCACTACTACTTTCACCAGGTCTAACTAAATAAGCATACTCTCCTTGCCACTATTTATTTGTGGAACCAGGAGTGTGCAAACTGTGGTATGTGAAAAGTTGTGAATGTTTTAAAATATAATAATGACTTTCATTACCAGAGGGGTGGAGCCAGAGCCATCACATTTTACTTGCTCGGAGTCAGAGCTGGCACTGAAGCTTGAGCTAGAGTTGAATCCAAAGCCACAGCTTTAAAATTGTGACTCCAGGGTTAAATTCTATTGATATCTAAAAAATGCACTTAGGTACTAAAATAGGTATATGGACAGGTTTATATTTTGTGCTTATTTTTGGGGGCACTGAAAGCAGGGGGAACAAGGAGGCAATTGCTAAAGCTAAACATTTTTGGAATAAAAATAAAGATTTTGGACACTAATCAAAAATGATAATTTTTTTTCAGAGACCGCTACATTTTGGGGAGAAAATAGAGATTTTGAACACAATTTGAAAGTGATGACTTTTTTTTTGAGAGGCAAAAATAGAAATTTGGCTGTGTTTATTTTTTGGTCAGTTTGGATAGTAACCCTAGAGTGTTGAGGGACAAACCTAATTTGTCACAACCAAAGGTTTAATCAGGTAATTACAGAAGGTTTGATTTTTAACAGATAAATGGTTGGCAAAAAAAGTTAGCCATTTGATATTGAAAAGGGTAAAAAAGAATGGTTTAGCATGGTAAACTTTTTTTGTGCAGACTGTCCAATAATCAATTTAAAGAGAAACTAACATTTCAGGTGAGTAGCAGCTAGTTAGGTAGTGCCACACTTTTGAGCTTTTGATTGTGATGTTATCTTTTCCATTGTTACATAGTGATTACATAGACATAGATGCAGGTACCTCTGTCCTCTTCAATAGCTTCTTAGATTTAGATGCTGGTCTAAGTATGGGCGCATAGTTTTCCAAATCCCTAATTCTAGATATAAGGAAAAAAACAGCATTCAAGTCTGTGAGACCTAGGTATATTGGATGTGAGGGTATTATTGTGTGATGCATTTTATGTTTATTCTTCGCATTGCTTTTTTATTATGTTATTACGTTTTTTTCTCTTTTTTTTTTTTCAGAAAAAAATGCTGTTGATGTACAGTAGAAGTCTAAAAATCTTGGTAATTTTTGTATTGCGTCCATTTAAATTTATTAAGTTTTTTATTTTCTGTTTTTTTAGAAAATTCAGCAAAAATGTTTAAATATATATATAAATTTTTAATTCATTAATGGATTCACAAACAGGGCCAAGAAGATTCTTAATTGTCAAAGGTTAAATAAAACCAACACAAATATTTTTTAAGTTTTTTGATTTCTGGTTTGTCAGACCCAGGTATACCATTTACTGTGGAATCAAGGTATGTGTACTATTCTATGTGTATTATTCAGTCAAATATCTTTAACCATTTCACTTCATCATGTAGATATATTCAAAATAACATTTGGATTTAATTGATTTTGAAAAAAAGATATGCAATAAATAATAAAAAAGCAACTTAAATACTAAATTTATTCCAGCAAACAAAGCTATACAAGTGGGATACAAACAGCAGCATATTTAGAGAGGGCATTGTACCATGCCTCCCTTGAAAATTAATAATTAAAAAAATCAGAGATAGATTCCAAGTGAAGACTTTTTTTCTAGAGATCACTAAATTTTTGCAACTTAAAATCAAAAAATCAGAGACAGATTCCAAGTGAACACTTTTTTTTCTTTAGCTACCACTTGAAAAAAATTTTTCCACTAAGCATAATTGATGGTGGTTGTATGCCCCCCCTTTTCATGGTCTGGAGATGTCAATAAACCAAGCCCAATTATGTGTAGCATGTGGGGAGAGATTGTCAAAAGAATCAATAGTACCAACTAAGTTACAAAGCCATTTCATTTCTAAACATTCATCACTGCAAGATAAAGAAAGCTGAGTTATTTTCAGAGACTGCAAGAGCAGCAATCAAAACAGCAAAACACTTTTACAAACGTGATGACAATGTCAGAATAGGCTCAACTAGCATCATATGTAGTGGCAAAAATAATGGCATTAAAGTTTAAATCTCACACTTTTGCCAAATCTGTCATCTTGCCAGCTTGCAAAATGATGGTATGTATGTTTGGCAAAGATGCTAAAAATAAATTGAACAAAATCCCTCTTTTCAATGATACTGTACATCGGAAAATATTAAACATCTTGTTCAAAAAAAATTAGGGAATAAACTGATATTAGAGACACAATTCACTTGTTTGGTTTGTTTTTTTTATTGGTGGTGATGAAATGATTAATCAGTTTTTGTGTTGTGAAGCAATGGCTATAACTACAAGAAGTCAAGATATTTTTCACAATGTAACTAAGTGTCTTAACAAAATGAATTTAACTTGGAAGTCATGTGTTGGTATCTGCAAAGATAGTGCCCCATGTATGACAGGATGTATTAAAGGATTTGTGTTCCTTGCAGGAAAAAAACCCAAATCTTATTTGTATAAACATTTGGTGGTACAGAATTTGAAGATTGCTTGAAGTAAAAGATTTTTCTTCCCAAAGCTTTTCATCTGACACTCTTCAGGGGAAATCGTCAGAATGAAGCAGAATTGAAACCGAACTAATTTATAAAGGAAGAAAGTAGAGTTCTCATTGGCTGAAAGAGTCAACCAATGAGAGAAAAGATTAAGAAATTTTTAAAGAGTATACGAATTCTTTTTGCTTACACAGAAGGGGATTGAGAGATTTAATGAAAGTCGCTTCAAGAGCAGAAAGGTGAAAGGAAGAGCGACCTTGAGCAAGAATAGAAAATTTTTTGTTGCTGTAATGGAGGGCACATTGGGCATTGTCAAGAAGATGTTGACCAATGGCGGATTCGTGAAATTGTTGTGGGCGTATGTTGTTCTTGCAAGAGCAGGAAAGACTTTGGCAGTTGGCCGAGGTACGAGGATTGGTGATGGATTTAGGAACGTGTTGTTTAATTTGCTCTTCTAGCCGTTGAGACGTGCGACCAACGTACCGACTATCGCAGTGGCACAAAAACTGGTAAATAACATTGCTGTGATGATGGGAAGGTAACACGTCTTTCTTAATCGCTGAAAGGAGCTGTTGGGTGTTGAAAATAACACGTGGTTTGACAGAGAAAAAGCAGCGTTTCACAGCAGACGTAATCTGCTTCTCTTCATCCCTCACTTCGCTTCACCTATGAAAAAGAATCTAATCACTCTCTCCCTTTCCTTGACGTGTTAGTAGAAGGGCATGATTCAGAATTTCTAACTTCAGTATATAGGAAACCTACCTTCACTGGCCAATATCTACGTTGGAACTCTTTCAGTCCCCAGAAACGGAAAATCAATCTAATTGGTACTCTCGTTCACAGAGCTTTTATGATTTGTTCTAAAAGCAAACTGGACCAAGAGCTTGGCAAAATTCGTTCAATTCTTTTGGAAAATGGCTACCCGGAACGTGTAATCAATTCGGCTTTCAAGCGAAAACTTCAACAAATAAATTCTAACCCGGTCCACACAGTAAAAAAGTGCCCTGTCTACCTACACATCCCATGGATTGGAAACGTCTTGATGAGGTTCGAAAAGCAGATTACGTCTGCTGTGAAACGCTGCTTTTTCTCTGTCGAACCACGTGTTATTTTCAACACCCGACAGCTCCTTCCAGTGATTAAGAAAGACGTGTTACCTTCCCATCATCACAGCAATGTTATTTACCAGTTTTTGTGCCACTGCGATAGTCGGTACGTTGGTCGCACGTCTCAACGGCTAGAAGAGCGAATTAAACAACACGTTCCTAAATCCATCACCAATCCTCGTACCTCGGCCAACCGCCAAAGTCTTTCCTGCTCTTGCAAGAACAACATACGCCCACAACAATTTCACGAATCCGCCATTGGTCAACATCTTCTTGACAATGCCCAATGTGCCCTCCATTACAGCAACAAAAAATTTTCTATTCTTGCTCATGGTAGCTCTTTCTTTCACCTTTCTGCTCTTGAAGCGACTTTCATTAAATCTCTCAATCCCCTTCTG
Organism: Diplosoma virens; assembly: GCA_963680785.1. Lineage (NCBI taxonomy): Eukaryota > Metazoa > Chordata > Ascidiacea > Aplousobranchia > Didemnidae > Diplosoma > Diplosoma virens. The sequence goes on along the minus strand of OY796886.1, from coordinate 47,173,147 downwards.
TGTAAGCAAAAAGAATTTGTATACTCTTTGAAAATTTTTTAATCTTTTCTCTCATTGGTTGACTCTTTCAGCCAATGAGAACTCTACTTTCTTCCTTTATAAATTAGTTCGGTTTCAATTCTGCTTCATTCTGACGATTTCCCCTGAAGAGTGTCAGATGAAAAGCTTTGGGAAGAAAAATCTTTTACTTCAAGCAATCTTATTTGTACACATTGTTTTTTACAAAGTGTAAACAAAATTTCAGATATTTCATTTCGTTAAAAATAATGCTAGAATGAAATGTAAGAACAAGCAAATGTAAGCCATATAACAATACAAAAAGGCCTTAAAATAATCTCAAGAGTAAACCAATCGTTTTTGCTCAGCCCCAACTAATTGTCCAAGGTTTGAAGGATAGCATGCAATCAACTATTCTGTGGACTACTAGGAAGTTGTTTACAGTTCAGGCAGTTTATAATCCACAGAATGACCAGAATAGTGCAACAATAATAAGAAGATACCTGCAGAACAATATACAGTATTTCAGTGCCTCAAATTAGCGTCTGAGATGGTATGAGCTGGTGCGACATCATGTGAGAAGAAAACACTCCTTGTCTTCATTGATCAGGGTGTCGAAACCAACAAATAAGTTTACTTGAGCATGTTGAAGAATACAGAGATTGCCTAGGTTGAAAAGAGCATGGGAGACAGCAAGATAACACTTCAGGAAAGACAAGGCAACCTCCCATACTGCTAAATTGGTTCAGAGATTTTGTCAGGAGAATTTACTTATTTTATTTTTATCTCTATATTTATCCTCCTGACTTGCAGGAAAGCAACAGAGGCACTAATACATAGGGTAAGCAATTATTTCAACCTACTTCTGGAGATGCCATGATATTGCTTATTTATTATCTTATCTCTATATTTATCCTCCTGACTCACAAGAAAGCAACAGAGGTGCTCATTTATAGGGTAAGCAATTACTCCAACCTGCTTCCAGAGATGCCAAGATATTGCTGTCCTATTGTAATTTGATAGAGATATAACTTTAATTTAGAACTGCTTGCCAAGACCACCAAGCAAAGAAAAGTTCCATAAATTGTCTTTCCCAAGGACACAACAGAATGGCATGAGTGGGTTTCAAACCAAGACCGTGTTGATCATAGCACAGCACTTTAACCACTTGACCATGTTGCTGACATTGCTGTCTACTTGTAATTTAAAGATATGACTTTAATTTAGAACTGTTTGCCAGAATCACCAAGCAAGGAAAGTATCATAAAGTGTCTTTCCCAAGGACACAACAGAAAGGTGTAAGTTAATTTTGAACTGAGACCATTTTGATCATAAGCACGGCACTTTAACCACTTGACCATGCTTGCAACAAAGGGTTCTAATGAATTTCAAAGGGTTCTGGTCAAAGCCACTTTGACCCCATCTTTGCCAGATATAAACCAATGGACTTTGGGAGTGTAGTCAATATTAGGACAGAAGGTTTGTGTGTGATCTCCCATAGGAACATTGAATCATTGAAAGGCATGTTGATGAAATGCTGCAATGAGAGGTGTGCAACATGTTCCGATGCTTCCAGCAGACTATGGCATGTAATTCATACAAAGGAAGGTTATATTTAAAAAAACTTGATTGAATCAAATTGATTTCTTTGCCATTAATTTGACCCATAATTTAATAAAATCACTTAATAAAATATTTGTAAGGTTTTAAAATTGTCTACACCTGGCATTTACACCCTGTACATAAAGAAGTTTTTGTTTAAAAAATATCAAATAAAAATTTAAAGCTTGTGTTATGCCAGGTAGTTGAAGTAGTCAACTACATAAAAAGTAAGTCATTAAAATCAAGATTATTTGAAAAGCTATGCCAAGAAATGGATGCTCAGCATGGACTGTTAGATTATTAATCCATACTGAAGTTTGATGGCTATCCAAAAGCAAAGTGTTAAATCGTGTTCATGAATTACACAAAGAATTAACAGCATATTTTGACCAAGAAAAGCAAGAAAAATTTTGCAAATATTTTTGTTGCAAATTTTAGTTGGCCAACTTGAATAATTAACAGATAAATTTAATCAACTAAACAATATGAACAGTACATTGCAAAGTAGAGACCAAAACATTCTCACTTCAACTGATAAATTAGTTGCATTCAAAAAGAAAATTGTAATTTGAAAAAATAGAGCAAGCATGGGGAATTTTGAAATGTTTCCTTCTATGTGCAATAACTGCATTAAAGAAATGATCCTTATTGCAGTCAGCCATCTAACTAGTCTTGAAGAAAATATCAATATGTATTTTCCATCAATGAATACTTAAAATTTTGACTGGATTAGAAATCATCATCATCATCCATCCATCCAGTTTTAATTCGATTTAATCTCCAATGACTGAAGATGGCTGGATGCATCCCACTACTTCTGCAACTCTTCTTACAACTTCTCTCCACCTGCATCTTTTTTTAAATCAATCCTTCTCGTGTTTCTTTTGATTGGTTTCCTCCATTTCATCCCCAGTCGACCCTGTTTACATTTTCTATCCACTTCATGTACCATTGTCTTTATCAAAACATCTTCCTCAGGTTATCTTAAAACATGACCATACCACCTCATACCATTTACCCTGCCAGCTTATCTGCTGCTTCCTTCAATTCCAACATGTCCATCAGGTCCTCTGTATTCCTCTTGTCCACCAACTTTAGACTGCACATTGCCCTCACCATAGATCTTTCTGCTCTTCTCAAAATAGCTACTTCATTTTCTCTCAAACACCATGTTTTGCTTCCATATAACATAGCTGATGTAACATAGCTTTTATATATCTTTCCTTTTATCTGGAAAGGAAATCTTTTTCTGAACAGTATCTCACAACACTATCTGAATTTCTGCCATCCCACTCTTGTGCTCATAGTTACTGCAGCTTTACATCCTCCACTGGCATTCAACCTATCACCAAAATAGCAAAATCTCTTCACAGTTTCCACTTTATCACACATTACCTCCTGTTCCTGCTCCAGAAGAATTGGCCAGTACTTCTAGTGATAGAAGATTTAAAATAAAGCACTCAACTGTTCCAATTGATACATCTTGAATTTCATTAAAAAGAAAACATCCTGGAATAGCTAAAAGGGCTTTATCAGTTCAATTACAATTTTCAACTTCTTACCTATGTGAATTAAGCTTCTCAACCCTAAATAAATCTAAACAAGAAGAGAGAAAGACTATGATTAACAGAGGAAAACATGAGAGTGTGTTTATAACATATTTGACCAAACAAGAAGGAATTTGTGAAAAAACACAAGGCACAGGTTTCCATTTAAATTAGCTTCAAAATTGACCAAATAGATTTCAAAACACAACCATAACAAATAAAGTAAGTTCATATTTGTTTTTAATGATTTAATTTATGTTTTTATTTTGAAACATTTAAATTAATTTTCATGTAAAATTTACTAAGTGTGCAATGCTGTTTTTAAGTGATCCAAAGTGTGCTGCAAGTAAAAAAAGGTTGAGAAACACTGCTTTAGAGCAAGCCACTAATGCTGTTCAGTCTGCACACACTCATCAAGTAGAATGTTGATTTAGTTGGCATATTCTAAATTATAAAAATTTTGTTTTTTTTAGTCTTTACCTTTTTATCCTAGTACCAACTGACATTAACACTTTTTGAAATCCCTCACACTTTTGAAATTTTTTGCCCACTTTCCTCGGTTTAACCTTTTTCCAGACACTATTTTTTAAATACCTCATTCTCTACCCTCTGAAAAAAGTTTCATATATTTACTCTACCTCTACCATTTATCTCTTAACAAATCAATTAAATCAACAATTCCTCCTACAGTGACTTTCATTCCAAAGTACAAGATATTTTCCATCTTGTACTTAACTGACTTACTTCAACTGCTATCTCTAGACAATAAACCACCACAGGGTGACAACATCCACTGGACAACATCCATATGAAGAATGAATCTATCCTCAAATCTTTAGAAAAGGGTTAAGCAAACTCACCACACCAGTACCACAATTTGGTACCTATTTCTATTCATTAAATATTAAATATATGTCCTAAGATAAATGTTGAAAGTTTATAGAACCACAAACCGATTTTCTTCGGTTGAACTCTGGCCTTTAAACCATTCTTCTCGATTAGGAATGTTTATTTGTGAATAATCAGGAGAGTCCAAACCAAAAAAGCTATTCACAACAAGAAAATCAACCTGCAAGCAGATATATTATAAAGTTAAGTAGCCCAACTAGGTTAACAAAAACTGGTCACACTCTTCCAAATTAATCACTTTAATTTACACAAGTAACAGTGCAAACATCAATGTTCACTTGATAATTAATATTAAATGTATGTATATGTCAAGAGTTTACAGCCAAACTTGAATAAAAATTTTCTTTTTTTAGCCTTAACCAGACTAATAATTTATATCAAAGCCTTTATATCAACAACTTTATTTATAATTTATATGAAAAGTTTACAGTCAAGAGTCTACAGTCAAAGTTCAAAAGTTTACAGCCAAAGGACTGCTAGAAAAGTAAGACTGTGTAAGTTGAAAGACAAAAAAATAAGAAAGGCAGTTAAAAAGGGTATGCTAGTAGTATTTTCAAATTTCATATTTAAGATTTGTCAAAAATTTTGTATTTTTAAAAAAATTTGTTGAAGGAGGATAATCATTAAAGAAATTGGAAGAGTGTTTAAAACTTCAGCACCTATATATTAATACTGCATTGCAAGAATTGGTTTTATACTGTGGTAAATGAAGCATGTGAAATAAAGTGAAAATTTTGTACTCCACCCTAATAAGCAAGGCATTTGATACAGTGAACATACACAAACTCATACGAACAAACATTATCATCAAGTTCATAGCAAACTACATAAAAGCATACACTCAATACAATGGCACACTCTCAAAACTCAAACAAATCAATACTGGAGTACCATAAGATGAAGTTTGGAGTTCTGGTTTCAGTTGCTATCTGTGCAACGCCCTACATCTAATTGTAATTTGTTGTTTAGTTGTGTTTTCCTTTGATGCTTTAATTTGTGCATACATTTTGTTAAAAATTTTCAGAATGTTTTTAATTTCTCAAAGTTTGGGTGGGAGTTGGTTAATTTAATTGAAAAAGATTTTTTTTGTCAGACTCTGTTGGATTTGAGTTTTGATCCTCTGTACATATTTGTTTATTTAATTTGTCAACCATTCGTTTTTCTTGTCTTGTTCCAACTTTAAATAAGTGCCCAGTAATCAAGAAGTGTTCTGAGTTTTCTATGGACTTGTGTCAGTTTTATGCAGTTTAAAGTAGTGTATGGTGGTAACAGTTAAGCTTTAAATTGTTCACCACAAAATTGAAAACATTGTTTTTGTTTCCTGCATTTTCATTGCCTTTGTCTCTGCCATCATCAACATATCCAGATTTAAGTTCATCAATATAATCAAATTATCACCTAGAGGTGGATTTGCCAAAATTACATTAAAATCAATTCTTGTTACTATATAGGGTTACAAATCCCAAATAACCAAACAATAGCTAACAATAAATTATACTTCAGCAACATCCCGAGCATGACAGGATCAAGGTGAGGGACAAGTATTTTCAATCAGTGAAGATTGAGCAAGTTCCAGCTAAGTTGATTTGATTTGTTCAAATCAACAGACACTTTACAGCACTTTTCCCTGCTTGGTGGACTTGGCAAGCAGTTCTAAATTTCAATCATATCTCTATAAAACTAAAGAAAATAAAAAAATTTAAAAATTTCAAGCGAACAGCAATATCTTGGCATCTCTAGATGCAGGTCGAAGTAATTGCTTGCCCTATGCATCAGCACCTCTGTCACTTTCTGTGAGTCAGAAGGATAAATATAAATATCGATCAATGTAGTTGATCAATGTAAATATCTGTGTAGTCAATCAAAAGCAGAAAAAATCAATATATTTCAAATTTAATATTTTTCTGCTAATCATGACAAAGTTAGCACTTTGGCAATTTGTTTACTTATCAGTTTTTAGTGTAAATAGTTTTTCTGCTTTATTTTTAATGGTTTTCAATACATGCTTTGTTTTTTTGCCAAATATTTTCAGTCTGAACAGACCTTAAGACAGTGGTTTTCAACCTTTTCTGTACCATGGCCTATTTTTCAACCCAAGTTAACTTCACTTTGGTCAACATAATTAAATTCCCATCCCAAAATCATAGTGTTCTCTAAAAAAAAAAAAAAAAAAAAAAAAGAAAAAGGTCTTCACTTGGAATTGCTGTCAATTTTTCCTATTTTTGTCCCAAAATTATAGTGTTTTCTAAAAAAAAAAAAGTCTTCATGTGGTTGCTTGCACAGGACACCAGAAAAATGCCTAAAAAATGAGACGGATGGCAAGCCTAATTATACATATATATTATACATATTGCTTTCATTTTGATTTATGCTCCATAGCCCACTAAAAAAAACATTGTGGTCCATAGGTTGAAAACCCCTGCCTTAAAATGTGTTTGAGCAATGAGATATTAGTCACAGATCTACTATATTTTTAATAATTTTTGAACGTTCTGGCAAATTGCATCACAATAAAGGGTAGCATCATAAAAAAGATCTATGATGTCATAATTAATGACTTTCAATTTTGAGATTTTTGAAAAATTGCAGATTGTAACTTGAAACGTTAAAGATTGCAACCAAAAATTTTTAACTGCTACAAGCGTAAAACATATACAATTCATAAAATTTCCTCCTGTAAAACCAAAAAATGTCAACTAACTTTGCTGTAAGGATGAAGATCATTTCCAAATAATGGATTGCTGATGAACAAGTCCACTTGGTTTGCCTCCTTCATCTTGCACATTGCTTCATTAGGAGTTAAAGAATTTTCAAGAAGAAGCCAATCACTATAAATTAAATTGTTATATTTTTAAACTACAAATAAAACAATGCTAGTTTTATAGAACTAAATGTACTAACCGACTAGGTTCAGTAGCATAAGCAGGATTAGTAATATTTTCATGTATTCTATCTAAACCAGACACTCGAAACAATCCTTGAAGTCCAAATGGTCGCATAGACTGTTTCTTTAACCAACTGAATATAAAAATGAGGTTAAAACTAATAAAAATTAGGTAGGTTGATCTAATTTGATTTAAAACTATCATTACCAAAAATCACCACAACTAATACACCTGTACTAAAATTTTTTAGATACCATAAATTTATGAGTATCATCTGCCCTTGAGTTTAATACACAAGAGTTTTTAGTGGCTTTTACGTCTGAAAAACCTAAGCCTTGTTTATAAAATGAACCCCTTTTCTAAATTGAATCAAAGAGGTCTATATAACATCCTTCATGTCATTCAAATAAACCAATCAACATGTCATTCAAATAAAACATTCTATTTAAATAAGAGTTACCTCCTGATGAGTCAAAAAGGTGAAACAGACTGTTGAGGTTTTAACAAAATTCTCTACATGGCTTTTGTAATTTAATTTAATATAATAATTGTATATTATTCCAACTGCCCAGAGCTTACAGGGTGTCAAGAAAGTTCCCGATCCTAAACAAAATTATATAGGGCTAATGACAGAAGGTTAAATCAACAAAAGGTTTATTGTGGTGATAGAACAAAGCTCCATGAACATAAAAAAATCTGGTTTATTCAAAATGACCCCCATCTGTATCAATAACACGTTGGAGCCTCTGTCGGAAATTCTGACAAGCAGCACGAAGGGCATCTTGAGGAATTTTCTCCCATGCTCGTTTCAGGGAAGCTTGAAGATCCTCCAGATTGTTATGGGGTGAAGAACAGGCTTCTTTTTCCAGAATACCCCACACACAGAAATCCATAGGATTGAGATCGGGCGAAGATGGTGGCCACAAATCTTTGGTCCAGAATGAAGGAAAGTGCTCTTCGCACCACTTCTGCGTCTTCTTTGATGTGTGAGAAGGCGCGCCGTCTTGTTGGAAGGTGAAGGACTTATTTTTGAACTTTTCCTTCATCGATGCGAGGGCAGGGGTTAAAATATCATTGACATATGAATCTGTATTCACTTTGACCCCCTCTTTAACAAAAATGAGGGGAGATTTCCAAGATTTGGAGATCGCACCCCATACCATCACAGACGAGGGTTTCTGTCAGCGTGAAACGAATCGAAGATGATCAGGGAGGTCCTTGGGCGACTTTCCGAGAATCCTGTCATTCTGGGTGTTGAACTTCGCCTCCACCGAGAAGAGTTTTTCGTCTGAAAAAACGATTTCACCTTTTTCCGTGCCTCCCTTCAGACGGTTCAGCAGAATTTTGGCCCTCTCCTTTCTTTTTCGCTTCTGGAGGTCAGTTAGGAGTTGTCTTGTCCTGATTTTGTATGGGGACATTTTGAGATCCTGTTCAACAATTGTTCTGACAGACTCATGGCTGATATTCATGTCTTTAGCCGTTTTCCTCAAGGATCATTTGGGGTTCCTCCGAATTCTCTCCCTGAGGGCCTTGATCTTTGCTGGAGTGCGAGCGGATCGAGGTCGTCCACTCCTATCCCGATCCTCCATGGTTCCGAGTTCTTGGAAGCGCAAGATTGTTCGCGAACAGTCGATTTTGGTGCTTTTAGCAACTTCATAATTTTAGAATTTGAATGTCCCGCACGATGAAGTTGAATGATTGCAACTCTTTTACTCATTTTATTATTATTTTAGCCAAAAAAATTTGAAAAGTGTATCTGAAACATTGAAAAGGAGGATTAAGTGGAAAAATGACGTACAGAACTTATCATAATTCATTGAAGTTTTTGAATTACATTAAATTTAAAAATCGATCGGGAACTTTCTTGACACCCTGTATACTCCATGCTGGAGCGGCTTCGAAGTCCTGGTTACGTGACTTCCTTTCTTCCTGTTTGCGCCAACTCAAAATTTCCAAGATCTGGACAAGAGCGCTTGTAGTTGCAATCCCCAAACCAATAAAGCCCATAGGGGACCCAAAGAGTTATCAACCAATATCTCTGCTTTGTATCCCCTACAAGATCCTCGAAAGGCTTATCTATGCCTGCATTTAACCATTAGTCGATCCACTGCTCCCTAAAGAGCAGGCTGGGTTCCGACACAGGAAGTCAACCGTACATCAAGTTGTTCTGCTAGCTAACCCAGAACATTGAGGGTTCTTTTGAGGCTAAAAAGAGGCCGGTGCCGTATTTGTCGATCTGACAGCTGTTTATGACACTATCTGGCAGTGTGTTCCTACCTGCAAGCTGCTGATACTTTTTCCAGATAAGCACATGGCCAGAATGATTATGGAGCTTGTCCGAAATCGAAGTTTTACTCTTACTACCAGTGACAGCAAGCAAAGCAGGCTATGCTGTCTTAAAAACAACATTTCTCAGGGATTGGTCTTGGCTCCCCTCCTATTTAACATCTACATGTATGATCTTCTTTCCATGATTTCCAGAAAGTTTGCTTATGCTGATGATTTAGCATTGTTGCACTCTTCTGGAAACTGGAAGGAATTGGAGGGGACTTTAAGCCAAGACATATCTACACTTTCAGTGTATCTCCAAACTTGGAGGTTGAAGCTCAGTCACACTAAGACGGAGACGGCAACCTTTCAATTACATAACCGAGAGGCCAAACGTGAGCTAAGAGTCTACAATAATGATAGACTTTTACCGTTCTGTCCAACTCCTACTTACCTTGGGGTAAAACTGGACACATTGCTCACATTTTGTTGGTCTATCAGGCTGGTCTATCAGGCTGGTCTATCAGGCTGCCGAGGTCACCTCAGCAGTGAGCACTGCACACGAGTCTGGTGTCACAGTGCTCACACTCACCTCATCAACAGTGTCTTTAATGATGCCTTGATCATGGTTACTGGATGCCTGTGTCCCACTCCAACAGACCACCTACCTATACTCTCAGGCATCCTGCCAGCTGAGCTTCGCCAACTGGGAGCAACACTCTCTTTGGCTTACCGTGGATTTCTGGACCCTGATCTTATCTTGCATGGTCTTTTAAGAGGGTCCTCAGATACTCGCCAAGTGAGATTAAGATCCAGATGCCTGTTTGTGCCAGCTGCACGGAATCTTTTGGACAACCTTGCCAGATTTGGCATCCATGCTTCTGGAAAATGAAAAAATCACAATTGGAAAATGGAGTATTGCAAAAATGCTTCCAGGCTCTGCATTTTTGTGCCCGGAACTGATGCCAGGCTGTTGGGATGGGCTTACCCCACACAGCTTGGGTTAAGCTCAACTGCCTGTGGACTGGTGTTGGGCGATTCCATTCGTCCATGCACAAATGGAGTCTTGCTCCTTTACCGAATCGTGAGTGTGGCACTTCTGAACAAACAGCAGACCATGTACTAACAGCGTGCCCTATATATTGGGCACCACATGGAGCATGAGGTCTGATGATTTTGGATGAAAAAAAACCAATGCTAGCTTAATAACATCACTGCCAGCATCTGATCCAGGCAGTACATCAGTCTGGGGTAGTAAAAGTCCCAGTCCTGTTTGTGTCTGACCTGGAGTGGATACCTCTTCAAATGATAAAGAAGAATTACACCTTTACATCTTGACCTTTCTAGAAAATTCATGATAAAGTCCCATATATATCATAAAAAACCTGATAAGTAATTAATTGCAAAATAACATGGGTCATTACAATTAAGTAAACAGCACCTACTACAATTAAGTAAACAGCAGTTAAGTAAACAGCAGTCGAGCAAACACTTCTGCACATGCATAATGCAGTACAATTTTTGTACCCAACATCAGATATCCACATTGTTTAGAAAATATTATTCATTTTTAATCTTGTATATACAGGGTGAACAGAAAGTCCTTGGACCATTTTAGAAACAGTTTATTAATAGAAAAATAGCACAATTACATTAAAGAGGTATCACAATGATAAGTTACAATACTAAGTATAAATTCCATTTATTAATTTTCAATGTGGTGGCCCTTCACTTGGATAACTCTCTCAATTCGCTGGCTGAAGTTTTTAACCGAGGCATGTAGCTCTTCCTGGGATATTTTAGCCCATTCACGCTGAAGTGATTGCTTCAGAGCATCAATACTTGGATGAGCAATGGACAGAAAAGTCCAAGGGATTCAAATCAGGCAATGAGGGAGGCTACATTTTCTTACTCCAGAATCTTGGAAAGTGATGTTGACACCAGTCCTGAGTTTTTCTGGAGGTGTGGGATGGTGCACCATCTTGTTGGAAGGTGAAGGGCTGATCTTTGAAGTGTTTCTTCATTTTTTCAAGGGCTGGAACCAAAATATCGTTGATGTAGTGATCTGAATTGATTTTATTCCCTTGTCCACGAAAATCAGAGGAGACTTCCAAGTTTTGGAGATTGCGGCCCACACCATGAGGAAAGACAGCTTTTGTTGGCAGAAAACTGTTCTCACGGAATCTTCAATGTCTGCTGAAGACTTTGCATAAACTCTGTCGTTCTGATTGTTGATCTGCACTTCAATTGTGAAGAGTTTTTCATCCGAAAAAATTATTTCTTGTTCTGCCGTGCCCACCTTCAGTTCTCTGAGAAGCTGTGCTCTTTCAAGTCTTTTGCAAGACTTTAGAGTACAAATTTATGATATTCAAATATATCTGCAGAAAACGGTTAAATAGAGAGTTTGGCAAAATATTTAGCACATTCAAAATAATAAAAAGTGATATTAAATATATCTAATCGTAAAACTAAAAAAGGTCCAAGGACTTTCTGTTCACCCTGTAATGTAAACTAAGGATTTTATCCTTAAAATTTTGTGAAAAAATGCAGATTATACTCAAGGATTTATACAACACTCAAACTATCAACTCAATGTGGCAATAAATCATAGTTTTACCTGTCCAGCCCTTGCAGTACCAAAATAGTTTCATCAGTACAAACACAGTCCTTCAGGATTCCTTGATTAAGAGTTGAAAGCAAACAAAATTTCATTTTCACATCATGAAATAAAGTGTCATGTTTTGTTGTCAATGGAACAACACAAAAAGATAAACTACAATGAGAACCATCTACTTGATTCTATAAAAAAATTACAAATAAAAAAAGATGATCTGACTTGAAAATCAACAAGATTTACACTCACATGAAACTGCAACAATTTGACGAAAATCACTTTCTTTATTTTAACTCCAACTGAAGAGCTAGATTTTGAAGTTTTCTGTTTCAAAAAAAAAAAAATTAACAAAGCAACAAATTACTAATATGCTTATTCTTTATGTTAGTATAGCATGCAGTGTCTAGTGGTCAGTAGAGTGGTTACAGTGTTATAATAAAGTGCTTGACACAATTTGTTGACAATTTCAGTACCTTAAGGGATAAATATGACCTTTACTTTAAACTAGAAAAATGCATCCTTGACAGTATGTCCAAACATATCAAACAAACAATAATTGAAAGTTATTTTAAAAGTAGATGATATGTTCATTTTTGTGCTGTGTTTGCTTTATTTTTTTGGTGCTTATTGTCAATTAAATAAAATTTATATGATTGGATCAGTCTGTGTTCACCTAGGGATTTTAAAAACTATTAGAAAAACTGACATTATGCCACAGGTCTAGACTATTAGGTAGTGCAATCTTTTGTTTGTTTTGATACAGATAGTTTAGATAGGAATTATTGCATATTCCAGCTATATCAAAAAAAAAAGCTTGGCAAATTGATTATGCAATTAACCTGATTTAACTGTATTAAGAATGAACTAAGTATGTTGGATAGGATTATGTGAGGTAACATGACATTATAACAAGGTAGTCTACTCAGTTGTGACAAAAGCAAAAGGTGTTGCACTTCCACACAGAGATAAGGCTAAAACAAATTAAGAAGCAGAGTCAATATCAAAAACAATAGCCAGAGTGAAAATTAGATCTGATCCAGTAAATCTAAATATACAAGGGTGGTTCATAACATAATGCCTCCTATCTTCTAACTCAAAAAGTTAAAGAAATAGAAAAACAGAAGTGACATCACTAAATCAAGCACACATTATGTTCAAGAATTTTATTTTTCTATATAGTCACCACCATTTTCAATGTATTTTTCCAACAATAAATGAGGGCCTGTATGCTGCACTGGTAAAACTTTCTGTGGCAGTCCATTTTTTGACAGTGTCTATGACAGATTTTACAAAAATTTTACACACAATGTGAACTTATCACTGCATTATTACCTAAAGCAACAAAAATACAGGTTAACTATATCAGTGGTCGGCAACCACCGGGGCACGGCCCAGTGCCGGTCCGTGAGGAGTTCATTGCCGGGCCGCGTACTTTTCCAGATTAAATGCTTTGAAACATTTTTGTAACCAGTTTAATACCCAATTGCTTTCAGACGTTTTGTGAGATTTGGCTGCTTGATTTTAACATTTTGGGTGCGCTGGGCCGTAAATGGACGTAAAGTAGGACATTTATGCATAAGTTTCGATTATTTCGGTGCTTAAAAGCGTTTTCTAATGTTGGCTTTGAATGGTGTTTATTCAAACATTGTTGCATATGACGTAACAAGGCAAAAAGACAATAAAACTAACAAATACCTTTGTTATATATGATGCAACTAGCAGTTGTGGTTTTTCTGTGTTAGCAGTGTTAGGTTGATGAGGGAGTTAAGCAAGAAAATAACGTTAGAAATTAGGTCTAAGCAGTTAGAAATTATAGCAAACTGCAGTTACAGTTAAAATAAATTATTCCTACTAAAATTTGAAAGCTAAAATATTACAGTTTATAAGTTTTAACACTTATACTTTGAGTCTGAAAATAATGAGTGAAAAACAAACATCTTTGCTGAGATTTTTTGGAAAAAGGTCAGTACCATTTCAAGAGTCTGACGTCAAGGGTCCTACAACATCGAAAAAACGGAAAGCCTCTTTCAATCGCCAATATAACAAGTCGTACTTAAAGTATGGATTTATTTCAACTAGTGATTCCGCAGCATCTTGTCTGCTCTGCCTAATTTGCAACAGCAAATTATCAAACGAGGCAATGAAACCTTCAAAACTACTTTGGCACATGAAAACAAAGCACCCCAAATTAAAAGATAAGCCTTTGGAGTTTTTTGAAAGAAGGAAGCGTGATTACAAAGGCGAAAAACGATCATTGAAGACTGCTTTGTCAACAAATTTCCATGTACTAAGAGCATCGTATTTGGTGTCTTACCGAATTGCTAAGACTAAGAAACCATTTACTATTGGAGAAGAATTGATTCTACCTGCGTGTACTGATATTTGCCATGAAGTTTTAGGAGAATCGGCAGCTAAAAAGATAGCGCAGGTTCCTCTTTCGGCTCACACTGTTGCAAGATGAATTGAGGATATGGCAAAAGACATTGAAACTCAATTGTTAGAGCAGATTGTAAAGTCACCGTGGTTTGCGATTCAATGTGATGAGTCTACAGATATTGAAAACAAAGCTGTGCTGCTAGTTTTTGTTCGATATCTCCATGAAGAAGATATTCATGAGGACATATTGTGTGCTTTGTTATTGCCAAAAAACACCACTGCCTCTGAACTATTCAAGTCTTTCAATGAATACTTCTCAGAAAAACTGAATTGGTCTTTTTGCATTGGTGTGTGCACAGATGGAGCTGCAGCCATGATTGGCCGTCTGTCTGGTTTGACTGTTTGCATTAAGGAGGTCGCACCAGAGTGCGAAGCTACTCATTGTGTCATTCACAGGGAAATGCTGGCGAGCCGAAAACTATCACCTGAGCTTCACAGTGTATTTGGTGATGTAGTTAAAATGATCAACCTTATTAAAGCTCATGCATTTAACACCCGGATGTTTGAGCAGATATGCGAAAATATGGATGCAGAACACAAAATGCCTTCTTTTGGACACAGAAGTAAGGTGGCTTTCCTGTGGAAAATCATTAAACAGAGTGTTTGAATTACGTGAACCACTGCAAAGGTTTCTACTGGAGAAAAACTCAGACCTTGCTAACAAATTTAGTGATGAAAAATGGGTTCTCAAACTTGCCTACTTATGTGACATTTTCAATCTGCTTAATGAACTTAATCTCTCACTGCAGGGCAAAATGACAACTGTATTCAAGTTGGCAGATAAAGTGGCTGCATTTAAAGACAAACTTAAATCATGGGAGCAGCGAGTAAACAAAAGAGCATTTGACATGTTTCAAACGTTAGCAGAGACTTTGAAAGGCAGCGAGCCTGAGCAAGAGTTCTTCGACCTTGTAACCAGTCACTTGCGTGTTCTTTTACAAGAGTTTAAAGGATATTTTCCAAGCGCTAAAGACCCTCAAGCTGCAAAGAAATGGATCCATAATCCATTTATTTTCAAGCCAGGTGGATCAAACTTACCAGTACGACAAGACAAGAAGACCAGCTGGTGGACATTGCAAATGATGGTAGCCTGAAACGTCTTTTTGATACAATGACTCTGCCAATGTTTTGGATGAAGGTCTTACCAGAATACCCCGACCTTGCCATAAAAGCATTAAAAACATTGCTACCATTTCCGACGTCCTACTTATGCGAGTCTGGACTTTCTGTGATGGCAGCAACAAAGACGAAATCGCAAAACAGACTGGACGTGAGGGACATATTGCACGTGTCACTGAATTCCATAATTCCAAGGTGGGAGCGTCCTGTTGCAGCAAAACAAGCTCAAGGTTCTCATTGAATCACTGTTGTAATATCTTATGAGCTCAAATAAAATTTAATTGCTGAATATTTATGTTTATTTTTAAGGCCGGTCCGCGAAAAGTTTTCCGACTCAAACCAGTCCGCTGTGCAAAAAAGGTTGCCGACCCCTGAACTATATGAAGGTAAAGTCATTATAAAAACACCATGTGCAATCTGTTGCAACCCCTTGTAGCAGAATTGCAAAAATGGAGGCACTACTTCATGAACCACCCTCGTAATACCAACAAGCACTTTTTCAAACAATAATATAGAAGTGTATTAGCACATTGGGAACACTAAAAAAGTAGAAAAGGAGCTTGCCAAATAGTTAGGAGAGAGGGGAAAGTCAAGTTGGTTAAAGTCAAGAAGGAAAGGTTGTCAGAGACTAATGGATTAGGAAACAGAAATGACAGAGGAAATTAATAGAATTCTGTGAAAATTTAAATCTGACAGTAGCTAAAACTGTACAGTACTGGCCAAAATGGACGGGACACCATGATTTTTGCAGTTTTGGACCAATTTATTATTATAAATCGATTAATTGTTCTTTTGGCATACATGAGTGGCTATCACACATTGAAGCTCATATTTTATGCTTTGTTAATTTTCTTATGAAGCATTATTTGTGTTGATTTAACAAAAACAATGATTTTTAGTACTTTTTTATATTATTTCAGATAGTAAATTTTAAGTTATAATATCAATATCATTAATATAAAAGTATGACTGGTAAAAGAATTAAAGCGGAGGATCATGCACAAATTAAAGTATTGCATGAAGAATTTAAACACCTGAGCAAGAACACCTGAGCAATGGAAACGAGTTATGTTTTCAGATGAATCTCAAATATCTCAGTTTTATGCTTTTTGCAGACACGTTTGACGTCCTCCAAACAAAAGAAACTCACCTCGATACATCATTCCCACAGTAAAGAATGCTGCAAAAGTTTTGGTATGGGGGGCTATTTGTGCAAATGGAGGGTGTGGTTTGTGGTTCATGCCAGAAGGAACTTTCATCAATGGAGCAGTGTACTTAAATGTATTGAAGGAAAAATGACCAAACTTTATGGAAATATATCGCTGTAGTCATTTCCAACATGATGGAGCTCCCTGCCACCGAACAAAAACTGTCCGGAAATGGCTTGCTGATAGCCGGATTCAGATTCTAGGACCTTGGCCAGGAAATTCTCCAGATCTCAATCCCATTGAGAACTCTTGGGTTATTTTGAAGCAGAAGGTTGCCGCACATAATCCTAGTTCACTTACCCATTTGAAACAAGTCATTAAAGAAACATGGGTCAAAGAAATCACACCAGAATATTGTGAAAACTCTGTCTTTCAATGCCAAAACGTAACCAAGCTGTGTTAAACAATAACAGTTTACATACCAAATATTAAGTTGTAATGAGAAGTTGACAGATTGCAGCTAGATTTTTCAATAAATAAGTTTGTTTGATTAAACTGTGTAGTTTGTATACAAAAATTAAGAAAAATTTAAAGGTGTCCCATCCATTCTGGCCAGTACTGTACATCAGGGATGGCCAACTAGTCAGATACCAAGAGCCATGATGTCTGTATGTTAACATCAAGCACCATTGACATTGGCTTGGAAAGGATGAGCAGTCTGAACCTCAGCTAAAGGATAGTCTCCACCTGCTAGGTCAGTGTTTGGTGGGATTGCAAAGGCATCATCATCCACGTGCACAGACATCACAAACAACACCACCCTCACCACAGACCTGTACTGTCAACAGTTGGATAGACTAGTCACCAAAATTGCAGAGAAGCATCTAAAAGTTGGAAGATACGAGGTCTGTTCAAAAAGTATCCGACCTTTTTCCCTCTCGCCAATAAGGTATGAGCAAACTGCCCGTGCAAAGCGTGGCTGCACACACACACATTCACGCGTAATCGTGAAGCGTTTCAGGCCGATTCGTCATTTGTATCTCTCTGTGTAAAGCATTTAGTGCAGGCGTGTAGTACGTGTTCATCGGTTTTTTGATTTTCAGAAAATTTCATTTCAATGACAGAACGCATTGAACAGAGGTATTGCATCAAGTTTTGTCAAAAACTTGGTGATACTCAAGTTGAAACAATTTGAAAGATTCAACAAGCTTTTGAAAATGAGGCCTTAAGCCCAACTCAGATAAAGCAATGGTTTAAACGCTTTAAAGATGGCCGTGCATCAGTGGAAAGTGATCCTCGCTCAGGAAGGCCATCCACAAGCCGAAACGAGGAGGCGATGGATCAGGTTCGTGAAAAAGTGTTGGAGGATCGTCGTTTAACAGTACGAGAGATTGCTGCAGAAATGGGAATAAGCACAGGCTCAGTTCATTCAATCCTAACTGAGGATTTGAACCTGCGGAGAGTGTCGGCTAAATTTGTCCCCAAGCTGCTGACGGAGCAACAGAAGGAACTCCGGAAGGAAATTTCGGAGGACATGCTGGATGTTGCAAATCATGACCCAGAATTTATCAAGACAATCATCACTGGTGATGAGACCTGGGTTTATGGTTATGACCCAGAAACCAAGTTTCAATCATCACAATGGAAGCATCCGGAATCACCACGCCCAAAAAAAGCTCGGCAAGTCCGCAGCAATGTGAAAGTTATGCTGACCTGTTTTTTTGATTCCCGTGGCATCGTGCATCATGAATACGCACCAGAAGGTCAAACAATCAACAAAGAGTACTACCTGGAGATTCTACGTCGCCTTCGTGATGCTGTGCGAAGAAAGCGGCCAAACATGTGGGCAGCAAAGAATTTTCAGCTTCACCACGACAATGCTCCCGCTCATTCTGCACATGTGGTCCAAGCTTTTCTAGCCCAAAACAGCATGCCACTTATTAGACAGGCTCCTTACTCTCCCGACTTAGCACCGTGTGATTTCTGGCTGTTCCCTAAGCTAAAAACAACTCTGAAAGGGAGGCGATTTCAGTCAAGAGAAGACATTATGAAAAAAGCGACGGAGGAGCTTCAGAGCATTCCGGGGGAGGAGTTTATGAAGTGTTTTGAGAAGTGGCAGAAGCGCTGGGATAAGTGTGTGAACCACCAAGGGGAATATTTTGAAGGAGATTGAATAAAACTTGCAAAATTTATTGTGTTGTGTGCTTTATACAAAAAAGTCGGATACTTTTTGAACAGACCTCGTATATATTTCAATATAAGCTAATGTTTCAAAATGTGATCTGACACTTGATCGAACGACACTTGATTGAAACGACATGTGACTAAAACAACACTTGATTAAAATGACATTTGATCGAAATGACAGTTCATTAAAAAAAATTGATTTCATAAGTTTTTGTATAAAATTTAGACCTAGACTTTTTTTTATATAAATTTATAAATGACATCTAAGCAAAGACCTAAAGAAGTTTTGGCCTTAAACTAAAAGTAAAAAGTAGTAAAGGTCTCCAACTGAAATTATTTTTATTTGAAGTCCAAAACTCTTTTAGGCCTTAGCTCAAATGTCATTTATAAATCTATATGTTTGCGTGACACAAACTTAATATACATTAATGTGTCAACCCGACATTTAAGCACTATAGAGTTAGGAAGGATTTGGAAAATGAGCACTGTAGAGTTAGAAAGGATTTGGACTTAAACTTTTAGTACCAAGTGCAATAATCGATTATGTAAGGTGTTGTAATGTTTGTTCTTCTGTAAAATAAAATATAAACTCTCTAAAAATAATGAAAAAGTGTAAGTCTAAATTTCATACAAAAATACATAAAACTTATTTATTAAATATTAAATAAAATATTTATTAAAAAGTTTAATTTTCGCTTAAATAAATTGTCAACTTTATGCAAATGGTTCTTCTTTTCTATTAAGCATTTTTTAAGTTCTTTTATTTAAATTTATGAATATTGTGAAATAATCTAATCAAATTAAAAATTAGCTTTACAATTTCTATTTAAAAAAATTCTTTACGAAAATTCCCAGCTTTATACCTCAATTTATAAGCTTTCATTTAATTAAATGCTGTTTTGATCAAGTGTCTTTTCGATCAAATGTCATTTCAGTCAAGTGTCGTTTCGGTCAAGTGTCGTTTTGGCCTTTTCAATCAAGTGTCGTTTGGATCAAGTGTCGTTTCGATCAAGTGTCGTTTCGATCAAGTGTCGTTTCGATCAAGTGTCGTTTGGATCAAGTGTCGTTTGGATCAAGTGTCGTTTGGATCAAGTGTCGTTTGGATCAAGTGTCGTTTGGATCAAGTGTCGTTTGGATCAAGTGTTGTTTTGATCAAGTGTCGTTTCAATCAAGTTGCTTTGATCAAGTGTTGTTCAATCAACTGTCATAGTACCATTTTAAAAACCATGAAAACTTTTCCTACAACCTGATATCTTTACAGACAATGATTTTTGTTCTAGAAACACAAAAATTAACAAATTTTGACTGTTGGCAGCACAAAAAAATAAAATATTAGAAGCCTTGTGACATCACACTTCCAAGGCTGATTCTAGAAAAGCCATTTCTTAACCACTTGCAGGCAGGTGATATATATGTACACAAAAAATAAAAAAAAAACTTTCTGGAAGGCAGATAACATATATATACTGGACATATTTGAATGTCTGATAAAAACAAGAATGGTGTTTCTGTATAAACTTTGATTACTTGCTTTTTCTATTTTTGACCACACTGAAGTGTTCCAAAATGCCTATTCAGCAAGAAATGAGTCAAACAATAAAGACAGTTGTAATGTTGATTTTAATGATTTTATTGAATTTAATTCTGTATATCAAGCAACACATTTTAGAAATGTAACTGTCTGCAAGTGGTTAATCCTAATATAATTAAAGATTTCAGAATTTTGAATGACCATCCCTGTTTGCAAGGATTTTTACACCAACTTGGAAAACTAAAGGTTTTTTGATAAGTCATGTTGTTTTGATCTTTGTTGCAGGTAAAAAAATGACTAAAGGGGCATGTCAGTGTAATCATGTCTTGTTGGCAGCATAGTTGAGTAATTAAGAGCACCATGATTGCAATCAACATAGTCACAATAAAAACCTACTAGTGCCATTATGCTGTGTCCTTGGAAAAGACATGTTACAGCACTTTCCCCTGCATGGTGGTTCTGGCAAGCAGTTCTAAATTTCAGTAATGTCTCTATAAAACTAAAAAATAAATAAGAATTTTAACTGGACAGCAATATCTTGGCTCTCTTAAAGCAGGTTTGGGTAATTGCTTGACAGTTACTTTAAATATAGCATCTCCAATGCTTTCCTGCAAATCTGGAAGGTAGATACAGAGATGAAATGAAATAGAAATGTGTGTCAAGGATAGTAGCCATTGTAAGATTTAATTGTAAAGACTTGTAGTGATATGTTGGTTATGAGCTGTGCCAGTTTTGTACACATGTAACATTGTAGCAGCAGTGCAGCATGCAATGCAACACAGCAACGCAATGAGCCACAAATTTTTTTAGTGTGTTTGAGGTTTCCTTTTAAATTACTTAAGTGTGATGTCTGGATAGGGTTTCCCAAACAAAATGAGATTCTTTGCAATCTAAAATGAAATTTATAGGGTTTTTCGATCTAATTCATTGTTTTTGCAATCAAATTCGTTTTGCAAAAACTTTTATATATATATATCTCTGTATATGGTCTCCCGATAGAGTCTATAGACCTTATAGACCCTATATTATTAAATATATAGATAATATAGGGTCTCTGTATTAGGTCTCCATAATATATATATATATATATATATATATATATTTCCTCCTATCATTGCCTCCACAAAATCTGCAACAAAAACACTGTGAAGATCAGCTACAGTTGTATGCTGAACATGGCAGTGATTCTATCAAGGCACAACAAGACCATCTTGACATCAAAAAACACCAATGTGCATCCTTCTTGCAACTGCTGATGTAAGGTAGAATGTCCTCTAAATGGCGATTGTTGCAAGAAAGAAGAAAGCTATCATTTATAAAGCTAGTATATCAACAGGTAGCAACGATTCTCCCAAATCGTACTATGGATGCTGCAAAACAGAATTTAAATCCCGTTTTTACAACCACCACCATACTTTCAAAAACAAGCAAAAAAGATATACCACCGAGCTATTGAAAGCCTTGTGGGAAGCCATAGACAATGGGAGAGAACCTCATGTTGAATGGAGCATTTCAGCCAGATCTAATACCTACCAACCCAGTGGCGTCAGGCCCTGGATTGGTAGGTATTTCTGGTAGGTAATCCCTGCCTCGATGAAAAGCTAGCCATTCTCCTGGCAGACCCACCTAGCACACTTAACAAAAGAACGGAACTCACCAGCAAGTGTCGCCATAAAAATAAATTTAAACTAAAAAACTTCAAGTAATCTTCACCAGGCATTGAACTTGGTTTTTTATCATTTGCAACTTTTTTCATTTTTGATTAGTCACTATTTCTGTAAATTTATACCGCGTCACTTGTCAATGACTAAAAATCCTCTTACGTTTGCACAGTTGCACTTATTATTATTTTATTTGTACAGGGTGTCAAGAAAGTTCCCGATCGATTTTTAAATTTAATGTAATTCAAAAACTTCAATGAATTATGATAAGTTCTGTACGTCATTTTTCCACTTAATCCTCCTTTTCAATGTTTCAGATACACTTTTCAAATTTTTTTGGCTAAAATAATAATAAAATGAGTAAAAGAGCTGCAATCATTCAACTTCATCGTGCGGGACATTCAAATTCTAAAATTATGAAGTTGCTAAAAGCACCAAAATCGACTGTTCGCAATACAATCTTGCACTTCCAAGAACTTGGAACCATGGAGGATCGGGATAGGAGTGGACGACCTCGATCCGCTTGCACTCCAGCAAAGATCAAGGCCCTCAGGGAGAGAATTCGGAGGAACCCCAAATGATCCTTGAGGAAAACGGCTAAAGACATGAATATCAGCCATGAGTCTGTCAGAACAATTGTTGAACAGGATCTCAAAATGTCCCCATACAAAATCAGGACAAGACAACTCCTAACTGACCTCCAGAAGCGAAAAAGAAAGGAGAGGGCCAAAATTCTGCTGAACCGTCTGAAGGGAGGCATGGAGAAAGGCAAAATCGTTTTTTCAGACGAAAAACTCTTCTCAGTGGAGGCGAAGTTCAACACCCAGAATGACAGGATTCTCGGAAAGTCGCCCAAGGACCTCCCTGATCATCTTCGATTCGTTTCACGCTGACAGAAACCCTCGTCTGTGATGGTATGGGGTGCGATCTCCAAATCTTGGAAATCTCCCCTCATTTTTGTTAAAGAGGGGGTCAAAGTGAATACAGATTCATATGTCAATGATATTTTAACCCCTGCCCTCGCATCGATGAAGGAAAAGTTCAAAAATAAGTCCTTCACCTTCCAACAAGACGGCGCGCCTTCTCACACATCAAAGAAGACGCAGAAGTGGTGCGAAGAGCACTTTCCTTCATTCTGGACCAAAGATTTGTGGCCACCATCTTCGCCCGATCTCAATCCTATGGATTTCTGTGTGTGGGGTATTCTGGAAAAAGAAGCCTGTTCTTCACCCCATAACAATCTGGAGGATCTTCGAGCTTCCCTGAAACGAGCATGGGAGAAAATTCCTCAAGATGCCCTTCGTGCTGCTTGTCAGAATTTCTGACAGAGGCTCCAACGTGTTATTGATACAGATGGGGGTCATTTTGAATAAACCAGATTTTTTTATGTTCATGGAGCTTTGTTCTATCACCACAATAAACCTTTTGTTGATTTAACCTTCTGTCATTAGCCCTATATAATTTTGTTTAGGATCGGGAACTTCCTTGACACCCTGTATATGGTGTAGCTGTTTATAGTTTTTTAAGTTGTACGAAATTTGTATAATTTCCCGTTTTTATTCCATTTTTATTTTTATTCTATTAGTATTTATTCCAGGTTATTTATTTTGGTTGTTATATTTATTTTTGTTTTTAATTTCAGATAATTGCCTGATAAGCCGTTTTTACGGTAAAACAAACTATTGCAAATTTAAATAAATAAATTTTATTTGCAGTGTTTATACTTAATTTGATATATATATAGTCTCCATAATTAGGTTTCTATAATATAGTCTCAATAATAGATATTAGGTCTCCAATAGGTTATACAGTGAATTGCTTCAACAGGAAGCTTTCGGCACTGTGCCATTTTAGTGGTATGACAATTTGGCAACTGGAATAAAGATGTGTGGATCATGGCATTTGCAGCTGGTACTAAGAAAACATTTACCGGTAAGTTGCAATAAGCAACGCATTTTCAAAAATATAGATAAGAAAATTTTGAAAATTTTTTTTATTGACAAATTAAGTTCATAAAAAAATTAATCACCTTTAAGCAATTTGGGCATTACAACTGCTTTACTGCAATCTTGGGTTTTATATTACTTGAAACTTAAGCAGTTTTTTTGTTATGTTTTTCATACAAACAGACAAAATCTATTAATTCAAGATTTTAATTTTTTTAAAATCTACTAATTAAGAAGTAAACATCTACTGTTAATCCTAACTAGCTCTGTATAACCTGGCATTAGGGTTTTTAAATAAGTTAGAAATTGTAAACATATTTCTACTCCAGCTTTCAAGTAGTCACACTGCAGAAAGCGTCCCACCAAAAAGTCTTGCTTTGTTTGGAAAGGTAACAATAACATACAAGGTGTCCATAAAGTCCATGTACACTTTTTAAAAAATTATAACTTTATAGTAAGAATGGTCAAGTCAGTCAACAAGCAAGTGCCGAAAGACCTGTTTCATCCTTTTTTTTTGGGGGGGGTGGTTTTTTGAGTTTTGAGACTTTTGTGAAGTTTGAGGGGTTTGGGGTTGATCCATATCTAATAAGGTAAGGAGTCTCAAAGCAAGACCTCAACTTACCTTATTTTTTTTTTTTTTTTTTTTTTTGTATAAATTTTAATAATAATTGTAAACACACAAAATACGAAAGATATAAAAACACGGTTGTTAAAATTGAATACATTTAGTTTTGATTATTTATGTGTTATTTTTAAAATTTTTATTTACATTTCGAGTGAAATATTTCAGTGAAGAGTTATGAGATAACGATAATTGATGACAGAAAATGAATTTGAAGTAGTTTAAAAGAAAAAGTGAGTTTATGTAGTGGTAAATAATGAAAATGCGAAGAGTCTTTAATTCACGTAGACTTTAAAGATATTTTGAATTAAAAATAATTGCAGTAGACATGCAGATATAACAAAACATTTGTTCATAACATTTTAATTTGGTGGTTAAGGTAGAGTCTTGAGTTTTAGGTCTCCTTTAAGTTTTTGGTTTTTTGGGTTTATTAGTATTTATAAAGTTTAGATACACGAAATAATACACACGAAATAAGGGAAAAAAAACAAAAAAAACAAAAACAACAAAAATATGGAAAAAAGATAAAAAGAAACAAATATGGAAGTATTAAACTGAAATTTCAACGATCGTGTAAATCACATAACGTTTAGGATTGCATTGATTCAGACATGTAGTTAATTCATAAACAGGAAAAAGATTTGTTCATAGCATTTCAGGGTATTAGTAATGGAGAGTTTTGAGTTTTTATGTCTTTCTTACATTGTCAGGAAAATATTGTTGTATAAATGTTTTGAATTTTGTTTTAATTTTAAATTTTTCATCATTTAGGAAGGACGATGGAATGGGTTTGTGATAGAGGGAGCTGTAATTTTTTACATTGAAAAGGGATAAACGGATTAATGATGCTAGTTTGGATATTATGACGTGTGTTGTTCCAGTGGTGTTGGTGTAGTTGTAGAGAAGGGTGTCTTGGGTTAGGGTGGTGGGTTGTTTTAGTGCTGTTGTAAGTAAGGGTTCCAAGGCAGAGATTAGGTGTTGTGCGATAGGGCAGTGATAGAATAAATGGTGAGGATCATCAGAAGGAGAAGAGCAAAGTTTACAGTGAAAATCATTGGGGTTACGAGGTTTGAAATTATGTTTAGAGAAGAAGCATCCCCAGGTATATCCTTTGTAAGCTGTTCTATAGGATATTTCTTTTTCATGATTTGAGAATAGAGAGGGTCGTGGTTTTGCAAGGGTAAGTCGTAGCCAATTATGGGGAGTATTACTGTTGATCGAGGGGATGGGATTGGGGTCAGGTTTAAGTAGGAGTTGGTAGAGGGATTTAAAGGTGAGTTCATCAAGGGTTTCTGCGGAAATGGAACTCTTTTTAAAGAGAGATAGGGTTTTTGTCCATAAAAGGTTGGGTTTAGGACGGTGGGGTTGGGAATTTGAATAGAGTTCGGGTTTTAAGGGTAAGATTTTTGTTCCGATATTGTAGAGACCGTATTTTATCCAAAAGTATGGTTGGTTTTTGGGTGATTTGAGTAAAAGAATAAGTTTCCATAGGAATGCTGTTGAAGTTTTAAGTCCAATAGAGGGGAGGCCGATTCCTCCATCAGATTTGGGAAGATAGAGGGTGGACCTTCTAATTGGTTCAAAGGGGGAATAGTTCCATAAGAATTTAAAGAGTAGAGTGGTTAGGGTTTTGGTCTGCTTTGGTGTTGGAAGGATAATTCTGGATAAGAAAAGAATCTTAGGTAAGACGTGTTGATTTATAGAGATGACCTTGGAAAATAAGGTATCTTTAGGGTTAAGGGTGGCGAGAGTAGAGTGGGGGAGTGAATGAATGAGGTCGTCCCAGTTTTTTGACAGATCTTCATTTTGAAAGGAGAAGGTTATTCCAAGGATTTTGGTGGATGAGAGAGTTTTACCTTGGGGAAAGGAGGAGTGGAAGGAAGATATCAAATCTGGAGAATTAGAAATAATAGAAGTTTTGGATTGGTTAATTTTGAGGCCAGAGTAAAGGGAAAATTGTTCAATAATTTCACGAATGACTGGGAAGGATTGAGGGGAGGAAATAAAAAGAGATAAATCATCAGCATAATGGGTTACTTTGAGAGATGAAGTACCAAGAGAGATTCCTTGGATTTTTGGTGAAGAGAGTATTTTTTTTGTGAGGGGTTCTATGCCAATTAGAAATAAAAGCATGCTAAGTGGACATCCTTGGCGGATGCCACACTTAACAGGAATGAGGTCAGATAGAGAGCCATTAAGGTTTAGTCGGGCTGAAAGGTTGTAAAGGAAAATTTGGATCCATTTTAATAGACTATCTGGGATTCCTAATTTCGAGGCTGTGGAGAGGATGTATTCGTGAGAGATAGAGTCGAATGCTTTATAAAAATCAATTTGGACTATTGCTAATAGTTGATTGAGGTCTTTAGAATAGTTTATTGCTGAGAGAATATTTAGGTGGTTGTTGAAGATCTGTCTGTTTGGGAGGCCACATTGCTGTTCAGGAGAAATGATAGAGTTAAGGATGGGTTTTAGTCTGGAGGAAATTATTGTGGAGAGAATTTTGTAGTCAGTGTTTAATAGAGAGATGGGACGCCAGTCTTTAACAGATTTGGGATTAGGTGTTTTAGGGATTAGTTTAATAAGGGCCAGGGATTGAGAGTAAGTAAGTTGTTTGCGTATAAAGGAGTTATTGAAAGTTTGACATAGTATAGGGATTAATGAGGGAAAGGTGATGTAGAGACATGGGGTGAAGCCATCGAGTCCAGGAGAAGAGTTTTGGTTTAGAGTTTTGATAGCTGTACGAATGTCGTCGTATGTAATTAAGGGGGAAGAGGGGAGGGTTTGAAGAATATCATCAGGGATGGTGGCTGATATTTCATCAAGATATTTAGTTGGATCTGGGTGAGTAGATGTGGGGTTCCACAGGTTTCTAAAAAAGGATAGGAAAGAAGAGAAGTTATTTGGATTTGTTGGATTTGTAGAGGTAGAGGGGGTGGTATTAGGAGCTGCAGGAAGAAGAGATTTGGATTGGGTTAAGTTTTCAGTGATAGCAGCTAGTGGGGAGGGGCTATCAATGCTAGACAGGAGGGGTATTCGGGCTCTAATTTGTATTCCTTTTTGTCGATTAAGTTGGATTTGTTCCAATTGTTGTGAAATGAGAGCAATTTCTTCATGATGTTCTAGTTGTTTAGCTTTATTGAGTTTTGTCTGTAGTGAATTTTTTGTTTTTCGTATGTTATTTTGTTGTGTTTTTGAGTAATAAATGATTCGGCTTTTGATTTTGGATTTAATTTGGTCCCACCATTTCAGGGGCTGTGCAATAGGGTTAATAGGGTTGAGAAGGGTTTCAATAAAGGATTTGATGTATAGTTGGTTAGTTGGAGTTGCGAGGATAGAATTATTTAATTTCCAATGCGATGCTTTAAATTTTGTTTTTGAGGGTGTTTTTAGCGTGATGATTGGGGCTTTGTTATGATCTGAAAAGGATATGTTGTGGTAGGAGGATTGGGTAATTTTTGATATTAATGATGACGGTATGTATATTCGGTCAAGTCTGGATATGGGGAGGGAGCGGGAGAAGGAAAAGGTTTTTGAGTGGGGATACAGGGAGCGGTAGGAGTCAATAAGGTCGAAGTTAGATAGAATTGTTTGAAATAGGATTTTGTCATTGGTATTTGGTGTGAAGTGGCCAGTTCTGTCAATCGGGTTCAGTACGAGATTGAAGTCACCTGCTATTATTATAAGATTATTTTTGTAGTCGAAATTATGTAAGAAAGAGGTCAGGGTTTTGATGGCTTTAATTCGTTGTGTTGTTTGCTTGGCTGTTTTCCCAGAGGGAAGGTAGCAGTTTATAAGCACGTAGTTTATACCTGTAAGTGTAAAGGAAAGGGAGTGTATGTGGTTAGGAAGGATTATGTGTGATGTGATCATTTGTGAGTTGAGTTGTATGTGTTGGGTGTTAATGATTGTGAGGGTACCTTGTCTGTGTATGGCTTGTGCTGTTAGAGAGTGATCTGTGTTAGAGTAACTTAAGAAGTTATTTTTGTGGGAGAAGTGCGATAGTTGCTGATGTTGTATTGTGTGTGTTTCTTGTATACAGGTGAAATGTATGTTGTGAGAGATGATGAAGCGAGCAAGTTGGTCTGAAGATTTGTTGAAGCCATTTATGTTTAAAGAAGCAATTTTCAGTTGCATCTTTCAGGAGTATAGGGTAAATGGATACAAGAAAACGTTATAGTAGTGTATATGAAAGCTAGTAAAGTGTATAATTGTGGGATATGTTTAACAAAAGGTAGGGTTAAGGTAAGGATTAAGGCATGGAGAATAGGGGAGTATACGGTAGAAGGGGTAAATAAATTAGAACAATGGAAAGAGAGATATTTACAATCTTTACACAATTTACAATATAATGAACAAAAACAATTACACATTAAAGAAAAAGGTTGGGTTTCAAACATTTTGCTTAGGACAACACATAGTTTACATAAGAAAAAATATTAGATTATGCATTTATGCATGTACAGTAGTTTGCTCTATCATGAATCATGTAAGGAATTAAAATTTAGCAATGTTAACTTTGCAGTGAAAAAAAAACGTATACATTAATTAACATTGTCAGGTTTATACCATTTTTACTAGGGTTATCATCTACGTAACATAAGGTCAAATTGGTATTAGTTGCAAGTACGCTTTGTATATATTTATATATGCTTATTTTTCAAACAAATCATGGTTTATGCATGTAGATTAAGAAAAATAGGAACTTACAGTTAAGGAACGGATTGTAATTATATCTTGTTTGTTTTTTCTTTTGAGTTGGCTCGTTTTTTTCTTGGCTTGAGGTCAACTGGTGGAATTGATGTTTGAGGAGATGGGGAATGTTTCCTTTTTTGAGTTTCATTTTCTTTTGAGGTGGTCGGTAATTCCGGGTTGTTTTCTTTTATTTTACAATCCAGAGGTACTTTTGCAGTTTGCACATTGTCTAGGGGTTTGTCGTGTTTTTCTTGGTAGGTGTTTGGGGATGTAGAACTGGATTCAGGATGTAGGGGTTTTTCGCTGTGAGGGGATGTGGTGTTTTGCTGGAGGGTAGGGAAATTTTCTATTGTTTTTTCAATATTTTTCTTGGATAGTTTTAGTTTCGTCATCGGGTGGAGGTGTTGCAGTTCAGTGTTCTTGGGGGTGGAGGTGATCGTTTTTGCGTATGTGGGTTTGTGTTGTATGATACGACTGGGTGTTTTGTTTTCGGTTGCTGGTTTGTTGAGTGAGGTCTTCTTTGGGCATTCGTCTATTTGATGATTAGTTGATTTACAGTAATTGCATCGGTCTTTTGCATTCTCCCCATCAATATTTACAGCTATATATCGATGCCTAAAGTTAATCGAATCAGGTATTTCTCTTCTTTTAAGATTTTCGAGGTAGATGTGGAGGTAAGGATTGCGGATTAGAGGGCATTTTTTGTGTCTTCCAAACTCAAAAAATTTAAGGTCTCCCCAGGTTTGGGTGATTTCTTTTAGGGTTTCTGAGGTTATGTCGAAGGGCATGGGGTAAAGGGTTATCAATTGTCTGTAGCCAGGTGGGCGGTTTACTTGGATGGTAAAGTCCAGGTTATCTTTGTTGGTGACTTCTTGTGGTTCATTGAAAGTTTCGTAAATTTCGTCCAGGGTTGTTTTTGGGGTAGTTTCCTTGAATGTTACGTTGTATATTTTTAATATGTAATTGTGGGTGGCGATGCCATATATTTCGTCCAGGTAAGACTCCAA
The DNA here is from genome assembly GCA_963680785.1 of Diplosoma virens. Taxonomy (NCBI): domain Eukaryota; kingdom Metazoa; phylum Chordata; class Ascidiacea; order Aplousobranchia; family Didemnidae; genus Diplosoma; species Diplosoma virens. Next base: position 47,142,976 of record OY796886.1, on the reverse strand, counting down.
TAGACCATCTTCAAGGAATAAATCGATGAAGTTGTTTACATTGAAATTATGGTTATCATCTTGAGTTTTTATTTTGAATAATAACGAATTCTTTTTCGTAGTCATGTTTGTAATTTCTTGAAAATGAATTTGTATCTTACTTTTCTTCCTTTAAAGAACTCTTGATTAATTAATCCAATCGTAGGTTTGGGTAATTTAGTGCGAGAGAAGAAGAAAAAAAATCCCTGGGAGATGTTTTATAATATATTTGAAATATAAGAGCTTCAAGCTTGTGGTTTTTAACAACGTCGGTAAATATAGTAGACCCAAGGCGCTGTTGGAAAAGAACTTCGCCTTTTGTAAATCCAATACCGCTGCTTAAACTGACTAACTAAAACTTCTCAAAACAAAATCAACTGCACTATCTAACTTATTCTGGACACTACTATTTCGGTCTTTACGACCTTATTAATGCTATTAGGACTCGTCAGGACACTACAGCTTGTTAGGACTTGTCAGGGCACTACAGCTTGTTGTTGACCCCAGCTGAAAAAGTTGAAAAGTTAAACAGCTGGCACAACTTTCTATTTGTGGTTTTTACACCTCAAACATCCAGTTGTGGACCTGAATGCTGGGTAGGTAGTTCAATGAAAACAATGTTCCACCAGTGCAACTGCAAAGAACACCACTAAGCTGCAAAGGCATACTGGCGGTGCTTTGCAGTTGCACTGGTGGAACATTGTTTTCATTAAATTACAACTTTGTAAATATTTTGACTTTATGATATAAGACTTTATGAACACCCAGTATATCTCAATTAGATGCTAATGGAAAAGGAAACAAACTTATATTTTTTACTAACTACACTGCTTTAGTGTCCAGACCAAATTTAATAAATAAAAATTTCAAAAATTTTCAAATCCAGAATAAATTTTGGTTTAACTACAAAATTGATTTTATTACAAACATAACAGAATTAGAGAGAATTACTACAAACCTGAAAAATGTAGTCAATAATTTTAGACTTTTGAGTAGATGTAGGAAGGTGGTCACAAGGAACAGATGGCAACTGTTTTCTGCTCAAAAAAACATTAAAATATTTTGGGTCTCTTAAAAAACTTTTTTAATTGCAATTAAAATCTACTTAATCATGCAAACTAATAAAAATATTCTTGAAAAATACACGTTTATGAAAAATCACAAAAAATGGAATTGGTTAAGCTGGTTTCTTTTTTATTTTTTTAAGTCAGAATTCAGCTGTGAAAACTTATTGTAACTACATTTTGAAACTATGATCAACTATCGATGGATTTTAGGTTTAAAAAAAACATCATTAAAAGTATCAATGAAACAGGGCCATAACTTCATCAGGTGGGGCCCCAGTGCAAACATCTATTATGGGGTCCCCATTTTTTTTCTGTGCTTAATATTCAATTGAGCTACTTTTCTCAACACAGGAATCATTGATGACTCTGCATTATAGAAAGATTTTTCAATTAAAATAATGAGTCAAAAAAGCATTGAGCTGAACAGGTAAAAGGGACTAAAGCTAAGTTTACTGCGCCTGCAAATGAAAGGCTACAACTGGAATAAGATTTCACCAAGGTTGCATGGTTCAACATAATTTTTGTTACTGCAGTGTATTCAAATCAAAATAATGGCATAGCAAGGATTTTGTGGGGGCTGGCTGCAACAACAATTTTTTAATTGTTTAATAAATGTTTAATCAAATAAACATTGCAAACCAAAATGGTTTTATAATGACAAAAAAAATTATGTGCAACCTTTTGAGGCAAGGTGCTTTGTGAGCACTATGAACAATATTTCAGCAAAATGGAGATGTGCTATGCAATGCAGATAAATTGTTTAACCCCAAAAGAATTAACATACAGTACACTGACAATACCACAAAAGACACAAACTAATGGAACACAATACGTTGAGGCCAATTAAGTAGGTACTGTAATTTACTTGCTGGTGGTTGGAAACTTGAAATTTTTCTGTCTTGCTTTTGCACTAGCAAACTGCTGGATAACTTTACTAAAATCTAAATTTTTAGTTTATTTATAGCAGAGCCAAACTGCTAAGTTTCTCTTGGGACATAGAGCTTTGAAGAAGACGTCTTAATGGCGCTTTGTCTTTTCGGCACCATAACTTGACAGGGCATGAAGGTATTGCTTTTATACATCTGTAAACTAGAAATAGTATATAATTAAATATTCAATAAGATCTAAATTTAATGATTTCAGTGAGCTACTTACTGCAGGAAAGCATTTTTAATTCAGATAAAAATGAATTCAGGAAGTTCAAGCACATGTCTTTCTAAAGACCAATCATCATCATTGGTTCTCTTATCAATTCTCAATCAGGCCACAATCTTCAAAACAGTTTCAATCTCTATCAAGAAAGAGTGTATGCTACGCAAGAGAATTGGAATCAATTGATATAACAAATTTAAACTATTGAATGGTCAATCAATCTATTTTTAACTTATTATTCAAATCAATTTACACAGTTGGCATGTTCTATTCTTTTCTAAACTTTATACTTCTTTATTCTCTCTTCAAAATGCGTATATATGTATATATATATAATAATAAAAGTGGCAAGACTGTCAGTAAAGAGCTCAATGAAAACTCAGAGCATTAAATTAAATTACAGAAGCCACAATTTTAAGAGATTTTTATTGAAACCTCAACAGTCTGTTTCGCCTTTTTGGCTCATCAGGAGGTGATTCTAAATGCAGACAAAAAGTATATAGTTAAGAAAAAAATGCACGAAAAAGCCAATTATTATAGTTAAGAGCCAAAAGTAATAATATTACGGATAAAGTAAATATAAATTAACGAATAAAATAAAATAAAATGGAATAAAATAAAAACTCCAAAACAATATGGAAATATAAAAATAAAGGAATCAAACCGCAAATAACTATATCAATTGTCTGCAAATCATTTGCATACACCAGCAGGGCCAAACGCTACAACCTCTGCTTAGCAGAGAAACTCGCCATCTTGCAAGGCGACCAGCACACGCTCTTGAACAAGCGAACCAAGTTTGTTTCCAAATGCCGACACCAGAACAAATTTAAACTAAAAAAAGCTTAGCCTGATTTAATATTTTTTTAAAAAATTTTTTCCAAATTTTATATTTAATTTTAATCCAATTTTTCGATCTTTAAAATTTTAAATTTGCAATCCTTTACCTTTTACCCCCCTGTTTACACCATGTTTACTCATTGTTGTTGTGTTCCCAATATCTCTATTTCTGCACCCCCCTGATCTCCTCTATAGCCATTTCCTCACTGTCCATTCACGCCTTGCTACTTCCTTTACAATGTCCTTTCTCTCCCACTATCTATGACGCATCTGTAATTTGATCGCCAGTCAGTTTTTGTAGCGTCAGATACGTAGATGAAAATGTTTAGTTTGCTTACAATATTCTGAATTTTGAGTCTTACAACTTTAAATTTCCTAGCTTGCTTACTCGAAAATATTTTTAAACTTTTAAAATTTAAAATTTTATTTCATTTGTTAATTTATATTTACTTTATCCGTAATATTATTACTTTTGGCTCTTAACTATAATAATTGGCTTTTTCGTGCATTTTTTTCTTAAAAATATACTTTTCGTCTGCGTTTAGAATCATCTCCTGATGAGCCAAAAAGGCAAACAGACTGTTGAGGTTTCAATAAAAATCTCTTGCTTCTGTAATTTAATATATATACATGTTTTATTTCCATGTTTTATTTTTATTTTTTATTTTTATCTCTATATTTATCCTCCTGACTCGCAGGAAAGCGACGGAGGCGCTATACATAGGGTAAGAAATTACCCCGACCTGCTTCCGGAGATGCCAAGATATTGCTGTCCGCTAGTAATTCAGTAGAGATATTACTGTAATTTAGAACTGCTTGTCAAGACCACCAAGCAGGGGAAAGTGCCGTAAAGTGTCTTTCCCAAGGACACAACAGAATGGCGCAAGTGGGTTTTGAACCGAGACCATGTTGATCATCAGTCCGGCGCGTTAACCACTCGACCACGCTGCCGACTGTTCATGTATTTGCAGTGCATCCAGAAAAGGTTTCCGAACCTAGTGAGGTTTCTTTTTAGGAGGTTTTCTTTACTCACCATGCTCAGTTAAGCTAAATTCATAGTTAGCAATTTAGGGCGGTTGTGCCTCTTAATGATTTACATAACAGTTCCTGCACTGCACATTTTTTGTCATTTTTTGTCTTTTTAAATATTAATATTTAGTTTGAATTAGGTAACGTGGCCATGCTTCTTATTTTTTTCTCTTTCTCAACTCTCTCTATACTTTCTGCATGTTAAACGTTTGTCGTTGTGTCACATTTCCATTTCATGCTTCATAGTACTGTACATTGCATATACTTAATAATGTTACTAAGCATGAATAAAATATCATCATCATCATCATCATCATTTTTTGATCAGTTTGATTTAGAAAAAGACCTCTCTGCCATAGCAACTGTTACAGGTACTGTTATATACATCATGTATGCCATACAAACATCAGGCTAAGTTGTGGCAAGTGATGCATTTTCAACAATCAAAAACAAAGGCATTTTTTTAGTAGATTTTAAATGGGCAATCCTTTCTTTAAACAACGTTTTGATGGAGAGCATTTGGCTAGGACACAATGGAGAAACGTTATCAGAAAATTTGTTGGAAAATTTTCTTGCTTCAACCTCAAGATCCAGATAAGATTTTCATAGAAAACTTGGTTCCAAAAACTTATATGATGTCATCACTGATTTCATTCCTTCAAAGTGATTAATTAGTTGGCAAGAAAGTAATCATCAAAAGAAACACAGTTATGGAAAATCACTTCTTAGGATCGCTTCACATTATTCCTTCAAATATTTCATCAAAGTAGGCTTTTGTTTTCTTTGCTCTGTTGTTTAAAAACTGTCTTGGCAAACCTATGTACAAGTAATAATGGAAGCTTTGTTTAGTACTGTGTCCAAAACTCCTTATGCATTGAGCAATGTTTTCTGCACCAGTTTGCAGAAGTTTATAGGCAGAAATTAAATCAATTGTTTTTCACTACATAGCTTTTGAAGGAATGTTGACGATCTGCAAAATCTTGCATTGCACAACCGGCATGCATACAAAGTCAAAATTTTCTATCTGTTTTTTTTTTGCCATAGCTTTATCTTTTTCATTTGGCTTCATGCTGGTTATGTGAGTCAAGCATTTCATAATGTCACAAAATCTTTCCTTCAAAGCATAAACAGCATCATATCAACCAGAATACCAAGTTGGAAATAATGCTTTTAATGTAGGATTTGAGCAATAACGATCATGAACATTCTGAAGCTTTTGCCACTGCACAATACTATGTCTGAAGAAATTATATACTGACTCAATGGTGTCGTAAAATTGACAGGTCTCAGTCACAGCTTCCATGATCTTTTAACACCAAATTCAAATGGTGCAAAACACAATGCACATAGTAAGCATATAGAGCCACATCTTGGATCTTCTTATGCAAGAAGGAGTACTTCCCACTCATCACTGCAGTGCCATCGTATCCTTGGACACAGCAGTTTTTTATGTCAAGCCCCTTCTGCTGAATAGAATTTGTTATCAGTTGTGCAATCCAATAGCAGATGAATCCTCAACTTCAATAAATGAGGTAAACACTTCAACAACTTTCAGTTCTGACAGCATTCCATCATTGTGGTAATTGATTTTGATGTAACAAAATACTTCATTTAACTGTTTTTTTTTTGCTGACATCTTGAGTGGTATCAAGAATAATGGCGAAAAAAGGAATGCTTTGTAGTTTGCTTTCTATAACACATAGAACTTCTTCAGCTAGTACTGATATTAGTTCATTTTTGTATCAAGGGACTTAATTATTTTGGAGAACCTTTAGGTAGTTGTAAAAGTTTGTTGTAGTATTTGGCAAGAAGTGTCGTATTTGGCAAGAAGCTATGATAGAAAATTGCCCTTGTTATCCTTTGAAAGTTCTTCACTGGATCTGCAAAAAGGTAAGTTGCACTTTGCTAACATCAACATTCACTAGTCTTTCCAAAACATTTTGCCAAAAGTATGTTTTTTCCAGCAAAGACTCATGCAATGTTTCTTCTATTGTCCCCCTATTTCTCCATTGCTCACATGCCTCTGCATGATGTGTGGAGTTTTCACGGCCTCAAATTTCCTGCGATAAATGCCTTTAGTCATTTAAACTTGTTGTACCCCAAGGGTTTTGAAGTGCGTAAGAAATCTCTGGAGAGAAATTTTCATGAGAACATAACCAGCAGGGCTGGTAGTAAACCCAGTCCATGCTTGATGAATAACATAACCAATATCTTTGTAGTTTTAGACCTGATTGTGCTACATAATGGTAATAATTTGTTGAAAATAAACGACCATTTTGGAGCAGATCTTTAGGAAAAGGTCCTTCAGATTGTTTGGGACCTGCTGCAATAATTGCTTTCTTGATCTCTTGAGTTTACAATAATGATGGGAAAGTCATCATTCTTGCTTGCATCTGACCTATCTTCAATAGTATTGGGAATTTTCTTCATTGGTACTTATTGAAACTGTTAATCTCAACAAGTTTGGGAGTAGATTCTGTCTCACAAATGCTGATGTCTTGCTCATCTGCTTTGGATGTTTCTGGTCAAGTTAGTTACAAACTCAGTCACTGAAAGTTTCTGGCTGCCTCAGCTATTTTTCTTCTCTTAGCTTGTCTCTTTTGTGCTCCACTTTGATAATTTCTTTTCATATTAAATTGCAGTCAACTAGAGTTTTACAATGTTGTTACTCAAAACCTAAAAAGTTTAATAAAATTTAGACAACAGTTAGTAAAGTTTAACCTAACAAACTTTTTTTAAACAAGCTGCATAAAGATGAGAAACACCAGACTTGAGTTTCGCTCTTATTAGAGCTCGTCAGTGATGCTTATCTGACCGCGAATCGAACCTGGGACCTGTAGTCTTCCACGCAGGTTACTATACCACTAGACTACAGATGGACTCAAAGCAGCTGTTATAAGTTATTCCCGGATTTAATGAACAAGGAATACATAGAATCCACTATGTTGTAATTCCAAGGCCGTACCTCATGACCGGGACTTACCTGACAAGTGTTAAGGCCCGTTTCCACTACGAGCATGGAAAAAAGCATTCTTTGTTTGTTTTATTGCTTTTTTTTTGCGCTCGCTTCAATTTTAACCGCTCGCTTTAATCAAAGATCAATAAAAGAAACAAAGAATGCTCTTTTCCACGCTCGTAGTGGAAACGGGCCTTTAAGCATCGCGCTTACTCTCCTAGAGCTTGACAAGCAAAGAAGAATTTTATATTTGAAGAATTATGAGGAAATTTGGAATTAATTTTTAAACAAGCTGCATAAAGATGAGAAACACCAGGCTCTTCAGTAAATCCGGAAATAACTTATAACAGCTGCTTTGAGTCCATCTGCCGTCCGGGATCTGTAGTCTAGTGGTATAGTAACCTGCATGGAAGACTACAGGTCCCAGGTTCGATTCACGGTGAGATAAGCATCATTGACGAGCTCTAATAAGAGCGAAACTCGAGTCTGGTGTTTCTCATCTTTTTATGCATCTTGTTTAAAAATTAATTCCAAATTTCCTCATAATTCTTCAAATCTAACAAACTTTCTTTGTTATTGTTTTTCTGGCTCATGAAATAGTACTGCTGCAAGCATAGGGACTACGATATGTCTAGCAAAAAGGATTTAAATAGAAAGCTCAAACTTGACTTTTCAATCAATAAAATCACAATTTTTTTCAAAAGAAGTTTATTGAAAGAAACCACAAATTTGATTACTGGCCAATAGAATTACGTCTAGCACCCAGATGGCTAAACTAAATCTACATAGTTTATTCAAATAGAATAATTACTGTTCTCACAAACTAAGGCATTAGATCTCACTAACTCTTAAAACTATAACTCCTGTCACACAGGCAAAACAGTAACACAATAAAACACTTACTTTCACTGCACAAATTATGAATTTACCTATTTATATAAAGTGGGCAAAATTTACCAGAAAAAATTAGCAACTTCTAGAAGATACTATATTTTCTTAATTAATTATTTTACAATGATACAAGCCAGCCAGACAGTTACTGTTATGTCACAAAGCACCAAGTTAAAAGGCTGGTAAAAGTTATGTAACATGTGATACTATTAAGTTACTGAACTATGGCAAAAAATTGTAGAATTATCTTAAAACCATCACGTGAGATTATGTATGACTACATCATAAAGCAAAACTTATTAACAATTACAAGGTAAAATAAGGCAGATAAATAAGATGCTACATGATCATTATAGCTTAAACTTATTTTACTAAACAGACTTGAGTGGAGGTAGCATACTGATTGCACAGTGACTACATCACAATTAAAATAAATACATCACAATCAAAAATTTAAATATATTAAGAAATATTTTAAATAAATTAGATGGTTAAATATAAATTAAAATTATTGATGAAGTGTGACATTTAATAATAATAAGTTTACTTGAACTTTTAACAAAAACATTTTACAATACAATGTAGCAATTCGAGGCCCCCTCATGCTGGGACTGCAGTGCATTGCACCAGCAATAGTTACAGACCTGCAATGAACTATGATAAACTATCGATAAATTTTGTTAAAAAAAAAACATCCATCTTTTGTAATCGTCCACAATCGCTTGCTAGACTCAACACTCACAATTATTCTTGCTATAAACCATTACTTTCATGTAACAAATTTTTCAGACCAGGGCATAAAAGATTAACTGTGATTGTGATCAACATGATCTTGGTTCAAAACTTACTCTTGCCATTTTGTTGTGTCCTTGAAATAGACACTTTATTGCAGTTTCCACAGCTTGGTAGTCTTGGCAAGCAATTCTAAATTTCAGTCACATCTTTATAAAACTAAAAAACCAAACAAAAAACTTTCAACCAGACAGCAATAATTTGGCATCTCCAGAACCAGGTCAGAGAAATTGCTTGCCTGATCTATTAGCACCTCCATTGCTTTCCTGCAAGCCAGGTGAATATTTATAGAGAATTTTTAAAGAATATTTATATTTATAAAAATAAAACAAAAAGAAATAATCTAGAATATATCTTTATTTTACTAATTAATCACCGACTCTTTCTCTCCTTTTTGAATTTATATTGCATGGATTTGCTTGTCTGTCAAGACAGGTTTGAATAAAACCAATAACACAAAAAATTTTTTACTTTTTAAATCTTTTATAAAATTTATTTATTTTTTAGCTTAGTTTTTGTACATAGCCTTATTCTTTGTAATGTGTGGGAAGCAATCAGGGTTTGAAAACAACTTAGAGAGAAATTTAAAAAAGGTTAAGTACTGCTTTAGATGATAAAGTTTTCTTTCTTCCAAAATTATACCATAAAAAATATTTTTTAATTAATGGTTGTAAAGTTGGAAAACGTTAAAGTAAAACTTGCTTCTGTTTTCTGAAACTTAATCAACACAGCACAAAATTTTCTTACACAAATATTACTCTCACTTTGCTTGACTGTAAAATACTTAAAAGAATGTTTTATGCAAATAAAAGTGGCTGATGTAATAAGTTTAAAAACACATGGGTTTATTAAATTCAAAAAACTAAAAAGAAATCAAATTCAAAACTTCTGCAATTTTTCTACTGATCCACCATGACAATGTTTGCAAAATAAGTAAAAATAAACATTTAAATATTAAAGTAAGAAATGTCATTACAAGACCTAAAACTATGAAAATTGAAAATCCAATACTAGAGCTAATATGTTTTAAAGTGTATCAAGTTATCTTAGAGTGCAAAGCAATTTAACAATAGAAACAGAATAATAAATGATAGACTAATAAAATACTAAAATAATCCAAAACTTTTGAACACTTAACCAGGTCCAAACTTATTAGATCCATTATATTGAAGGAAAATTAGTTAGAACATTTTTAACAAAAATCTCAGTTAAATACCTTACTCAAATTTATTGACAATGCTAACCATTTACACCCTACAATAAAATTAACTTCCTTGCTTTACCCTGAAATAGTTAACTTCCTGGAGATAATAGTACATTTAATAAATAATCACATTGAAACTGAACTTTACACAAAACCCACTAATACCCACCAATATCTTTTGGGTTTCTTCAACAAGTCACTGTAAACAATTTTTTGGTGAAACTAACCCAAAATACTCCTTTCAGTGCCAGGATGGAATAAAGAAGAAACAAAGAGAAAAAGAATCTCTCAAAAAGCTATAGTAACTGCAGGGGGATCCAGGTTAATTTCATGAACAAAAACTGCTTACAGTGACCCACCCAAATCTCTTCAAAACAATAATCATTACCATTTTTAAAATGAGTTAAGTTGTGCTCGAAATGTCAAAATTAAAAAAATAATAATTACAGTATTGGCTGTGTATTATTTTTAAAAATTTCAACATCTTGGCATCACCAAAACCAAGTCCAGGTAATCATTAAAAAATTTTTTAAGAAGATGATAACTAGTTTATTTTATTATTATTGTTTTTTTTATTTTTATTTCTATATTTATAGTTAAAATGATGAGGATAGTTAGAGCTATAGTTTTCTATCAAACATGATTACAGCCTACTGTTTTTAGCAAAATACTATATTAATCTTGCTAAAACTTATTAAATGACATTTGACAATAGCTACTCACTCAAAACATACTTACATTTCAGTTTTTCGTTTAATCTCAGTCATAGATTCAACTAGTACTTCGCAATCACTAAGTCGTAATGATGTAATTGGACGAATTATGGCAAAATACATAGTTTAAGTTATTTAAGAGCATTAATTTTTGGGTATTATTATTTATTAAAGATATTAGTTTACACCATTATTCTGGTTGTCAATAAAATAAATTAATTGCCACAGTAATTCATGTAATTTTAAGACGTTTCGGTCTGGTGCCAAATCGGCTTTCACTATCTTATTGCATCAACTTTGACTTCTCTCGTTTTTCGCTCATTTTATTTTATTTTATTTCATTTAGCTCATATCGGTATCAGTCAAATTGGTCAAAACAAACAACTAATATCTCAAGCATGTCATACTCGTGGTCCTCGGTCTCGGTACTAATTGTTACGGCCCGCGCAACTGTCATGTTTTATGGCTACAGGTTTTATCTTTAGCAATATTTCAAAAAATTTGCAAGACAATTCAAGGTTTCAACAGAATTATGCAATTATCTCACAGTTTTGTCGGCAGCGTAATCGAGTGGTTAAAGCTCCGGGCTCGTGACCAACAGGGTTTCGGTTCAAAACCCACTCGCGCCATTCTGTTGTGTCCTTGAAAAAGACACTTTACGGCACATTTCCCTGCTTGGTGGTCCTGGCAAGCAGTTCTAAATTACAGTCAAATCTCTATTAAATTACAAGCGGACAGCAATATTTTGGTATCTCCGGAAGCAGGTCGGGGTAATTGCCTGCTCTACGTATTAGCGCCTCCGTCTCTTTCCTGCGAGTCAGGAGGATAAATATAGAGATAAAATAAAAATAAAATAAAATAAATTTTCTCAATGCAAAAACAACTTGAGAATAGTAAGAACTCTTAATTTAGAATTTTCATGAGACATTAAAAAATGTACCAATCTTATTTAAAGTTTCAATCAGTTGTTCCCAACCGCAGGTTCACAGAGTGATTTTAGGAGATCCATAAGCTTTTCATGAAAGCAATAGCCTACTACATTTGCATTAAATTCAATACGACATTGTATATCTTCTCAATTCGTGAAAAATTTCTGACAGGCATCTTATTTCATTTTCAATTTAAGACGATTTCATTGCGTAGTTTTGATAAAAAGCCTTGTTGAGAAGTCGGACTGATGGCGATTATTGTCCAGTATATTGTTTAGTAGTAGTATAGTAGTTTGTTTTTATTCGCACCCAAAAGAAACAATTGATAATAATTGAAGACAAAATAGAGCAAAGGTTGCAAATAGGGAAACGGCAACTAAACGATATACGTTATAACATGCACAATTTTTTGTGCATGTTATAAGGTCACCGTACCTGCGTCTTAACATTCAAAATTTAAAAGTACATTTACAAAGAAAAAAGAGAAAAAGTATAAAAAGCAATAATACATTTCTACAGGTCACAAGTCAAGAGTGCATTGCTTAATCAAGGGTGGGAGTGCAAGCACTGGTGACTCCAAAGGGTCGGGCAGGCAAAGAAACCCACCAAAAGAAATCCTGCCGTGGGTCAAAGACCATTTCAGTAACTGGTGACCTGGGTATAACTCTAAGTTGGTAGGATGTATCAATACACAAGAAAATTATCACTTGTCAAAACTCTGATTAAATAGAATCAAAAATCAAAGCATAGTTTAATTGATTTCGAGGTTTTTGCCACTCTTCTTATGCTTGGTTTTAGAATTAGATTCGGATGTACTTTCAAATCTGCAACAACAAAGAAAACCAGCAGAAACCACAGAACACTAATTTATATGACATAAAAGCAACAGCAAAAAGTTTAGTAGATCTATGGAGGCCACGTACTAAGAGTGTAAGATATGACGTTTCAGCTCTTTTCGAAATTTTTTGTAAGTTTTTAATTCTTTAATTGTTAATGGAATTTTGTTCCAGACAACTGGTCCTCTGTATTTAAGGCATTGTTGTGTAACAGTTAGTCTACAAAACGATGGAAAGTAAGCGGAGTTGCTTCTTGTCTTTATTTTGTTGTTAGGGTCAACAAGATTGTTTGAAAAGAAGTTGGCAAAGCTATTAGGAAGCAGATTTTTTGCTATTATATTTAAACATGAAACAGGCCGTCTCCAGTTGTTGTATTTGTTCTACTGTCATTAGACCATTTATATACATTGCGTTTTTTACACTGCCTTTATAATGTATTCCATGTATCATTCTTATAAACTTATTGGCAATTCGTTGAATTTTTAACAATGTTGTTTTATTGCCATTACACCAAGTTGTTATACAGTACCGTATGTGACTAACAATCATAGAATGGTAGAGCATATCCAATGATTTTTTGTTTAGGTGGGGTGAAATTTTTTTAACTACACCCAAGTTCATGGTTGTTTTTCGTAGTACCTGGTCCATGTGGGGTTTCCAGCTTAAAAATTCATTAAAGATAACACCTAAAAAATTTGCCTCAGATTTACGAGTGATGCAATTATTTTTAAATGAGAGTGTAAGTGAATTTGGAGGGGGTATCGTGTTTGGCCTTCGAAAAACTATGTAAAAGGTTTTTTTGATATTGGGAGTTAACTTATTGCAGTTTAACCACTTCGCAATATTTGATAGCTGTTGGTTAGCTTCAAGATATAGCTTTTCATAGGATTTATTTTTTAAAAATATATTAGTATCATCAGCATACATAATACTTTCACCTGAAGTTATACAGTTGGGGAAATCATTCACATAAATTAGGAACAAGAGGGGTCCGAAAATAGACCCTTGGGGAACACCATATGCAACTGTTTGGATATTTGAGTGAACTTTATTAATATATACTAATTGTTTTCTTTTACTTAAATAGCTATTAAACCACCGATGAGCCAGGCCTCTTATACCATAATGCCAAAGTTTATCTAAAAGTATAGTGTGGTCAATTGTGTCAAAAGCCTTTGATAAGTCTAGGAAAATCCCTAGTACGTGTTCTTTCTTTTCGAAAGCATCTGTTATACTTTCTGCTAAAATAGAGGTAGCATGACATGTGGAGTATTTTTTCCTGAACCCATATTGGTGTTTGTAGAAAAAATCTAGTTTGTCAAGAAATGAAATTACTCGGTTATACATTATCTTTTCCAGGACTTTGGACATAGTTGGTAGTAGACTTATTGGTCGATAGTTGCTTACAATTGTCCGGTTTCCTTTTTTAAAAATTGGTATGACTTTTGCTGTTTTGAAACATGTGATAAACTTTCCATTTAATATAGAAAGATTAAATACATGAGTAAGAGCATATAATATATTGTCAGAAGTGGTTTTCAAGACTGTTATTGGAATTTCATCCATACAACTACTATTTTTGGGTTTAAAATTGGCCAGTAGTTTTTTTATTTCAAAAGGACTAAGGGAACTAAGGGAACTAAGCAAGAAACTAAGGGAAAATTGGCATCGAAAGCTTTGCTGTATGCATCCATTAGTAATTCAAAGGCGTAGTCAAGATTATGTTCATTTAGTATAGGAGTAATGTCAATTTTATTCAGTGATTGGTTAAATTTTTTGATGTTTTGCTGAGTGAATAATCTTTTTGTTTCTGGGCAAGGTAATGATTTATTCATATTTACACAAGCAAAAGTAAGTAAGTGATCAGAAATGGAATGTAAAATAATTCTTGATTTAATTTGATTGCTATATAGATTTGTCCATATATGGTCTAAAACTGATGCATTAGAATCAGATATACGTGAAGGTAGATTAATAACCGAAAAATATGTTTACGATTATTGTCCAGTATTGTCGGCAGCGTAGTCGAGTGGTTAAAGCGCCGTGCTTATGATCAACATAGTATCGGTTCAAAACCCACTTGCGCCATTCTGTTGTGTCTTTTGGAAAGACACTTTACGGCACTTTCCCCTGCTTGATGGTCTTGGCAAGCAGTTTTAAATTTCAGTCATATTTCTACTAAATTATAAGCGGACAGCAATATTTTGCTATCTCCGGAAGCAGGTCTGGGTAATTGCTTACCCTAAGTATCAGCGCCTCGGTCGCTTTCCTGCGAGTCAGGAGGATAAATATAGAGATATAATAATATAGTTTGAGAGTAATAAAGGGACCATTTTTTTCGTTTTCTTTTTTTAAAATTTCTATATTTATCTTTCTAACACGTAGAAAAGCACCAGAGACAGTATGCTTAGAACAACTGTAAAGTGGTTACTCCGATCTGCTAGTGCAACGATATAGGAGAGATGTGGCACCAATCAGACACTCGGACCAATCGGACAGTGACGTATTTCCGCCATTACGTGGTTTATTTATTTAATTATTACTGCTCTGGAACCGAGATTTCAGTTGTTGCTAGTGCACATGTTTGTTTTAGGATTGAGCGTGAAGCGTGTTGTTCCGTTCCTAAAAATCGCCCAAATTATGTAGATTCACAATCTCATAAAAAATATCTTTGATTTCGCTTTGGTCCGGCTCAAATAGCCGAAGAAATAACAGTTTTATGAGCAATTTAAATAATTTGTTTTTATTTACAAGAAAAAATGGCAACACCGCTTATTTTTCACGAAATTTAAAGTAATTTCCAGAACTATCCGATTGACCTGTTTTGATTATGACGTAATAGTTGTTTGCTTTGGAGAATGTCAGAACATTCGAGTAATCTTACTGAATGGTATAAATACGATTCGCTGAAAAGCAGTATTATTATAAAATTCGATGTTTCGTTGTGGTAACTTAAAATTGGAAAATTGTTAACTGTGTGAAGTCATAGTTTTTGAACGCAAGTCTTTGGTGATCTACGTGATTGTGAAGAATTAAGCTATTGAGCTTTAACCTGTTGCTTTGATTTATACTATTCGGGCTCCTAAGTGGATTGGAGCATATTTCTTAATAAAGAAGATATTGTGGTAGTCTGAGCTGTGATTTAGCTAGACTATATTTTTGCTGTCGCTGGTTCGAAGGTCAGATCCAGCAAGAAGATTAAGAAATTTATCGTTTAGTAGACACCTAGATTGTGTTATTGGCGAGGCCTTCTTAGCAGGCGCCAAAAAAGGTAGACGATTAAACAACGTACTAAGTTACCAAATAAATTCTACAAAATTTCAAAAAACTTTTTAACATCGGAACAAAATTTAAAAAACTTTCCAAAATTTAGAAAACTAAAATTTGTGGAAGTAACAAAATTTCAAAAACTATTTACTAAATTTCTCCAAAATTTCAAAAACTTTTCGCAAGGTTAACAAGCAAATTTCAAAAGATTTTTTACAAGCTAACAAGTAAATTTCAACAAGTAAAGTTTTAAGAAGATCAAGTAAATTTGTTATATGAGAAGAGCTCTTAAATTGAATAACCTACTTTGAAATAAACTGTTGGTAAAATTGCTTAATTTAATTGAACTGTGTGAAAAGTATAATTTAATTTGAAGACTCCAGAGGGGAATTGCAAGAAAATTCCTCACAACTAAAGGTACCGTGGAATTTGGATTTTCTAATTAAGCTGTGAACTGGTAGTTTGTTTCTTTATTAATTTGTGGTAATTGTGATTTATTTCATTTGGTAGTGTATTTATTGTTAAGATTTTTAGCTATGTCTAGTAAAGATATTGACGTAGGGCTGCCCGATGTTGGCCCGTCTGGTTTGGGGTTAGATGAGGTTGTCCTGGGAGGGGTGCAGGTTGGTACTCGCTTAGGGATGACCACTAGATCTATGGCCAGGGGGGTAGATAATGATGGGATTATTGACCCAGAGGATAGTGTCTCCAACTTGGGGTCTAGAGCTTCATGTACCTCTGTTTTGTCTGAAGCACAAATTGAAATTCAACGGCAGATGGAGACTAATCGCATCATGGCTGATTTAAGGTTAGCCAAACTGGCCAGGGAGGAGAGACTGGCCCGGGAGGAAAGGCAGGCACAACTAGCCCGGCAGGAAAGGCAGGCACAACTGGCCCGGGAGGAAAAAGAGGCAGAGCTCAAGGCGGAGCTGGCCTTAAAAGAGGCAGCATTAAAGGCTGAATTTTTAAAGAAGGACTTGGAATGCCGTAAGTCACGGTCTGGTTCTCAAGTCAGTTCAAGGCGGTCAGCCCACACCAGAACCGATTTTCTTGAAACCTATGGTGGGTATTTGAATACTAATAGTCAGCAAAGTAAGGCTGTGATCTCTGGTGGTGGTGGTGAGACTGGTGATGTGTTACTCCCCAAGACTGCTGTCCGGGAGAATTTAACCTTGCAGAAGTTTTCTGACTCAAATAATTTGCTAGGTAGCAATGATAGGTCTCTGCGAGGCAATGTGGCTTTTGGGGCCGCCCGAAGTGTGCATCCTGACTTTCAGAACTATGTAGTTTCCCCTGGTGTGCTGACTGGTCGGGCAAAGACATGCCCTAAAAATTGTAGTCCATCTGGTGTTAATGCTGTTGAATATGATGGTGGTGTTAAAAATAAGTATGCTAGTGATGCCTTACCTGCTGTTACGAATGCTAGATCTTGCAATGTTGGTGGTTTAAATTGGAATAATGGATTGTCTCCTGTGCAGTCAGGCTTGACTCAGCAGGACAGTTTCTTTCAATATCAAAATTGTCGTACTTTCATAGATAAGGCGTCTTTGATTAATTACAACGGAAGTAATATGCCATATATTTTCTTTCACAATCGCATTAAGGCTTTAATGGATAGTTGTACATTTGAAAATTCACGTTTAACTTTGTTGCAAGCTGCTTGTGTTGGACTTGCTGGCCAAAATATTGCTAATCTGGTTGCTGACACACCTGGCCTGTCTGAGGCTAGGCGCATTGAAATGTCTCTTGAAAGATTGTCGCAGAGATTTGGTGTTAGAGGTGGTTTTTATGCTGAACCGGAAATCCGCAAGTTTCGGTATGGTGATAAATTAAAATCAGATTCGGCCTTTGCGCTAAAAGAATATAAAGACCAATTGTCTCAATGTTTGCTCTACGCCAAAGCTTATAATCAACCAGATAAAGTAGAAGGTCGATTTGTATTGGATTTGGCTAAGCGTTTGCCAGATGTAACTAAAAAAGAGTTCTTAAAGTTTTTGGCAAATCGGTTTGGACACACAAATGAGCCTAGTTTTGAAAGCTTATTTGAATTTATAACTGAAGAAGAATCTTACAAGTCGACAGATTTTGGTATTTCACTTCTAAATGCTTCAAGTGAATTGCGCAAATTTGAAAAGCCCCATGATAAAAGTAAAAATGCTTGCCCAGTAAGACAAACTTCCGTTAAATCACCTAATCTCCCAAGAAGGTCTGATATAAATGATAAACAGAAGAAGTCTCCAACTACTAATAGTCGACCAGAGCATCCTATGTGCATCTACTGTTCTTCGAAAGGGCTGGTTGAGCATCATTATCTGTCAAATTGCTCTGAATTTTTGCATTTGACACCTATTGATCGCAAAGATGTAATTGTTAAATCTGGTCGGTGCTTGAACTGTCTGCGTAAGCATTTTGTTAAAGATTGTTTTGCCCCCAATAGATGTAGAAAATGTGGAGCTGCATATAGTAGAAAGCACTCTTTCTTGTTGCATGATGTCTTTGTTACACCATCTCAAGCATGTGAGAGTGGTGATAACACTTCAGAACCTTCAGTTACTGTGCGCAAAATTGGTATTGGGAGTGTGAAGGCTGCCTTTAGTCGTGTCACAGCTGCCTGCATAATGAACCCTGTAAATGGTAAAAGTAGGTTGGTGTATGTACAGCATGACCCAGGGTCACAGGTTACTCTGGTCTCAAACAAGCTGGTACAAGATTTAGGTCTAACTGCATTTGATAATGTTTCATTTGAAATGCAAACAATGACTAGTTGCAAGGCTACCATGGCAGATTTAGTCAAGTTTAATGTGCAGTCATTGCATACTGGTGAGATTTTTGGTAATGTGGTGTCAGTTGTCAATGAACCTTGGAGTGATGATGAAAATACTTTGCCTCATAAACAGGACTTGAGTGTGTATGAGCACTTTAATGATATTGAAATTGTTTGCTTGGATAATTGTCATAGTGTGGATTTGTTACTGGGCAATGACAATGCCCATCTTATGTATGCCAAGCAAGAACGAATGGGCAAGAGTCAAACTGACCCGCACGCACTACTCTCTCCATTAGGCTGGTTAGCCGTTGGCGGAAAAACATCCTTAAGTGAGGTACCTGTCAAAGTCTTAAGAGCCAATGTTGAAGACAAGCAAAGCAAGACATTAAGCTTGCAACAGGCTATTGACAGAAAAGATGCAGAAATTGCTGAATTGCGTAGTGTTGTTAAAGATTTATCTGTTGAAGATGAGATACCTCAATGGTCTTGCACAGATACTATTACCAGTCAATTGGTAGAGCCCTGCATAAAGGTAAAAGATGACCGGTTTGAGATTCCCATACCTGTGGTTGAGAAAGCAACATTGCCTAATAACTTTGAGTTAGCACACAAGCAACTGTCTGCCCTGCGTAAGAAGGCCCTTTGGCAACCTGATCTTAAAGAATTTTTAGTTGAATCTATGGCAGAAATGCAGTCCAATAATTACATTGAACGTGTGCCTGATGCTGATTGTGCGAATGACCAAAAATGGTATCTACCTTATTTTGTTACCTCTCAAGTTAAGAAGCGTATAGTGTATGATGGAAAGGCCAAGTTTAAGGGAACCTGTGTGAATGATATTATTATGTCTGGACCTGATCTTCTAAACCCCTTGCTGCATGTTTTAACCAGGTTTCGCTTAGGTAAGTATGCTTTGATGTCAGATGTCACAAAGTGTTTTTTCCAAATTCAGTTGCCGGCTGCCCAAAGAGACCTATTTCGCTTGCTGTGGTTCGAAAACAATGATGTAGAAAGAGGTAAGTTGGTATCCTACCATTTTCGAGTCCATCCTTGGGGCATCAAAAGTAGCCCCTACATTGCCTGTCTTGCATTTAAGAAGCTTGTTGAGGAAAACCCCACATGTGCTAGTGACATGACCCTTCAAAATATACTGCAGAACATGTATATGGATGACCTTATTTTTTCAGTAGATAGTTTAGAGAGTGCACAGACAATCACAAATGAGGCAGTGAGCCTATTTAAAAGTCGTGGATTTAAACTTGTTAAGTGGAGCACAAATAGGGACACTATGAGTGTTTTGTCCTCTTTAGGTCCTGAACTTTTGTCAGCTTCTATAAGAGAATTAGACTTGTGTGGTGAAGAGCTAGCCTTGCCTTCTGCCAAAACCTTAGGCTGTGTCTGGGATCCTGACTCAGATGAGTTGCGTATTGACTGTTCACTAAAGCCTCTTGGTAAGTATACACGTAGAACCATGCTCAGTCAATTAGGACAGAATTTTGATCCACTGGGATTTGGGTCCCCTTTCTTTATTAAAGCACATTTGATATTGCAGCAGTTGGCTATAGATAAGTATGATTGGGATACAAAAGTCCCAGATGAGATTGATAAAGAGTGGGATGCATGGCTGCATTCACTTTCATTGCTGCAGAGTTTTTTGCTTCCCCGGTTTACAGACTTACGAGGGCCAGTAAGTACAATTTATTCTGATAATGGAACTACATTCCAAGCTGCAGCCAAAGTGCTGCCAAAATTGCTTGAGTCTACAAAATTGAAAAATTCACTTCGTAAAAAAGGTATCAACTGGGAATTCATTCCCCCCTATGCACCCGCACAAGGTGGGGCTTGGGAAGCTATGGTGAAGCAAATCAAGCATGTGATTGCTAATATACTTGAAAAGTCACAACGCAGACCCAGCTTTGTAGAATTGCTGACATACGTGGGAAGTGCCACCAAGATTGTAAATGATCGACCTTTGACCCCCTTAAGTGATGACCCTAGAGACTTCACAGCAATAACCCCTGCCTCACTCTTAACTCCCTATTCAAGCCCGTATTGTGTGGTAGGTTCACCACAACACAAAGACAATTTAAGGAGAGACTATTGCTTTAATATCTCTCTTAGTGACCAGTTTTGGCAAAAATGGCTGGAGTTTTACCTACCTTGGCAACAGGGGAGAAAGAAGTGGTTGAAAATGGTACAGAACCTAACGCCAGGACAATTGGTAATCTTAACCTCAAAGGAAGATATATCAAAACGAGGCAAATACCAACTTGGGAGGGTGCATGAGGTCATTCCCCAGAGTAGAAATGGAAAGCAAATTGTGCGTAGAGTTAAAGTTGCCACTACTAGTACAGATGAAAGCACTGGTGATGTCAAAGTGGTTTATGTATTAAGGGACCTTTCTTGTATTGCCCCAGTAGACTGCCCCTTAGATAGCTGAATTTTCAACTTGGCAAGGTTGACAGAGGGCAGACTCTGCCATAATATTTTTACTCTTGTGTTGTTATTTCCTGTGTTTTTGTTTATTTATGTGCTTCGCTTATTGGGTTTTCTATTGGAAGAATAAGACATTCCTGTTGATAGTAGAAGCCATTAGCTGTAGCCTATGCTATTTTGGCCCTATTTACATGTAATAAATCTGAGATATTGCTGCTTAAATTGTAAAAGAAAGCTGTGTACTACTTCTGCCCTGGTGATTCATAAATGCTGACTTTGAAATTGAATTGTTGATTTGAAGCAGGCAATAAGTTGCAGCAAATATAAACTACTGATGTTTCTGTTATTCACATTTGTGCTGTATACAAGATATTGATTACAATTGGCTGCAGTGTTAAAGTTAGTGTATTTCATTTATTTATTGTGCTGTGTTTCTTTTTTATTGAGTATTGAGTTAAGTGAAGTTGTGTATTTGTACATCGAATTCAAGTGTCTTTGTGATTTGTTAAGTTGCGATTTTTCGAACTTCATTTGTGTTTGAAATTTGACAACTGTGTGTCAAATTGGGGCCGCTTTGTTCCGTTCCTAAAAATCGCCCAAATTATGTAGATTCACAATCTCATAAAAAATATCTTTGATTTCGCTTTGGTCCGGCTCAAATAGCCGAAGAAATAACAGTTTTATGAGCAATTTAAATAATTTGTTTTTATTTTATTGTCGGCAGCGTGGTCGAGTGGTTAACGCGCCGGACTGATGATCAACATGGTCTCGGTTCAAAACCCACTTGCGCCATTCTGTTGTGTCCTTGGGAAAGACACTTTACGGCACTTTCCCCTGCTTGGTGGTCTTGACAAGCAGTTCTAAATTACAGTAATATCTCTACTAAATTACTAGCGGACAGCAATATCTTGGCATCTCCGGAAGCAGGTCTGGGTAATTTCTTACCCTATGTATAGCGCCTCCGTCGCTTTCCTGCGAGTCAGGAGGATAAATATAGAGATAAAAAAATAAAAAAAATAAATAAATAAATAAATTTACAAGAAAAAATGGCAACACCGCTTATTTTTCACGAAATTTAAAGTAATTTCCAGAACTATCCGATTGACCTGTTTTGATTATGACGTAATAGTTGTTTGCTTTGGAGAATGTCAGAACATTCGAGTAATCTTACTGAATGGTATAAATACGATTCGCTGAAAAGCAGTATTATTATAAAATTCGATGTTTCGTTGTGGTAACTTAAAATTGGAAAATTGTTAACTGTGTGAAGTCATAGTTTTTGAACGCAAGTCTTTGGTGATCTACGTGATTGTGAAGAATTAAGCTATTGAGCTTTAACCTGTTGCTTTGATTTATACTATTCGGGCTCCTAAGTGGATTGGAGCATATTTCTTAATAAAGAAGATATTGTGGTAGTCTGAGCTGTGATTTAGCTAGACTATATTTTTGCTGTCGCTGGTTCGAAGGTCAGATCCAGCAAGAAGATTAAGAAATTTATCGTTTAGTAGACACCTAGATTGTGTTATTGGCGAGGCCTTCTTAGCAGGCGCCAAAAAAGGTAGACGATTAAACAACGTACTAAGTTACCAAATAAATTCTACAAAATTTCAAAAAACTTTTTAACATCGGAACAAAATTTAAAAAACTTTCCAAAATTTAGAAAACTAAAATTTGTGGAAGTAACAAAATTTCAAAAACTATTTACTAAATTTCTCCACGTGTGTTTTTTAATAGAAAAGGTGTTTTTAATGCTTCAAAGTAAAAAAAAGTAGTCAGAAATATCATAATTCTCAAGATAACCCAGATATACTAGTTAGTTCATTCTATGTTAAAATGTAGGACTGAGCCATAGTCACAGAAGTAAATCAAGTGAAAATTTATTGTATATCATTATACTGATGAAATTTGTAATTGTGTTTAATATAGCTGACGGGAGCCTTTCGGACATGTTTTTTTGACACTGTCCGAATGGTCCCCGTTTCTGTAAAACGTTATTGATGTCTACTTTTTTAGCCGAAATACATTAAGGATAGGCTATTAATTTTACAATGCTTACATTTAAAAAACTAAAAGAGAAATATGGTTTGTTTACTAATGATCAACTTCAACTCGCTTTAAAAAGCACACTTGAAGATGGAATAAGCATTAGAAAGGCGGCCAAAGAATTCCATGTTCCTAAGTCCACTCTAGCAGATTATATAGGGCAAGCTAAGATAAGTGGGAAAAAGTCTGTGCCAAAGATCTCCATGAAAACGATGCAGGAAGATTAATATTAAATCAGCTTTTGCAATATCAACAATAATTTTTTTTCACGTTTTATCGTTTAAGTTGAAACTGCTCACTCTTTTTTAATGACTGTAAGTGCGTATCACAAAAGCTAATTTGTCTTTATTAACTTTGGACTTATTACATTGCTTTATTTACAGGTAGGCTATTCAACTCTGATGAAGAAAAGGCCTTAAAACATTATATTCTTCATCTTTCGAAGATGCTTTATGATCTAACTAAACTTCAGGTGCGACAACTAGTGTATAAATTTGCTAAAACAAAAAAGATCCCTATGCCTAAAAGCTGGACCGAGAAAAAAGCTACAGGAGAAGACTGGCTTCGTGGATTTTGCAAGAGATCCGAAAAATTATCACTTCGCAATCTAGAATCAACAAGTTTGGCTCGATCAGTAGGATTTAATCGCCCTGCTGTCGACAACTTTTTTTGTAAATTAAAAAAAGCTCTTCTTAGAGATGGTACTATTCCTCCCCAAAATATTTGGAACTTAGACTAAACAGAAATATCTACGGTTGTCCAGCCAAGCAAAATTCTGGCAAAAAAAGGAGTTAAACAAATTGGACAAATTTTGTCAGCTGAGCTGGGAGTGTTAGTGATAATGTGTTGTTGCATCAACGCGATTAGCAATCCACTTCCACCAGTTTACATTTTTCTACAAGTCCACTTTAAAAATTATATGTTGAAAGATGCTCCGGCAGGTAGCTTAGGCTTGGGATATCCATCTGGGTGGATGACTGGTGATCTTTTTGCAGAAACATTGGGCCTTTTTATTAAATTTATAAAAATCATTTTATGAAGCAATTGGAAAAAATCAAACATGGTTTTCAGTTTCCTGAAAAAGTCGATATTGCATCTGTTCTACTGAATAATATTGTTAAGCTACTACAAAAACCAACGTCCATTGTTACGACCAAACACTTTGTGGCGTTTTCAAGTTTGCTTGTGACCTCTCTTTTTATGCATTGTAGCTGAGTTTGAATATTGGTGACAGTTTTTCACATACATTAACGATGTTTAGCAACGTTGTTACTGTAGGACAAAAGTAATAGGGGAAAGTATCCACAATTGAGCCAAAATTTACATTTTCGATCAGAAAATACAAACCAGTAGTATTTTTACCGAAACAACGTGATATTCATAAATTACCTTCTTTGTGGTAATGATTTAAATTTTTAGAAACATTATAGGCAAATTATTTCTGGTATTTTTGGGGGGTTAAAATTGCCTACTATTTTGGCTCAACTATGGAGTCGAATTTCCGTAGTTGATCCACCCAGTAACTTTAATTGAGCCACTCTTTAATTTATAAAATTAAGTCGAGTATTGCGTGTCATCACATAAGAGAAACATTAGAACCAAAAAGCTTTATTCAAAATATTATGCAAAGAATATAGGCCTATACAAACTTTCAATCAGAGTCAACTATTATACGTACACAAAAAAGTAACAATGTCTTTCAAATAAAAATTGAGAGCGCTTTATAACATAGTAGTCAGTTTTTACAATACTGGCATTTAAAAACTATTGTATCATCTGAACAAGCTTCATGCGCCCAGCTTTTGCAAGGACCAACAATGCTGTATGCAACATTTCTAGTATTGCAATACAAACAACCTATGCAACTGCATCCAATTTTCCACATCTTTACATTATAATTCCGAGCAAATGCAACAAATGTTTTCATCATTAAATTCAGAAAGATCAGAACTGTCATCAAGTGTCATAGTAACAGATTCTTCCGACGAACTCGAGAAAACAATTGATTTTTTTGCCTTTTTTTTATGTGTTTAAACTTTTTGCTTTTTTTTTTGGTCTTGTCTGGTCTTGGGCTTTTTGTCTTTATTTCCAATCTGTCCACATCTTTTTAATGGTTTCTTGCCCAAACGAACTAAATTTACGGCAAGGCGTTCTTTTCATGGTGTTGAAGTAATAACAACTGATTTTTTTTGTCTTTTTGTTGAGCAAAACGTTTTCGAGGTAAAGCTTTTGGTACTGGCAAGATATCAAATGAAGAAACGTAATTAGGATTAAAAAATCACTTTTATTTTGAATGGGTGTTCTGTTAATTAAACTTTTATTTGTTTCAGTACTGCTCATTTGCACAGATTGGTACGAGTACTCTATTTGCAGATTTTGTGTTTGCTCTGGAAAAAGGTTTGTCACTGGAGGATTAACAGAATGAATAATAGTTGTTTCTATTTGTTGTGTTTCATCAGAAACAGCAGGGTTGGGTCTATTAATAACTTTAGCTGGCAAGAAATCTTCATCAGTGTAGATATCTCTATTAAGTGGAAAGATTCCAGTTGCTTTAAAAGCTGATTCCATGTTCTTTTTGCTAAAAGCAATATTGTATGCTTCCTTAGCAATGCCAGCAATATCGTAAATTGTGCAAGAGATTCCAGGATTTGTGAGAACTGTAGCCCATATTAGCATTTGTTGGTCCTTTTTCAGCTGCTTTTCTAAGATAATGAGTTAAGGTTATTCTATCAATACTGTGCTTTTTAGCACTCTCTCTAATTGAAAATTTATTTTTATTCACATCTGTAGCAGCGTTCTGAAAGACGATAAGTGGTATTCTTCCACGATCAGTTTTTCGCTTTTCCATTATTCTAAGGCTTCCAGAGCCAGTTGGCTCAACTAAAGATCGGTGTAGTGGCTCAACTATAAAACAGCGCTCAATACCGACATATCTCAAGATTTTATCACTGCCTTTGATCTAGTAATTATAAATCTAACCCTATTTAAAATGTAAAGCTTTATGTTATACTCATAAAAACTTTCGCTTTCTTAGCTACAGTAACTTCAGAGATAATCGAGCTTACTTAAAAAAAAAAACAAACAACAATTGTATTGAAAAATTGCACAAACTGATCTAGCACATAGCTTTTTCAGCACAGCTGCGTAACAATAACAACAAAGAACCGCCATCTTGATACAAAAATATTAAAGTTGTTACCCTTCAAAAAATTTAAACAAGGCGGAAAAAAAGGCTAATTGATCAATTATGGAACCGGATCAACTATGGACACTTTCCCCTATCTATTTCTGTAATTTTTGCTTTGTAATTTCTTATTTTCTGTGTATATTAAACATACAATTTTAAATGTCCAAGAGGGCCCTTACGTGTGGACGAAAGGTCTCCATGGGTGGGGACCATTCGGACACTTTTTTGTGAATTTTGTATTGTAAATAAAGTTTCTTTATTAAGTAAACGCCGACCATAGCGTCGGCACTCGTACGGTTGAATGCATGGTCCTTTGGATGAATGAGTCGTCCATAATACAAATTTATATATTGAACTACATAAAAGTTTGGTTTGTTTTTGCAAAAGCGTGAACAAAATTGGTCAGATTGTTAATGATGCTGTTTTGAAAATAACAAAGTTTTTAAATTAAATTGTAAGGCGTGATAGAATGTAAGTTTTCATTAAATTTTAGCTTAATGAATTAATAGTTATTCTAAGGTGTTGAAATTGAACTACATAAAAATTTGTTTAGTTTTTCAAAAGCGTGAACAAAAATTGGTCAGATTGTTGATGTAGCTATTTTTAAAAAATAACAAACTTTATAAATTAAATTATAAGATATGTTAGAGAGTAAGTTTTAAATAAATTTTAGAATAAAAAGTATAGCCAATATATTTCAAAGTATAGTTTATGAAGGACGTATGATCACGACCATGAAAAATTATAAAGAAGCAGGACCACGTAAAATTGTAAAGAATTTTACGCAGTTGATAATGGAATGAGTAATAATTCCGAAACGTCCTTAATAAACTTTTTTTTATATTATTTTATTTTGCACATAATATACACCTATATCCTTAATATAATATATACAGGGTGTTCATAAAGTCTCGTTACAATTTAAAAAAATTCTTACAAAGTGAAATAATGAGATATCGCAATAAGAATTGTTAAATGTTTCATAAAGTTTTTATTGACACATTTAATACACTTCTAAACATTTAATTAAAACTATCATTACTCTATTTAATACACTTCTATATGGTCACCATTGTTGCACGAAGCACATCTAGACGGTACTCAATTTCCTGCCATGTTCGTTGTAGCATAGCCTCATCAATGGTTGCAATGGCGTTGGAAATTATAGGGTTAACTCTTTGTTTTAGGTCAGTCATGTCCCGTACTTTTGTTCGATACACAATATCCTTTATGTAACCCCAAAGAAAGAAGTCCAGGGGAATGATGTTTGGTGAACGAGGTGGCCATGGAATCGGTCCATCCCTTCCAATCCATCGGTCGGGAAAAGTTTCGTTGAGGAACTCACGAACATGCAGTTCCCAGTGTGGTGGTGCACCATCTTGCTAGAATATGATGGCTGGTTGGAAGTCAATCAGTTGTGGTGCCACATATTCGGTCAGAAGGTCAAGGTAAACATCTGCAGTAATTGATGCCTCGTTAAAGAAAAATGGCTCAATTATTCGATTGCACATGATTCCACAGCAAACATTCAGTTTTGGACTATCTCGCTGAAGTTCTCTACTCGCATGGGGGTTTTCCGATCCCCAAATTCTTACATTGTGTTTGTTTAACTTTCCTGAGACATGAAAAGTTGCCTCATCACTAAAACAAACTAGCTTGAGGAATGCTTCATCCTCAGAAATTCGTTGCAGCATGTTCACTGCAAATTCTTTTCGTCTTGGCATGTCGTTTAGCTGAAGTGCCTGTAACATTTGCACTTTGTAAGCATACAATCTTAAATTCTTGTGTAGGACTTTGTGCACTGTTGAACGTGGTAGTTCCAATTGTCTGGCAGCAGTACGGATGGACTTCGTAAGAGAACGTTGAAAGGCTTGTGTTTTGATTTAAACAAAGAACACTTTCTATTTAGAAGTAATCTAAAACTAAATTTCCTTTTAATTTAAAACACAATGATTCGAACTGCGACCAATTCGCAACGGTATAATATTCTATTTAGTGCACTATAGTTTGTCATTATGTGAATTCCTTTCGTCCTTATTAACTTTCCTTCTAATTCAAGAAACAATAACTTGACACATATCCGTCCTTTTGTCCTTATCAATTTCTCATCCTTTAACTTTTTTTTATTTTAATTAACAAAAAACCCTCAAAATATAAATAACGTCCGTCAGAGGAAAAACACTCATTTATTCGTCATCTAAGTGGTAAAAGTAATTTTGGCCGAAGTGCAGCTAATTGTTTTTGAACTTCGGAATCGCGATCGTCTACTTAAAGCTATTTGGCTCTCCACATTCCTAAACTTTTGTGAGTACCTCTATTTGTTTTTTTTTTATGTGTTTCGTAGTAACTGTTTTCAGTAATTTATTCGTATATATATTATTTAGGATTACAAGTACAAAATAAGAGTATTTGTCAATCAAGTTTTTACGTGGGGAGAGAGATTTGCGATAAACAATCTAAAACCAAAACAGCTTGCCTTACACGCTCGTTGTTTTCTTCAGATGTTCTTGGTCGCCCATTCCTCCTTGTATCGAACACTGTCCCTGTCTCCACAAATTTCTTGTGCCATAAACGAATTGAAGGACGTGATGGTGGGTCTCTTCCATACTTACTTCTGTAGTTTCGCTGGGTCTGAACATCTGATTTTGTCTCAATGAACCAGGATACACATTGCGCTTTTTCTTGAGGAGTAGTATTTTATGGAATTCAGTTCATATAACTCAATAAGAAATTTTATCTGAAACAATAAATTTTAGTGTCCATAAAAACTTTATGAAATACTGATTAACATAAAACAAGCCTCATTGCAATATCTCATCATTTCACTTTGTAATAATTTTTTTTAATTTTAAAGAACTATGGACACCCTGTACATATCCTTAATATTTTTTTATTTTATATTATATATTATGTTTACTAAATAAACTTTAACATATTTTTATTGACACTAAGTGTAAAAATATTTTAATTACTATTCTAAAAATAGCCAATGGCTTGCAAAACTTTAATTTGTTTTTATTTTAGCTTATTGGTAACACAGTAGCCAATTTTAATTAATTGTTTGCATAACCAATTCACTTCAATTCAATTCAATTTGTTTGATAATATTATTACTATATATTCTTTTTTCTTTTTCATTTTTTATATTTTTATCTGATAAAGGTGTTGTGGCCATGCTTTCTACTGTTTTGTCTTTCACTTTCGAATTATTTTATGCATATTTTAATGTCTGAAGTTGTGCTGCTTCTTCCTTTTCTTGATCTATTTAATATTTATAATTTTTTTGTTAAACTGTTTAATAATGATCGAGAATAAATGAAATGAAAAAATGAAAAAAAAATGAAAAAAAACAATCACAATTATTTGCTTTCCAAAAGAATCAGGATTACAGTATGCAAGTTTAATTGGCTACATAAATGTAAACGTTTTTTTATAGATGTGCAGTGCTTTGTCCTAGGCCATTGCCTACTTAAAGTACGACCTCGCATGTTACATTTCCGTCGAAATTGGAAGCGGCGGACGTTTTTTTGTAAATGTCCGCAAAACAAAACTCTCCAGGAAACGTTTATGACGAAACGTAAGGCAATAAAAAAGATTGAGTCAGCCAAATTATCAGTGCTACTATTTTAATGTAGATAAGTTTATGACGTAATATTGAGGCAAATAAAAAGTTTAAGTCATCTAATTTTTCTTATTATTAAATTCTGTTCACCAAAGTGGGTCGTTGCGTGACCTTGGGTTAGAAAGTAAGCCACGGTATGATAAAGGTTAAAAACCACTGCCTTAGTATAAAAAATCAAAATCATGGAGAGAGACCAAAAAGTATTTTTTGCAATAGAAAGACGAGATTCAATTTTTTAACATTAATTGGAAACAAATAATTGTTTTTAAGTTGGCGAAATATTGTTAAAAATGTTTAATTAAAACTGACCCTCTGAACTTTTTTAACTCTTTTCGAAAAAGGCGTGTCTTTTGTTAAGAATTACTGGCTTAAATTGACTTGAAACTTAGTCCCTGACGGTCGTCTAAAGATACAGCCGAGCATTGTACATTTTCAAACTAAAAGTTGGAAGGATTATATCGTTCCCAATGGCAATTGTTTCATTAGTTTAATTGCCTTCACAAGGGAAATAAAAAATTTCGCAATCAATATTTACTGTACAAGTTAAGGTAAGGTATAGTCTATGAATTAGTGTCAGTTAGCAATGTAGCCTATATTATAAATATAAAAAGCTGCCAAAAATTGAAATTCAAACACTGAATTATAAACAGAGGTGGTTACGATACTTCTTAAAAGTACTGCGGTACCGGTACCGGTACTAAAAAAGTATCGCGGTACCAGTGCTTTTTAATAATTCAGTTTAATAGTAATAACTAAAACTCCTCTGTTATACATTGGACTTCATTTGACATTAAAAGACTGTGTTTAACGAAACGAAAACAATCCCCTACGTATCAAATTGCTGACTTTTTTTACCCAATTAGATGTTAACCAGGGCTGGGGAGCCGACCTAATTTTGGTATGGCTCCAGCTCCAACTTTGGAGAGGGTTTTTTAAAATAATCAAATCCTACTCCGGCTCCAGAGCTACCTTTTTAAAACTGAAAAGTTCCGGCTCTTAACTCACCTAAATTTTTAGTTCCAGCTCCGGTTCCAAAAGTGAAAACAAAATAAATGTAAATTTATAAAAAGGAGCAGTTTTTATAAACCTTTCGGTAGACTGCAGTAGCGGATCCAGGATTTTGTTTAAGGAAGGCAAAGAGAAATATTGAAACAACATTTATTTAGGTATCATAAAAATTTGTTTGGAGGGTTCTTTTCGCAGCTTGCCCCCTTATTTTTCAATCATACTACTCTAGGATTAAGTCTTATAATTTCTGATATGTTTAGCGCTGAAGGCGTTAAAGATTTAAGATAATTGCAGCCAAAAATATTACTTTTTTAAAAATTTGCTGTGTCTTTTTTGCACAATGATAACTATTTCAATAGGCTGCAGCATCTAAGCCTATCTAAGCAACAAGATGAAAAAATAAAATGTCTTTCTCTCTTTTATTTCAACAGATATTTTCCCCAAATAATAAAAAAGATTTGGTGGTACAGAATTTGAAGATTGCTTGAAGTAAAAGATTTTTCTTCCCAAAGCTTTTCATCTGACACTCTTCAGGGGAAATCGTCAGAATGAAGCAGAATTGAAACCGAACTAATTTATAAAGGAAGAAAGTAGAGTTCTCATTGGCTGAAAGAGTCAACCAATGAGAGAAAAGATTAAGAAATTTTCAAAGAGTATACGAATTCTTTTTGCTTACACAGAAGGGGATTGAGAGATTTAATGAAAGTCGCTTCAAGAGCAGAAAGGTGAAAGGAAGAGCGACCTCGAGCGAGAATAGAAAATTTTTCGTTGCTGTAATGGAGGGCACATTGGGCATTGTCAAGAAGATGTTGACCAATGGCGGATTCGTGAAATTGTTGTGGGCGTATGTTGTTCTTGCAAGAGCGGGAAAGACTTTGGCGGTTGGCCGAGGTACGAGGATTGGTGATGGATTTAGGAACGTGTTGTTTAATTCGCTCTTCTAGCCGTTGAGACGTGCGACCAACGTACCGACTATCGCAGTGGCACAAAAACTGGTAAATAACATTGCTGTGATGATGGGAAGGTAACACGTCTTTCTTAATCGCTGGAAGGAGCTGTCGGGTCTTGAAAATAACACGTGGTTCGACGGAGAAAAAGCAGCGTTTCACAGCAGACGTAATCTGCTGTGAAACGCTGCTTTTAGAAATCACCCTGATTTCGGGAGCAAATTAGGGAAATCAGAGATGAAGTCGAAGTGAAAACCTTTCTTTTTTTTTTAAAGATCATTATGATTTTGGGAGAAAAAAGTGAAAGACAAAATCAAAGCTCTTTCTCTTTTTTAGAGAACATCAATTTTTGGAAATCCTTGCCTCGGGTCTCTGAATTTGAATATCCACCACTGCAAATAGATATTATAGAAAGTGAACCCACCATATTTAGAATTTTAATAGTATATTTGTACATTTATTATTTATTCGTTTCATTTTCTTAAACAACACTATGAATTTACAAGCAATTATATCAACTGCATATAAAAATTAAGTTTGCGGCTGGTGATTTTTCAACGCATTTTAAAAAAATGCTGCCTTTTTTGACGTGTTTGGCATTTTGCTATTAGTGAACCATATTTGCTTAAGATTCAGCCGTTATATTCTTTTAGCGAATTAAAAATTTCCATGCTACTTTTTGACACTTTTTCCTGCTTACTCTGCAGTTGCAACCCCACATTCCTAGCTATTGTAAGCTATGCATGCTAAATATTTTGTAATTTGCAAGTTACAACTTATCCCTTTATTCTTTAAGTAAAGTTTGAACTCATTCGGAAATTTTTTTTGCAGGTGATTTAAAACCGTCATTAGTCTAATTATTAACTTTTTCGAAAATAATAATGGACCTCAATGAAAAGGAAAAAAAGATTATGCTCATATAATAAAAATTGGGAAAATGATTATGAATGGTTAAATAAAGGCAACTAATACTCCACAAGAAGCAAAATGTATTATTTGCCAATGTGTATTTAAAATTGGATACATAGGTGTTGTAGCAATAACGCAACATAAAAATAAAATTAGAGTTTCATCTTCGAATTCCTTAATTGATAAATTTATAATAAAAGCAAAATTTTAAAGAAGAAGATATTATAGTTGCTTTAGAAATAGCTCAAATATATCATGCAGTTAGACACAATCATTCTTACAATTCACTTGATTGTAGTTTGAAAATAAATTCAAAACTTTACCAGGATTCAAAAGTAGCAGCAAAAACATCTTGCGGTCGAACCAAATCAGAGGCGGTCGTTTCAAATGTACTCGGTAAAAAGGCATTAGAAGGGTTTTTAATGATTTAAATCACTATGATCCACCTTTATATTTTCGTCTTCAAATTGATGCTTCAAATCACAAAAACATGAAAATGTTTCCAGCTTGCGTTCAGTTTTTAATAAGGAATTTGGCACAGTGAATTACATTATTGATTTTTTGGAGAATGCTGATGAAAGTGCAGGTGGAATGTTTAAATGTTTGAGAAACATTTTGAACAATTTGGAACTTGATTGAAAAAGAATTTCTTGTTTTAGTGCAGATAACGCAAATTTCCCAGGGAGGAATTTCACCATTTTAGGGGAGGAATTTAACTTTTGAGTTAAATCCACTACTACTTATAACTACACTTTAATGCAGGAAATAATTTCAGCCAGGAAATTGGTCCGGTACCGGTAGCTGAATGAAATATTTGAATATTGGTATTGCCAAGCCGTGCTGCCCCCCTCCCTGAATGGTGTTAAGTTGACACTAGACTTGACGCATCCAACTACTTTCAGAAAACAAACAAGAACAAATTTCACATTGATCGAGAGGAAAATTGAACTAAATTGATATTCGAATTCATTAAAACTGTCTGAACTGGCAGTCGCGTTTTTTTGTTTTAATTGCTATTTCATTATTTTGTTATTCTCCTGATATCGTACATCGATCTCTTGGTATAATGATACTTGCTTAGTATAGTTTTAATGGCATATCAAGTTTTCTAGGTAATTCTTAGACTCTTTCACAGTTAAACTTTGTGGTTGATGCTGGGTTTCGGGGGGGAGGTAACTTTTTTGAAAAATTTTTTCCGACAAAATTTAATAATCCAGGTTAAAAAATGCGCTGATTTCATATATCGATATCCCAGTTAATGAAAATCTCTTAAATGATAAATTTTAATTAAAAAAATACACCGATGTTTTTTAAAATTTATAAAATTAAAAGTTTTAATGATTTATTTTATTAATTATAACTTTGCTAAAATTCTAAATGGCTATAGCAGAGTTTAAATAGATTTAGGGTTCAGGTTCACAGAAATGCTGAATAAACAATTAGTCCGATATCATTTTATACTTATAAAAATATAGGGTGTCCATAAAGTCTTGCACACATTTAAAATTTTAATATCTCAAAAACCGCATAAGGTAAAAACTTTAAATTTTCGACAGTGAATGATACTACCACAAAGTTTTTTTGTTATTTTTTACATGTTATTTTATTGTTAAAATAAGCAAGAATAGATTATTTTAAATAAAGGCGTAAGTTTGCAACAAAGTATAAAACATGTTGACCATTCAACAAAAAGCACAATGTGTTCTTTGGTACCATAAATTGAAATCACCAACTGTAGTATAACGAAATTTAGAAATGAGTTTGGACAAGACCCTCCTCACACTAACAGCATTAAGAGATGGTTCAAAAATTTTATGGAAACCGGCAGCATTTTGGATTGCAAAAGCCTTGATGAAGAGACTGTTGATGCTGTGCGTGTAGCATTTCATCGCAGCCCAAGGAAATCAATTCGGGTTGCATCAAATAAACTTGCTATTCCTCGAAGCACAGTTGAAAAGTTTTACATAAACAGCTTCGGCTCCATGCTTACAAGTTACAAATTGTTCAAGCTCTTAAGCCGGATGATCATATTGAGACATATTGAGAGCAACAAATGGAGCACATGTTGAAGTCTATAAATAGCATGAAAAATTAAATTCTTGAAATATGGCTATTAGTTAAACTGCTAGAAATTTTTAAATATAAAACGTTAATAAACAAACTTTACTTTGCAAAACATTGTATGATTTTATCTACTTTAGTTATTTGGCAATAAAATTTTGAAAAGTGTTTAAGACTTTATGGACACCCTGTATATCTTATAAAAATTAACTATTAGTTGTAATTTTTTAAATTAAAATTTAGCATCTATCTCTTTTTCACAACCTCATATATGTTTTTTTTAAATCAGCGCAATGTTTTAATATGAAGTGGTATTTTTGGTTGGAAAAAATTTTTCAAAAAAGTTACCCTCCCGAAACCCAGCATCAACCAAAGTTGCCAGTTTAAAGTTACCGAGCAAAGATAATTGTCATTAACACTACAGTGGATTATCCAAAAGATGCACGACGACTAGACGACTAGAACACTAAATTAAGGTTGTGTTAATTACTCCAGAATGTGCAAGCAGAGTCGTGAGAAAACAACGTTTAAAAAACTTAGCTTAATAGAGGAGGAATGAAAAGTACCAAAATGGGCTAAGGGAGGAATGCATTCAAAAAGGTTGGGAACCATTAGATTAAAATCTCGATACAATTATGGGTTTTTTGGTTATCAAGTTCCACAACTTATAAAAGATCTAGATGTTGATGAGGCTCAAAAGATTATTTAAGACTTTAAATTATTTTTTAGTTCTGCAATAACTTATTTAGAAAGAAATATCAACTTTGATGAAGAATGAACATTTGAAAAATTATCACAGCTCAGTTTTTTGACTAATTCTTTTCCAAAATACCAGAAATTTGTTGACGTTGTTGAAGATTTGAAGCGTAAAGAAAAGCTGAATTTGAACATGGAAGATCTCT
Source organism: Diplosoma virens (assembly GCA_963680785.1). Classification (NCBI taxonomy): domain Eukaryota; kingdom Metazoa; phylum Chordata; class Ascidiacea; order Aplousobranchia; family Didemnidae; genus Diplosoma; species Diplosoma virens. Next base: position 47,107,400 of record OY796886.1, on the reverse strand, counting down.
TTGATGAAGTGACATTTATTCAAAAATACTTTCACACAAATGAAAGTCCTGAACAGTTTAAAAAATGCGAAACAACAAGCAGCAAATGGCACTTAATTTAAAAAGTAATGATTTTAAATGTGTAAATAGAGTTATTTCTCTTTTTAAAAAAAGGTAGTACCAACAATATTTCCAACTTTCGTCCCATCAGCCTACTCTCCCAACCTTTCAAAAATTCTTGAAAAAATTGTACAATCGAGTTTACTCTTTTTTTACTCGCTTTAACCTATTTTCAGATCACCAATTTGATTTCAGACGTGGTCATTCAACTTCACATGTAATTACTTTGTTAAGTGAAAACATTACTGCTGCTTTTGAGAAAAAACAATCAACTTTGGGTATTTTCCTAGATTTATCCAAAGCTTTTGATACCATCGATCATAATATCTTATTCAGCAAACTTGAACATTATGGTGTTCGAGGCAATGTTTTAAAATGGTTTGAAACCTACCTTATTGGAAGGACTCAGCAGACCGAGTGTTGTAGTGCTAGATCAACTACCATAAACAAATTAACTTCTGGTGTTCCGCAAAGCTCTGTACTCCGCCCACTTTTTTTATTATCTATGCAAACGATTTTTCTCATTGCTTAAATCAGAGCTCTTGCCTGTCCTTTGCAGATGATACCTCTATCCTACTGTCTGACAAAAATACTAAATGCTTATTTAAAAAAGGTAGCAACAAACTCCTCAACATTGTTAACTGGCTAATTGCCAATAAACTTTTTCTAAATTGCGACAAGACCAAATATATATTGTTCAGAACGCCTAACTCAAAAACACCTCCAATTAACCTATTTTTAACCTTTAGAAAATGCAATATAGAAAAGCTATCATCAATAAAACTTTTAGGCGTTATTGTTAATGAACATTTGTCGTGGAAAGAATACATCATGTTAATATACAAAAAATTAAGACAAATTTTTTTGCACAACAGTAAAAATAAAACCTAATCTAAATGAAAAAACATTGCTAATGCTCTATCATTCTCTCTTCATGAGCCACATACGCTACTGTATATCAAATTGGTGCTTTGGAAATGAAACATTAATTGACAAATTACAAAGACTGTGCAACAAATTTATAAGAATAATTTTTAATCTTTCTCACAAGGAAAATGTTAATCGCACGATGTCAGAACACAACAAAGTGGAAATTGGTATTCTTATGTTCAAATATCATAAAAACCTACTGCCTCGATCTTTCGACAAAATATTCATCCAAAAATCGTTTCATATGAAAACCCGAAGCACCAGTAATGTTGTTACCAGCTTTTACCGATCTACTGTTATTCAACAATCATTAAAATTTATTGGACCAAAAATTTGGAATAATATTCCTCTAATATTTAGAGACTCTAAAACAAACAATGTTTTTAAACATAAATTAAACCAATTCCTTTTAAATTCTTAACATTTTAGATCAATTTTCTTATATTTTATAAACTTAAAAACTCTCGCTTCCTGATGCTTGCTTTTGTTGCTTTTTTTTTTCAGAAAATTCCCTCTAAGATGACGCACCCACTTCTACCTTCCTTGCATTATGATGAATAGAAGACTTTATCACAAAGCAGATTCAATACCGCTTTTATTTCATTGTAAACCTTGTATTATTTCTAAAATATTTGCGCATTGCTTCTTGTGTTTTCCGTTTATTTATTTGTTTATTTTTTTGTGTGTGTGTTTGTAATTCTTAAGGCGCGTTTACAGCCGTTTACAGTACTTTTTTCTTTCAGCGCGATTTTGGTTTGTTTTATTGACGCTCAAATCCACTCATTTTTTCTCGATAACATGAGTGGATTTGAGCGTCAATAAAACAAACCAAGATCGCGCTGAAAGAAAAAAGTACTGTAAACGGCTGTAAACGCGCCTTTAATCTTTAATTTTTTTTTTCTTTCCTTCTCATATGAATGAAATGGTCCTTTTGACCCGCGACAGGATTTCTTTGGGTGGGTTTCTTTGCCTGTCAGACCTTTTTTGCCAGCGACCTGCTGTGTATCCCACCACATTTTCCGCCGACACAACAGTGTCTACATATGACTCGGATCACGCTTTTTTCTTTTTATTTCATTTTCTTTCTTTCATTTCATTTCTTTTTTCTTTATTTTTTGGTTTCTCTTAAAAGGTACTGCAAACAGGCACACTTGTTCTTAAATATATTTTTTTATCTTGATTGCATGCCATAACGTTTATCGTTTTGCTGCCTCTTTCTTTTTCTGTTCACCTTTGTACTACTTACAAATTTCCTACTTGACTATGCTTTTTATGGCGGAGCTGAAATAAAAGATACTGATACTGATACTGAATATTTTGAAAACAGTTTCGTTTATGCTTTCAATTCCTTGTTTATCAGCAGCTGTGAAAGAATTTTTAGTGTTACGTCTTTAAAATGACGGAATGAAAGAAACAAGATGCTCTGTAGAAATAATAAAAAATGAACTTTTCATGTACTTTAACTTCAAAGACAGTTGTTCAGAATTTGCTGAAAAAACAAAAGATAACCTTCGATTGTTGAAAGCAGCAAAAAGTCAAATTTAATACAATTTTAAAAAGTAAAAAGTTTTAACCAGACAACAATTGAAAATAGCAGCCATAATGGATTCAGCATTTTGGACCATAATGGATTCAGCATTTTCAGCATTTATTAAATAAACATTAAAAATTATTATTTAAAAAAAAACACGAACGTTTTCGGCTTACTTCAGCCCTCATCAGTACTAAGAACCTGATGAGGGCTGAAGTAAGCCGAAAACGTTTGAAAACATTCGTAACCTGATGAGGGCTGAAGTAAGCCGAAAACGTTCGTGTTTTTTTTTTTTTAAATAATAATTTTTAATGTTTATTTAATAAATGCTGAAAATGCTGAATCCATTATAGTCCATAAATGCTGAATCCATTATGGCTGCTATTTTCAATTGTTGTCTGGTTGAAAAAAACAACCTCTTTGCCGAAACTTTACTTTAGAAAAAGGTTTATTAAGTTAAGAGTGCACTATTTTTTATTTCTATTTTTTTATGATGCATATATAGTCATACAGTATACCGTATTTCTTCGAATAGAAGCCGCGGCTTCTATTTATTCTTGTCACTATTTTGTGCTATTTCTATTCAAGGGCGGCTCCTAATCGAGGGTGGCTTATAATTTTTTACTATAAGAAATAGCAGAGCTGTAAAAATTTATCTTACACAAAAAGCTTTAAATCTTTTGAAAGAAGGCTTTTTGCCAGAAAAATTCTACAACTTTCTTACGCCAATTACAACTACAGAGTGAAAGGAGAGATGTCCAACAGGCTGTCTGCAAATAGCTGCGTTTCTAAATTGCTTGTGAAGAAAATTGGGACCGGTTTAGGTTAATCTACCGCTGCGTGTTGAATTCTTTCGTATCAAAAATTACGTCATAAAGTTGCAGGGTGTAGAAGCAGTCTCATTGAGCGCAGTGCCATTTGAAAAGTAACATATTACAAATAGAAAGCGGGGAATTCCGATAGTAACTGTATTTTTGCGGCTTCTAAACAAGGGCGGCTTCTATATTTATTCTTTTATCATTTGGTGCGGTTTCTATTCGAGGGTGGCTTTTGATTAAGGGCGATATATATTCAGAGAAATACGGTAGATGGGATTGAAAATTATGTTTATGTCTGTTTTTCATTTGTCCTTTATTAAAACTTGTCACAGTTGGCAACCTTACTTATCATCCTCTTACAAAAAACCCATTGCACAAATGCAGACCAGCTAGTAATACCACACTTCACGCAGGCTGGTTGGGTCTCAAGCAGGAAACATGGCTTTGCTACGAGAAACTTACCTCTATCTTTGTTTATAAGACGCAGTTTTGATCTACAAAAATGTTCTCTAATATTGACCGCGACTTAATTATACACACGACATAGCTAAATAGACATTGATTTAAGAAAACATAGCCAAACAGTCATATCTTTATAAAACTAAAAAAACAAACTAAAGATTTCTATCGGACAGCAATATTTTGGCATCTCCGAAATCGGTTGCTCTATATAAGGTTGGGGTAATTGGTTGCCCTATGTATAAGCGCCTCCGCCGCTTTGCTGCGAGTCAGGAGAGCATATAGAATATAGAGATAAAAAATAAATAAATAAATAAATTAAGAAGTTTTGATGCCTTGTACTAATTCCAAGTTTTATAGTCTAACCCTTTAAGGAACAATCGTACATATTTAATTTTTATAAGGCGTATCTATTGATATAAGGCGTATCTATTGATATAAGGCGTAGCTAAATTTACAATAAATTTCTATAAAATCCTATCTTTCTTCATAGTAGTAACTATGATAGACTCTAAAAATATGTAACTATAGAAATTCCTTCTTTTGTAAGGCTATCACTGCTTGATATCACTGCTTAACAGATTTTTGGGGGTATTTGTTAATAACGGGTGCAAGAAAAGTATGGGGGCCCCTTTTTAGTTGACTAAAGAAAGGTAGCCGTAAGCCTTATTAGTGTACGAAAACAAAGTGATTTCTAAAAAAAGGTCTTTGCTTTAGGGGGGGGGGTCACTGAGTAGTACAGCCACGTAACAATATAGAGTGAACATGTACAAGTCACAGACCGAAACGCTTTCGCACAAACTTTCACACGACAAACGCTATGGAAAGCAGAGGAAAATTGACAACATAACGTGCAGAAGCCGAGCATGCTGCAACCACCGATTCAACATATCTCTATTTTCTTTTTGACATGTCATCGACGTCCTGGTGCTACTACGAAGAAATACAGTAGAGCAATATCTTGTGTAGGGGGCCACTTTTTGATGTATTTAAAGGGGGGATTGGTGCGGCCGCACCGTTTGCACCCTATTAAAGCCATCACAGTTAATAACCATACAATTTGTTTTGGGTAATTCAATGACAATTTATTTTGGCGAAACCATGTATTTACTTTCTTAAGTTAGATTTTGTTTGCTGAGACTCAATGCTTCCATCAGACATAATTCGTAGATTTGCCAGTCGTATCAAGGCGTATCAAGGCCGTCGGAAAATTGTTAATATAGGGCAAATGCAAAAGAGGACCTAAACAAGACCCTTGAGGAAGACCACATAAAACTTTTAGCTTGTCCGACATTGCACTTCTGATATTAGTGTATTGAAACCGATCAGAAAGATAGCTTTAAAAAGCTCCAAGGGTTACCTTTTTATGCCAAACTTCATAGACATTTTGCGTAAAAGCAAATCATGGTCAACAGCATCAATAGCTTTTGACAAATCTACTAAAATACAGCAAGTACAAAAATTACTATCAATACGACTAAGGAATCATATATTGAAGTAATAGAAAAATTAGTGGAAAAGTTTTTCTAAATCGGAATTGATTATCGCTTAAAAAATTCCTTTAGTGAGAAATTTGTACAAACGGTGTTAATGAGTTTTTCTAATATTTTATCATATTGTGATAAAATTGGGATAGAACAATAATAACCGGTAGTTGATTCACAAGGACCACCTTTCTGATATATGGGTATAATTTCAGCAATTTTCAAACTCTTTGGAAAGACTCCTGTGCCAAAGCAATTATTAGGTTGCCAGCAGTGGCGTACGCAGAAAGTTTCCGAGGGGGGCCAAAGCTTGTCGCAATCGTGTGACGTCACAAATCAACTTGGGGAGTGCCGAAGGCACGACCATTATAGGGTGGTCCGACAAATTCAATCTAATATTAAGACCTTTGATGCTCTAATTAGAAATTACTTGTATTAGTTCTTAAAAAGATGCAACAATTCATCCAATGTATACATTTTTCGCTTAATGTCTTCTGATGCCCTGTATAAATCTATTTTCTGGATCAATTATAAAAATACACTCTATCAAAATTAGATAATTTTTCTACTCTACCATAGGTGTTTTTTTTTCTTTTTTCTTCTTTATTTTAACTGGTTCGTTTTTCTTTTTTGCCTTTGTGTTTGTGTTACTGCTTTTGTGTCTTCTGTTGTTTTGCCTTGTCATTGCTTGTCTATGGACCTTGGTGTCTGATGCAAACAATTAAAAAAAAATTAGAAGAGTGAAATCGTAAAATGAAAATCAAGCATAAAACAAAGTCAATTTATTTTAAATTAAGGCGACGGTGCCCTTTCGCAAATTGGTCAATCACTTGACTATAATCAAGTTTAATGTCGTTGTTTATATACAAAAGAGCCAATGCATTGAGCCGATTCTCTTGCATGCTCGTACGTAAGTACGTTTTGATCAGCTTTAGGGCGCTAAATGACAGTTCGCCCGATTGTTGTAATCGTTGCTAAAATTTGCAGCAATGTTTCAGTTATCGAATACGTCCCAAGTTGTCTCGCAACTTCAAAAGCGTTAAGGACATTTCCTGGACGGTAATCTGACGGCTGTCGAGCCCAGCAAGCTTCCATCGCATCAGCTCGGCTTCAAAGCACTCGGCGCCTACTGGGAGAAAGCATTCGTACGCCTCAGCTGCGGCTCTCAAGTTGCTTATATCAGCATCGATGACGTAAGCAGGCTGCTATGGCCATAAACAGTCGCAGGATGCGCAGTGAACCTGTCGCGTAGTCGCTCTAAACAAACGTCCAAGTATGAAAAGTACATCGACCGTTGGTAATACTCTTTAACGGTATCAGCTGGATGGTTTTCACGGTTTCGTTGGCTAGTGTTAATCTTGGCATCTCGACGGTTGCACCATGCTGTTGCTCAGCATTTTTAAAGATTTTCTTGAAATATTTATCAGTACGCATTCCCTGCAATGTAGTAATGCAGTCATGAACGCTCTCACTCACGTTGTGAATGTCACGAGTTGCTCCTTGTAATCGCACAGGTAGGGGTTTCGTGACTTCCAAAACCGACACGAGAACTTCAAGAGCCACAACAAACGCATCGTTAAAAGAAACAGAAAATAACAACGCTTTTCTGGTTATGTGTCTTCCCTCTGCAAGGTTTTGTCTGCCCTCTATAACTTTTATTTACTTTCAAGAGCATAACAAATTTTGACAACTGTTTTACTTTAACCAGATAGTCCAATCCAGATTTCTACCAGTAAGTGGTCTGAGAGACGAGTGGTTTTTCACAAAATCGAAATCCAGGGCGAACCCCGAATACTCGCAAAAAATCAACTTTGGTTTTGCTAAAACTGCTTGGTTTTGCTTTACAGTTTTTAATTTTTAGGGTCTGAGGGGGCCATGGCACAGTGGCCTCCCCCTCGGAACACTAGCGGTTGCCAGTAACGGGAAAATAACAGATTCACTGTATTTAAGAAATTTCGTAGCAAAACAAAAATTTGTGGGCTTTGTAGATCAACCGTAGATTAAATCACTTTTTTAACTGTAGAAACTGAGGATAGTTTTTTGACCAAAAAGAAAGCCGTTTTTCGATCTCACAGCAGCCTACGACGACACCACGGCCTCACCTGCAAGCTACTCCGTCTTTTTCCGGACAGGCACAAGGTCTCATCGATTATGGAACTTGTTTGTAATCGAAGTTTTACCCACACCATGCACCGGTGCCGGAAAACAAAGCAGGTTACGACAGCTTCAGTTCTGGCTCTCCTCTTGTTTAGTATTTATGCATATGACTTGTCAGTGACAGTAGGAAGAAAATTTGCTTATGGTGATGACCTGGGCATCTTGCATTATGCAAGCGACTGGCAGGCGGTAGAGGGGACCCTTATTCATAACGTAGCAACCCTATCCTTCTATCTTTACAAATGGAAGCTCAAGCTCAGTACAACAAAAATGTGTCAGCAATCTTCTATCTTCAAAGCAAAGAGACCCGACGTGAGCTTAACATCTTTGCCGACACTGAGTGACTGCGCAAGAAGTTAACGCTTCGCGTTAGGCTTTTAAGGCGATTAGCTAAATCAAACTGGGAGTGCACATGCCACAACACTTTGCACAGCCACCCTTGTCTTGGTCCATTCCACAGCTAAGCACTGTGCACTTGTTTTGTGTCGCAGTGCTCATACTCACCTCATCGACAAGCCCATTAATAATACCTTGTGCATAGTGACCTGATGCCTGCATCCCACACCAACGGACAAGGAGCTTGATCATATTCTATGAGCCACACTCTGCTATGGTCCCACCAATGCACCGCCCCCACGGCAGAGTTTCGTTTTTATCAAATGACCTCAACGTAACTTAATTTTTAATGTGCTTCTTATTTTTATCTTCTTTTTTCTATAAATAAATTTATATTGAGGTGAAGCAACCTTGCTTTTTGTAATACAACGTCTATAAAATAATTCATTGCTATCTTAGCAAGCTACAACGTACATTCGTTTTGTTGGTTCTTCCTTTTTCTAATCCGAAGTCTTACGTTTATTATTAAATTATAGTTGCATTTTTATTATGTGGCGGAGCAGAAATAAAAGAAAACTGAACTGAACTTTCTTAAATTAGCAGGCATTCAACCGAGCTTCGCCGCCGAAAAACCGTACTGCCGCGCCGCTCTCAGGAGCCAGAACATCTCTTATATGAAAGGCTCCTGTTTCAACTTCGTGGACAGCAGCGGCATCTTAAAACAAGACACTTGTTTGTGTTTGCCAAACAGCCCCGCCCAGTCAGGCAGCAGTGTAGCACGTTGAGCTGAATACAGATGGAGCACGAAGTGTCGAGAAAACGCCTCTCGACTCCATACATTTATTAAAGATATTATCCCAACGCCACCGGGAATTAGCTTTCCCAGACCTGCATGGGTCAGGCTTAACTGCCTCCGAACTGGCGTTGGTTCATTCCGCTCAAAAATGGGATATGGCTTCTACGGCGGCCTGTGAGTGTGGTGCAAAGGAGCAGACAGCTGAGAACGTAATAGCTTGCCCCATCTATTACCATCCAAATGGAGCCCGCGCTCTCTCAGATGTCGACAAGAACCTGGTGACCTGGCTGAAGGAAACATGTCCAGCCATTTAAAGGAGCATCCAGCTTCTCCAAACGAAACAGGAATTGTTGAGCATAGACTTTTTAGTTTATTAATTGCGATTGCGAATTATAGGACTTATATCGTCTTGTGTTAGACTGCCCTGTTCTTGACTCTACGACTAGCCAACTTTGGCCTTTTTCTCATCATTCTGGTCCAAGGATCTCGTCAGTAGTCACCCGATTTTATACCTACTGAACTTATTACCACTTTAACAGATTTCCAACTACATCTAGTCTCGAATACATGCATGAAATTCAAAATATTTATTACACGGTTAATAGATCAATCATTCATAGCATGGTATATAATGCATTTAAGCAGTTAAGAAAAATCGCAGGAAATTAGCGCGAGAAAGAGTCACAGTAGCAGGAAACTCCGTTTAAACCGACGTTCAATCAATACTGCATAGGATCACAATCGAATTAACAAGGGAAGTTAATCCAAACTATTGATACAGTTTCATATTGTTAAGCAAAAGATCAAAAAATTTCGCTGGGAACTATTTGTTGTGTGCATGCAAAGTGAAGTGATTATGTGAAGGTTATAGACCAGCTTGGCATTAGCAGAACAGCCGAATAAACGGGGTAAATAAGTTTAGCGAATCATAACAAATAATTCATTCCATGTAACCGCTGTTTACAACGTAACGGAATGTATGAAGTACACGCTCTGGTAATAAAAACATGATGAACACAAGAGCACATGAGATTGTCCTACTTGCAGTAAAAAAAACTGTTAAAAAGTGCAAAACTATTATTTGGAGTCCAGTTATATAATTACCATCGATTGGAAACTAGATCGAAATTCGGACGGACAAGTTAACTCAGCTTCAACGGCAGTAAATAATAAATGCTGGCAACGCGCCGGATGGGAGAAGACTTTCAATCGATTTCAAAATAGATTACAAAAATTACCAACACCTTTCAAATAATCTATGTAAATGGCTCTTCAAATTCAATCTAGAAAAAGTAAGGAGTGACGTTTGCTTGCGTCATCGTTTAAAATTTTATTAAGAGCGACGCGGAGAGTCGTGCGTTTAATCTATTGCTAATTTACAAAATTTTCATTAGAGGAAATATGTTTACCATTGTGCTGGTTAAGCAACTTGTGCATCAAGAGAAGGGCTTAATGTAATAATTGCTTCAACAAAGTTTAAAACTCGCAGAGCCTCTAGAAGCGTGTTAATGGGGGTCACTTCAACTTTATTCGATAGGAAAATTTGAAAAAAGTAGAGCATACAAGGTCGCATCAATTTCTGCGTCACAACAAGCAGTTGATTAATTACACTTGCCGAACAGCGAGCTGCTTATACAAAGAATGCCAATGCAAACTTAAAAAACCAAATAATATAAAGAAACAAATCTATATAACTGCATTGGCATATGGAATGAAACATGTAAAAATGAGGAAGTGCAAATAATTTTTTTCTATGGTAACACTAGCAGGACTGCATGGGTGAACGACGTCAAGCACCGACCACCGACTGCCGCTTGCTCGGAAATAAGGCGACGTCTGGGGGCACATTTGTAACCACTGTTTTCATGCAACGAGGATGCCACAAGGGATTCATGACTAAATAGCAAAAATGAATCCAACTAGAAATCAACTGTAAAATGAAATAGTGATGTCACAAACGTGCGACACAGGCCCGACTAACACTTGTGGTTCAAGTGTTCATACATAAAGCCACCGAGTCAGTGTCAAAAAAAACCACGACGTTCTACATGCCGATGACGTCATCCACGCACAGTGAGTCGATTCTTAAGAGAAATGATTTTCAACAAATTTTGATACTTTCAGTATGTCGCTTCATGTGCAAGGCAAGATGGTCAGAACGTGAAAAACACCTGCAAACATAAAGTTAGTTAAAATATATAAAAATGTTAAAGCCTCGTTTTCACTACAAGCATTGGTGGGAGTATTTTTTGTTTATAGACTTTTTACTTCTTTCCGCGCTTCAGCGCTAAGAGAAGCAAAAAAATGAATAAAACAAATAAAAAATATTCCCGTCAACACTTGTAGTGGAAACGAGCTTGTATTTTTCTACAAGGAATTCCTGTGATAGATCAGAAAAAAGATTTGTTAACAGAGCACGTTCAAGCAATTTATTTTGCACTACTAAATGTGGGCGACAGTCGTCGCTGATTAAAAACAACTGCCGCTGCTTACAGACAAATCTTACCTGTCACACTGCGTGCATTTAAAAGGCTTTGCTCCAGTGTGCTTCCGGTAATGTCGTGTAAGCTCGTCACTGCGGGCAAAACGCCATTCGCAGCCTTCCCAGTTGCACTTGTAAGGCTTTTCACCTAAACATTGTTAAAAAGCATTGGTACAGGTTTTACGGAACAGTAAAAACGACCACGATTCTTATACAATTGTAGCAATACTAATTAAACAAAATCTTGCACAAAAACGGTCATAAATAGTGCAGCAGGCAGTCTATATAACTAAAACTAGAAATGAAAATTTCGAAAATGTCAAACTTTTTTTTACTTTATAAATATTAAAGTTTACATAAAACTGTGCATATAACTCAATGATAAGTACTGAAAATCCATGGTATTGCTAAGCTATATTATACATAAATCTGTATTCATCCTCATTACACACAGAACAACTCAGAGCCATTAGAGTTCACATTCACATTACCATCACCTTACAATACCTCATTTCCAAAAAAATAAAATAACAAGTTACTATCACCACATCTCAAGACATTTATTCATCAGAACATGCATTACTACCTCTCATGCATACAAAACTGGCACAGCTTAGAAGCAACAAATTACCATTTTTGCAAAGTTACTTACACACAGTAAACCCTGATACTTAACACACGGCAATGCACATAGTGGGTATTGTGGTGTGTTATTTACACAAACAGGTATGACACTTATGACCTCTTTAACTGTAGTTAAGTATTAACACAATGCCACACAACTAATCTGTAAAAAAAGCCTTAGCAAGATCATCCAAGAGAGGGAGTTTAGATTGGTTTCTTGGAGAACCCACCTCTAAGATAGCCTTAGAGGGGTAACAATAACCATAGCATTAGAGCAACCACAAACAATTAATCAATCAGTTTTCAGAATACAAAGCTGTTTAAGTTAATTGGACATAATGGAAAATTGCCGTGTCAAGCAAAGCAAAGTTAAATGCCATTTTTAAAAACACAACATGACAGGTATGCACTTTTCCCACATTATAGTACAAGATATTTTCAAGTTTTAAATCTGTAATTATTGGTCAATTAATAATATTAAGGAATATAAAGCATGCAAATTTTCAAATCTAATCCAACCATAAATTTAATTACCGCTTTACTGTCACACATTAATGAATTACTGACAATTTATTAATTAGAACTTACCAGTATGAGTTCGTTGATGAGCTTTTAGATGAGAGCTTTTAGTATAAACTTTACGACAGTTAGGATAGTCACATTTGTGAATTCTTTTTTTGCTATTTTCTAAACTTTCTCCAGGTTTAATTTTCAGTTTAAGATTAGTGGGTATTTTGGAGTCTAAATGATTTTTGTTGTTTGTGAAAGATTTATTTGACTTTCTTGCAGTGGCAACTTGAGCGGTGAATGTGTTTATGTCCAATCCAGACAAAGTAAAAGCTGCTTGTTTGTTTTCTGTCTTTTTTCTTCCACATGAAGTAATGAATTTATTTGTTGGGCAATTACTTAATTGAATAGTAGGAGTATGTGTAAAAGAATTAGTCAATATTTGTTGTGCTTCCTTTAATACATCAACTGGAGAAGAACATTCATCACTACACAAAGTGTCTGAAGATGACATTGATCCTACTCCTGATGACATACTTCGTTTTAGCCCACATCCCTTTAAACCAATCTGAATATCTTCTACAGTAAGTCCAGGGCCACCTTTAATACGAAGAGGCACAACAAATTTACTCCAAGGATTTATGGAGTCTCTAGAAGATTGCAATATCAAATCATCATTGATTGGTTCAGATTGAAGAAACTTTTCCATTTGAAATTGAGTCTAAAAGTTGAAACTAGTTATTCATCAATTGTAAAAACCCTCAAAACATCAACATTAACCTTGATAAATATATCAAGAAAACAAATGTTTATCCTTATACTAAAAAAATTGTTTTATATTATGAATTGTTAACTATTAATGGGATATGATGAAAAATTAATAATAATCAATAATAAAAGGTTTTACAGTGAATTATAACAATTACATTTATTAACAGTTAATTTGCATTTTTTGCAAGCAATTTAAGTAATATTCTTTTCTTGCAACAAAATTGTATAGTTATTTTTTAATAGCAAGTCAAAAAAGTTAAATTACTTGTAACCAATTTTCTTCCAAACTGGGCATAGACGAAAAATAGCCGGTATCATGAATAAGTTGTAATTCATTAAAAATACTTCCACAAGGTAAAATATCCATATTTGCATTTATTCAACTACCCAGCTTCGACTTAAAAAATAATTACAAAAATTTCAAACATAATAAGCTGTTAAAAAAGAATTACATACTGTTGAATAGATCTGACAAAGTGTGCCAGCCATCCTAATAATAAAAAAATGTGTAAACTACATACTGAAATATTGGAAGGTTGGATCTCATCTAACAAATTAAAAAAAATTTATCAATTTCTAAAACTAGCAAACTTGGCCCAGCAGATCGTTAATATAAATAGGAACGAAGAAAATAAAAAAAAAGACAACTTATTGGTTCTGCGTCATACCGGCACTTCTGCTAACCTTTAGCGCATGAATGAGCGGCGAAGTCTGCACTTAAGCTATGACTACAGAGTCGATTATTTAAAAAAGAAAAAATTTGCTCAGCTATGTTGTATCCTGCTGTATGCTTCTTTACGGTAACTAATCAAAAGATTTTTGTGGGCACAAGCCGTTACTTTCATTGTGTCATATAGCGAAAACTCATATTTGAGATTTTTTATGCTAAAGAAACCGTATCAGCATTTCACGATTACTAGTTGCTCTCGAACTTCAGTATGCATTTTTCAGCGGTGAGTGAACACAAGGAATGAGCTACGTCATTTAAAAAGGTTCTGATTGGCTGCTTTATGCGCTCGTCATAGTTCTATTTATAGCTTCGTATATAAACCGGGCAGCTATTTTGCACACTGGCATTTTAGGCGAATCTTGCTGTTGAGTGCTGTTGTAAAATTGCCCAGTAGCATCAAATTGCTCACGTTCATCAAATTATACGCTTGAAAGAAATTCAAACTAGTATTTAATTTGCTCAAGAACAAATTTTAATTCAGAACCTAATCAAGCCTTGTAAAAGTACTCGTAAATCACGCCTGTAATAAAATTGCTTCGTAGGTAATTCGTCCATGACAATTAGATAAGCTAAAATCTTTTTCTTTCATTACAGGAATCTATATAAATTAAACAATTTTCTTCGTACTTGTCGTACATACCTTATCCAAAATTACTTTATTGCGTTATTGTTGTGTGATTACAATAGCACATAAATTATATATCGTTGGTTTTAGGCAAGCAAAATTATATAGAAAGGTGAGCAAGGAATCACTAACCATCCCTACGAAAAAAACGAACCATTTTGCTTCCTCACTGTCATTTTTTTTGTTTATAGCCCCACACCACCACATAAATCCATGATATTTTCTAACAATTACAGAAAAGATATATTCTTTTTTTGAAATTACTGAGATTAATGAATGCATTTTACTTACTTAATTTTCACCCGTAAGGCGAAAAAATTATTTCGCTTTTTAAAATTTTTTTGTATCTTCCGCACGACATTGCTTAGAACTTTGGTTAATTGGTTTTTTGTTCATTATATAATTTTATTTTTTATTTTCATCTCTTTATTTATTATTTTATTTATTTATTCCTAACTCACAGGAAAGCATCGGAGGGATACATATGCAGCAACTATCAACCAACCTCTATCTGCTTCCGGAAATAGCAAGATATTACTGTCCGGTTAAAACTTTTTTTTGGTTTTGTAGTTTTTATTCGAGTTATGACTGAAATTTAGAACAGCTTGCCAAAACTGCCAAGTTGGGGAAAGTGCTATAAAGTGTCTTTCTAAGGACATAACAGAATGGCGCGAGTATAGAACTGAACCGCCATCCTGTCGATCGCAATCACGACGCTCTTAGCCACTTCCAATTTTTAAGCTCATGCCAAGTAGGCAGTGTGATCAGCGGAGGCAAGAACAAATATCTTTCTACATGAAATATTTTTCTTTAAGAAAATTTTTCAAACGACATTCTGATGTAGATGCCTACTTTTTGGGTTATTTGATATGGCTTGTGCAGGCCATCTAAAAGATTTTCCAGGAAAAATGCCAAATGTTTATATTGTTGAACCTTAATAGATATTTGCTATAATTGTTTCTAAAAGGCTTTAGAAATAATCATAGCTTTTATGTTTAAAGAATATGAATATGCTTTGTTTGAGATTGTTTTTCAACTTCAGTCACTGTCAGGCTGCTTTGTTCTCACAAAAGAGACATGACGTGGAAGTTGAAGCTACCAATTCTAACGAAAACCGACAAAATTTAAGCCGGAAAACTCCGAATACACTGTTGATTTTAAATAGCGCTCTATGTTTATTTCCGATCATTTCTTAAAATAAACAAAAAAATTGCGGTTGTAAAATTGTAAAATTTAATGCACAAAAAATATAACACGCGAAAAATAAAATAGGATAATTCATAAGCAAAACTTCAAACCAGTTCAGTTCATAGATTTGTTGATCGTATACAAAATGAACAACCCAGAATAATAGTAATGCATAAATAAAAGAAGATAATTATAACAAACACAACAAAATATGGCGCTATGCCGATGGGACTCGAGTCAAGCAGCCGCTCAGAAATTGCGGCAGGAAAAACACTCGAATAGGCTTAGCTGAATAACTGCACGATACAAACACAGAAGATCGTTGTTGCAGCATGCAATAAACGTGCCGCTATAAAATCTATTTATGTATACATTTATTTTATCTCAATTTATCGTCCTGACCATAGGCGTACGCAAGGGGGGGGGTTTCAGGGGTCAAAACCCCCCCCTTCAAGAATGGTGTTTAGTCATATATACAGTACATTGTAATAAATAGGCTTTAATAATAGGATTTTGGTTTCTATTGTTTACCGCAATTTTTAAACTTAATTACTGCTTGCACATCAATTTTTGCTATCGTTTAAATTGCTTCAAAGTTAGCTCATGTACTGTACATTGCCACTGTGAAGAAGACTTTCAAACTTGTAAAATATTGAAAGTTAAGCATGGGAATGGAAATAAACTGCATGGGAACAATAGCTTCAGTTCACAATTTTTTAATGCTCCAAAACTTCAAAACATTTTGCGCAAGTCCATCAACACGATTTCGTCAACAACAAAAGCTTAAAAACTTGTTCAAAGTTGTGCTATCAGATGGGTCGATCGACACGAGAGTGTTAGTACTTTTTCAAATTTACAATTTACCGTTGTAGAAGCTTTGGCAGAAATTTCAGCATGGCCAGACAGAGAAACCTCATCACGAGCTCTGCAGTTGCTATCGACAATTACGCAAAGTGAATTTTGCATTGCTCTCTTAGTTTTAAAATACGTTTTTGGATACAGTGTTGTTTTGTGTAAAGTTAAGCAAAAAAAGTCGATAAACCTTCTTGAGGCCGTCAACATTGCACAGGATATTGCAAATGAGTTGAAGTGTCTTAGAGAAAAAACCGAATATGAATTTCCCCAGCTCTATATTTTTGCGTAAGAAACGGCCAAAGCCGAAGATTTTATTTTGAAAATACCATGCCCTCTTGAAGACAGACCAATCGATGCAATATTGCTGCTGTAACAGATGAAGAACATTTTAGACTAGGGATTTTTATTCTATTTCTTGATAACTTTATTGTCACTCTCAAAGCAAGATTTTCAGCCCACAAATCGATTATTGGTGAATTTCAGTGTTTAATTTCTGCTGATCAAACTAGTGCACCAACTCCTCAACAAATTAAAAGTATTCAAGTTTTGGAAAAATTTTACGAAAATGATTTAACGAAATCCTGGGGAGAATTAGTGCCTGAACTGATATTATGTTACAGGAAACTTTTTCTGTTGAACGCAGCAGAAAGACCAACTGATGCGTTGAGCAGCATCAAGGAATGCACTTCCGATGCTGTTCCGAACATATTTACATTGATGACCATTTTGTTAACTCTTCCAGTGATAACATGCACTAGTGAACAATTGTAAAGCTTTCCACATTACGCAAACTAAAAACGTGCTTACGAAACACAAGTGATACCACTCGAATGAATGGATCTGCATTACTAAACATTTATAGGAGCCACACGCGTGCCTTGCCCTGATGATGTAATTAACAGATTAAGTGAAAAAAACAGGCGTTTGAATATAAGCCTTTAAAAAAATTTTAAATATTTGTTAAGTAAGGTTATTTTTTTGTTCGTTTGATTTTCCACCTATTGTTCTCATCATTTACACGAGTTGCTTTTAATTTGAAAAGTTTCTTGTCATGATTGAATTACTCGCACATACCTTTTCAATAGTTAGTTTTACGGTTTGGTAAAAAGAAATTCATGCTACTGCAAGATGTTCTTAAAACCAAAACACTTTATTTTTGAATGTAGGCCTAATTTTGGAAGTTTTTACCCATTGCCAGGACTACTGAGAGCAATCACATTTTCGGCTCCAAAACCCCCCCTTTACAAATTTCTGCGTACGCCACTGGTCCTGACTCTTAGAAAAACGTCGGAGATACTTAGAGTAACCTTGCTTCGGCAGGATGGTGGAGTGGGTAAGAGCGTGGTGATTGTGATCAAATTGGTTGCGGTTCAAAACCTACTCGCGTCATTCTGTTGTGTTCCTGGAAAATACACTTTATGGCTGGGGTTCGTAAGTTATGGGGTGTGAAAGATTCATTAGGGAGGCAGGAACAACTGGCTGCAAACTGATCTGATAGCTAGAATGACATCTTTTTGTCTTCACATTGAATTTGGGACGAAAGTGAAGATTCTGGACGCTAATGGAAAGTGAAGACCTTTTTTTAGTCTTCACCTTTAGTTACGGACGAAAATGGAGAATATGATAATAGAGCTTGGTTTTTATTTTTTGTTTGCACCGTCAAGGGGTCCGTGAGTTTTGCTTTTATGAAGAAGAAGGGATGCGAGTTTTGTGTGCGTGAAAAAAGAAGGCATGTCTCAAAAAGAACCCCTGCTTTACGGCATTTTTCACTGCTTGGCGGTCTTGGCAAGCAGTTCTAAATTTCAGTCATATCTCTATAGCGTAAAACTAAAAAATCAAAATGCAAATTTTAACCGGACAGCAATATCTTGGCATCTTCGGAAGCAGGTGAGGTAATTGTGAAAGATTTATTTGGCAAAGCTTGTCGACTGAATGCGTGAATGGAAAGATTACTTTACTTTATTATTTGTACATGCACAACGTATCACATTATTCTTTCCCACCATGCTTAGCGGTTAAAGAAATATTTTTGTTTATTTATTTTTAATCTTTTTTTATTAGTCGATTCGATTGCTTTGGTATTCGCGAAAAACACGTTTAGAGGTTAGCTTTAGAATTCCGAACATCTTTCAAACCCATTTTTGCAATAGATTGTATACCGAAGGTTTTCCGGTGGAAACCCGTAAACTATGCAAAGCAGTTTCAATAAACCTTCAGTTCGTTAAGGGCTACTTACAGTTTCAGTACTAATACAAGATTTCTCCGGTCAGAATGTATATCAGAAGTACCCATAAAAAAATACATAAATCTTTTTTTTACATTTACTTCGCAAGCGATTGACCAAACCTATTTTGGGCAAGACCATTCTAACAAGCCTGGTGCTTGAAAGTATGTGTTGGTGGTTTGTCGGAGTGGGACGCAAGTATCCAGTGACAATCCACAAGGCGTTACTCAAGATATTGTCAATGAGACGGGCGCGAGCGTTGCGACATAAGACTGATGCCTAGTATTCATTTGTCGAGTAGGCCAGAGGTACGTCAGGTGTACGTAGTGTTTTGGAACAAGCACCCGTCCTGAGCCCCCAATTCGCCTCAGAAACTTTTTGCGCAATGCCACAAGATGGTGATGGAACGTGAGCGATCTACCCAGTTTTACCCCAAAATGATTCGGGACCGGATAGAATGGTAAAGGTTATTCTTATGAACTTTTAACTCACTTTTGGCCTCCACATTGTTTTAACGAATGCTATCGTCACCGTCTTCAAAAGATTGAGCTTCACACTTAAAATCTGGAGATTTGCTAAAAGTGTTGTCATGTCTTGACTTAAAGTCTCCTGTAAAACAATTTCAAAAATAATAACAATGATGAAGATGCTCACTTTGCTACATTGGGAGAGAACATGCCTAAGCTACTTTATTTGTTTCTCTGATGCGACATTTAAAACGAATTTTCATTCCGCTTTGGTAAGGTTTGTTCTCTCGAAAATAATATCAAATACCCCAATGATGTAGGAGTGGACGTACAAGAAGAGAATTATTAAATTAGATTGGTTGAGCTGCCGTGGAGTAACGAGTCAAAATCAAATTTATTCCCGAAAGTGTATAACTGCTTGACTTTTATAAAAACTATCTTAAATCAAATTCAAAACATATCCCTTATAAATCAATCATTTCAAAAAAATGGCATGAATCTTAGGCAGCACTTATGTGTGAGAACAATTATTTTTATCAAGATGACTTACCAAGAGTAAGTTGAGAATACGACTTGCTGGTGACCACTTGACCACTAGCAAGATGTTATGCGTTTTGCATCATCTAACTTACTATCTGAAACTTAGAATCTTTGAAACAAAAAACAATACCGAATATCACATTAATGTCGACTATCAATAAATTTATGCTACATTTTATACTTTGTTATAAACTGTTACAATCAGAAGTTAATCCAGGGGTGGGCAATTGTTTTCGCTTGCGGGCCGCATTGCGGCCGTGGAAACTAACTGAGGGCCGCATTTAGATGTTTAATTTGTTTGCGGGTCGCAAATTACGCTATTTTTCTCCCAAAATTGTAGTGATCTCTAAAAAAAAAAGGTTTTCTCTTCGATTTGATCTGAAATTTCGCTATTTTTCTCCCAAAATCGTAGTGATCTCTAAAAAAAAAGGTCTTCACTTACATTCGATCTGTGATTCACTATTTCTTTCCCAAAATTTTGGTGTGTTCTCTAAAAGCATAAAAACATAAGAAACTGAAACTGGGGTATTCCCGACATAATTCTATGCAACTGTGGCTCAAAGTGAGGATATGTATTTTTTAAAAAGAGCTCCGCGGGCCGCACAAAACGTCGTCAGGGGCCGCATGCGGCTCGCGGGCCGTAGTTTGCCCACCTCTGAGTTAATCTCATTAAAATTATATAAACTCACAAGTTTAAGAACATCATAAATAATAAATGAATAGAAGAATTGTTTGTAAAAAATTAGTATGGCTGGAGAGACAGCTTGCAGAAGTTGTTTTGGCCTGCAAAAGTGTCGGTCCCTTTTCTAGAATCTAAGCATTGTTCAGTGGCAATGTTAAATTTACCCGCAAAGTAAAGGAATTGGAACAACTCAAAAGGCAAACATAAAATATTTTAAATTTTTGTACCGAACGACTTTTACCATTAGCTACGTTTATTTATCAGTGGTGAAATCCAACGCTGAATACGTACATTTGGAAGAAAAATAGATTGTGATAAGCAAGCAAGTCCTGTTAAAGTTATAATACTGAACATTGCTTTGAGTCAGCCAGCTGTGAAGCAATAAGAAGCACAAACAGTCATGTCACAGAACCGGCCATTGTTTTGTCAATCGCTATCTTAAAAAGATCACCACTGCCTACTTCCTACTTCCGATGTTACCGTGACAGCAAGCTAAAACCATTGCTAGTCTTTAGACACTTTAGTATGTTGCAATCACTTCTCACTCACCCATTAACTATTTTTATTACCAGTGTGGAATCTAATGCAAAAAAAAGAACTGCTAATTAAGGACGAGCGTCTAAGTTTTTCGTCCAACTCTAAGAAAATCTCAATACACTTTTTGATGGTAATTAGAAAAGGCAATAATGAAATCTTTGCTATTCTTGTGAAGCGATTTTAGCCGGAAGTTTTAGCCGTCGGCAGCGTGGTCGAGTGGTTAAAGCACCGGACTGACGATCAACATAGTCTTGGTTCAAAACCCACTTGCGCCATTCTGTTGTGTCCTTTGGAAATACACTTTACGGCACTTTCCCCTGCTTGGTGGTCTTGACAAGTAGTTCTAAATTACAGTAATATCTCTACTAAATTATATCTTGGCATCTCCTGAAGCAGATTGGAGTAATTGCTTACCCTATGTATAGCGCCTCCGTCGCTTTACTGCGAGTCAGGAGGATAAATATAGAGATAAAAATAAAAAATAACTTTTTTTTTCAAAAAAAAAATAAAAAAGTTTTGCGGCACACGTCTAAACATAAAAGTTATTCCGATTTCTAAATTAATTGAAAAGCCTACAAATTGTATCTTATTTCTTTATTTTATGTACTCTTTATAAGTCTAAAAAGATTCTCAAAAGCTTTGAAAATTTTAATATACTTTTTTTGCTAGTTTTATGACTTGAAAATTAATTTTGATGGGAAATAATAACTTTAAATAATGTTTTTTTATTGATTAGAAAATAATTGACGCAATTTTTGTACAAGCCTCAATTGTTGAATTTTGCATCAAAATGTTGATTATGTTGAAGCCTGTTACATTTAAAAATTCTATAGCATGGTTTTTAAATGGGGTTCCTTGGGGCCCTATTCAGAAGGTCACTAGATTTTTCTATAAAATAATAATTTGCCATTTTTATTCTTTTTATCAAAAACATTCCTAAAATTGTGCGAACTAGCCAATAATAATCGCATCACCCAAAAGAGTCTTAACTCTTTGTGGAAGCGGTGAATTTTTCCGAAGGGCAGCAACAACAACAACAATAACAATTTATTGGTCAACATAGCAAAATAAGAAAATGCAAGACAAATGAAAACAGAGTGCATATCATATTTAAGCTATGTGACTGGGGAGCCGCGAAGGAACAATTATGTCTTCGTGTCTGAATGGCTACCCAAAAAGCAACAACACGTGTAAATGAAAGGAAGTGTGGCATTTGAAGAATATTTATTGACAACGTTAAAGTTAAAGAAATCGTAAATAAACAATACAAATTTTAGGAAAAAATGTACGAGAACAAAATTGAGAGTAGCCAAAAATAAAAAATAAAAAAAACTGATTATTTATACTGGTCAGTTAGGACTTTTTTGTAAGCCACAACAAAATTTTTGTGAGTTAATTTTTTATGTTTTCAGATATGCAGTTCCACAGTCTAACACCAGAATATTTGATACAACGTTGGAGTCGAGACGATGAATAATAAGAGAGAAAAAATTTGTGCGGTCGGAAATCCTATAAAGAAAGGCCGAAAAAGATCATCGATTGAAGTTAGGGTTTGGTTTTTGTTAAACGTAAAAAGAAGACTTTTTTAGTCTTCACTTGACTTTCAGAAACATTTTAGACTTCGGGTCCTTAGAGCTTCACAAAATTACCCCAGGAATCCATGTGTTCAAATGAGTTTAGAAACCCTATTCTACAGCTTTAAATGAATTAAGAAAGCAAATTATGCGGCGTGTGGAGGTTGTGCCCAAGCGGCTGCCTAATTGGCCGAGAGGACCAGCCATCCCAGCTCATATTCTGATAGCATCGACAGATTGAAGCTTAATAAAAGACAATTTTGTAATTGAATATAATTATTGTCTACTGGAGGTTTGCTGAAGTTTGCTTTTGAAAGTTTGCTGAAGCGATGCATTCGCTTTTTATTGCTTCGCAACGGAAACGGTTCCGTTGCAAAAACGACAAGAGAAGCCATTTCAATTTTTGTCCGTTGGTCACAGGCTCGGAATTAATAGTTTTTTGAAGGGAGTGGGCTAAAAATTTAATATTAATTAAACAATAAGACAAAAAAAAACGAAATAAAAGTTTGATCCCAAGAGTAAAAATTACGTTATTTTGTCTACTATTTGATAAGCTTATTGCATGGTAGTTGGCAAATATACCTTACAAGTTTAAGTTAAAAGACTACCAACAAAAGTTTTTCTCGTGCATTATGCATGTCAAAGCGATAGCATGGGTGATAAAATAACAGGGCGAAATCATTCAATAAACAGCAGCAAGCAAAATTTAAAACAAAAGTTATTAAAGTACAAAATACGTCAGTTCTTTTTTAACACTTGAATTATCTACTGATTATTTGAGCTTAATCCGCATGCAGACCAGGATAACAAGCTATTAAGACTAAAAAGACCTGAGGCGTTTTTGTCCACACTATATATTAATATTATCTATATCTACTTTTATGGCAGGAAAATATCGGAAGCGTTAGAGCTCGTTTCAACGACGAGCTCTGGCTGGAGTAGTCTTTGTTTTATTGATTTTTTACTTCTATCCACGCTTACGCGCTAAAGTAAGCAAAAAATTCAATACTATAAACAAAGAATATTTCCGCCGACGCTCGTAGTTGAAACGAGCTTTTATACTTATTACCCCGACCTGCTTTCGGAGAGGCCAATATTTTGCTGTTCGATTGAAATCTTTTATTTGGTTTCATAGTTTTTCAAATGACTGAAATTTAGAGCTGCTTGCAAAACTACCAAGCAGAGAAATTACCGTAAAATATCTTTCTTAAACCCGCAACGGAATAGGTTTTGAACAGTGACTGTGTCAATTAATACGGTGCTTCTGCCCACATTGAATGCAGAAAAAAGTTTATGATTTAATGTGAAGGCGTTCTTTTTTAGATATCACTAACTATGTTTTGGACGGCAATCAAGAAATCAGTCACAGAATCAAAGTGAAGACCATTCTTGTTTTTGGTTTTTACCTTAAATTTTGGACAAATTTTTTTTTCATATCCTTAAAGTAGGCTACTAGAAAATCAAGTATTGGGCAAAAGTCACAAAATGTGGGCAAAATTGTATTGCCCCAAAATTTTTTTCGGATGGTTCGTCTATAGATTGTTTGCAATTCATCACTAATCTACATAGTGTGAACTATTACAACTTCGCAGATTTTTAGTGCAGTAAGAAACTGACAAGACTGAATTGTTGACAATAAATCAGGGGTTCTTTAACTTTTTGAACTGTGCTCCTTTTTTCACGCAAATAAAATTCACGTCTCTTCTTCTTCATGCAAGCAAAACTTGGGTCCCCTTGACAAAACAAACAAGAAACAAAACCAATCTCTATCATCATATTCTCCATTTTCGTACAAAATTGAAGATGTAGACTAAATTCGTCGTCGCTTTCCTCAGTCGCTTTCCTGCGAGTCAGGAGGATAAATATAGAGATAAAAATAAAAAAAAATAAATAAATAAAAAAATAAAAAGTCTTCACTTTCCATCAGGGTCCAAAATCTCCACTTTTGTCCCAGATTTAATGTGAAGACAAAAAAATAGTCATTGCAGCTATTAATTCAGTTTGCAGCCAGTTGTTCGCGCTCCCTGACGAACCTTTCTTGCCCCACGGTTTAAGAACCCCAGCAATAATCTGTTGCATCAATTGGGTATCAAATGTAAAAAATTCTTAAACTACGAGGATCATTTTTTGAACTCTTTTATGACGTCATGTTGTTGTAGGCCTACTCATCATGTAACTTTGTAGAATATAATCGAATTAAAAGAAGACTTTTCGTTTTATCTGAACAGGATTAGTTAACATTTTTTTTCAGTTTTTAAATCGATAGACAATGCTTTGATTAATTATACGTAGTCATGAGCTTTGATTAAAATTCGAAAATATGTTGGGAATTAGTACATGGTGCATTTGGCAATGTAAAGACCCAACTTGTTCACTTGTCCATTAAAAGCAGCGCTAGTCCATTTACAGTACAATTAAATTAATTGCATAACCAAAATCTACACATTTTTCCGCTATTGTGCCACTATCTTTTACAAGCCCTATTGACTTGTCTTACAGTTTGACAAAACATCTAACGCGTTCGTGCGGAAGCTTAGTTTAATTTAATAGCTGATCCAGCTAATTATATCAACTCCAAAGAAATAAAAATTGCACAAAAAATTTTTTGTGTCTGCAGCGTGGCCTAAAAAGTGTCTTGATAGTGAATACGATAAAGGCAGTTTGAAACTTACTCTCGTTCTGTCCTGTTCTTGAGAAAGATATTTTACGCACTTTCTCTATTTGGCAACCATAACAAGCAACTCTAAATTTCAATTAGCCTATATCTCAAAATAAAAACTAAAAACTAGATAAAAAATTCTAACCGGACACCAATATTTTAGCATTTCCAGCAGCAGGTCGGGGTAATCGTTTGACAACTCTAAGCATATTGTTTCCGTCGTTTTTCTGCGAGTCAGAAAAATAACTAGAGACGATAGTGATAATAATAATAATATAAAGGAACAAATCATAAATTGTTTAGAAAAGTTTTAGAAGTCCCCCTTAAATCCGCCCATGTTTGATCACTGGACTGGCGACTACCAAATTTCACAAATAACTTTTAAATTAATCTGTTGCGGCAGCTTCTGCAATCGCAATATTAAAGCTTACAGGCAGTGGTGTACCGAGGATTTTTGACTGGGGGGCATACAAACACAATCAAGTATGCTTAGTGGAAAAATTTTTTTAAGTGGTAAAAAAGGTCTTCACTTTAAATTTGTCTCGCTTTTGCCGAATTTTTCTTCCCAAAAACATAGTGATCTCTAAAAAAAGATTTTCACTTTGAATCTGTCTCTGATTTCTCGTATTAGGGAGGCCATAGCACAATGGCCCCCCTAAACACGCTTCTGCATATGGGGTATAGCACAGTGACAATGATTTAGCCAGTTAACCGTAAGACGCCGAATGCGCTGCCCATTTCAATCACAAAATAACTATGCCCATTATTAAAGGTAGTAAAAATCTTTAAAAGTTATAACTGGCTTCTAATTTGCAAAAAGAAAATTGTTTACAATCTTAGTTATCAAAAAAGTTTTTTACTTATATTTGTTCGCTTTAAAGGTTTAAAGTTTAAAACATAACTTTTTTTGTCCAAAAACTAGCTCTTGAAATACAAAGCCTAATTAATAACTGAATAATTGTTTATTTTTAGCTTTCGATTGTAACCTGGACACAGTGTGTACCAAGGATTTTTAAAAGGGGGGGGGCATACAACTACAATCAAATACGCTTAATGGAAAATTTTTTTCTAGTGGTAGCTAAAAAAAGTTCTTCACTTTGAACCAGTGTCCGATTTCATCATTTTCGTCTCAAAAAACTAGTGATCTCTAAAAAAAACAAAAGACAAAAAGGTGTGCACATGGAATCTATCTTCGATTTCTAGCGAGATTTCTGCCGAAATGGAAGGGACAAAGCTCAAAGCATTAGTGACCTCCAAAGGGGGCCATGGCACAAGAAGTCCCGCCAAAATCTGAACGTATAGCAAGCCTACGTATTAATGGTCTCTAAGAGGGGCCATGGCTCAATGTCCCTTCCAAATCGTTCTTCCAAATAGATCAGATCGATCGAAACTGAATGCTAAAATTTAAGTTATGGTCTGCACTCCGCATTTTAACTTTAGAACAAAAAGCGGGGGTCATGGGCTCGATTGAAAATGATGACCTTTTTTTTAGTCTTCACCTAAAATTTTGGACGAAAATGGAGATTTTGGGCACTAATTGGAAGTGATGACCTTTTTTTTAGTCATCACTAGATTTTTGTGCTGCAAACAATTGCGATCCAAAATAGTAACTTTGTGAAAACAACTCTGTAAAATCTATTTTTTTGAAAAAAAGATGCCTTTTTTAAAAATTAAGGTGTTTTTTTAAATTTTGTTTCTTGACAAAATGGGTATCCTGCGCCCCTGTTAAACACTTGGTGTTACAAAACAAGTGACGATCTTGAGTGCAACAGAGTAAGAAACGTTATAAAATTAAGAATAGTGAAGAGGAATAATAAGAAAAAAATTATATTTTAACTTCTCTTTCCTTTTTTCACTCAAGGTTTAACAATTTTTTTCTTAATAACTGTTGATAGCAATAAGCTGCCAAACTTTCAAATCATCGATGTTGCATGAAATCTAGTCGGACTCGCCAGACTCATTATTGTTTGACCAGTATGAGTTCGAGTCTAGCTATATTGCACGAATTGACGAGTCTCGAGTCCCGAGTCCGAGTGTAAGTCCGCATCTCTGTTTCACCTAATTACTTAATTTTGTGTTTGCGCAATCTTTCGATTTCAAAATTCGCCACCTAGCGATATCATGGCATTTCTGGAAGCAGGTCGCAGTAATTGCAAGATTGCCCTACATTTAGCGCCTCCGCAATCATGTGCATAGGTGGGTAAAGAGGAACTAAAGTAGGTTTGCCATACCGACCCGAAAATTCCGAACATGTCCGGAATTGGATGTTAAATTTATAAATTTTCGGAATTTTAAAATAATCTCCAGAATTTTAGAATAAACATTTTAAAAAAGACTCAAATGTCCAAAATTTTAGAATCCAGTAAATTAACAATGTGCAGTTGGAAATAAAACTCTTATGTTTGGTGGATCTTTTTTTTTTAGAGAACAACATGGTTTTGGAACGCAAATCGAAAAGTCCGAGACTCAGTGGTGGATATTCGAATTTAGGCAAGGATTTCCGAAAATTGATCTTCTCTAAAAAAGAATAAGAGCTTTGATTTCGTCTTTCATTTTTTTCTCCCGATATCATGGTGATCTCTAAAAAAGGTCTTCACCTCGAATCGATCTTGTATGTCCCACATTTCGTCCCAACTTCATAATAGTCTCTAAAAAACATCTGCAACGAAACGAAACTGTTTCGAGGGGGGCCCGAGGCAACTGCCTCATTCGCCTCACCCAATATTCACCACTGCCGAAACTGATTCCAAGTGAAGACCTTTTTTATTTGGTCTTCATCCTATAATCTCAGACAATTTTTTTTGTCCTATCAGTAGAGTACTAGAAAATAATGATTCAGATAAATGTCACATAATTTGGCCAAAACTTCATTGCCCGTTCAAATTTTTTTGTCTGGTACGCCTCTGTCTATCATTGATTACGCCTATTCAGATATGGTAAACCTAAACTAAAGGGACTAAGCCTTCTTAAATTTTTGAGTAGATTTTTTGGTCAAAGTATGATAGCAGTATTTTTGGTGGTTCTTACAAATAAATGACTTTTTGTAAAATAAATAAATAGCAAAATCGAATTATGACCGGATGTGCCCCCTCGTAGAAAATATAATGAAGGATATTAAAGAACTTGGTTTGGCTTGTTGTTACACAAGGAGCCAACATTTCAATGGCGATGGTTCGATAACTGGTTTATTCAAGGCGCAAATGCCATCATTTCTAAACTTGCTTTAGCACTCTTTAATTATTTTTGTTCACTGCTCTAGTTACATTTTGAATGAGTCGGTAAAGCAACCATGCTCAAAATCTACACTTAATCGAAACATAAAATTGCGCTTGAACAAAATCAGCAAATTTTTAAGTATGATATAAGACAAATTGACAGAGGTAGTTGGTAACACACGAAGAAGAACATAAATAAAAGCGTTTAATATCTCTCTATTGTAATTGATAGGTAGACAGCTTATAATAATTAGGCCATACAACCTTAAATATTTTAAGGGACTTCTCCCAACCATCAAGGATAAACGTATTGAAAAAAGACACTGTTAAATGAAACCTTAAAAATCTGAAATGTCGATTGTTTACTCACAGCTATAAAAAAGGAACGTTTCTCCAAATCAATCAATCAATCAATCAATCAATCAAGTTTATTTATTTAGTGCATAAATATCCACAATGGAAAAAACCGATATCAATAATGTTGCACTACGGGCAGTGGAAATGCCACATGGTCTTCTATGTCCAGTGCCACCTTTATTTTAGAATTAACATAATAAATTTTAAGGAATAACAAAAACAAAAACCAAAATAATAATAGTAGTTACACACAGAAATACGCTAATAATAATAACAAATAAACAAAATAAAAAATTACACTATTACTTATTTAAATTATGTAGTACACTACAATATACAACTAAATCAAATTTTTAAAAATATTGTATTAATAAATTAAGTTGATAAATATTTAGACATAAAATAAAATTTCAATTGTTCTCTGAATTTTGGAAAAAAACGCAGTTTCATACCGCTTGGTATATCAAGCCAAATGCTGAAACCAATATAATCCAATAATTTTTACCGATTGAAGTTTTTTTTGTAAAAATTAATTGCATTTTGAAAGTCTGGTATTGTACTTGTGAATTGGGTTGACTGGTTTTAAATTATGCAAATAATTAAAATAAGGCACAGTTTTTGGTTTGTGCATGAATTTTGCAATTTCAATCTTACAAAGATCCTCAATTTTTAGAATATTTAAAATTTCATTCTTTATAAACTCCAATCTTGATTATAGTCTGCAATTAAGTATATGAAAAAACTTATGGTTTTGCAATTTTATCTATATTAAACAACAAACCGAAGTTTAAAATTTAGGTTTGCGGAACGTCGGAACATAAACAATCTATTAAATGCCACAGATCGAACCAATCAATTCGATAACTTTGGACCACATAAAATATTCGAAGAACGTAATTATTCAGAGGTTAAAACTGATTATAATAAAAGATTATTTGCAAAAAGTTCGCTTATAAATTCAACGTCGAATGTAATAAACAGAAATCAAAGTAATTTTTTCCGTTTGGCTAAAAGTTATTGGATTGTGATTGAGCATTTCTGTTGGTGGCTTTGTCAAGTTATAATTTGAACAAATACAATTTTACTTTATTAATTAGTTTGGTTTCATTCTTTAATATTACAATTCTATTAGCAGCGTGGTTGAGTAGTTAGAGCGCCGTGTTTATGATCAACATGGTCTGGGTTTAAAACTTACTAAAACTAATTAATTGGCAACGTGGTCGAATGGTTAGAGCGCCGAGAGCGTGATTGACACGGTGTCAGTTCAAACCCTACTCGCGCCATTCTGTTGTGTCTTTTGGAAAGATACTTTACGGAACTTTCCCCTGTTTGGTGGTCTTGGCAAGCAGTTCTAAATTAAAGTCATATCTCTATTAAAATTTCAGGCGGACAGCAATATCTTGGCATCTCTCGAAGCAGGTCGGGGTAATTGCTTACCCTATGTATTGGCGCCTCCGTCACTTTCCTGCGAGTCAGGAGGATAAATACGTATAGAGATAAAAAAAAGTATGATTACTTGATGCGTTTTATAAATAGATTGTTTTCGAATTTGGTTTCGCTGTTTGTTTATCTTGCAGCGTTTTATTTAACAAATAACCTCAATCTTGTATTTTTTTCTCTTTCTATTTTTTCACACAACCTTATAATGTTATGGAGCAAAATTACTTCCATATGATACAATGGGTCACACTTTTCATCATTAATTAGCAAGTCACAACGTCAACTCGTTTTGTTGCTTCTTCCTTTTTCTAACCCCATCTATAAGCAACTCACAAACCTTTCAATATTTTTTTGTATTTTAATCATGTGGCAGAACAGAAATAAAAAAAACTGAACTGAACTGAACTGAAACTGTGTAGGAGTGTGGCATTTGTAAGGAGTTGTTCAGTTTTATCAGTGATTTGTATGCCTTTGTTCTTGGTTCACTTAATTTTGTCACGGTGGCAATTATTAAAAAACTCAACTTCTTTTCGAGGTTGGATGAATTTCTGTGATTAAAGATAACGAGCTTTTAAGCAGTTGTTACCGTGAACAGTTTAATGTCTTTGAAGATATCGGTTGAGTTCTGACCGACGAAATGTCAGTTTGAACAAAAATACCTTGTTGATTTTGGTTCTGTACAATATTTTTGGTTTATATTGCTTGAAATCTTCTTGAACTAATCTAAGAGATGCAACTAGTACAAAAACAAAAAATCTTCTAGATTTACGTAATCGTACTGAGTGTTTCACACTGAATTGAAAAAATATTCATGTCAAATTGCAAAAGGAATTAAAACCGATGCCCCAAATGTGCCCCCTTGTGTGAAATAAAAGCGAATAAAAAAAAATATAAAAGTTGCTACACCAACATATTTAATCAAATTCCACCAACAATTCCCAAACTCTAAAAAACTTTTTTCAAGACCAAATTAAAATCTTTTTTGTTACAATCTTATAATTTAATAAATTTTTAATCCTCCACTCAATTCTAATTGTGACCCTCCTGTTACATCTGAATGTCGTCGCATTTGTTTTCTGTGTTTTTGATTTTAAGTTTGAAGGGTGCCTGCTTGACTCGAAGACCGAGGAGGTCCATTCGCAGCTTCCCTGTTGTCAAATAACATTTAAATGCTATTCTGTTTCTATTCTATTGTTTGTTTGTTTTTTTGCTTTGATTTTTTATTTTGTACTTGTTAATGTTGTTTAATGGCGAAATAAACTGATTTCTATGTCTGTCTAGGTCTAATGTCAACTGAACAAAAAAAGCCACTGTGGGTTTATACCTTCATTTATTAATTATGCCAAAGACTGACAATTGGCGCCAAAATGCTTATGGATTTGTTGCGCAGTTCGAAAAAGTTCTGGCCCTTTCCATATATTTGTGCCAGAATTCGAACAAATTGGGCTACTGCGACCGGCCGCAGTAGCGTAGAAAAGTTTTCTCTAAGCCTTAAATAAGTGCGACCAAAAGGTCTTTTCAAAAATTTTTAGGCTCCATAAAATAGTGGGCACTGTCAATATTAAACTGAGCAAAGTTTTTTGACCTTGCATTGCCTAAAATTTTTTTCCGAAACATTTCAAAAAAACTATTTTAAACAATTAAACCTTTTTTTATACTTACAGAACAACAAAAATAGACTTTGCAATACGATTAATACAAATACATGTATGTTCTTGTTATTTTGTTCCGTGTTTGAGTAAGTTATTTTTTATCTTTTGTTTATGTTTTGGCATGGCCTTCGAATTATCGGAACCTGAAAAAAATTAAACCTAATCAAATCAAAAAAATTAACCCTTAAAAAATTGCTGAACCCCCTGTTGTTGCGGATTGAATAAATACATGAATTGAATGAAAAATTGAAAATTTTATAAAGTTAGTCATAAACATACAAATAGATTATAAATAAGTATGCTTTTCGAAAATTCTTGGCATTGACATAAGGGAATCTTTTTTATTGGTTTTTGTAATATTTTTTGAATGGCTGCGAACTGCAACTTTTGACGCACTTCCAAGTAACTATTCAATTTTTTAACTCGGTAAAAGGTTTATTTGTCGTCCTAATGCCCCACTCATATTCGAAACAGATAGGAAAGACTCAAGCTTTGCTGAAAAACTTTGTCTTTGTCGAAAAAATTGGTTTTAAACGTCACGTGACAAATAATAGAGGGCTTGCTCTGCCCTCCCGAATCGTCACTCTTCTTATGATGGCCTGAGCATTGACAGAGAAGATCGTTTGTAATTCGATAATAATTTGTGTGTGTTTCATACAATAATAATGTTGGTAAATAGCAGTGTAACTACAAGTTTAAAGTTGTTTTCACGTAAAAGTCTTTGACAAGACTTTGAAAAAAACCTGAAAATGGTAGGCTATAGAGTTATTTATTTGCACTGGACCGTACAAATAGTATTACATGTATTTGTTTGTCAAGATGTGATAGCCCAACAGAAAAGAGACATAGAGTGGACCTGTCAAAGTTCCGTAAGATAGAAAATAAATTGGAAAGAACTTCTTTGCAATACGTAAACAAACATCAGATATGAAGTTGTTATAAACAAGTGAGAATTAAGGTGCCGATAAGATGAAATGGTGAAAAGTTATTTGTGGGTTACTTGAGAAAACATATCAAAAGCGACGGTAAATAAAAATAATGATGGTGGTGATGGTGGTAGTGATGCAAAGTTCTAAATATTATAGATGATGTTAATCACGTTATAAGGGGTATAATTAACTGTTTGAGAACGTGACTGCCCGCCAGGGGTTTAAAATGCCAACAATTGATTTACTAAAAAGACATTTTGACACTTTTTTTGCTTGACCGTTTTTACTTACATCATCGCCGTTTTATTTTTAATTGGCTCGGCTTTCGATATTCGTTTTTGAAGTGTGTCATTAAATATAACTTCAAATTTCACGCTTCTGTATGTAAGTTGGATTTGTTGATTTCAACCCTCTACTAAAACCTATAGCGTCCTATGTCATATATAGGCCCGTTGCCATTGCGAACATCGGTGGGATTATCCTTTGTTTGTTTATTGCTTCTTTTTATTCCTCTCAACACATAAGCGTAAAAAAATTAATAAACAAGCAAAGAATAATTTCGTCAACGCTCGCAGTGGAAACGAGCCTTTATCATCTCTTTATAACTATGGCGTTAGACTTTTTTTTACTTGTACTCACTAGCGTTCCGCACAACTTTCTTTTACTCCCTGCGTTCACTGTGAAAGGTAAAAAAAAAGCTAACTTGGGAAAACAGAGGACACATATGGTGTTGCAGAAAAATCAAGGCGTGATCAGATAGGTTGAGGACGGGATTCAAACGCATTTTAAAAGGTTCTTTTATTGTCTAGTAACTGAAATATTTCATTAAAGGCTTAAAAGAAGGTTATCACTTAAGAATAAAAGTAAAAAAAGTCATTCAAAATATAAGAAACTAATAATTTAGTTCTTATTTTAAAGCGTATAAAATATATGCAAATAACATTTTCGTATCTTCTGTTAAGAATCTATTTCCTCTGACGCAAATTAGATTGATGTTCTATAAAATGACGTCCCATACGTGAAGTAATTGAACGAATCTTCGTAATGACTCTAAGGTGCTTTGAGCATGAAAAAGATTTATATGTTAAACTATTAACTATTAAAATAAAAGCTCAATTAAATCACAAAATTTGATTTATTTTAGGCTGAATAAATTTGAGTTGCGGCGTTTGTTGATCTTTAGAGTAATTTGAATACAGCTTTATGTCATCTTTGAAAAAAGTACAAACAAATTACCGAATCGTTCAATTTTGTCATTTATTTTAGACCATTAGTTTTTTAATTATTGGAGACGAAAAGGTTCTTAAAATGTTTTAATTAACTTGCAAAGATGCATGTTTATGATGCAGCAGGCGTCATAATGAGCAGCGGGAGTTGTTTGTCGTGATTCTATTCAATCAAAGCTGCTTAAAATAAGTTTGCCAGCAGCGGTCATCGTCGCTAATGTTAAAAATAAGTGGCTTGGACCAAGGTTGATAAAGTAAAGTAAAAATTTAAAGTGCGGTCACGATTGTGCTGATTTTAAATACTACGGTCCACTAAATCGCGCCAGGTCTGGGTGCGCGCGCGTAATAATGAAGATTGATAGCGCGCTCCAGACCCGACCACGCACCACAGTTGAACTCAGCACAGATTCAATTAATTAAAAAACTCAACTTTCCAGGCAGCCTCGAGCGTGCTTTAGTTTTAGCGTCTTTCATTTCAAAACAATTGGTGATTAAATTTTTTGCAGAATAAATCTATTTAGAATAAGAACAATAAACCTAAATTTGCTTCACAAAAACATCAAAAGCTTTATAAATGAAGTAATAACTAATGCTACAACAGTGTTTTTCCAAGGAAACAAACGTATTTTTAACCAAAAAAGCAACACCATTTACGAAGTGAGAAATACACAGGCAACAAACAATCGAGGCTGCCCCGTTTGGGGTTTAATTTTGTTTAAACAAATTAAAACTCGAATAGCGTTTGAAGTGAATACTATTTAATAAATAATAACTATGTACAATATTGAAAGAAGAGCCTTGTTATTTGTCAACGTAGGTCGAGTCCAAAGCGCGACATCGCTGCGCTCCTTAGGCTTTGATTCTATTTGTATAATCTTCATCGGGACTCGCCAACTATTACCCTGTTCCGTTGATTTCACTTTAACAACGCAAAAGCAAGCAGAAATATAGCTAGCAGTTGTTAATATTTAGCACACTATAGAAACAATCGTACTCCGTCACTAGACACTGGCACTAGCGTCACGAGCTACTAAATCGTGAAGCTAAACGTGAGCTGAAAATTAACATCAGTGGCAAGCGATTGCCATTTTGCCATGTACCAACTGACCTTGGTGTCAAGCTTGACAGAACACTCACGTTCCATCACCACCTTGAGGCATAGTCCAAAAAATTATCTTTGTGCGTAACACTACTATGATGACTTGTGTGTTCGAGATGGAGGGTTGATGCTGAAACACTGAGCATAGCCACCTTATCCTCTCTACAGTAGAGCACTGTCACCGGTTTGGTGTTGCAGTGTACACACTTGTCTTATTGGCAATGCTCCTAATGATGCTTGAGCATTGTCACTGGATGCCTGCGTCCCACTCTAATGGACAACTTGCCCATCCTTACTGGTATCCCACCAGCTGGGCTTCGTTACCTGGGGGCCATTCTTCTCTTGACTAACCGCAACATTTTAGACCCCGAGCACTTCTTGCATGATTATCTGGTCAGGCCATTGGATGGGTTGCAAGAAAGAATAAATCCAGACGACCATTTGTGTCTGCCGCACGGAAACTATTAGATAATGCTTCTAAACTGGATATCCGCGTTGGTCAGTCGGCAGACTTTACATGGAGCTTGGAGCAGTTGAATAGCCCATCTAAACTTCATAATTTCATCCCCAGAGTTGGTTCTTGGCCTCTTGGACTGGACCTTCCCAGGCCTGCTTGGGTAAGACTCAACCGCTTGCAAACTGGCGTCGGGCATTTTACCCCACGCAATTACCCCACCAGGCATTTAGCCCACGCGCAAGTATCTTGCTCCCTCTTGTAATTACGAATGTGGTGCGCATGAACAAACTGCAGACCACATCATTTCTGTATACCATATACACCGAGCACCAAAAGTACGTCGTGGTCTCTCAATCCTGAATGACAATACCAGATGTTGGCTCAAGAACATCACTGCCATCATCTGATGAAACAACAACAACCGGAGATTCCAAGCGACAGCGGTACCTGGATTAAGAAGAACAACAACAAAGTTGATGTGACTATAGGCTCTTGCGACGTAGCAGAAATATGTGAACTGGTAGGATTATTGCTTTTACATGAGCTTTCTGCAATTATTCGTTAAGAATTGTTGGAATATACTGAGATGACGGCTTAGCCATTCTTCAAAATTCCAGTGGCCACAATACTTATCAAACCAAAAAAGAATTATAAAACTCTTTTGCGTAACTCAGATAATTTCAAAAAAGCTGTCCCATCGTATAAAAACGCAATTAAACAAAGTGCCTATAAAAATGATTTAGTATTTAGAGAAACACAACCAAAAAAGAAATCAAAAAACGCGAAATTATATGGTTCAATCTGCCTTTTAGTAGCTATGTTGTCGACAACATTAGAAAAGAGTTTTTAGAATTGATAGACAAACACTTTCTACCACAAGCTGAGCTCCATAAAAATTTTAATAGAAACAACATGAAAATTAGCTATAGTTGCATGCCTAACATGGAAGCTATTAAAAAAGAAAATCTCTCAACAATTAAAACCATACAACTGCAAAAATAAAAACATCTGCCCGCTAAAAGGATTTTGCCGAAAGTAATCAATATAAGCGGACATATCCCAAGGAAATACAACAAAAAGCTACATTGGTTGGTTGCAGTGAAACAAAATTTATCCCGATATTATAACCACATGAAATCATTTAAAAATATAAAAAAAAAAGAAACGCCATAGAATTTCAAAACATTCTGGAATGCCAAAGATTCAGATCTCAATCCCACAATTCACTGAAAAATAATAATTAATCAAGTTACCCGTTACAAACTAGAGCTAAAATGCTGCAACCTATTCTGAACCGAAAAGTTAGAAATACAGTACTTAGCAAATCATCCAACAACACTCAACAAACGATCGGAACTTACGAAAAATGTCGCCACAAAGTAGCGGTAAATTCAAATTAAATAATTTACCTACTTAGTTTGTAAGTTTAATCATCCTTCTTTTTTTGGTGCACTTTTTTGTCCGTTATTTAATCCGCTTATATCTCTCTATCGTTCGCACTGTTTTTCACTCATTTTATTGAGTCACATTATACGATTTTTCTCGTTGCCTTTTGCTGATTATTTTTTTCCTTTTATATCTTTTAGGACACGCCTAACTCACCTTTAAATGAATGCAAACCTCTACACTTGCATTTACTATATTTCGAGTTTTTTTTTTATCTTATTTGACGTCACAGGTATTGTATAAATCGCTTGATTAATTAACTATTTACCGCACACATACTATTTTTTTACCACTAATAACCAGGGTGTCGAACCAAATTCGAATTGGATCCATAAACCTGTATTAACCGTTATTATTCTTCAAACCTGAACCGGAATTAAACCCGAAAAAATAAAATTTGCTGAACCATGAACCGGAACTAAACAAACAAAATTAAATTTGCTAAACCTGAACCGGAGCTGAATCCGCAAAAATTAAATTTTCCGAACCAGAACCTGAACCGGAACTTTATTTTTATATAGGCCTAGATGAATCACGATCTTGTATTTGAAGTTGCTACTATTTTGCTTGGTCACTGACTTGCTGTGTGGCAAAGCAGATACGCCACAAACAACTATCTATGGCGATAAACTAAAGCAAAATATTGATCTAAATAAAGAATGCAAAGTTTCCAATAGATAGTATGGTAAAGCAGTGAAATAAAAGATTTTTTAAAATGGAGAAGCACAAAAAATACCGAAACAAAGTTATAGACAAAAATTAGATCTTAAGACAATGATGATTAGTTTAAACTTGGTTAAATACCTTAGTACCACATGCAGTGATGGGCTTACAAAAATGAAGCCCGGTGCAATAAAAGTAGGGGGCAACTTTTTAGTGTTCCGAAGCAAAGCGACAAAGTGATCTCTAAAAAAAGGTCATTGTTAGGGGGGCCACTATTTAGTGTCCCAAATTAGTGTGATTTATAAAAAAACGTCATCTTTTTAGGGGGACCACTTTTTACTGTATCAAAACAAAGTGATCTCTAAAAAAAAAGAATAACCGTGTCGTGATCATGTTTATTAATCTTAACATTGTCGTGATCATGTTTATAATCTTAATATTCCATATTTTGGTCATGACTCCAGACGGTTTATCAATAAACTAAAAAACATTATCAACTTCAAACTTCAACTAACTTTGAAAATAAATCCTGTCTATAAATCTTTTAAAGTATCACAGTATTTTCAATTGAAGACTCGTATTCCGCCAGCACTCTGCTCGAATATTGTTTATCAATTTTCGTGTTTGTGTGATTCGAACTTGACGTACATAGGTATGCCAACCTGTCATTTGAGCAATAGGGTGGGTGAACACTTGGGCTTTCATTTGAAAACTGAAAGCTCCGTTAAAGACCACAATATGTTTTGCGATATTTGTGATAATTCCAAATTCAACGTAAATTCGTTTAAGATAATCAAAAAATGTAATTCTAATTTTGAAACTAAAATTCACAAAGCTTTATTAATCAAAAAACATAATCCTGGACTTAATAGACCTTTTCAGTGTCATGGACCCTTTTCTTGATTTGGCTAAAACTTGCGGACTCCTTTATTAAAACCTGCTAATATTGTTATGTGTATGTGGTCTCACTGAAAAAGGAAATAAAATTTAAAATATTATTGAAAAGCATACGAAATACCTCATGGAAAAATTTAGTAATCTACGTTTGGAATGAAATAGTAACAGTTTGAGCAGAGTATACCGTGTAATGAACAAGATGGGAGAAAAAATTGCAAAAACAGCATTGCTTCGTAATTTTAGTCTTAAACTAAGGTTTTGCAACTTTTCGCTGAAATAAATAACACATCTTAAATGTGCTTGGTGTCAATGTAAGTTAAGCGAAAGCTAGCGGGATTTTCTTTATATTCCGTATAAACTGATAGCTAACTTGGGAAAAGCGAAATATGGAAAACTAGTGTGTGTGTCAATTAATGTTTTGTGAAAGCTAACTTGTAGTATATGGAGCCTCACTCTAAAAGATTATA
This sequence comes from Diplosoma virens, assembly GCA_963680785.1. Lineage (NCBI taxonomy): Eukaryota > Metazoa > Chordata > Ascidiacea > Aplousobranchia > Didemnidae > Diplosoma > Diplosoma virens. The sequence continues at coordinate 47,068,477 of OY796886.1, read as the reverse complement.
ACAGCTGATTAGAATTCTCACAATTACAACAGAAAAAGTTATAACACTGAAAGTAGCTTGTATTGCTATAGTTTAAATAACTGTAGGAAGTGAAGTAGGCTAACATCGTCTCTGTTAATTTGCACTGTTGATTAAATTTGACAGATTGAACAAAGTTTTCAATGAACACATCTTTGCATTTTTATTTAATTTATGAATGAGCTGCAAGAAGAAGCAGAAGTAAAATGATTTATAGGCTATGTCGAGTACCGATTGGGGCTACATCCCTCACGTGTGATTTGTTTCCAAGTTCTCTCTAATTGCTTATGAAGCTCTCAAAATTAAAATTGTATTTCTCATCACTCAAAATACTCACTAAAAGACCGAACGTTTTTAAAAAGACACAGACGTTCCCAAAAAGTATTCTGAATTTAATGAATCCCCAAAATTCTGATAGAAGTTTAAGTGATGCCAATGCAAAACTTGTTGTAATTTCCATTTCATGCTATAGCGCAAGAAAAAAATCCTCGTAAGACGCTGATAAAGCCGTGTGAAAAAAAGTGCCGAAATTGTCATTGGAAAGGAAGCTGTCAAGAAAACATTCGGCAGCATGGTCGATCGTTTAAAAGCGCTATAATTTAATGGCGAACTTCATCGAGGCGGTCATTGTTCAAAACCTGTTCACGCCATTTTGTTGCGTTGTTGAGAAAGACGCTAGATGGCGTTTTCCTCTGCTTGGCGACCCTAGCAAGCTGCTCGAAAATTTCAGTCACATCTCTAGTAAAAACTGAAAAGAAAAAAAAAAAGTTTGACCAAACAACAATATCTTGGCTTTCCAAATTAATCGCTTCACAGTCGCCCTTAGTATAGTGTTACGATGCTTTCCTTTGTGAATTAAGAAGATAAATATAGAAAATCATATAAAAAGAAAAAAATAGCTGCTTTGTTACTCTCGAACAATACTCAACTATTGAATATACTGTAATACCCAGTCCGGCTTCTCAACAAGGCTTTTTATCAAAACTACGCAAAGAAATCGTCTTAAATTGGAGAATAAAGTAAAATTTCTTTCAGAAGTTTTTCCGTGAATATGCAAGCTACACAAAAACAAACAATGTTAAAATGTCCCATTGAATTTCATTACTTCAATACCGTTTTTAAATAAATAAACGTGTTTGTTCATATGATCTAGAATTTCGTATTAAGTTGTAGAGTGAAGCTTGATTTCTAGCGTTGCGCAGGCTAATATTTTTTGCAAGCTAAGCTAACTGGCAATTTCTTTCCTTTTACGATAACATATTGCTTTCAGTTTTTGCATGAAAAGCCCATGGACCCTCGAAAATCACTTTGTGGATCCCTGGGGGGCCATGCACCCCCGGTTGGGAACCACTTTAATAGACAATTATTTGCAAATATATCATCATTTTCGTTAGATATATTTTAAATTGTTATTTTTGCTATTTGGATTTTTCTTGGTGCATTGCCTTTACGGTTGCTATTTTGCGTTCGTTTTGCGCTTGCATTTTTAAATGAATTCTCAACAATTTCTTTTATGAAAACCTCGTATTGACAGATTACGTAATCAGGTCATTGACCTCTATCTTTAAATTACTGACAAAACTACTAAATATTTTATTTCATCTGAAGAGGGCTAATGTAAGCCAAAAACGTTTATGGTTTCTCTTTGTTTTATTTTAGCATGAATGTATGTGTATTGCTGTATGTAATTGTAATATGGTTAAAAAAAGAATAAAAATAAAAAGTCTCATTTTAGGGAAACCACCGTCCTGGTGCTGCCGGGGTTTTCCGGATGTCCGCCCTGGGCTGTTAATTGGAAAAAAGACAAATTGAGAAAATTAGACGTGAACCAAATAACCGCCCGGGATGTTATATGGCAGTTGCATATTACTTGTGCCTAAACAACTTTCAATTTTACAAATCCCATTAATTGATTGATAAGATAAAAAGACTATATCATATTAGCACCATATAAACGCCCATCCAAAATAAGCGCCCATGGGCGGACTAAAGACTGGGCGGTTTTCTCGAAAATTCCTGTGCTAGGAAGAAATAGAACAATATCTTGCCTAGGGGGGACCACTTTTTGATGTTTTTTAGGGGGGGGCGTGCGGCCACTCCGTTTGCACCCTACTAAAGCCATCACTGAGCACATGCACATTGCACAATCTTTTGTCGTTGCGGACCACGTTACAGAGTTAGTTTTATCTAATGGTCGCTACTTAGTCAGTTATGGTAAGTAGATAAAATTATGTATTAGTCGTGTAAAATAAAAAATTTCATTGATAAAATGCTTTTTACTCCTACCCATTGTACAAATGTCACCAATTTTTAACGATCAAATTTATTCAAACACAAATAGTAAAACTTTGTAGGCCTATTAATGATTTCTTTAATCTTACTTGCATGCATTTGTAAAATCAATTAACCTAAGCAGCTATTGTCCCACTAAAGCGCTAACAAAATTTTATTATCAACAATTTTTACTAGAAGTGAATCAAAGCAACTTGGTCATAATTGCTTTGAAAAAGGAAGAAATTTAACTTAAATTTGTAACGGAATGACGCGAGTAGATTTTGAACGGCGACCATGTCAAACACATTAGCTATCACGACGCTCTTTAACCACTTGGCTACGGTGCAATTTTTATGACAAACATGAATTAGAGACACATATTCTTTTTTTCCTACATGAGAATAATACTGGATTTTTACCAAATTTCAAGTTGGCAAACATTTTTACCATATTGATCAAAGATTTTTAAACTACGTAGAATTGAGTACCCCAGGGTGGAGGGTGTTAAAAGTTTGTGGGAGAGATTTGAAGTTGGTGGAATATTGTAAAACATATAAAACTTCAATGGGTGATTCAAAAATTTTAAAGAAAAAGGCGAAAAGATTGACGCTAAGGAGTCGCAATCCCAAAAGTTTTAAAATACCTGGGTCTACTATAAAATGAGATGCTTGAAAAAAAACAAAATAAAAGCAAAAAATGAGTTTTTGTAAGTAAAATTCATAAGATAAAATTTTGACAAATTTTGACTTTATTTTGACATATAAAGCCTAATAAAAAGACTTTTAAACGACCGAAACTTAAGGTTGTGTAAGACTCGTGAGGTAGGAAAGCCCTGAAAAAAATTGACTTTATTAACTTTAGCGGGCCCAAGCAATAACGTTAGCATGCAGAGACAAAGTAGAAAGGAACTAGTTAATAAAACAAACTTGCACGGTTGTTATTGCTACACCTTGTTATTTGTTTACGCAGATAAGTTGACCGTCTAAAAGGGATCTAATAAATGCTAACACACAACAGTACAAGAAGCTATGTTTGATCCGCCTGCACAACGTCGTTCAGGGCGAAGCCTCCTAGATCCCCATTCTCTTGCCTCATTCTACTGCTATCAACGCGTCGATATAGCTATAAACGCGCAGTTTTAAGACTCTAGTTATGCTTCTCAGCAACTCACTGTTACCAATGCCTCGTGAGCATCCGCTATTTCAGACAAGATCGAGTGGCGTGGGTTCAGTGCTCGCTGATACAGCGATGCTTGATGTAATTGCGTATTTGGAATGGCAGTTTAGGAATCTACCTTTAGGCGAAATGAAAGAAATTTAAATTGATCGTAGCAAAGTAATTTTAAGGGAGGGGAGCTGGAGGGAGGTAGAAATTTTTCTAGGAGGTAAAAATTTTATTTTGACCCCCTTGCATGTCACTAGTGTGAAATAGCCTAAAAAACTTGATATAGAAAATCTAATTACCAAAAGTTCGCTTGCACTTTTAGGACTCGCAAAATTATTATTATACATTTATTCAACTTTGTTGAATTATACAAAGTTGGTTTTACAATTCGCTTTTAAATAACTTGCCGGTAAATAGATTTAATGTTTAGCTTTTTAAACTCCATAGGCCTAACAGAAATATCTCCACTTAAAAAATTTTATGTATGCTATTCTTTACTCTAATCCTTGAAAAAAATGCTAGTTCACGCCCATGAGATATTATTTGGCTAAAAACATAGCCTTACGAGTTACAGGAAAATAGAGGCATCGTTTCCATCTCAACCTGTTTACCAACAAAAAAATCCGAGAACAATCAAATGGTTGAGGCAATGAATATGTTTCTCAAGGAAAAAAATGCACCTGTAAAAATGTTTCTCAAAAGAGTAGAAGTTGTTTTACGTCCAAATAATAGTTTATTTCAATGTGCTGTAGAACAGATTCAACTATAAAATTGTCTGTTTTGGGGTAAAATTGATTATTTCAATGCATAGCACTTATTAATAGATTTTTGAGAGCAAAAAAGATTTCTAGTACATAATAGAGCAAATATATTCTGCTCAGTTATATTTGTTTCGTTTGGACTTCTTGGTAAATTTGGGCAAAAACATGATACGGGCAAAATTGTTTCGCCCCCTTTCCCAAATCCTTTGATTTGGTATGTCTATGGCCACGATCTACAAGCCAAATCCTTGGTTTATACGCTTGCAAAAATAGACAAAAAATCTTTTATAAAATTATAAGGATTGAACCAAGCATGAATTGAAAATCCATATTAACCACTAATAATTTTTTTTCAACCCAATTCGGAGCTCAACCGAAACTGAACCCTTAAAAATAAAATTTGCTGAGCCTGAACCGGAATTGAACCCTTAAAAATAAAATTTTTCGAACCAATTAAACAACGTTTCGATTCCCTGCTAATAACTATAATCTTTATTTGTCTAGTTTCTAGTAACCAACTGATGATAGGATTCTATAGGATGAAACAGACTGTTGTGGTTTTTAAACAGTGATTGAATAAATTTTTATTAAATTGCTGCTATTTGCAGCTACCAAAATGAAATGTCCCAGTAAAAAGTGTTTAGCCTACCTGAAAGAGCTTCGCCACTTTTTGGTGGACCGCGAACCTCTGGTTGAAAAGCGTTAGCCTAAACATAGCAGCATTATGAGCAAAAAAAAAAAGAAAATCACACAAATTGGTCTTCAATCTATAAAAAATAAAAAAATCTTTTGAAACCTTCTAAAATATTTTAACCAGCGATTGCCAGCCTTTTCAGTGTTCTTGGCCCTTTTCCTGATTAGACTAAAACTTGTGGACCCCTTTAATAAAACCTGATAATATGGTTACGTGTATGTGGTCTCTAGTGAAAAATAAAACAAAATTTTAAATATTATTGAAGAGCATACAAAACACCTCATGGAAAAGTTTAGTAATCTACCCTTGCAATGAAATAATAACAATTTGAGTCGGGTATACCGTGCACAATAAATAAGATTTGAGGAAACATTGCAAAAACCGCATTACTAGGTTACGTCATTTTAGTCTCAAACTAAGGTTTTACAATTTTTCGCAGAAATAAGTAATATATCTTAGGTGCACTAGGTGTCCTGAATCTGTAAGTTGAGCAAAAGCTAACGGAATTTGCTTTATATTCCGAACAAGCTGATAGGTATTCTTGAAAAAACAAAATATAGAAAACAAACTGTAGTCGTCTTTAAAAAGACTGTTTTCTTGAGAATTCTTTTGGTCAGCTTTTGTTAGAAGAAATTGTTGGAAAGTGACAAACCGAAAGAAAACCGTGGTTTATATAAGATTGGAAGACATCGAAAGTAACGCCGCCTCTGATTGGTTGGAGGAAAAAAGCACGCGATTGGTTACGCACTCACTTGCGCCTCAAGCGAGAAAGCTTCAATCCATAGACAAACTCTTCCGGGCAACAAAGAGAGGGTTCAAGAGATTCTATGAAGGTGGTTTGAAGCGTTGCCAGATGAAAAGATGATCGTCCTAAAGCTAAAATAGAGAACCAGGACAATCATCTTTTCATCTGGCTACAGAACGACCATCTTTTCATCTGGCTACAGAACGATTATCTTTTCATGTGGCTACAGAACGACCATCTTTTCATCTGGCAATGCACGAAGCAACCTTTATAGCAGTGATGGCGAACCTATGGCACGCGTGCCAAAGTTCATAATATAAATACTGGCACGCGACGCATTCCGAAAAAACGGCGCAAAATGTTTTTTATTATAAACTTACGGCCAACTTTAAACCTATCGTTATTCAAAACCAGCTTCGATTAAAGCCCTTGTGGAATTATATGATATACGGTTATTATCTCACTCGTTTTATTAAATATTTCCACGGATCAGTTGTTCTTGAAAAGATGCCAAGTGAAAAGCAGTTACAATCACATAATGAATCCTTTATTACGTATGGACCTGCCAATGACGACACAGTGCCATTTTACCAAGACAATTATAGTTTTTACAGTACAGTGCTCAGGTCGTGTACCACTGTAGCAGTCCTCTAGCCAAGCGGTTTTTAACTTGAAGCAGAGTCGTATTTAATTATATCTGTTAGTTAGCCTAGCATAGTTTAGCTTAACTTATTTAACAGTTAAACAGCTTGAATGTATACTAAAGGCAATACAACTGCTCTGAACATTTTGTTCAGCTACAGCTAGTTCCTGAAAATGTAAGAAGTAGACGAAAGCTCGAACAAAATATTCAGATTAGTTATATATTGGCTTTGAATTTATATTCAGACTGTTTAAAACCGTCAGTTATGTGCCTAAACTAAACATAACTTTTCGTTTATTTTTAATTATAGTGGATATTGTTTGCAAGTTGTACCCTGAAATGAATGCAACAACGAAGGTGAAGCTTATTGAGAGTGGGCGATTATTTTGAGAAGAGTGGACGAAATTATTTGGAGCCATTGAACGCAACGGAAAAGCGTTGTGTACTTTGTGTGGCGATAGTGTTGTTTGTCGTACTTCAAGCGTCAAACGGCATTTCGAAACCAACCACAAAAATATTGCTGAAATGAAAGAAACGGAAAAACAGGAGTATCTTGCAAACGAACTGAAAAAATATCATTCTCAGCGTAATAATTTTATGAACTTCATTTCCAACCCAATCATTTGATGTATGCCAGCTTTCAATTTTCGTTATGTATCGCTAAACATGGTAAATCTCTTTCTGATGGAGATTTCATTAAATCAGCTATGTTAGCTGGAAGTGATTCTCTTTTTCACGACTTTTCAAATAGACATGAAATTTTGCAACGCATCTCCGAGCTGCCACTTAACAGAAATACTGTGAAGGATCGAGTTTTAAGAATGGCACAGGATGTGAGTTTACAACTCACTACCGATTTACAAAAAGCTTCTTGCTACTCTATGTGTTTGGATGAGAGTACAGATATAAATAATCATGCAAGATTGGCGATAATTTTACGTTATGCTGCTGGTGGCGCCATGAGAGAAGAACTGCTGAAACTAGTTTCTTTACCTGAAAGAACACAAGGAGTAGATATCTACAATGCTGTGATGGAGTGCCTTACGACACAAAGTGTCACACCTGCGAAGATAGTTTCAATCACTACTGACGGAGCACCGAGTATGGTTGGGCCAACATCTGGTTTCGTAAAGCTGTTTGCAAATGAAATAAAACGTCAAGTTGTTCGGTTCCAATGTACACACCAGGAAGCTCTTTGTGCGAAAGACAGTACCAGGAAATTAGAAGATGTACTCAAAGATGTTACAAAAATAGTAAATTACATTATAGCTCGTGCACTTAATTTTCGTCAGTTTCAAGCACTTCTTGGTGAAGTCAAAGCCATGTATGATACCTTACTGATGTATAATAATGTCCGATGGTTGAGCAGAGGACGTGTTTTGGAAAGATTTGTCGCTTGCTTAAACGAAATTCGACTTCTTATGTATGAGAAAAAACAAGACTTTCCTCAGCTCACCGACGTTGTTTGGCTTAACAGTCTCATGTTCTTTACAGATCTTACAATGCACTTTAATGCACTGAACACAAAACTACAAGGACGCGGAAAAACAGCGGAAAGAATGTTCTGCGATATAAAAGCATTTGAACGAAGGCTGGAAGTTTTTGAAGAAGACATTAAAAGTGGGAAACTAAATACTTTTCAAATCTTAAAACGCATTTGGAAGACTCGAAGTCGACAGTATTTTCGGACGGACTTCAAGCAAACAAGAAATATTTAAAGAATTTTCAAGCATAATATTAAAAACAAAAGAAAATTTCAGTAAACGATTTGCGCAGTTTCGAAAGATGGAAAAAACTCTGTATTTTCTAACCTTTCCAGATAAAACTAACTTTGAAGATCTTGATCTTTTTTGTTTACAATGGCTGGGCTTGGAAAATCTAGAAATGGAGCTTTTAGAATTTAAAGAAAATTATTTGTATACCTGTAAATTCTGTGACCTGCGTGAAAGACTGGAGAAAATAGAGTGTGAGGGAATGATGAATGAAAACGCCACTAGTAACTCTGAAAATGAAATTCTGAAAGTATGGAATTCTCTGCCGATCAGTTTCAAATCTATGAAATCGCTTGGAATAACTCTTCTTACGTTGTTTGGGTCATCATATTCTTGTGAGCAGCTGTTTTCGACTATGAACTTTATTAAATCCGAGAGAAGAAATAGACTTACAGATGACATGAGTAGTGCGTGTGTCACACTCAAATTCACAAAGTATGAGCCATCAATCAACAAGTTATCTGCAACTTTACAACAACAGAAATCGCATTGATTTCGTAAAATGCAGCTGCTAATAAAAAAGTGTTTCACAAGGATTTTTTTGCTTCGTAAAAACTTTATTATTCGAACCGTAAGACCAGCCTTCGGTGTCGTATAACATTTGGTCTTCCCGTAAAATTTGGTCCCCCCTTTTTTACGTATGAGTGGTTGTCATAGAAAAGTCTGGAGTAATATCAGCCGAAATGTTATTTTCTTGATTTCACAAGTTTAATGCATTTTAAGTGTTGCTTTGTTATATAAATTAAATCGTATAATTTTGCATTAGCCTACATTTTATATTTAGTTGGATTGCAGGTAGTTAAGATCGCTTAGGCCTACATAACATTACTCAGCAATTGTGTCATGAGGGAAGACCGAATTTTGCGGGGGACCAAATTTTATACGACACCGGCTTGTACTCGTCTATTTTTATTTCGACGCAATACCACGGACGGCAAAGCAGTCAAGCAGGCGACTGATGATGAGTGCAGTTGTAGCTCGAAAGGTTCAGTAATGTTTGTGAACACTGCGGGCGTTTTAGGTTTGTTTTTTTATTCAAGCAATGGCGGCAAAGTAAACTAACATTTAAGATAAGTTTATCGCTGTCGGGCGCTAATTTTTTGCTGTTAAGGAGCTCATTACGACATCATCTGGTGATACACGAGAAAAAAGGAATTAAGGCTAGTTGAACAGGAATTCGCTCAGGCAGTGGGAGCGTGATCAAAGCGGTACCTACAAAATATGCAGGTGCACTTGGTGCATTATTACAAGTGCACAGTCTGTATATTTTGTAGCCCGGAACAAAGCGATAGTAGGCCTATAGTCGTGAGTTGGCTACGCGTGATCTATTTATCACAAGTTTTGGCCTCGGTAGTTTGTGTCTAATCTAAACGTTTTTGTTTATTGAAAACTGATGTTTATGAAACGGCTGGCACGCCGGGACAGACAAATTCATTTCGGGCTGCAAATGTGGCACGCGGCCTCGAAAAGGTTCGCCATCACTGCTTTATAGGGTCGAGTCTAATTTGAAAAAAAACCGATTGGGATGAAAGTAAAAAGGAAACAATAGTTGCTTTAAGAGATAAAAGGAGAAAAAAACGCCGCGCAAATTGTACTCGCGGGCCCAGAATTTTTAATTTTTAAAAAATTTGTTAAGATGCTTGAAAAGAACTTAGTTTCTTTTCAATCAACTAGTTTCTCTCTAAAACTAATTTTCATTCCAATCGATTTTTCTTCAAATTAAACTCGACCCCTTCATAGAATCTCTTGAATCCTCTCTTTGTCGCCAGAAAGAGTTCGTCAATGCATTCAAGCTTGCTCGCTTGAGGCGCAAGTGAGCGCGTAACCAATCGCGCGCTCTCTTTCTCCAACCAATCAGTTACTTTCGATGTCTTCCAATGTTATATAAAATGTTATATAAACCATCTTGCAGTTCGTCATTTGTCAACGGCTTCTTCTAACGAGACTTGGCCAAAAGAATTCTCAAGAAAACAATCTTTTTAAAGACAACTTAGACTACAGTTTGTTTTCTATATTTCGTTTTCTATAATTCGTTAATTCTCAAGAAAACAGTCTTAAAACATTACCAAAAATGGAAAAAGTTAGTGGTTCCGTCCGTTCAATCGATTATTTTAAAGTTCTGCGGAAACAAGAATTTATTCAAATGTAGTCTTAGTGTGTCAAATAATGTTTTGCGGAAGCGTAATTTGTGGCATATGGAGCCTCACTCTAAAACAGTAATTTCCAACCTTTTGTTATGTCCCGTGTCTAGGGTCCGGGTTCAGTCTTTGATGCGGCTTCTGTTTTCATCCACTTGAATACAACAGTACTTTAATAACTCTTATCTTATAAACTTATTCAAAACCATTTGCCAAACCTTATTCAAATAGACTGTTCCAAACCTTATTCAAATAGAATCAAAAGTAATAATTACAAAAGCATAACTTAACACAACAAAACATCCCTAACCCTAATCTAACTAAACAACTAGAACATCTTAGCATAAATAAAACACTTCCAAAACCTAAACTAGCTAAACACATCTGACCAGTGACCACGTTGTGCGAATGAATGAAACATCAGATTAGACAAAGCACATTGATACGTCACACTCTTAAACATCACAGTTAAGGCCCGTTTCCACTACGAGCGTGGAAAAGAGAATTCTTTCTCTCTTTTATTGATCTTCGATTGAAGCGAGCGCAAAAAAAAATCAATAAAACAAACAAAGAATGCTTTTTTCCACGCTCGTAGTGGAAACGGGCCTTTATATGGCGACACACTATTCAGCTATTTAAATTTTCGCGGGACACCCATTATATTAATTAATAATTATAAGGATTACAATGAAAACAATGTTCCACCAGCGCAACTGCGAAAAACACCGCTAAGCCACAAAGGCATAAGCTACTGGCGGTGGTTCCGATATGTTAATTGCTAACCACATCGAGTTAGCTAACACGGATACGGGTTAAGACAAACAAAACCCTGCAGTTCCCATTACAAACATATAGTAAGAATGGTCAAGTCAATCAACAAGCAAGTGCCGACAGACCTGTTTCGTCCTTATAAGGACTCGTCAGGACACTACAGCATGTTATACACTAATTATAAGGATTTCACTTAAAATTTGTTGCTAATTTCTCAATTTTCGTCCCAAAATCATAGTAATCTCTAAAAAAAAAAGTCTTCACGTAGATTCAGCTAGAAATTTTTCCATTTCATCCCCAAAATCAAGGTGATCTCTAAAAAAAATCTTCACCGAAAATTTGTCTATAATTTCTCCATTTTCGTCCCAAAATCATAGTAATCTCTAAAAAAAAAAGTTTCCGCCAGAACTCGCTCTTTCTTTCCCTCCGAATCTCACGCACAGAAACCACAAAATTCGACGCCCCTAAATAGTTTTATTCCAAAATCTCTCGCGACACATCTGGAGATCTCTCACGGCACACCGGTTGGAAAACACTGCTCTAAAAGATAATAACATTGAAAGTATCTCTTATTGAAATAGTTTAAGTAAACTGTAGGATGTGAAGTAGGCTAATTTGCACTGTTGACTGAATTTGACAGAATCAACAAGGTGTTCCGTTCCTAAAAATCGCCCAAATTATGTAGATTCACAATCTCATAAAAAATCTCTTTGATTTCGCGTTGGTCCGGCTCAAATAGCCGAAGAAATAACAGTTTTATAAGTAATTTAAATATTTATATTTATTTATAAGAAAATGGCAACACTGCTTAATTTCACAAACTTTAAAGTAATTTCCAGAACTATCCGATTGACCTGTTTTGATTATGACGTAATAGTTGTTTGTGATTTGGATAATGTCAGAACATTCGAGTACCCTTACTGACTGGTATAAATACGATTCGCTGAAAAGCAGTATTATTAATTCGATGTTTCGTTGTGGTAACTTAAAATTGGAAAATTGTTAACTGTGTGAAGTCATAGTTTTTTGGTCGCAAGTCTTTGGTGATCTACGTGATTGTGAAGAATTAAGCTATTGAGCTTTAACCTGTTGCTTTGATTTATACTATTCGGGCTCCTAAGTGGATTGGAGCATATTTCTTAATAAAGAAGATATTGTGATAGTCGGAGCTGTGATTTAGCTAGACTATATTTTTGCTGTCGCTGGTTCGAAGGTCAGATCCAGCAAGAAGATTAAGAATTATCGTTTAGTAGACACCGAGATTGTGTTATTGGCGAGGCCTTCTTAGCAGGCGCCAAAAAAGGTAGACGATTAAACAACGTACTAAGTTACCAAATAAATTTGCTACAAAATTTAAAAAACTTAAATTTGTGGAAGTAACAAAATTTCAAAAAAAAAACTATTTACTAAATTCTACACAAGGATTTCAAATAACACATCTGCTGTGCATCTTCATTTACTTTAAGGATAAGTTGCAAGAAGCAAAAGTGTAATGTTTCATAGGCTATATCCGGTATGGGGTTACATCCATACCTAAATACTTTGGAGAAGAAAAACTCAATGTGTGCTTCGTTTTAAAGTTCTCTCTAATTGCTTATAAAGCTCTCAAAATTAAAAATGTATTTTTCATCATATAAAATACTTGCAAAAAGACCGAACGCTTTAAAAAGACACAGGAGCTTTCCTAAAAGTACGAAAATTAATTCTAGTCGAAGTTTAGATGAAACCAATGCAAAACTTTTTGTAATTTCCAAATCTCGCTATTGCGAAAAAAAGAAACATGGTGCAATAGTGATTGGAAAGGAAGCTATAAAAAAAACAGTCGGCAGCATCGTCGATCGGTTAAGGTCAAATTATGATGGCTATCTGTCCATTTTCGTTTATTTTTGAGGTATCTTTACATAAAATTTTAACCCCCCTTAATTTTTTCAGGTTATGCCCCTGCAAGCAAAAAGCAAAGACAAAAAGTTTATAACTTAATTTGTTTTGATGATTGTTGAGCTTAGAAAATGACTGACTGTAATCTTAAGATATTGATACTTGCCTGTATAATTCTAATTACATTGTTTTCAAAATTTTTTCATGGTGATAACCAATAAACCTGTATAAAATTGTTAAAATTCTGTGCTGTATAAAAATTGTTAGGAATCTGTATAAAATTGTTAGGAATTTTTAACATATCAAACTATACGTTGGTATAAATTTGAATTAAATAAAGTTTCAGTTTATAAGAAAAATGAATTAAAAATATAGTTTTAAAAGCATGTTGAATTTTTTTTAAATGTAAAAACATTGAAATTCATATTGCTGTTACACCTGACTGAGTATCAAGCTAATTGAGTCAACCTGTAAGAAGTTTTACGCTTTTTTGAATATTTCACAACTAGTGCTTTGCAAAAACTTCTGAGACTTTTGGGAGAATTGACCACAGAAAGTTGGCTAAAAAAACGAAATGAAATTAATGATAAATTAATCACGCTCCTAGTGGAAATGAGCCCTAAGTTATAACGTTTTAGCATGCACACAAAGTGTAAAAAAATACTTAATAAAAGACTTGCAACCTTATTTGTCATATATTTGCGTGTGAGGTGCCAGTCCAAAAGGAATCTAATAAGTGCATACATTTACCATAGTATGAAGAAGTTTTAAGTCTTTGTCAATAAGGTTAAATCAAAGTCAATGGCGTAAAATCTCAAAAAACGTAATGTCAAATCTAAAATTACAAAAAAATTTTTGCTTGCCCTTTTAAGGCTCGCAAATTATCATTAAAATACATTTTTTGAACTTTGTTGAAATACAGGTGTTTCAAAAAATTTGACATTATTTGACATGTAAATATTATAGAAACTACACTGTTGCATCTAAATAGTTTTCTCCTTTTCCGTTTTTCTCTTTTCGGTTTATCCGATGCGCTTCACTGGCTGCGGCGTGGTCTTTTGCTTCGATGGCGGTTTCCATTTATTCAGTTCGAAATCGTCGTCGTGGCAAATGGACGTGTCGTCGCCAGCGATAGTGTGTCGGAAGGTATTCGTGGTCTCGTAAAGCAAAAAAATGTGGACTAACGATTTAAATCGTCGATACGATCCCGCCGTGGCCGGTAATAATAAAATATTATACAAGCGTGAACACCTAGGTCTTGTTCAGTGTATAGTAATTTTCTTTGCGGATCAGTTGACGCATTTAATCCAAGTCAAATTTAAAATTTATAGTTTGCAGTGGGTCGTCTTAGGTCAGACGCCCACTGGTGTAGAGCCAAACGAAGGTGCGCTGCGGCTTCTACATATATTTAAATCGTTTTCTTTGCTAAATAGTACATGTATACACTTGAATCGCTAACTTTGTTACATTGCATAAACTCGCTTTCCTTTCTGCCTAGCATTCGTTGTGTTATTTTGTACATTCTGTTTATTGTAATAAGTTTGATTTGACCACTCTATAATTAATCTTTTGATTTGTTGGCTATATTTGATCTTATTTTTGACTAGACCGCTTTATAATTGCATCTTATTGGATTGTTGGTTCATTTTTGGATTTGGCTATTTTGATTGATTATTGGCTTATCTTATATCTTAGTTATATTGGAGCTTTGGGTTTAATTTCTTTTGTAATTACGGCTAGAGCTGAATGCAGTAATTCGTTCGAATTCTTTGACAACTTAGAGCAAGAAATTACTCCACGTGGCGACGGCATGCTGAGCGATAATCACTTAAGTAAACAATAGGAAATTAGAATGCATGAGCTAGACCGCCGTGAAAAGGAATTGCGTGAGAGAGAGCTTGCTTTGTCACGTGGTGTCAATGACCCTTGCTCTTCGGATCTAATAACCGTGGATTATTGGCCTCCTCCCCCTGCCTTTCTTACTCCCAGTAATAGTAATGGCGATAGTTTCAAAGGTGACTCGTGCAATTTCTTAAATAAGCCGGACACGCATTATGTTGATAATTATGACCCCTCATTACCTAGAAGGGATTTTCCTGTTACTGAACAATCAGCTAAACGTTGCTCAATGCAATATTGGAGCCCTGGCCCTCCCAATCTAAATTCAGGAAACTTACTGAACCACTATTCCGCTAGTCATTTGCAACCATGTGGTAGACCAGTTGTGGCCGATGGGCATGCGCCTTACGACAGCCAGACCCTGAATCAGAATGATCAAAGCATGCAAGGATTAGTCGATGCTTTGTATTTGATGACGAGTCAGATCAACCGCCGTCAGATTGTACCGCAGGATAAGCGAGAGTTGTTTGCTGGCGACCCCCTGCATTATAAGCGTTTTATTAAACATTTTGACGCTTATACTGCCAGAGGCGTTGTTGATATGTCTGTTCGCTTGGATCTTTTAATATCCTCGTGCGCGGGTGAGGCTCGTAAAAATATCGAAAATTGCATAATGGCAAATTCTCCGGAGGAAGGTTACTTTGAAGCGCGTAGAATACTTCAGATGTATTACGGTCAAGAGCACGCAATTGTCGACGCGTATGTGAGTAAGCTGAAGGGGGGACCGCCGGTAAAGCAGAATGACTATGATGCGTTGTCACAGTTGGCACGGGATATGAAAAACTGTGAGATATCTTGTGGTGGCACGCCCAGTGCTGGCTTGGACACGCAGCATCGCAGCATACTGTCTCAAAAATATTTAAGCTCCTCCCTCGCTATTTGCAAGATTGCAACATGGCTGAGGTCAGTTTACAGTTAGAGCGTGGTCAACCTATTGTGTTTGCACAGCTGTCCGGGTTTATACAACGACGTGCTTTAGTGGAGAGAAGTTAATTAAATCAGCTCATGAGCCGACGAGTTGACAAGTCATCGGTGAGAGCCCTCGCAACGTACATCCGTTCAGGAAGGCTTCAGTAAACGCGGGCCAAAGCAAATCTAAGAACGTAAACAACGCTCTTCCCGACTCCCGAGAGCAATCGTGTGCTTTCTGCAGAGCTCCTCACGCACTTTGGAAATGCGATAAATTTATTAAGGAATCTATTGAAAATCGTTGGAATCTCGTAAGAACGGCTAAACTCTGTTTCAATTGCTTGGGTACCCACATTGCTCGCGAATGTAGGTCAAAGACGAGGTATCGTTATTGTGACGGTCGGCATCACAGTCTACTGCATGGAGAGTCACTTAAGTCTCGTCACACGGTTCCTGGCTCGTTCAGGGAGGAGCGGAAGACGTTTGACGGGGCTGGTGGTTTGCTAGGTGTGAGGCCAGTAGTATCATCCGGAAAAGAGAATCTAAATCCTGGGACGCCGGAGTTTAGTTGCTGCCAGAGCAGCGTCACTTGTGGAACCATTAATGCTAAAGCCAAAGCCAGTCGCAACGTAAGGTTAAAGGTAATTCCGGTGACTGTCTGGAGTGACACTAGTCGTAAACACGAGAAAGTATACGCCTTTTTAGACGAAGGATCTGATACCACTCTCTGTACCAATGCACTTATGAAAAGACTGGGTGCTAGAGGTAAGTCGGTGCAATATACTCTCTCTAACCTCGGTAGGGTTGAGAATAAGCAAGGTTTTGAGACCCATCCAAATATGCGAGGCTATGGCGAGCAAGCTATTATCAGCTTACGTTCGGTTCTTAGTGTCCCTCACCTACCTGAGCTAAAGCAGAGCATCCCTTCACCTAGAGGTAAAGTAATTCACGCTGAAGTGCTAAGGGGAATCTCGTTCCCAGATGTCAAAGGTAAAGTCGTACTTCTTATTGGTGCAGATGTTCCCGAAACTCACCGAACTTTAGAGTAGAGAATAAATAGCTCGGGGGGGTCCCAATGTAATAAAAACCCCGCTAGGATGGAGTCTTGTTGGGCCTACCGCTCGCGTACAGCCAGATAATTTATTAGAGTTTAGTATAAACTCTGTGCAAATTGATAACGCCGTTCTACATCAACAATTGCAAAAGATGTATGACGTAGACTTTGTAACCAAGAATGAAAGGTTTGGTTATGACGTTTCTGTAGATGACTGTAAGGAATTGGCAGCAATGGAGAAATCCATCTCCAGGATAGAGGGAGAATATCAGATAGCTCCCCCCTGGAAGTCGGATAGTCTAAAGCTCCTTGACAACAAATTTGTAGCTACAAGACGACTAGCGTATCAGCCAAAAACGTTCAAGGCCGATATACAACTTCACAAGAACTACCAAGAGAAGATGAATAAATACGTAAAGCCGGGTTACGCTCATAAAATACCAAATGAAGAAATAGAACTCACTCCAGGACCCTTGACCCTAGATATACTAGGTCAAGAACTACGCGCTGTAAATCACGAGACCAAATTTATATCAAATGTAATCAACTACCCTATGGCCCGGTTGTTAGAACACTATTCATGTTTTGTGCGGCTTCGAAAAGCGATTGCTTGGTCGAGACATTGTAAGGGTCTGTTGCTTGCCAAAGTCAAAAACGTTAAAACTTTCTCCGTGCCAACTCAACGCATATTGACCAAGGTTGATCTAGAGGGAGCTACTACAGACATTATTAAACTTGTTCAAAAGGGTAATTTCTCAAATGAGTTAAGTTTGTTAGAGGATAACGAGAACTTTGCTACTTCTTACATGTCAAAAGAATTACGTAGATCACCCCTGCGAAAGTTGTGCCCCGTCAAGGTTAAGGGTGTATTACGCGTTGGAGGTCGCCTCCGCCATTCGAATTTACCTCTTGAAAGAAAATATCCTGTACTTCTTCCCGCAAGAGACCACGTGACCGAGCTCATTATCATGCATTATCACGAACGGGAAGGCCATGCAGGTCCACTACATACGTTGTGCGCGCTACAAGAATTTTATTGGATAATAAAGGGACACGCGACCGTTCGTAGAGTAGTTGGGAAATGTCTCAAGTGCAAAATTAAAAACCCCAGACCAAGTAGACAAATAATGGCCCCTCTTCCGAAGCCACGAGTGTCCCCCGGTAAACCAGCTTTCACATGTGTGGGTGTAGATTATGCTGGGCCCTATATGACTATAAAGTAGGCCGTAGGTGCTCAAAACACTACTTGTGTTTATTTGTTTGCATGGCCACGCGAGCGGTTCACTTGGAATGTGCATACCCCTTGACATATACTCTTTTATTCTGGCCTTCCAGCGGTTTTCCTGCCGACGGTGTGTCCCAACCGACGTTTATAGCGATAACGGGACGAACTTCACCGCTGCCGTGCGAGAGCTCCGGCTTTCTATTAACAGGTGGAACCAGGAGACTCTGCTGTCCCGACTCGCACAACAAGGAATCCGCTGGCACTTCAATCCTCCAGTAGCCAGCCATCGGGGAGGATTTTGGGAGCGAATTGTTCAATCAGTGAAAAGAACTCTTGCTGCAATTGCCGGAGGAGTAACGATGACTGACGAGACATTCACGACCTTCTTGATTGAAGTCGAGCGGATCCTTAATGGTCGCCCCATCACCGAACTTGCTGCAGACTCACGAGACGTAGAAGTATTGACTCCAAATGCTTTGTTGAAAGAATATCTTGAGGTTTCCCTACCAATGGGAGTATTTACGAAAGCTGACGGTTATAGAAAGTTTTGGAGACTGGTTGGGCTGCTGTCAGATCAGTTCTGGAGTTGCTGGCTCAAAGAATATCTCCTTTTGCTGCAGCAACGGCAAAAATGGTTGTACCCTGAGCGCAACCTTTCAGTGAATGATTTAGTGTTGATTATTGGTGAACAATCGCGCAGAGGTCAGTGGCTTAAAGGAATTATTGAAGAGACTTATCCTGGCCCTGATGGGGTGGTGCGCTCTGCTCGTGTACGAACTGAAAGCTCTTCGATCGTCAGAGACATACAAAAACTATGCCTTTTGGAAGGCTCCGACTAAACTCATCCGTATCCAGATACCTTGGACAATTTATGTGATTTTTGTTGTTTAATTAGTTAATGTTGTTTTGTGTTGTTCA
The DNA here is from genome assembly GCA_963680785.1 of Diplosoma virens. Lineage (NCBI taxonomy): Eukaryota > Metazoa > Chordata > Ascidiacea > Aplousobranchia > Didemnidae > Diplosoma > Diplosoma virens. The sequence goes on along the minus strand of OY796886.1, from coordinate 47,049,614 downwards.
GTGCGAAACGCTCATGTATGTGTCATTTGCACCTTTGATAGGCCAGGTTATCTTAAGTTTATTTGCAATCTAGACTTTGTTAAAATATCCGCAACAGATATTTTGGGGCCAGTATGTTGCATCTAAATAGTTACTCCCTTTCCGTTTTTCTCTTTTCGGTTTATCCGATGCGCTTCACTGGCTGCGGCGTGGTCGTTTGCTTCGATGGCGGTTTCCATTTATTCAGTTCGAAATCGTCGTCGTGGCAAATGGACGTGTCGTCGCCAGCGATAGTGTGTCGGAAGGTATTCGTGGTCTCGTAAAGCAAAAAAATGTGGACTAACGATTTAAACCGTCGATACGATCCCGCCGTGGCCGGTAATAATAAAATATTATACAAGCGTGAACACCTAGGTCTTGTTCAGTGTATAGTAATTTTCTTTGCGGATCAGTTGACGCATTTAATCCAAGTCAAATTTAAAATTTATAGTTTGCAGTGGGTCGTCTTAGGTCAGACGCCCACTGGTGTAGAGCCAAACGAAGGCGCGCTGCGGCTTCTACATACACAGTCAAATCAAATGGAATTAAACAGGGTTAATGTCGAGCTAAACAAGATTTATTCCAATAAATTTAAATAAGAAATTCAATAGCACCTGAATACCATGAAAGGTTTTACAAATGTTCAATATGCGCACCGCCTGTAACGCGGCACACGTGAAGTCGGCACTCTGGCTTTTTTTAAACATGCTGCAGCATGTCTTGGGTAACAGTCTCCAGTTTAACTTTCATGTGAAACAGGTAGTTCAAAGAAACACCGCCGCACTGGAGACTGTTACCCAAGACATGTTGTAGCATGTTTAGGAGGAGCCAGAATACCAACTTCACGTATGCCGTGTCAAAGGCGGTGCGCATATTGAAAATTTTAAAACCTTTCATGAAATTTAGGTGCCTTTGAATTTCTTATTCAAATTTACTGGAACAAATCTTGTTTAGCTCGACTTTAACCCTGTTTAATTTTATTTGATTTGATTATGTAGTTTCTATAATATTTACACGTTAAATTATGTCAAATTTTTTTCAAACTCCCAGTATATACAGTTGGTTATGCAATTCACACTTAAATAGCTTGGTTGTTAGTAGATTTAATTTAGTCAGCAGTGTGGTGGAGTGGTTCGAGCGCCGGGATTGTGATCGACATGGTCTCGGTTTAAAACCTTTCTGTTGTGTCCTTGGGAAAGACACTTTACGGCACTTTCCCCTGCTTGGTGCTCTTGGCAAGCAGTTCTAAATTACAGTCATATCTCTATTAAATTACAAGCGATCAGCAATATCTTGGCATCTCCGGAAGCAGATCGGGGTAATTGCCTACCCTATGTATTGGCGCCTCCGTCGCTTTCCTGCGAGTCAGGAGGATAAAAATAGAGATAAAATAAAAAATAAATAAGGTATTTAACAGGTTTAACTTTGTAAAAAGTATAGTTCTAAGCTTTTAAAAATTTTAAAACCCTATAGATAATAACAAAAACTACCTTCAATTAAAAAACTTTTGTTATGCAACTTCAAAATATTTACCGTGCAAGACACATGCCAGTTGACGCCCATGAACAGTGCTGGCCTTACAAAAAGAGGAGCCCGGTGCAAGAAACGTAAGGGGGCCACTATTTAGTGTACTAAGAAAAGGTAGCTGAAGCGGCTTTTAGTATATAAAAGCAAAGGATCACTAAAAAAAAGTCTTCGATTAAGGGGAAGCCACCATTGAGTGTTCCAAAGCAGGGTGAGACAAAGCGATCACTAAAAAAAAAAAAAGGAAAAAAATTTTCAATTTAGGGGGTTCCACTATTGGGTGATCCAAAGCATGGAGAGGCACTTTATACTGGCCCAAGACATTGTGATCTAAAAAAAAGTGTTAGCTGCCTAAGAAGTCGTTTATTTTTAAAATTTTTTTCTTTTACTTTTGACATGCCATCGACGTCCTGGTGGTACCATGAAGAAATATAGCAATTTTTTATGTAGGAGAGGCCACTTTTTGATATATTTTAGGGGGCTCGGTGCGGCCGCACCGTTTGCACCCTATTAAAGTCATCACTGCCCAGTGGCGTACGCAGAAATTTGTGAAGGGGGGGTTTGGAGGCAAAAACACAATTGCTCTAAGTGGTCCTGGTAATGGGCAAAAACTTTCAAAATTAGGCCTACATTCAAAAATAAAGTGCTTTGGTTTTAAGAACATCTTGCACTAGCATGAATTTCTTTTTACCAAACCGTAAAACTAACTATTGAAAAGGAATGTGCAGGTAATTCAATCATGACAAGAAACTTTCTAAATTAAAAGCAACTCGTGTAAATGATGAGAACAATAGGTGGAAAATCAAACGAACAAAAAAATAACCTTACTTAACAACAGTGGCGTGCGGTCAGGGCATGCAAGTCATGCGTTGCATGACCAAATTTTTAGGAATTGCATGACGAACTTTTGCGCGATGAGGTAGATATCGTTGAATTGGATGAGAAATATTACTTATTTTGGATGAAATGCGAGGCTGATCCGAGATGAAGACCTATTTTTTTGTGTTATTTTAGAGAATTTAGGGTAAAAAGTAAGAAATTGGAGCAAAAAGTAAGAAATTGGTTAGAAGCGATGACCTTTTTTTTAGAGATCACTGCATTTTCAGGACAAAAAATGCATTACCTGGAACGATTTCAAGCGATGACCTGTTTTTTCTTCAAAGATCACTGCATTTTCAGGACGGAAAGTGCATTACCAGGAACGATTTGAGGCGATGAGCTTTTTTTCTTTTTTTTTTAGAGATCATTGCATTTTCAGGACAAAAAATGCATTACCTGGAACGATTTCAAGCGATGACCTGTTTTTTCTTCAAAGATTACTGCATTTTCAGGACAAAAAGTGCATTACCCGGAACGATTTGAGGCGATGACCTTTTTTTTTTAGAGATTATTGCATTTTCAGGACAAAAAATGCATTACCTGGAACGATTTCAAGCAATGACTTTTTTTTTAGATAACTGGATTTGAAAGACGAAAACCGCATTACCTAGAACTAGAAAGCATTTCAAGTGATGACCTTTTTTTAGAGATCGCCTTGAATCTAGGACGAAAATTGGTCTTGAATAAACCCAGTTTTATGATCCGGTTTTGGCATGCCAATTGCATGACTAGTCTCAAAGATCACTGCACGCCACTGCTTAACAAATATTTAAAGTTTTTTTACAGGCTTATATTCAAACGCCTGTTTTTTCACTTAATCTGTTAATTACGTCACCAGGGCAAGGCGTGTGGCTCCTATAAATGTTTAGTAATGCAAGTCCATTCATTCGAGTGGTATCACTTGTGTTTCGTAAGCACGTTTTTAGTCTGCGTAATTTGGAAAACGATTGTTCAATAGTGCATGTTGTCACTGGAAGAGTTAACAAAATGGTCATCAATATAAATATGTTCGGAAAAGCATCGGAACTGCATTCCTTGATGCTGCTCAACGCATCTGTTGGTCTTTCTGCTGCGTTCAATCGAAAAAGTTTCCTGTACCATAATATTAGTTCAGGCACTAGTTCTCCCGAGGATTTCGTTAAATCATTTTCGTAAAATTTTTCCAAAACTTGAATACTTTTAATTTGTTGAGGAGTTAGTCCACTAGTTGGATCAGAGAAAATTAAACATTGAAATTCACCAAATCGATTTGTGGGCTGAAAATCTTGCTTTGAGAGTGACAATAAAGTTATCAAGAAATGGAATAAAAATCCCTACTCTAAAATGTTTTTCATTTGTTGCACCAGCAATGTTGCATCGATTGGTCTGTCGTGGAGTAAGGCGTGGTGTTTTCAAAATAAAATCTTCGGTTTCGGCCGTTTCTTACGCAAAAATATAGAGCTAGTGAAATTCATATTCGGTTTTTTCTCTAAGACACTTCAATTCATTTCCAATATTATATGCAATGTTGACGGCCTCAAGAAGGTTTATCGACATTTTTTGCTTAATTTTGCACAAAACAACACTGTATCCAAAAACGTTTTTTAATACTAAGAGAGAAATGCAAAATTCACTTTGCCTAATTGTCGATAGCAACTGCAGAGCTCGTGATGAAGTTTCTCTGTCTGGCCATGCTGAAATTTCTGCCAAAGCTTCTACAACGGTAAATTGTAAATTTGAAAAAGTACTAACACTCTCGTGTCGATCGACCCATCAGGTGGCACAAATTTGAACAAGTTTTTGAGCTTTTGGTTGTTGACGAAATCGTATTGATGGACTTGAGTAAAATGTTTTGACGTTTTGAAGCATTAAAAAAATTGTAAGCTGAAGCTATTGTTTCTATGCAGTGTATTCCCATTCCTATACTTAACTTTCAATTTTTGATGCGCAAGCAGTAATTAAGTTTAAAAAGCGTGGTAAACAATAGAAACTAAAATCATATTATTGAAGCCTACTTATTATCATGTATATATGGCTGAACACCATTCTTCAAGGGGGTTTTGACCCCCTGAAACCCCCCCTTGCGTACGCCTATGTCACTGCCCATGAGGTATCATTTGGCTACAAACATAGCCGTATAAATTTGGCGGCAAAAGGAAAATCGTCGCCATCTAAACCTGTTCACCAGTAAAAAAATTTAAGAACAATCTGATATTTTTGGCATTAAATATGTTTTTCGAGGCATAACATGTAACTGTAAAAATGTTTCTTGAAAGGAAGGAAGTTATTTTACGTCCAATTAGTTTATTTTAATGGGCTGAATAGGAGATTTAATCATAAAATTGTCTTTTTTTGGCAGACAAATTAACAAAACTAATTTATTTGATGGCTTGGCTTAGTCTGACCGTCTCACTAGATAGTTTGCCCAAACTTGTCTACAGCTTGTCGGCAGCGTGGTCGAGTGTTTAGAGCGCCTTGATTATGATCAACATGGTCCGGGTTCAAAACCTACTCGAGCCATTCTGTTTTGTTCTTGGAAAAGACACTTTACGACACTCTTTCCTGCTTGGTGATCTTGGCAAGCAGTTCTAAATTTCAGTCATTTCTCTATAAAACTAAAAAATCAATATAAAAAAATTGAACGGGGCAGCAATATCTTGGCATCTCCAGAAGCAGGTTCCGGTTATTGCTTGCCCCATGTATAAGGTCTCCGTCGCTTTCTGCCAATCAGTTAAATAATTATAGAAATTAAAAAAAAGTATTGATGGGGTAAACTTGATTATTTTAACGCATAACACTTTTTAATTGATTTTTGGGCGGCAAAAGATTTTGGTACATAACAAAGCTATTGTATTTTATTCAGTATTTTAGTTAGGTGTAGGCTTGTTGGTGAAATCGTACAAAAACAATATTCGGGCAATATTATTTTGCCCCTCTTTAACCAAATATTATATATACTTCATTCAATATTATTTTATTTAAAAAAAAAGAATACGTAAATAAATAAATATAATTTAGATAGAATAAATATTTATAACCGCCCCCTGACGAGCCCAGGCTGCCAAAACAGTCTGTTGGGGCAAATAAAATTAATGCTAAATTAAATTTTGTGGCCTGAAATATATTGGTGTGACTAGTGATGGCCTAAATTTTGTGATCTGAAATATATTGGTATGACTAGTGATGGCCTTACAAAAAAGTGACCGGGTGCAAAAAAAGTAAGGGGGGCCACTATTTAGTATTTCAAAGTAAAGCAATCTCAAAAAAAAGGTCATTGTCATAGCGGGGCCATTTTTAGTGTAAAAAACAAAGTGATCGCTTAAAAAAAGATCTTCAATTTATAGGGTGCCACTGTTAAGTAATCCAAAGCATTGTGATCTCTAAATAAAGTTGTCATTTGATTTGGAGGGCCACTTTTTAGTGTTTTAAAATAAACTTATCTTTAAAAAAAAAATTTAGGAAGAGAGGTAATTTTTAAACAGATTTAAAAAGAAATTTTAGTTTTGACAATCCAGCAACATCCTGGTAAAGAAATAGAGCTATATCTTGTAAAGAGTGCCACTTTTTGCTGTATTTTAATGAAAAATTGGTGTAGCCGCTCGGTGAGCACCCTAGTAAAGCCATTACTGGGTATGTCTGAAGGATTGAACCAAATATAAATCGAAAATCCGTTAATTGTTCTCTTTGATTTTATAAATAACATGAGGTATTTTGGATGATATTAGAAACCAAACTGCTTAAAAATGAGAAGCACCAGACTCGAGTTTCGCTCTTATTAGAGCTCGTCAGTGATGCATATCTCACTGCGAATCGAACTCGCTACATGTGGTCTTCCACGCAGGAGACAACACCACTAGACCACGCGAGCCCGACAACTTCTCGATCACAAGCAGCTGGAAATGATTCCCGGCTTTGCCGCGCAAGGAATACACAGAATCCACTGTGTGGTAAGACCAAGGCCGCACCTCATAACCGGGAGTTGAGTCTGGTGCTTCTCATTTTTAAGCAGTTTAATTTCTAATGTTCTCTTTGAGCCCGAACCGGAGCTGAACCGAAACTAAACCTTTAAAAATAAAATTTGCTGCAACCAAAACAGAAATGAACCAGTAAAAATAAAATTTGCCGAATTTAAACCAAAACAGGAAATATATTTTAAACGGTTTGACGCCGTGATTTTAGCTGGCCCTAGTAAAAATAAAAAGAAAAATTTGGAAACATTGATACAAAGGTTTATTTTTCTAAAAGAAAGAAAGCTGATTCACAGACAATAGCTATTACTGTACAAATTATTGTGTTTAATAAATAGCTTTTAACAAAATTTTTTAATGTTTTATGGGTTTACGTTTATTCGAGATTTCCTAGACAGTTTAAACTTTAATCCTTATTTATTGCATTGCAGCAAGTATTTCTTTTTGTTACATCAATAATTTTTTAATTTAATTAATTTGCATTATACTGTTACAATTGAAATCAAACACAAAATTAAAAGAAACTGTAAAAATTTAATATTAAGTCGGTTTAAAAAGGCTAAAATTATTTGTAAAATTATTAACCCAAAAGATAATGCTATACAATGCTACAGTAATTTACTTAATTCTAAAATATCTTTTTAATCAAACTGCTCTGCAAGACACAGAAATGGCATTAAACAGTTGAAATTAACTCATTCTTTTAAAGAAAAAATTTGTTTAGCAAAATTTTTTTAAGAATTGATATTTTTAACTGCATGATATAATCATGAAATATTTTATGTTGCATTCATTATATGACAAAGGTTTGTAGAATTAAAAATACTTTGATTTTATTTGATGTAAGAAGAAGCAAATCAGATAACATGGCCCCAAAAAGGCTATTGACTATTAATGTACTGAATGCAGCTGAGCATTAGCCTCAGTTAAAAGTTGGTGTTTCAATTAAATATAGTCATTCTGCTATTCTTGAATCATTAGAAATATGAAAATATAAATGTTCAACTTTTAAGAGGAAGTAATTATATATGCTTATTGAAAAGTTGCAAAATATGGTATATTTACATTTTCTTTTGAAATTGAATTAGCCCATCTGTATCTTCTTCCTTATATCAGTACTTATAGCGGAAGATCAAGCTTAGCAACAGCTGATGGGCTTACCTGTGCCTATACATTTCTTTAATCCAATTCATTTTATAGTAACAGTTTTTTGTCTTTTTTAAAGTGCTATTTCACAAGTTTCATTAATTTAAATTTCAATAAAAATTTAATGATTATATTTTTACCACATTTTACCAACAATGTTTTATTATATTATTTTGGAAATTATTGTGGTTTGTTTAAAAGGTGGCTGGCATTTTTAATTCATTAAACTTTTTGGATGATCAGTTTTTATAATTATTTTAAAGATCTTTTTAAGAAGAAATGATAACTATTTTTTGTCTAAAAGAATAAAAAAATTAATCGAGAGGAAAAGGATCTCTTCGAAATTGATAGTAACTACCATGGAATTCTGGGTTAGTTTCATAACAGAAACTGTTTATGATGACTCTTTAAGACACCCATTTTCTATTGGATTAAAATAATGTTTTTGTTTAATTATATATGTTTTGCTAATGACTACAATGGATAAAGGTCTGGTGTACTAGATCTTGAACTGTTCAAACTTAAATTTTGATAACTTTCTCACTTTAATCTTTATATTACAATTTTTCTTTCATTAATCAGAGTCTAACAATGCTTGCAAGGCACAAGAGCTAAAATTGATGGTTAGTGAAGTTTTGACTTTATTCCATTATAAATTTTTAGTATTTTTTTCTTTGTTTCTAATTTTCTCTTGTATTTAATTATGATGCAACTTGCTGGATAAATATTCCTTGCTGTCAATTGTATACTTAGACAAACCCTAACCCTCTAATCTTTATTTTTTAACCCTTTAACCCTAACCTTCTAACCTAGGGTCTCTTCAAGAAGCAACTGTAAGCAATTTTTAATTGTGAAACTGACTTGAATCCTACCTGTGGTTTTTATTGTTTCTTAAAAAGTCTTTTTCCTCTTGATTTATTTTTATTCTATCCTGGTGCTGTAAAGGGATTTCAGGTTAGTTTCACTGACAAAAAAAACAGTTATGATCCCTTTTTGATGAGACCTTTAGCCTTAATTTTCTAACCCTCATCCTTTAACTCTAACCTAACCCTGTAACTCCTAACTCACTGTTATACTCACTGTCAAGCACAAATCAAGAGATGTGAAAAAGAAAAGAATATGCAAAATGTGATCAGAAAGACAAGCGTCATATCACAATTAAAGAAGAGGGAAAATCAAAAACAAAAGAAAAGTAAACACAAAAGAGTGTTGAGTAAGATTAAAGCACCAAATTTTTTTGATAAGGCTCTAAATGTAACTTAACCCTTTAACACATAAGGGACATTGGTGTCACATGTTATACAGTCAAATCTAGTTAATTGTATAATCAAATTGCCAAGCTTTATTTTGCATATAATTGGTGCAATAATCCATATCCTAACTATCTGTATCAAAAGCAACAAAAGATTGCATCTATCTGGTATCTAGACCTGTGGCATGATGTAAGTTCTTTTATTTGTTCTAAAAATCCCTGATCAAAGACAAGTTGATCCAAACTACATAAGTTTTATTTAATCAGCAATATCTTTATAATTGACAATAGCTGGAAGTTGAACATGCAATATTAATTTTGAAGTTAGTCATTTAGATCAGTGCTTTCCAAACTTTTTGTGTTGGTGACACACTTTTTAAACACAAATAAATTCATGACACGTTTTAACTAAACACAAGTAAAAGTGTTTTACAGAAAAATCTCAACTTAAAATTTTAATGAGATACATGAGCTTGATGGGATAAACACACTGTTTTAATATTTGGTTGAATGTAAGATAAAATAGTTGCATTTCATCATCAAGCATTTTTAAGCTTCCCCGTTTCATTGACTTTTTATTAGCCATTGTTGAAAAGGACTCTTTGCAAATGTATGTGGTGGAAAATTGTAAAAAGAATTTTTAATGCTTTACTGGTTATGTTCAGATGAATTCTTGAAACACAAACCCAAAGGCTATTCAAATCACTCTCTTTTACATTATTCATGGGCTTCAATCATTTTTAGTTTTGCTAATTCTTCTTGTTCTGCAAGAGTGAAGTTTTTTGTATCAGTTGAAATAAATGGATTTCTGATCCAATCATAGTCTTGGATTTCAAGATAGGGAAAGTAATGATTAATTTTTTTCTAAAGCAATGTGAAATGGACAATAAATAGCAAGCTGATATCATATTTTAACTTGCATTTTGCAGTTTTGGTAAAATTTTCCAAATTAATTTCTTTCACTTTCCTTTTTCAAATTGTTATCTTATCTCTCATAGCATAAATTTTATCTACTGACATAAAAATATTTTCTCTTTCCTTGCATACTGGTATTAATTCATTTAAATGCTTAAATATATCTGCAAGATATGCCAGTTTTTGCATCAAAATTTGTTTTGAATTTGATTACAGAATTCCTTGTGCATATTTTTCTTGCATATACTTATTGCACATTTTGCATATATTCCAATATCTATGTTGCACATATTGCATATACATATTGTACATTTTCCTAATTAGTTGGAGCATCATTTCTCTCTGAATTTGTGTATGTGACAAAGTACTTTTCTTCTTAAGAGCCAACAAACCTCTGTGTATAATAAAACATTTTAAACATTGCTTTTATTTCTTTAGAAATTTTAGTAAATAATGATGATAGAAGCAGTTTACATTTAGTGTAATTGACTATTTGAACCACTTGATTCATAACTTTTTTCAGTTCATTTCTAATGGTTTTAGCTATTAGATGTTTGCGATGTAAAAAACAATGTGTAAATATAATCTTTTCATTTTCTTTTGTTACCAGAGCTGTAAAACCTTTTATTGAACCAACCATTGAGGGTGTGCCATCTGTACATATAGCAGTTTATCTTCTTTCATGAAGCTATCTAGAATTTTAAATATGTCTTCACCAGTTGTTCTCATTAGCATTCATAATAACAGAAAAATTGTTCAATAATTTTCTTGTTATGAATGAAACACATAAAACCAATAATTGTGATAATTTGCTTATGTCTGTTGATTTGTCTAACTGTAGTGCAAACATCAGATTTTCATCTTTAAAATATTCTTCATTTTTTACTTAATATTTTCAGACATGTGTTGAGTACACCTTTCAATTGTGTTACCTGTCAAAGGGGTTTTTTAACTTCTTTTTCTAATTCAGGACCAAACATTGTTTGAACAATAGCATGGCAAGACTGCATTATAGTGGTTTTGGCAATAGTATATGGCTTCTTATTTTTGGCAATTATTTGCACAACCAAGTAACTGGCTTTTTAAGCTTTTTCTGATGTCTTCATTTTTTTTATAAATGCTGTAGACTGCTTTTTTATAGATTTTAAAAGCTGAAGAAAGTATTCCACTGGTTTTTTTGACAAATGATTGTATTTTGTGGTAAAATGATGTTTTAGTTTATTTGGTACTATATTTTTATTTGCAAGTTTATTGCCACAAACAAAAAAATCAGTCATTGTGCAAATTTGAAAGAATTCTTTAAAACAGTCTTAAAAGATATTAAGACTTTTTTTAGAATTGCAATTTTCATGGGCCATCATAAACTACTCACACAGCTCATTAGTCAATTGATTTTGATTTATATATAGTTTGATATTTGTTTCAAAATAATGCCGGTTTCAAGATTTGAAAAAAATTTAAAGATTTTTGCATTTCTACCAAAAATGTAGAGACTTTAGCACCCAAAAGTGATTGCAGTCCTGACAAAGCGTCTTGATATCATTAACTCTTAACACTGTCTGTCAAAACTATATAGATGTAAAAATGTTGAAATTTAAGTGTCCAAATTTTATGAATCAATGCCTAATAATGAAATCAGTAAAATGGGCATTCAAATTATGGATGAGCTGCAAGTCAAAATCCGGATTGCACTTATAAATTACACAGAAAAATCAATAAATGATCCAACTCCATTAACTAAAAAAAAAGTCTGGTGTAGTGACTTAACTGTGTGATTGGTTTTTTGTAGTTATATTTTTATTTCAATTACCACTAGTTAATATCTGTCATACAGCAATAGCAACATTAGAAATAAGTATGCAATTCATTCCACAAACAACCTTTATAAATAAATTGTGCAGCCCTTATTTGATATGTATTTATTTTTTGCTTTTAGGTTGAACTATTAAATGAAATAGTATCATATATCACAATAAAAGTTGCACAAATCTTACTCTGATTTTAAACATTTTTTTACTTTTTAGCACACAAAGGGACGCTGGTGTCCCACAACTTTGATGTCAGATTTCACGAAACAGCAAAACTTTTTTTAAATGTTTTATTTCTTTATATACGAGGGCTGTTTGAAAAGTAATGAGACTGTGTAAATAATTATTTTATTTGAAATGCCACGTAAAAATTACAACTTGTCCCCTTCAAAGTAATCTCCTTGAGCTCGAATGCACTTTTCTAATCTCTGCCACCATGCTTCTATGCACTTCTGGAAAGATTCCATTGGGATCGCTCGTAGTTCCTTCGTTACGGCTGTTGTTATGGCTTTTGAGTCTTGAAAACGGGTTCCTTTAATGACTCCCTTGAGCTTAGGAAACAAGAAAAAATCACAGGGAGCCAGATCTGGTGAGTAGGGTGGTTGCTCCAGCACGGCAATGTTATTTTCTGCAAGAAATTGTCATATGCTTAAGGCATTGTGAGCAGGAGCATTGTCATGATGAAGCAGCCATGACTTTGTCTCCCACAATTCTCTTCTCCCTTACCGAACGCATCAAACGTCGCAAGATGTCTTTGTAAACATTCTGGTTAATGGTTTGGCCCTGTGGCAAGAATTCTAGATGAACAATTCTATGAACATCAAAGAAAACAATCAGCATCACCTTAATTTTGGACTTGAACAGCCTTGCTTTCTTGGGTCTTGGTGAGGATGCACTCTTCCATTCAAGGCTCTGCTGTTTGGTGAGTGGATCGTACTCGAAGATCCACGACTCATCACTGGTAACAACTCTACTCAGCAGATCTGGTGTAATTTCAAGTTGTTTCAGGATGTCTTGACACACTTGCACACGATTTTCCTTTTGCCCATCATTCAGCAACCTTGGTACCATTTTCGCACAAACCTTCCTCATCCCCAGATCTTCTGTAATGATCCTCCACACCCTCTCACTATTCATGCTCAACTCATCTGCGATCATTCTAACAGTAAGGCGGCGGTCACTGCGCACTTTTTCTCTCACACGCTTAACATTTTCGTTTGTTCTGCTTGTTGTTGGCCTTCCACTCTTAGGATCATCTTCCACATCCTCTCTTCCCTCTCTGAACCTCTTGTGCCACTCAAAAATCCGAGTTCTTGACATCGTAGCATCTCCGTAAACTTCTTGGAGCAAATTGAATGTTTCAGTTAGAGTTTTTCCAAGTCGAACGAGAAACTTCAAGTTGATTCTTTGTTCAATGCTCATTATTTGTTAACAAAAGAAGAAAAAAAAAGAAAAAAATATTTACTAAATAAATTATCCCAAAACAAACTACAGTAAAGCACCTTTCAATAAAAGCCTGTAAAAAAGCATATGGTTGTCACAGAATGCTGAAACTACATTTTTACAATCACAAGACATTGCGCCACCTTAAAAAACAAAGCTTTTATCACTGTTGCAAGTGTTGTTTGTGCAAAGCATACAGTCCCGATACTTTTCAAACACACCTCGTATGTAGCCAGTGGATTAAAATTTTTGTGTATTTTGAAATTAGTATGCATTGAAGGGTTAATCTTAACTTTATTGTAGCTCTTACTTAATTTAAGTATAACTTTAACCTTGAGCTAGTCTAGCTCTCATCTTTAACCTCAGCTCGACTTTTATGAACCTAGATTTTTTAGTAAAAGAACTTTTAATATTTAGCTTATAAAAAAAAGTAACTAGAAAATAAAACTTGAGCCAAAGTTTTTCTCTGACATTTGAATTGCATTCATTGCATCAAGAGAGTGTTGTTAAAGTGTTGTAAAAATAATGATTTAAACATAGATGCTGGAAAAGTCATTATTTGACTTTTAATTTTAAAAAATTAAAAGATTTTTTATTAAATCTTTGGTGTTTAATGATGTTATTAAAGCAATGTATAAAATGATAAATGATGTTATAATGATACTTGAAAGCTATGTTCAATTACTGAATATAATTTTATATATTTATTCTAACTTTTGCAGTACATATAAACTTGTTAAAAACCATGTAATGGCTACAATCAAAAAATTAAAAAGTTTTTGATTACTTTAAAAGATTTAAGAGTTGCTGCTTATTATTTATCTTGGCAATCTCTGGCACACTAGCATGCTGTGAAAGATTTTCCAAGTGCCTTGCTGAACTTTTTAAAAAATATTAATTTATAAATTGCTTTAAATTTTAAAACGCTTTTGTTTTTTAAAGTTTGTAATGTTAAGTTTTGCACCTATGTTTTTATTGCTTTTGTTTAAGGTAAAATCCATCTTAAAATAGTAAAATTAAAATGAATTATATAGACATGTCAAACTTTTGAGCATATGTGTAAAAAAAAAGTTATCACTTAAATTGTTGGTCTGACCCTGGTAATTCTTGAAATTTTATGTTGAAAACAAAATGAAGATTAAAAAAAGCTTTCTGATTTCAGCTAAAATATCAGTTTTTAAAAATTAAGTCATTTAATTAGATAAATTTAGCCTTTGAATTAATAATTGAATCTGATTAGAAATTTCTTTTAAAGATTGGGCAGGCTGTGAGGTTGATGTGCATGCAGTAAAAGACGAAGCTGCACCTGGTTTTTATTATAATATATACATAGATTTGCATAACAATTGTTCATTGTCTCTTTGAATAATTTTTAAATCTATCTCATTGTGACTACAGTAACTTGTGTTGTTATGGTCAAATTTTTTAAACTTAGCTTTCAAAGAAAAAATATTAAAACACTTAATCCAGTTGAAGCTATAGTTCTTTCATTTATACAGTTGAAACTAGTCTTTCAAGATAAACTTTGGTGGTTGAAAGTGTTGTTCCTTTTTTTTTTTTTTTTTTTTTTGATAAACTAAGCAGTATAAATACTACTCTTTAACAATCATCAGCAAATGTAATCATTGTGGCAATACCAAAATTAAATTTATTTAATGAAAAGTTGATTTTATGGATTCCAGCATTACTTTCTAAAGTTTGCTGTAATCAACCATAGTTAGGTGATTCTTTATGGAGTTAATGAAGAAAGCAATCTTAATGTCAAAGAAAAAAAGTAGTTTACTGATTGCAGAAGGGCACATTTTTTTAATTAATATTTTCTCAAAAGAACTTATGATGAATTTTGGCTATCTGGTTAAAAATCTTATCCAACCATCAGCAAAAAAGCCATTCCAAACAATATTTTTATTCACATTTTCTTAGCTCTGCAAATATAGATTTTCAGCTTAGACAGAAATCAAAAGAAAAATGTTTAAGGATTGATGGACAAAATGCATGTTTACCTGGAAATGCTAGAATTTTTACATGTTTACTTGGAAATGCTAGAATTTTGATTTAATCATATTTTTTCTTAAGTGCAGTCACACCCATTGCAGTAGAATTCTAAAATTGCTTTATTACAGTTTTTTTTGTTTTTTTGTCTGCCAAATATGCTGTGAAAAAGGTTGTAAATTCCATGACTCAAAAGAATTTGAAAACCACTAATTTATCTATGTATTGTACAATAAGCATTTGTGGTACTAATAGCAATCTAAAAGCTTTTTCTACAGTCATCAATAAAAATTGTCACCATTATATTAAATTCTGAGATGCCATGCTTTTGAAAGATACTTTTGAAATTGTTATATAGCAATTGTACAAATGCGCATTGGTTATTATTGAGTACAAATGCGCATTGCTTAATTCATCATAAATAAACAAATAAAAATGAAATAAAACTAAAAATATGTTGAGGAACAATGCAAAAACTTAAAAACAGTTCAAGAATATCAATATCATAATTCTGTCAAATAATATTAACTGTAATTTTGATATAACTAATATGTACTGTTTTTAGGTTACATAAACTTTGTTCAACTTTATTGCTGAATCAGTTCATTTGAAATTACGTTGCAACTTCTTGTTATTTTCTTGTTTCGCATGACAAGAGCAACTAACTCACTGAAAACCAATGAAATCAGAGTTATTTTAGTAATTATATAGAGCACTGTGGGCATTTGTACTTGTTTAAAATTTTAAATAATGAATGCACACACACGTTAATGATTTGCAATAAACAATGTTTCCACAGAAAAATAGTGATTTTTACTTTTTTTACTTTGAAAGAATTAAGTTTAATAATGAATTTAACTAAGTTTTTTTGCTTGAAAAAATATAAAAACATGCTTAAGGGGAAAAATAAAAGGTTTAAATAAAGAAGCTGATTATTATCAGGCTTACCATACATTCTGTTTTTTAGGCCTTGTCACGGTGTCCTGCCTGGTGGACCAGAATGTCCCAGTTTTACCAATTTTAAGGGAAGACTTTTTTTTAGAGATCACTATGATTTTGAGACAAAAAGTGGGAAATCTGAGACTGATTTCAAGTCAGGACCTTTTATTTTTAGAGAACACTACTTTTTAGTGACCAAAGTTAAGAAACCCGAGATAGATTTAAAGCTAAGACCTTTTTTTTTATAGAGAACACTGACAAATTTTTTTTTAACAAGTGTCCCGGTTTGCCACTTTGTAAATATGGTAAGCCTAACTATTATTATATTTAAGAGGCTGACTTTATTATAATGGTAAGTTTTGGTCAACAATATTTAGAATCAAGTAACTTAAACATGGAGGACATGACTATATTTAGACGTCTTTGCTTGACCTACATTTGGGTACATCCTGGTTTGATCATATAATTTTCGAACGTACAGGTGTTTGGAAGTAAACATAATTGTTTATTAAAAACACATTTGAAAAGAAAAAGTTTTTTGGTCATATGACTTTTTCTAAAATAAATACTCAGGGCTTAGGCAACTACTTCTTTTCAACATCAGCAAGTGTTTTAACTCGGATTTGAACCACAAATTTTCTGTGCATTTACTGCATTCAAAATAATTATATATATTACTGCAAAACAATTACAAAATATTAATGTAAGTGTAAAAACATTTATACAAATTAACTTGCTGTTGATAGTACTTTGCATCTTAATTTCTTTGGAGTTCTTTGAAAATATGCGCATTTGTACAAGATGATGCACAAACATGCAAAATGCATGCAGCACATAATTTTGTTGGATGCATATAACTTGGAAATATGAAAACAATTCAAGTTAATTTTTTATATGAGAAACTCCTAGTAATACATGAACAAAGTTTTGCAAAAAAGATATTAATTCTATGTTTAATATGTTTTACTTATAACTCTTTACAAAGTTTCCTGCACATTTGCACAATGCCTATAATTTATGATCTTTTTTTTCTTGGGGGAGGAGTTGAATTACCATATTTTTTCATCCATAAAGCGCACTTAAAATCCTTTAATTTTTTTCAAAAATTGAACGTGCACCTTATAATTTGGTGTGTCTAATGTATGTGTTAGTGATGTCAATTGTGCATGCATTGTGTGACTGCATGCAACCTACTACTTACTGCGATCTACTACTACATTGATTAAATGTGTAAACTGCATGCAACTACATAACCTGCAAATGACTTTGTGAGTTGTGCTTTAATTAATACATTTTATTTAATGTGCCTTATGTATGAAAATAAACTCATAAGAAGCCATTCATTGATACTGCACCTTATAATCCAGTGAGCTTTATGATTCATAAAATACAGTAGTCAAGAGTTCATCATTACATTTCCAACAAAATGTTTTTTAAGAGTTAAATTTAGCATCTCAGAAAGTTTATTTTGGAAAATTTAAAGCCTTGTTTAAAAAATTTTTGCATCAATAAAAAAAATAGAAAAAATTATATAGGTAAAGATGTTATTGTTTATTTAAACATCTTTCCATGAAGAGAGAAAATTATAGTTGTGGCAAGTTTTTAGAAACTGGAGAAAAACTGGACAATAGATTGTTTACTGAGTAAAATTGCTTGATTGCAAACTTTTAGTTCAAATATATCAAGAAATTTTTGTTCTTGCTGTTGGTGCCTTTAGTCCCTTAACATACTAACTATTTTCAAAATAATGTGTCAAAATAAACCAAATTTTTTTATTCATTTAGTTGAAAGTTTAAATTCTATTAAAATCATCAATCTCAAATCTTAAAATTATTATTATTCTACCTAAAAAAATTTATATATGTATATAGTTTTTTTCATCCATGAGAAGATGTTTTAGAGAGGTGAGGCTAGAGGTGGCATTTTTTTTTAGAAAGCCCAGTGCAACATGCACCATACATTTTTTAGATCAAGTAAAGTGCAGCACAATGTGTTTTGGAAATCTTGTAAAGCACAGTGCAACTTGTGCAAAGTGATTTTGAATTCATGTAATGCACAAAATATTTTTGATTTCATATAAACCACAGCACGACAAGCACAATGTGCTCATGTGAAGTGCAATGTAGATTGTTTTAAAAACTATATTAACAGCAGTGCAACGTGATTTTTAAATCAATTAAAATGTAATGTACTTCAAATCATAAGCACATTCTAATCGGTTTCCCAA
Organism: Diplosoma virens; assembly: GCA_963680785.1. Taxonomy (NCBI): domain Eukaryota; kingdom Metazoa; phylum Chordata; class Ascidiacea; order Aplousobranchia; family Didemnidae; genus Diplosoma; species Diplosoma virens. Next base: position 47,031,524 of record OY796886.1, on the reverse strand, counting down.
TCTCCTACATTGAAAAACAACCAAAGTAGATTGCAGTTTTGCAATATAGGACTATATAAAGTGCAGTGCAACAAAACACAATTGATTTGTTTAATCTTTGATGCACAGTGCAATAAAGCACAAATAATCTTTTTGTTTCTCAGTACACAGCGCAATTAAACACATTTTATAATTTTCTAATCAAGAGCACAGCAAAAAGTGTGCAATGCTTTTAAAAAAAAGTATGAAAGCACAGCACAACTTTTGCAATTGTGGAAGTTGTGCTTTGCTCACCTCTGGGTGAGGCTAAGTATGGTCTCCAATGAGATATATCATATGTTGTTTTTTCAGTTAATAGAACTAAAAAAATACCTTTACTGTCATACTTAAAAGCTTAAAAATTGCTCTAAAGAATGAAAATCAACTACAAAGTTATACAATTAAGATTAGAATTATAAATAAAGGGTAATATATGTGTACAGCAACAAGTTACAAGTGACACATACTCCTGCTCACTCAATGCTGCCAACCATATGATATCTAGTAGATAGCCATAGTTTATTCCAATTATCTTGTATTAGCCATTTATTGTCATGATAGCCCAAGATATCTTGTGGCAAGTACAGAATTTTGAAAAAATTGATTTTAGATATTTCAGAAAGTATGTTAGGGGTTTAATTTTTATTTTGCAACTGTTACATTGAAGTACAAACCTTGGATTTCTATTTTTTGACCATTGCTTTAATTGATCTATACTAGGCTAACACACAATATGCAGTGCTCATAATCAGTCTTGATAACCTGGCATGACTCTGAAGTAGTTAAGATAACCATGCTTTAACAAAATTGTTGATTGCTTTTTCTATGATTGTTTATTGTATATTTACCACAAATATAGAAGAAAAAATATGGTTTCTGTAACCAGCATGTACTGAATTGTTTTTGGTAAATTCCATCAGAGAAAATTTTAGAGTTATTTAGTAAAGTATTCACTAAAAATTTACAGTGATTTAAAACCTTATTCAAACCTTAATCTAAATCTTTAGGGTAAAATGAATTTTGCAATAGTGAAAGTTAGCAATTATAGAGAATGGTGTATCCCCCAAAATTTTAAAATCCAAATGATGGTAATGATAATATCAATCTAAAAGTAATGCAATCTTAAACTTTATGTGAGTTGTCTACATATACAATATTCATAATACACAGTATAAAAGAGTTAGCAGTCAAAAATGTTAGTCAAGTTTTTCAGCCCAGATGAGAAACAATATAGCAAAATTATGTAAATGTTTCACATTAAAATTTTACACAAGCAAGGCTTTATTATATAATTTTCGCATTTAAATATAATAGTATAATTATGAAAGAGAGTAATTTTATCCAAAAATCTGCTCATTATCTCTTCATATTTTTATTAATAAATGATATTGTTTAAAATCTTTCTTCATGTTTTTCTGGTAAAATTCTGCTCTAAATCTTAATTTAAAAAAAAAAGATAATTAAAACTCGATGTTTTGATATACTATAAAATCAGTAAACCTTTTTCATTTCTTTTTAGACAATTTTATTACGCATCATTATTTATATGTTATTATAATTATGGCTAATAGACCACCTCAGCGAACTAATAATGCTGCCACTCAAGGTAAAATTTGTCAATTTAAATTAGTTTTATTGGGTGAATCAGCAGTAGGAAAAAGCAGTTTGGTGCTTCGTTTTGTAAAAGGTCAATTTCATGAGTATCAAGAATCAACAATAGGAGGTGGGTGTATATTTATTTTTTGATGTTGCTTATTCAGTATTTGATTTCATAGTGTAAGTATAAAAATGACCAATGGTGCTAATGGAACCATTAACTCTTTTACTAATAAATTAAAAGAGTTAATGGTTTATTCAGTTATTAGGATAATTTTTTATTGGTTTTTTATTAATAAAGTTTAAACTTTTGATAATCCAAATTTTGGCCATTTATGATTATTTTATCGTGAACTACATCTAGTTTTCAAAAAGTTTCAATGCAAAATCATTTTTTACTTTTAAGGTGCTGCTATAGCTAGTCTTGTTAAACTGCAGAAAGATTAATATAAAATCAATGAAAAACACTATATTACAGTGTATTTTAACAAGAAGGACAAAAAGTTGTAAGACTTCTGAAACAGGGAAGTGTCAAAATGGAAATGAAGCAAGTATCAGTAGGTCTATTGCAAGTGTAGAGAAAGCTACAATGAGACCATACTAAGATAAGTTGAGTGTCACAGAAGAAAGTAAGAAATGAAAAGGGTAATTCATCAGACAATATCACAAACATACTTAGAGCTTGGTTTTACTGTAGCTTAGTGTAGTGAACAATTGCCACAACCCTTATGTGTGCCCCCAAATTCTTTCGAATGATACTATGAAACTTTCCAAACTTTCTCATCACTTCATTCAAAGCACAACAAACAGAACTACATGTTTCAGATACTTTTTTGATGCCTCAAATACTGGCAGCAAAAGAGCAGCAAATTTCATACTAGCAGATTGTAGTTTGAATTGATTTGATTGCCACTTTGTTGTAAATTTTTGTCTTAAATACATAGCTTGTGCCCAAATCTTGCATTATATTATGCAACAACAGTTTTGTTTAACAAAAAGATTTCAAATATTAGTTCTATTCACTATACAATTTTCTGTTGCCAGTCAGTGAACATTTTTAAAAATTTTAGCAGTCAGCTAGTGTAAAAAGGTTGGGAACCACTGGTCTATAACAAGGGAGAGACTCATCCAGCTTCAGAAAGAGGGCTCATCTTTGTCTAAATACATGAAGAAAGAAGGATTGCTAGTCAGAAATTGAAAAGGAACTAGTCACATAAAGCAAAAAGAGATTGTGTACCTTCTTCCCAAGAAGGTTGGTGCACAAAAGGAGGAGCTCCAGCAATTTTAGTGCTAAAAGACTTGAGAAAAAAGTTGGAGTTTGTACATGACATGATGCTGGCTGGACACATGGGTGTCAGGAAGATGGAAGATCAAATATCAATCAATTTTTTATTGCTAGGGATTCACCAAAATGTAGTGAGTTTCTCCAGGTCTTGTGATGTGTGTCAGAGGACAGTATCAAAAGGTAGTGTGGTGAAAGTTCCGTTAAGCAAAATGCCGTTGATGGATTTGCAATTTAAGCATGTGGCAGTTGACATGATTGGCCTGATCCTACTAGCAAGTTAAAAGGGCACCTTTGCTTGTATGTGCTCACTCTGGTGGATTATGTGACACACAATCCAAAGGCTCTCCCTCTTCTTAACATTAACACCAAAACAGTGGCAGAAGCACTTTGGATCTCATCAAGGTCAAAATACCAGAGGAAATATTAAATAATCTTGGAACCCAATTTGTATCAGATTGCATGCAGGAAGTGTGAACTTCTTATCACCCAATTTGCAATGGTTTAACTGAAAAGTTTAATAGCATGTTGAAGATGTTGAGGCAACTGTGCATTTAATAACATAAGCAGTGATACAGATACCTAATTTTACTTTTATTGGTGTACTGTACAGAGATTTCCCAAGCACCTACTAGTTTTTTACCTTTTGATCTTGTATATGGTTGTCCTACAGTGTAGAAGCTCAAGATGATTTTGAAGGAGCTTTTGACAGGGAAGAATGAATTGCCTGACTTCAAAACAAGTTATTAGTATGTTTTAGAGCTGAGAGAAAGATTGGAAGAAATGATGAGGCTGGCTCAGGAAGAATAGAAAAATCAAGTCAAATACAAAAAAAAAAAAAACTGTGACAAAAAGACCAATTGTTTAATGATTGTAACAAAGTTTTGGTCTTGATTTTGATCCATTGAAAAGGGCTGTGTCAAATAACTCAGAGGATAGGGAATCATGATTACAAATTTCTGGTTAGAAACAAGGAAAAAATTTATCATGTTAAAAGCTTGAAAAATTACTATGTTTGAGAAGATGAAGCAGAAAGCAAAAGTGGAAAAGAAGATTTAAAAGTAACAACCAGAGTGGAAGTATTATTGAAAAAAAAATCACCCAAGCATAGATTAGAAATCACTATTAGAATTGGGCAGGTATAGGCAAAAAGAAAATGTCATCGGGTTGAGAAGCCAAGCTGAATGATAGTTAAAGTAGACAGTTGAAAGGTTTGTCAGAAAGTTATGATGAAGTTTTTTTTTTGGATGTGTTGGAAAGACATTAAAGAGTGTGCACAAAATTAAATTGGTGGATGAGGAGCCAGTCTGCTCACAACCTTAATCTTTGCTGTATGCAGTGAGGCAGGAACTGAAGAATAAAATAACAGAGATGTTGGATATGGAAATCATTTGGAAGTCAGTATTACTGTATGCATCACCAATGGTCATTGTCAAGAAGAAAGATGTTTTAAACTGTATTTGCATAGATTACAGAAAGTTGAAAAAATTGACAATTTTGGATCTGAAACCAATGAAGACTTTGAACTATCTTTCCTAGCTGGTTGAAAAAAATTCTTAATTTCTTCAACCAATTTGTGGCACCAGACAGGGCATTCTAATTTTTCCAAATGTCTTTTTGCATGAAAAACTCCAGTGTGCACTTGTGCATGGAACAAGGAAAGTGCTTTCGGGGATGTTTGGGTGTGATTGTTGTAATTGTGTTTTTCAGTGATTGAAGGCCACACATTGAAACTTTGAAAAAGCTTTCATGGAGGTCAAGTGCTGCTAACCTCCCTGCTTGGCCCTTGAAGTGTATTTTTGAGGCGTCAAGAGTTGAATTTTTTAGACATGATATTGGATAGACTGGATTATGCCAAATGATGATAATCTGGCCAGAATTGCATGTGTAAAGCAGCCAGTCACAAAGAAAAAAGTATTATCATTCTGCAGGTTGCTTGGTTACTACTAAGATTATATTCCTTCCTTTGCTTTGATTGCAGCACTGTTGATAGACTTGATAAAAAAAGGCTGAACTTTGTTGCTTTGAATGGCATGAGGCCCAGGAAAAGGCTTTTATTATCTTGTGAGAAGCTCTTGTGAAGTGGCCTGTATTAAAATTGCTTGATCGCTCAAAAGAATTCATCTTATCTCTGATTCCAACAATGGCATTGAGGTCATGTTGATTCAAAAATATGAGAACTTCATTCCATAGCATATGCAAGCAAAAAGTTGACTAATGTGCAGATAAAGTACTCCATGCTTGAATAGGAGTATTTAGAGATAATTTCAAGTGTGGAAAATTTTGCTATTTGCAAACAGACCACAAAGTCCTCAGTTTTCTCAGTATGATTCATTACAAAAATGATTGCTCACTCAGTTGGTCCTCATCCCTACAAGTGTATGACTTTGTAGTGAAAGATATTGCCAGCAAGGATAATGTTGTGGCTGACTACCTCAGTCATATAATTGTATAAAATGTTTTGTTGTATAAGATTACTGTATTTTTGAATTCAGTGTGTGTTGTTAAAAATGTTATTGCATATAATATTTTTCACTACAAGAGCATATGTCATACTTCATAATTCTCTTAACAAATCTACTGTTGATTTTCAGTCTATTACAGTAATTTTTAAACTTTCAATTATGACCTCATCTTTTCATTTTTATGTAGTGATTTGTAATTGGTACATTATCCTCTCACTAAATCTATTTTGTCTGGAAGTTGTTTTCACAAGTTATTGTGAGGAGTTATTTTACCTTATTAATTCAAGCATATTGACTTACTGAAGTTTTAAGCCATTGGAACATTTCTGCAGCCAAATACATAATTTTGACTAGAGTGTTGAAGAAACAATTGTTATCATCTACTACTGTTAAGCTAATTCTACTTTATAGGTTGCATGATTATATGTTTACTACTTTATCATATGATTGTATTGTGACATCATAAACTGTTTTTGCTCAACAACCCGTTAAAGTTATGGAGACAGATCCAAATAAAATACATCAATTGATGGTACCCACCCTTTTTAAGTACAATTCTATTTCATCTTGTTGAAATTGCCACAAATGTTTTAATAGCATTTTTTTACAACAATTTTTTTTCAGCGGCTTTTTTAACTCAAACTGTATGCCTGCAAGACACAACAGTGAAGTTTGAAATATGGGATACTGCTGGGCAAGAGAGATATCACAGTCTTGCTCCCATGTATTATAGAGGAGCTCAAGCAGCTATTGTTGTATATGATATAACAAATCAGGTAGAACATTATCTGTTTGTACAACACCTTTAACAAACTAGTAAATTATCATCTAAAAAAATTTATCATTTGTTTGTTTCAAATTTATAAAATATGTATTTCTATATATTTTGTATTTATTATAGTGTTTCATATAATATCTTTATTGACCTTTGTTTTTATTGATCAATGTAATTACAGTCAGACCTTGTTTATTTGGACTATAGTTGATTTTTTCACAAAATTATGTTTTAGCAAGTTATCGGGATGATTGGACTGAAACAATAGCTGCACTTGTAGCTAAACACAGCAAACCCTATAATCATGTACAGCATGGAGTAATACAGTTTAAAACAAATTACTTTTTGTTACAATGTGCACAGAGAAGAGGCAGTCACATTTTTATCAAGTAATTTTGTATGTATTCGGATTTATCAAAAAAGATTTTTTCATTTCATCAGCATTTTGTCTATAAATTATCAAGCTGGGTTTTTAGATTAAAAGGATAAAATGCATTGAAGAAATCACTTATGAGACTAATTTGTGTCAGTAGTGAGGAATCTGGTTGGATTAGAGCTGAGATAAATGGGCTCTGACTGCATTACCAAATCAATTACTACTGTCTGTAATGAATTCAACTTGGCATTATTGTATTATTTAAATCTACTTATAGATTCAATTTAAAAAAAAGGATTCAAGGATCACTTTGAACAATTAAAATTTAGCTTATAGAAGTACAGTTTACTAAATTATCACAAAAAATTTTACACAATCAGCTATTAATTTGGTTTTGGCCTATTTTTTTGTATTCTATATTAGTTTTCATAACATAACTTCAATTTTTTTAGTTACTTTATTATTTTAGAAATTTAGAGTAAGGTGCAGTGAAAAAGATTTTTTTTCCAAATCAAAAAACGGATTTCTTAAAAGAGGTAGTTAGGTCCAAAACCAACATTATACATAGTTTTGCTCATCTGCCACATATTTTCAAATTTGAGAAAGAAATATTTTCAAATTAAAAACTATTTTCAAAGTTGAATACAATTTTTGGTTTTCAAATACGCAAAATAAAAATAGTTTGGTTGGTACACATTAAAATTTTATTGAAATAGAGCAGGAAAATCATGTTTATTGTTTATAACCTTTGGTTTAAGAGTAGAACCTTGCAACCCTTGGTATTGTATAGGAAGACAAGACTATGAATACTTGCCAAGCACTCACTATCTGCACTGTTGTTGTTTTAACCCCAATCAATAACAGTTCGAATTGCTAAAGTAGAGGCAGGGTGAGAAAACACTAGGAGATTTAGGGATTGCAGTCACGTTGGTGGAGGCTTCTTTGTGTTGACTATTTTATAAACATCAATATTCATGCACAACCAGTCAATTTTTAGTGTTGGTGGAGATTGGTTCAAAAGCATATACCTTAGTTACTTATAAACAAACGTGGCAAAGCCATGCTTCCTATTCAAAGAAGACCCTGCTAGTTAAAACCTTGTGAGTACTAGCTTCTCTGCACTAGTGCAGTGGGTCTCCTGTAGTAGAATGACTAGTGCCTCAAACTGTAATCATTTGCTCCTACTGCACAATATTTGGATGCAGATAGGTTTTGCCCAATAAATAAACAAAAAAATCCCAAGAAATTTTTTGTTTCTTTAGTAAGATTAATAAATGGAAGAAGTTAACATATAAATCAGATTTTTAAAATTGGGAATTAATGGGTTAAGAGCAACATCTCTCATATTTTTTTGACAACTTCATCATTTGTTCAACAATACTGAAAAAATTTACAGTTTCTTCAGTACTCTTGCACTTCAGTTTGATTTGAAACCAAGTATACTTTAATGAAATTTTGCCAGTGTACTAAAAACAGACAATAATTTTTTTTCAGACCTATAAGAACAAAGTATGTGATAGTTTTCACCGATATCATCAACAAGGTATTGTTGTCCACCATATCAGCCACTTTACGATATTGGTATTGGCCATATTTGGCCTGATCATATATTTTATGGTCTTTTAAGTGGGCCACAGATACTTGCCAAGTGAGACTAAGATCCAGACACCTGTTTGTGCCAGCTGCACAGAATCTTTTGGACAACCTTGCCAGACTTGGCATCCGTGCTTCTAAATGGACAAATCACAAATGGAAAGTGGAGTACTGTGAAAATGCTTCCAGGCTCTGTGTTTTTGATCACAACATAAATAGGCTTAGCTATATTGTCACCTGTCCCATCTTCTATCATTACTTGTGAGAGATAAAAAACACTTGGCTCTCCTACATTAATGCACACTCCTCTTTAATAATGGTTTGTGATAATACTTTCCATTCGCTTTGGATGGTGTCATTATTGCAGTCTTTTGTCAATATCTTATACAGTAAATGAAATCCACCAATTGAATGGTTCTTCATTGTTTTATCTTCTTTCTGCGTTTTTGTCAACTTGCTTCTATCCACTACATAGTTTTTCTTTGTTAACAATTTTGCTGTGGTATTTTGATTTGCGCAAGCAGTAATAATGTCAAAAGTATAAATAAAGTCACTTATTGCAGCAAAAGGATTAAAAGCTTTAATGTAGCTGATACTGTAGCTGCATCAGCTGTATCAGGCACCTTATACCTGTTACAGAAAATGGCAAGTTCTTTCAAACAAGCATGATTCTGAGCACTGTTGTATGTTTAGAGCATGGGATTTCATAATTAGATGCTGTTAATATTTCAGAATCTTTATGTGAAGTTGTATCAGTTTCAGAAGTTTTACATTCAGAACTAAACGATATGTTATCATTCAATGAGCTTGTTAAAGCCATGTTGCTTCAATTTTTGAAAGATTTTTAAAATGAAATTTATGTCAGAGTGTTCAATATTTTTAGCCACATCCAAGCATTTTTCTTTTTAAATCTCAGGAAAAAGGTTCATTGTCATTCATTCTTAACTGGTGTAATTCTTAGAACTTTTTTCTAAACATTTTAACCAAAAAGCAGGCTTGCTAATGAGTTACGTAGCTATATACGACTACTTATGCAGGTGTTTGTACATACTGGTTTTCATTGGAGTGCACTTACAAAATAATTTGATTGCTATATAACCACCTGACTTTCCCAGGGTGTGCAAGGTATTATATGTTTTTAGTGTACATACTGACACTAGTACATGGCTTGGCAATAACTTGAAACACAGAATTTACATCACTGTTTTTGTATACAGAGTTTTATGTTTGAGCAGCTGCCTTCAGTTAAAATGTTGTTGTTTTCAATTTGTGACTTAAGTGTTTCTGATAGAAGAAAAAATTGTATTACAAAAGATTGAAATATGGACCTTTTGAGCATTTTGAGCCAAGTACCAGCTTTTTAGCATAATCAGTTTGCAAGATATGGGATTTTTCTTGATTTGGAGGTCACATAACCTTTCAGGACAGTTAGCCATCTGGGTATAGATGGCAGATGTGCAAGACTATGTTTATTTTTGGACCTAATTATCTTTTAAGAAATCAGTTTTCTTTTGATTTGGAAAAAATTTTTTACTCCATCCTAATTTAGAGCTGTTTGCTAAAACCAGCAAGCAAAGGAAAGTGCCATATAATGTCTTTTCCAAAGATACAACAGAATGGCACAAGTAGGTTTTGAGTCATGACCATGTTGATCACATTGCACTTAACACCTCAGCAATGCTGCCTACTATTTTATTAAATATGTTAAATATATAATTTAGGATACTTTTGGACGAGCTAAAGAATGGGTAAAAGAACTTCATAGACAAGCTAGTCCAAACATTGTTATTGCTTTGGCTGGAAACAAATCAGACTTATCCAATAAAAGAATGGTTGATCATGATGTAAGTTAGATGAAATTAAACATATCATGTTCAATTATTATTTAATGACATTGTACAAGTATTTTATTGTGTATGATAATTCCAATATACAATTAGTTTTCTGTGCTTTATTTATGTCTAAAATTTTAGTTTTATTAATTTTTTATTACTATTGTGTCATGCATCTTTTCTTTGCCACATTTTGACTATAATACTTCTATAAGTCATTAATAAACATAATTATTAACAGTATTTTAATAGTTTTGTTATTATGAGGCCCATATATACTATTTTACTACTGAAAGTGTAGTTTCATATCTGATGTACCTTGGCAATTTTATACAAACTATTGTTGAAGTATGTGTAATTTTATGTCACATTTATATATCCCACTGAAGTATAATTTGATTATTGACTTTATAGGAAGCTGCTGCTTATGCTGATGAAAATGGTCTGTTGTTTATGGAAACCTCTGCTAAAACAGCTATGCATGTCAATGATATCTTTTTAGCTATTGGTAAGTTGAATAAATGTTTTTCAAAGATGCAGAATTTTTATCAATTGTATGTAGTGTTTGTTAACCCTTTAACTTTAAAGCATGCCATTTGGCATGGTTACATGACCCAATTTCTAAAAATATTTATCTCAGTTATCAGTGGGACTTGAACCTGTTGTTATGTTTTAAATAGTTTAAAATATTTAGATTTTTAAATCCAATGCCAAAAACACTAAAATAATAACGTTTTTATACTTTATAAGATTGAAATAAAAATATTATGTCATTAACTTTTGTTTCAATCAGGTGATTTTGACAGATGAATTAGACTATGTGATATTATGTTTTTATGTCACACTGAGACAAGTCGCATATGGCTTATTCTCATTGTGCACTCTGTCTAACATGTCTGTGCCCATTTAGAACAAATTTATGTGATAATCACTGCAGTTTTTGTAGCAAGAATGTCCAGAAAAGCTAAATTTATGACTGAGGAAACGTTGAGAATTTTGTTAGACATTACATCTGATGGTGGAAGTGATTTGGAGGAGGATAGTGTGGCTAATAATGACTCAAATTATAAAAGTGATGCTGAAAGTATTGAGGGTTCTCTTAGTGTGTCTGAATATGAGAACAAAAGTACTAAAAATTCTTCAGACAATGAGCCTGTGCCACTGACAAATCGAGATTCACAACCAAGAAAAAATTTCTTAAAAGTTTTAGGGGTTAAAGGGTTAATGTGTTTGTTGTACCTTTTATATTCTTTATTAATAGTTTTTTTCTCTCATTTAGATGATTCCTATAACAATCAATTAATTTTAAACGGTATCTCTTCACAAAATGTTATTCTAACTGAAGTAATTCAAAGGTTTATTTTTAGTCTTGTTGTTTGTAATTTAAAAAAAGGCTGAAAGTGATGATAAGTAAAATGTATAAAATTTCTTTGCAGCTTTTAACAGTTATACTCAAGAACTTAGGTGCAAAATATTTTGATATCAAAAAATAGAAGTTTTAATATGATAAATATTTTTACTTTGTATAAATTGGATAACTTTAGTTATCTTGTCTTTGTTTTGTTAGATTTGTTAAAAACTGCTTGGTTGGTCATTAGTGTAATTTGATTGCAGCAAGTTTATTTTAAAAGTCTTACTTTTAGGTTATATTGCAATTATTTGGGTAAAATATTTTATTCAATTTTTTGAATATATATGATTCTTTTTAAAATTTTATTGTTTTACTCTAAATTTCTAAATTTCCCATTGCCTCTCTTGTTTAAAATACTTTTAATGTGGAAATAAGTTTTAAAAAGAAAACTTATAATTGATTTGAAAATGGTAGTTTAGTGAATCATCATCTATTTGTTTTGTTATAGAAACCTGATGCACACTTCCTGTTGGTGAATGATTGCTTGTGCTTGCAGCTGTGTCTCTATGTGTATTTAAACTTTTCAACAACTGACTTTGCCCTTCCAATAAATTTCTATTACTATTGATAGTTCTTTTTTTTGTTATATCTGGTCTACTTGAGCTTTATGTGTATATTTTTCAAATTATTCTGCACCAATCATGTTCCTAAATATCTCATTTATATCTTTGATCTTTAAATCAACAATAAAGAATTTCTGTAATATAATTTTCATAGATTTTGCAATAAGTTGTTTTAAACAAAACAAAACCTTTTATTCTCAAAAACTTTTTACATTGTGAAGATACATTAAAATTGATATAATTTATGTTATTCTTTAAATCCCATCAAAGTTTTATCAAAAAAATAATTTTTAAAAATGATTGATTTGCAAATTTGGCAACTTTTTTATGTTTTGAAAAAAAAATTGAATATTGCTTGATGTATAAAAGTCCAAAAAATAAATTTAGGAATGTAATTATGGGTTGATATCAGGGTTGGCATTAAAAAAATATGCCCAATAACCCCCCTCCAAAAAAAACAATAAGACCTGGCTTCAAGTGGGTTTTTTTGGGTTTTAAATTTTTTATTTTTTAAGGTATTTACAACCATTTTATATCAATTATATTAATAGTGATAGTATTACTGAACATATTACCTTGTAGTAGTAGAAAAATATATGTATATACTAACATTTTCTATAAATACCTTCATAATTGATTAATGTTACCAATTGATAAATTGACCTTCATAAGTAATGTCAGTCATGAGAATGGAAATAAAACTACAGCCTCAATTCAATTCTTCAATTTATTTCCAAAACAAGCATTTTACTGCATTTACCACTAGTTAAATAAGTAGGCTATAATAAATGTTTCTATTTAACCTACTATGAAAAATAAAAGAGAAACTTCCAGCGAAAATTAAAAAATTGCCAGAAACTGGAAAGAGAAATGAAGATTTGTTTTTAATTTCTATACTATCTGTATATTTTAACAAATTTCTTGTCACCTGGGTTGGCAAAATTCTGCCAACCCAGGTGACAAGAAACTCCCTACCCAGCAGGCTTTTTTGTTTTTTGGTTTCATTTATTTTTATATTTCATTGTTACTTAAATTGTTTTTGAGACATTTATTAAAAAAGAAGCTATAAAAATAACTAATAAAGTGAGGAATGGTAAGTAAATTTAAACAAATGTTAATACAAATTAGAAATAGGCTGATATGTTTACTTTTTGACATACTGATGTGGCCATTAGTTGTAGCCTGTGTAATAAACAAGTATTACCAGTAAATTATCAAACTTGCATTCAGATTTGTCCCACCGAATTGTATTGAACATATATTTATAATTCTCACTGTATATTGAGAAATGGGTGTAGTGCACACCAGTTTTTGTTGCATCTAACTAAGAATGATTATAATCAAAGAGTATAGGTAGCTTGATGCCTTTGGATGAGTGTTAAGTTAGGGGAGCAGAAAAGATGCACTAGTGTTATGCGAGAGCAGCTGAACCAGCAACATACAACATTGGCCATTGCAGTTCAGTATAGCACCAGACACTACAGGCATTGGGTGTTTGTTTACTGCATGTGTCTGTAAAGCAAGCCAGAGATATCTTGGTCACTACTCACTAGGCATACTTTATATAGTGATTTATATTTCTATTTAGTGACAGGAATAAAGGATATAATGTCAATATAGTTATTGAAAAAAATTCAGTTAGTTTCTACTTAAATTTAAAGAAAATCAAAACAGCTCACATTACACTCACTTGCCCATGCATATCCACAAACTCATTCAACACCATAATCAAATTTTCAAGCAAAACAGATCAGACCCACAAATCACTATCTTAACAATGACATAAACAAAACAAATACATAAACACAAAACAAACGCCTGAAAACAGCATCTTGACAAAGTTGATCACAAACACAATCCAACTCCCTGTGGCACTATAGCAAAACTATCCAAAAAAAACCCACCTACACAACAGAACAAAACCATCAGCTTTGGAACAAAAACAGCTATCTGACATGAACAAAGCAAAAACTTTTAATAAACTCGTCACGAATATCACTTGCAAAACAGACACATAGACCATAAAATAAAAAATTTCCCACTAATAAAATACTACTTACTACTACTCAAGTGCGATTAGCTATCTCAAACAGCACAACACCTGGAACACTTACGGCTGCTTGCCATCAGATACCTCACAAGCATGTACAAAACTGCCCTCAATACCAACACAATACCACATCTTGGAAAACGTGCCACAATCATTCTCATTTTTAAACAAAAAAGCATTGGCTCAAATTACCAATCCATATTACTTTTACCAATGCCAAAACATTGCCGAAACACTAGAGAAAACGCTATTACCATAAATAGCAGAAAACATTCCAGTTATTTCTTATCAATATTGATTCAAATGTAAACCCTCAACATACACTGCTTTGCAGAACATCTGCCACCAAATCACAAAAGACTTCAACAATCCAAGGTAACATCACACCATAACAGTAGCTTTAGACATGAACAAGACATTTGATACAGTAAATGTACACAAACTTACACACAAACTCACACTAAAAAACATTCCAAACGTCGTCAATACCAACAATTTCTACAAGAGTTGCCCGAAAGAATTCTAAAAAAATTAGTTGTGGCTTCTATCAATGCAATGCTAAACCTAAAGAAACAACATTTTTTTGTGTAACATTGCGTTGATAGAAACCAAATGTTTTAGGTTTTTTTCATATATAACCACCTCTCCAAACATAACTCAAGCTAGCGGACTTTCTCGATAAGAGTTCAAAACTCAAAAACCATGGTCAGGCAGAAAGCTCTGGTTTGGCATAAGTTGTGCGAAATGCTGTAAATCAGCCATGTCAAACTCGTCGGTATATGTGGGCCGCATCAGTAAAATTTCAACGTAAAAATTTGCTGCAGACGGCAATCTAATTAACAAACAAGGTGATGATTTTTTTACTTTCAATAGATTTCATTGTAAAATCTTAAAATTTCAATGTTAAATTTGTGTCTTAGATTTAGCCTTTTTTAAATTTTTCATTAAAATCAAGGTGAAGACCAAAAACAACGTAAAACAAATCTATTAATAAAAGTAACATATCCCTAAAAACTCGCTTTCAATCTACCCTAAAACAAGAAGTAGGCAATATTCACTCAATCGTTGTAGAAGACGGCTATCCGGAATTCCTTATTCTAGAACTTCCAAAAAACTTTTTTATGTTTCCAACAAGACCCTAAAGAAGACCCACAAAAATGTCCTTTCTATTAAAAATTGCCCTGAATCGGTGAAATATTCTTAAAATTTAATAAAAGATGAAATTACCAATCATTAATTGCTGTGAAGCTGTCCGACCACTCATAGTCTTTTCCACCAAAAATTTTTACTTGCAATGCATAAGCAGTATTGGCTTTAATTGGTGCAAACGGAGCGGCTGCACTGGACCCCCTTAAATACATCAAAAAGCGGTTCCCCCTACACAAAATATTGCTCTATTTCTTTATAGTAGCACCAGGACGTCGGTGGCATGTCTAAAATAAAAACTTAAGACGACTTTGTTTTGAGACACTAGAAAGTGGCCCCTCCTAAAACGATGATTTACTGTTTTGGAACACATAACAGTGCCCCCTAAAGTAAAAACTTTTTTTAGAGATCACTTTTTTAGATATATACCAAAAAGTGGCTCCCCCTTACTTTTCTTGCTCTGGCCTCCCTTTTTGTAAGATCATCACTGTGCATAAAAATGTTCTTCCCTTTTTTCAAAGTAAAGTCGTATACGAATACGTGTCACTGCGACAATCGGTACATAGGTCGAGCTAAAAAAAATTTTTTTTACGCTGACGAAACGTACTTTTACTTTAATTGAATATTCTCTTCAAATACTATATTATGATAATCCCTATTAATCGTAATTTTCACCCAATCACAATCAGTTTTTTAATTATAAAAATATTACATTCAGTTGTACAGTTGATTCTGGCGAAACCTGAAGAGAGTTTGACCAAAACGTGTAAATTTTCTAAAACAGCCTTTTTCTAAGGCTACCTATTTAAACGAATGAGTTTTGTATGAACCCCATGGTTTTGAAACTATTTTTTAAAAATATTTTGCTTTAATTAAGTGGCAAATCTCAGTTACGCAGGAAGTTGCGTAAACCTTTTTGTTGTGTTAAAATCAAAGTAAAGACAAAAATGGTGAGCATCCAATCAGTTTTTCCAAAAGCATGTCGTTTTCTTTGATCAAACCTTGTTTTGAATTAATTCAGATTTTGTATTGAGGATCTCATTAAAAAATTCTTTAAGACTTTGCGGGCCGCGAGTTTGACATGCTTGCAGTAAAGGGCACTCGTAAGTGTTGTCTGTTTACAACTTCTTGATGTCATTGTATGTCCATTTCCATTGTTTCGAATTTCTTTAAATACTTGTACGTCAAAAATGGTATGTATTCTGTAGGAAATTTATGCAAAAATGTAGATTGATTTTTGACTAATATTTTTTTGCCCTTAAATATTTATTAATATCTTTATTTAACTTTCAATTCTCAAAAACTCTTTCGCTGTAATTTTCAGCACTTTTCTAGCACAAAGTGACTAAAAATTAACAAAAATCAGTTGGGTATATTCTCATATTTTCTATGTTTAAATAGTCATAACTTAAAAGATAATTGACCAATTTAAACAATTTTTAATTTTTAGCTAAAAAAGTAAAAAACATTTTTTCTGAAAAGTTGTTATTATGCAGTGGCCAATACGTCCGAAACCATTCGTCAACAAAATTGTTATGGATATCATTAAAATCGCCATTAAAAAGCATGCAGAAAAGTCGAAAGAAAAAAAGCTAAACAAAATCCAGGGATTGAGGAGATTTAATGTAGAGGGATGGGCGTCGGGAGGAAGTAAGGAGTGGAAGGGAGAGTGGGATTGTGGAGTGTTTATATGAAGCGCCGGCCATGGCAAGAGGATCTGCTGAAGTAATTGGCACGAAAAGAATGTCCGGTTATTCCCCTGTAACGTTTTGGTTTCTAAGCCAGCACTTTTGGTTAAAGATGTTTTTACATGATGCTTTCTCAATTTTGTAGAAACTTGTTTAATCGTTTTAACTTAATGTTGTTATTTTATTCGCTTGGCTAATATTTGGTCGTGAGATTGCATCAACGATATCTTTAAGCCTCAATGTTTTACAGTATGTGCAAAAATTAATTTCTTTTAATTTAACAAATGAACAGATGTTATTTTTTAACATTGTACGATGATTAGTTTGCTAATTCTGGCTAATGTTAATTACTGAAGAAATATATGATAAAGAATATGAAGTTAATGTTAATCACTGGTTTTCTTCAAATAACATATTTCATATCAAAGAATGAGGAGGCTCCCAACAAACCGATGTTAAACGGAACTTATAATCATTGTATATTAAGTTTAACGAAGTTTTGTAACAAACTTATATTTAAAATTCAGCTGGACGCCTCTATCTTTACAGCTTCTTGAAACATTTTTTTCAAGTCCTCTATCCTTACTGAAACCTAAGATTAATGTTATTGCTGTTGCAAAAGTTATTATCAAAGCAGCAATTTTGTAAGAAAATAACGTAACTCTTGTGCTTTTTGATGAACAATATTGTTAGCAATTGGTGATATCTTTTTCAACACATCAACTTTGTTTTAGCGGAGAAACTTCCCAAGAACGATGTTGGTAGAAACCCCAACCAGCAGCCAGGGGGCGCTGTCAACATGAACCAACAAGGAAACAGCGAATCGTCCAAAAGCTGTTGCGGCGGTTCGCGCTGAACAGTTTGATTTTTATTGATATATGTAAAAAAACATTCGATCATGATAATAGCATTGACATATTTATAAGAGTTTGCCGAGTCATCATTTTTGTTTTTACGGATATTCCGCCTCCAGCAAGCTTACAAGATCCTGCACAGCCGCTGACGCCGTGTCGTTTTTCCTGTGTAGAATCGATTTTTTGTCGCTGTTAATGAACTTTCAACGTGTGCAATTTCTTTTAATTCCGCTTGATTTAACCGAGTTGATTCTCCTGCAGCAAGCCATGTGGACCGGTCAGCGGCGGGCGACCCGCGGCTCTCAACCGATTGTTTGAACCCGTTAGCTTGATAAGGCTACAGATTTGCTTTATTGTTACAACACGCATTGATTCTCTGCTCACTAAACATGCAGGTGCCGTTTTTCTGTGGCTCATTTCGCATTACCTTCATCGGCTTTGCACGCTGCCGGTACTCGTCGCTTGTAGAAAGGCAGCAATATTAATTGTATAAAAAATTTATTTTTTTTTTCAATATTTGAATTCAAGTGACGTAAGCAGACATCCAGGGATGTCTGCTCTGGCTTTAAAAAAACGTTGTGTATTTTCAACATGAAATAATTGTTGGTTAAGCACGTTCATTATTGTAATAAATGTACACTTTAAAATCTTCATGTGGAGTACCTCGTAGATTACTGTCATTCGTATGTTAGAAAATCCCCGGGCTGTGTTCATCCGTCTTGTACGAGTTCTAAACACACGACGTGTTATGTGTTATTCTCCGACAGTTAATAAGATACGTGACCGAACAGACATTAGTCAAGATGCTCCCTTGCCGAATTATTAATTGATCGATTTTATTTTATGGTTTATTGGTTATTCAGATTAATTAAACTTATTATTAATGATACCACAACAAAAATGATCACCTGGAATACAAATAACTACGGCACATAGTATGTTAATATAGGCACATTAATTGTAAAGTAACACTATATACGGTAATATAAACACAATACGATAATACAATAATATAGATTGTAAAGTATACATTAAAAATATTATGTAAACCTAAAGATAAAAATAACAATAATAAAAGTAACGAATCTCCTGAATAAGCGACAACACGTGACCCCTTTAGTGAAACCAATTCGAATCCTCCTGCGGTTACTATCGTTTCTTGAGAGTTTATTTTTCTGGTGGTCTCTTTTTTTATTGCCTCCTAGTGCAGCAGCGGAGGTTCCGGGTTAGCTTCAACGAAAAACAACAGTTACGGTCTCTTCTTAAAGAGATCCAAAATAACAACATTTTATATACATATTCTTACTGCTGCGTAGGCAACAAATTAGACTACTGTATATCATTGTTGTTTGTAATTGTTGATCAGATATTGTTTTAAAAATTTGATAAATGCATGTATATGATGTGATAATTTAATAGAATTTGGTAAATCATTCCAATATTTTGCACCCTATATTGTAGTGTCCTCTAACCAACTGCCCTTTGTTTTCTCTGTATGTAATAATTACTTTGGATAGCATTCCTAGTTTTTTATGTATGGATTGCAGTGGTTTTACAAAATTTGTTTAGGAAAATATTTGGGAGTAGATTATGCTTATACCGGAACATAAATTTATATATTTCAAGTACATACTGTACATGTCATGTACTTTGAGTGCATTTGATAATATATATAATTCTGATACATGGATTTGCTTTAACCCTATCATATTTATGCATCTGTTTTGTATAATTTGAATAGGCTGAGAAGCAGTTTTGGAGCAACTACTCCAGCAAGTTATGCCGTAAAGCAGGGATCGGCAAACTGCGGCCCGCGGAACAATTTTGCACAAGCCTTGTCGATCACAAGCAGCGGCACTATGATTTCTGGACGAAAATAAGAATTTCGGAGACCGATTCCAAGTGAAGACCTTTTTTTTTTTTTAGAGATCATTATAATTTAGGGAGAAAAATAACAAAATTTGGAATCAAATCGGAGTGACCACCTTTTTTTTTTTGTAGAGATCGCTATAATTTCGGGAAAAAAATAGCAAAATTAGGGATCGAATCAAAGTGGAGATCTTTTTTTTTAAAGATCACTACAATTTTCGGAGAAAAAATAGCGAAATCAGAGATCGATTTGAAGCGAAGACTTTTTTTCTCACACTTTGGCCCGGGGAGGTCCAAAAAATCTAAATCCGGCCCCCGTCTTGAAAAGTTTGCCGACCCCTGCCGTAAAGTAAATTTGGCTAAATTAGGGTATAATAAACTTGCATAAGAATTTGTTTATCCACAAATGGTCTTATATAAATAGTCCGCACAGTTTTGAAGTAATAGTCATTATATGAGGTTCCATGATAAATTTTCGTCTATAATTACACTTAAATATTTGTAATTTTCTGTTTTACTCAGCAAATTTTCTTTAAGTTTAATTTGGTAAATGTGTTTCTCTGTAAATTGAGGAGATATTATTATATATTTGGTTTTTGATATGTTGAGAGACAATTTGTTGACATCAAGCCATTGTTGTACCGTACTTAGCTCAGTTTTAACATTTTTTTTCAAGAGTCTGAGAGTCTTTATCAGATAAATATAGTAGGGTATCATCTGCAAATAATGTTACTTCAAAATTTGTGACATTTTGTATGTCATTTACATAAAAGAGTTGCCCCAAGTAGACTACCTTGTGGAACACCACACATAATTGTTTTATTCATTGATACATAATTGTTTATTTGTACAAACTAAACTCTATTTTCTAGGTAAGATTGGATCAAGTGAAGAGCATTTCCCCTCATACCGTAATAATCTAGTTTTGTAAGTAATATAGAGTGATTTACTGTATCGAAAGCCTTTGCTAAATCCATGAACACCCCACATGTAATTTTACCATCATCTAAGTTATTTTAAAATTGATCATATATATCCGTTAAAGCAAGGGTTGTGGACATTCCTTCGAGAAAACCAAATTGGTAATCAGAAATTATGTTGTATTTGGTTAGAAAATTATTTAGTCGGTTGTTTATTATTTTTTTGTATATTTTTGATAGATTTGAAAGAATAGAAATTGGTCGATAATTATTTATCACATGCGTTTTACCACCTTTATGTAGTGGAATTACTTTTGCTACTTTTAGCTTATCAGAAAATATTCCAAGTTGCATTGACTTATTAAAAATATTAGATAGTATTAGACTTATAACATATCCTAATGTTTGTAATATTTTAGAGGATATTTCATCATACCCCACTGCTTTTTTGGGGTTTAATGAAGATATAATTTGTAATATTTCTTCTGGATCAGTGTCCTTTAAAAAGATTGAGTTACTACTTTTCATAGCTGGTTTTGACGTTAATAAGTCTAATTTATAATGAGGAAAGATAATTTAATCATGGAAACTTGCATAGTTAAATCAACTGTTCGATAAACTGTTGTACAAGTGTCCTAGTATAAATGAAGTAATCATGGGATTAGAAAATTTAACATTTCAGAAAGGTAAAAACATTTAAAAAAGTGGGAAAATATATTTTGATCTTAGCCACAAAGCAAATAAAACACACACATACACATAAACGTAATTAAATTTGGGCTTGGTCAGGGAGCATCGAAGAACAGAACGTTTTCGAGTCGAGATGCTCCCCAGCAAGTATCACAAAATACACTGCACAGAAACACTTAAAAAGTTTTCAATAAGCGTCAAAATAAGCTACGAAGATGCGTAAGGTACGAAGAAGTTAAGGCTTAGAACAGGTGTGCAATAATATATCTCAATGAACCAAAACGTGCAATAGTAATACTTTAATTTAGTACAGGGGCGTTCAACCTTTTTTGAGCCGAGGGCCATTTTGGCTCAACAAAAATATTGGCGAGCCAAAAAATAAAACGCTCTTATTTTCGTCCCAAAATGGTAGTGATCTCTAAAAAAAAGGTCTTTACTTTGAATCATTCTCCGATTTTCTGAATTTTGTTCTTTAAAAAAAGGTGTTCACTTGAAACTTGTCGCGGATTTCATGATTTTCGTTTCCAAAAACGAGCAATCCCGGAAAAAAGACAAGAAAAAAGAGAGTTTGCACTTGGAACTGTCTTCAATTTCTGGCAAGATTTCTCTCAAAATGAGCAGGACAAAGACCTAAAAAAAGATCCTAAAAATTTGGGACTGTCCCGCGAAAATTGGAACGTATGGTAAACCTGCGTCATTTCGGAAAATTTTGCGTGGGCCACTCAAAACCTTTACGCGGGCCACGGGTTGGACGCCCCTGATTTAGTACCAAGCAAAAACAGCTGTTGCTGTTAATCCTTGTATTATAAAAAATTTTTTTCTTGCTCAATTTATACGTAACATTAAAATATTATTAAGAAAAGTGAAACCTTTTATTTTTACATATGTTGTCAATGTCTGCTTTTACTGAAGAACTAGCAACTCCAAGTTGATTAGACAGGTGTTTATCAGTAGCTAATTCCGATATTTATCTTAAACAAGCTTACTTTACAAAAGAACTGCTCACAGTGGTAATATGCGCTTCCAAAAAGAGAAATCATTTTTTTACGTGGTTTTCTAAATTTTTGTAATTCCCATACACCTAGCGTATGAAAAAGGTAAGCAAATCATTTTCATTATAAGCCCTTTACAATCGACATTTTTTTGCAATTCTATTGTTTTTACTGTATATGAAAGCAATCTGTAATATTTTCAACAGCCAAGTCAAATAAATGAGCAAAAATTTGAAAATCGACTTTGCGATTCGTAAATTCTTCAAAGCGTGTTCAGTTCAGTTCAGTTTTCTTTTATTTCTGCTCTGCCACATGAACGAAATAACAAAATGTTGAGAAGTTTGTGTGTTGTTAAAGACGGGGTTAGAAAAAGGAAGAAGCAACAAAACGAGTTGACGTTGTGACTTGCTAATTCGCGATGAAAGGTGTGACTTGTTGTATAATATAGAAGCAAGGTTGCTTCACCTCATTATAAAATTGTTTAAAAAAATAGAAATAGAAAAAGAAAGAAAATAAAGTATTGGACCGAGGTTATTTGCTTAATTAAACACTGCTATGGGGGCGGTGCAATGGTGGGACCATAGCAGAGTTCGGCTCGATGAATATGATCAGTTTTTGTCGCAAATGCAGACAACAGTTTTTTGAACATTTCAACATACTTTTCACAACTGATACCTTGCGTTTTAACCTTTCTGCTTTCTAGACAAGGAAAGTAAGTCAAAGATTCTCAGTACTTTTTGCACCACTCTTGCTTCATGATCTTCCACAATCAACTTTCCTTTTCTCACTAGCAGACATTTTAAGCTTTTAGGCCAGTGGTTCTCAACATGTGGTACGTGAGACCTTTTTAGGTGACACGTGAATAGTTTTTAGATTTCATAAAAATCCAACCCTCGAATTAAATTTTGTTTTTTAGATATCCGAGATTTTCAGCGAAGACTTTTTTTCTAGAGAACATATGAGCAGTGATGATTTTGGGAAAAAAAAGGGAAATAGAAATCAAAGACATATTTTTTTTAGAGAACATCCAGTTTTAAAAGTCCTTGCCTCGGGCCCCTAACTTTGAATATCCACCACTGCATATAAGTTTTGGGACAAAAATTAAGAAATTAGAGCGAGATTTTCAGCGAAGGCCTTTATTTTTTTAGAGAACATTAATTTTTGTGACGAAAACTAAATAATAAAAAAAAACAAAAAAAAGATAGAAATAAATAATTTTTTGATGAACTTTGTTGTATGTAATGTAAAGAAAAATTTCTAGATGGTACATGCTAGCAAAAAGGTTGAGTACCATTGTTTTAGGCTAATTTCCGGAATGATTTTTTTATTTTATCTCTATATTCATTCTCCTGACTCGCAAGAAAGCGACGGAGGCGCTATACATAGCGAATTTACCCCGACCTGCTTCCGGAAATGCCAAGATATTGCTATCCGCTTGTAATTTGATAAAGATATGATTGTAATTTAGAACTGCTTGAAATTAAAAGCCTACAACACCCGGTATTCCCAGGCGGTCACCCATCCAAGTACTAACCGGGCCCGACGTTGCTTAACTTCCCAGATCGGACGAGATGAGGTGTAATAAATAAAAAAAATTCTAAATTTCAGTCATGTTTCTATTAAATTTCAAGGGGACAGCACGGTCTCGGCATTTCCGGAAGCAAGTCGGGGTAAATTCGCTATGTATAGCGCCTCCGTCGCTTTCTTGCGAGTCAGGAGAATGAATATAGAGATAAAATAAAAAAATCATTCCGGAAATTAGCCTAAAACAATGGTACTCAACCTTTTTGCTAGCATGTACCATCTAGAAATTTTTCTTTACATTACATACAACAAAGTTCATCAAAAAATTATTTATTTCTATCTTTTTTTTGTTTTTTTTTTATTATTTAGTTTTCGTCACAAAAATTAATGTTCTCTAAAAAAATAAAGGCCTTCGCTGAAAATCTCGCTCTAATTTCTTAATTTTCGTCCCAAAACTTATATGCAGTGGTGGATATTCAAAGTTAGGGGCCCGAGGCAAGGATTTT